>BPTQ01000003.1:228827556-229355491 GCA_019973895.1 Chrysanthemum seticuspe
GATGAAACAAGCGTTAGTAGACTACGACATTCATCTAAGCGACATAGCCATTCTATGTGATAACAAAGGTGCCATCGACTTAAGCAAGAATCCGGTATTGCATTCTCGCACCAAGCATATAGAGATTCATCATCACTTCTTAAGAGACAATGTTCAAAAGGGGAACATTTCTATTGAGAAGGTAGCATCCGAAGATAACATAGCTGACGTCCTCACCAAACCGTTGAAGCGGGAACAATTCAACCTACTTCGTCTTGGTCTTGGTTTAATGGAACATACGTCGTAATTTATTTTGACTCTACAAGGTATGTAAACACTAGCCTTCTTCCCTCTGAGTCTAGGATCTCTATTTCACGCACAACTCACAAACAATACGGGAATTTTCAAAACCCAAAGATAAGTTTCTTTTTACTTATAGCTCTCCTACTTTTTATATACACATTTTCAAAGAAAACCTACTTTCACAATGTTTTCTAAAAGGATGATACCTTCCCGTATCAATTTCACAAAAGCAATTTCTCACGTCTAGGACAAATCGCTTTTTCATTATTAATACAAAGTAAAAACCCGTTTTCATTGCATCTCATGTCTTTTGAATGCTAAAGGGGACACATAACTAATATGTGTTTTCGGGTACATTCATTTAAGCTAAAATGAATTAGGAGCATTGACAACACAAGATTACGTACTTATGTACTAAATATGTGTTTTCGGGTTATCTCAATAGGATACTTTTTATACTTCTAGTTTAGTTTTTATTTCGTTTTAGGGGTCGAGATAACCGCAACTCCAAATAGTTTGCATATAGGCACACAATAGGCAAAAATATTTCCAAAAGGAGAATTTTGTACTGCCTGAAACACCAGACCCACGGATCCCAGCCTTCATGCTGGACGGATCCCTCATGGGAAGGATCCGTGGGATCCGTGTATACAGAAGCTGTTTTCAACTTCTATTTTTGTCATTTTGGATGAAATATCCACATTTGTTTTATTTTTGGGAGTATGCTCTTTAATGCTTGTGTTCTCATGATCACATGCCTTGAATTCATATCTAATCATTAGATTTTAATCCACATTTTGGGTCAAGCATTCATTACAATGTGTTGTTTTTCTATATATATAACTCCCAAAATGCTTGCATACTCCATCTCCTTCTCACAAAAACACTTCATAATGTCATCCAAAAACCCTTTAGGAGAATCATCTAGTACAAACAATCATGATATCCAAACCTTTGCACTTCCACCATCCAAAATACCACAATCAAATGCTAGGATATCCGCCCGGATTAGTATCCGATCTTGTTGTTTAGCAAAACCAACCTCAAATGATTCATCCTCAAATAACTCACCACAAGATGCTTCCATTATAGCACCACCCTCATCACCAACAAGTACACCAACTTCATCACCACCTAAAATAACTCTTTTGGAACTCCTTAGGAATCCAACAAGATCTACCCAACCTAAAGAAAAAGAAATAGTCTTTTCCACACCCCCCACATCACCAAATACTATTTTTCAAGATCTTGAAACATCACCACCTCTAGCTCCCATCACATCACAAGAACATCTAGGTTCTTTTCCACCACCACATACAAACATTCCGGATTTTGATCCATATTTTCCTATTTTTCCACCACAACTTCCGCATAACTCAAATCAAAACAACCCGGAAAACTTCCGCACTCATTACCCACATCATTTACATTGTGAACATTGCCAATCCACTAGGGAAATTGCAATAGAAGTTAGGGAAGAAATGTGTTTCATACTCAACCTCATCTTTGATCGCATCAATACAATTACTCATCAAAACCTCCATCCATAACCTTATGCAAGCATGGAAGGAATCTCTACTACTATTTTTTACTTTTTATATCTTTTTGTCTTTTTCAAGAACAAGTCTTGTTCTTATTTTTACATGCTTGTAAGTGGCTTAACTACCACTACAATTTTTCGTTTTATTACAAGGCCTTGTTTACATACCTTGGCTCCCTATCTTGTTTCTCGACAACCATAAGATCAATTAAGCATGTTACTAACTTTCTTTTGTAGATTTTTTTCTCTTGACGCCCCAAACTAGGGGGAGCTACCGTCAAGGGGGAGTAAGTAGACTACTTTTTTCTCCAAGGGTTAACTTTTTGTTTCGACAAAAAGGGGGAGAAGAAGTAAAACTTAGGAGCTTTCAAAACTTACATCTATTCTTAAGTTTTACTCATCATAACATTATATTTTGTCATCAACAAAAAGGGGGAGATTGTTAATACAAATAAACCGTAAAAACGTTTATTAATATTTTGCGATCTCTTTGTGTTTTGTTGATAACATATATAATGTTGTCTTAAGTATAATTTTAAGGATACATGTTATTTTTGTAAAGCATTTACATATAATCTTTTAAATACAAAAATGTAGTAACAAAAGCATTTGTTGTAATAGTTAATTAGGATGGGTAAAAATCACAACCCATGGATCTTAACCCATACCCAAAGAGACTTGATACAATGTATACTTAGATACATTGAATCTAGATATAACCCATGGACCAACCCATGACCCATAACCAAAAAACCCATGGGCAAAGAGGAGCGTTCCACGGATCCCTAGCTTTGTGCTAGCCGGATCCCGAGTGGAAGGGATCCGTGGGATCCGTGTGAACAGTGAGGAAATTTGCCTGTAAATAGAGAGCCATTTCTTCATTAGATCTCACCCCTCTTCTTACTAAATCTCTCATACACTCTCATTCTCTTCTAACATATAGATCACTTGATCTAGAGAGTTGTTCTTCTTTTCTTTCTATTTGTGATTCTCATATAGGTCCTTCTCTAAGGCGAGATCACGAGCATTCTACAAGTCATCCAAGCAAGGGGTCCTTGATTGATTTGTCACTCCGCAAGATTTCTGTAGCGAAGATCTTGTATTTGATATTTCACATATTTGTTGTGTAATAGTTGTGTTGGTTTGGTCCACCGTGCTACGGACTCGGTATCTAGCTTTGTACCGGATAAAGTGTAAGCAACGTTGTGAAGGCTTCTCCGCCAAGTGAAGGAGTTTGTTGACATAGTGCTTGAACTCTCGAGTAGGTGACTCGGGGAGTGGAGTAGGGCAAGGAAGGTGTCCTTGTAGCCGAACCACTATAAATCGGTTGTGTCATTTCTATCCCTTATCTTCGTTTATTTACTTACATTATCATTAGATCTATACGTTCTCAACATCCATACGATTTCACATAATATCGAATCTAAAGTTTTTGAAATCAACTTAAAATCGGCAAAACTATTCAACCCCCCCCCCCCCTTCTAGTTTTCCATAGGGGATATCAAAATTAGGGTTTCATAATTGGGGGTTTTTGTAAATCGTCTTGAAAGAAAAAAATTAAGAGTAATAAAGCTTTACAAATCAGGGTTTATAAATCATACCTTTTTTTATCACTTTCAATCATACGATTAAGGTTTATAAATTGGGGATAATGTGTGTGTGTGTTAGAGGTGTGTTTTGCAGATATGTGTGTGGACAAGAATGTGTTTTGCAGATACAAAACGTTATCTATTGAGATTGTGTATAAAAAAAGCGCCAAGTGTATAAAAAAAGCCAACTGTATAAAAAAAAGCCAAGTGTGTTTGTTAAAAAATAAAAACAAAAGCCAAGTGTATAATGGTAACCGGTAAACCTGATACTATCCGGTGATATTAGCTAGAATGAAAAAAATTTGAAAGTATATTAGCTAGCTTTGACTCTTGACAAAGTATATTGCGTAGATGTATTTTTTTGAAAAAGTACGTTGCGTATCTATAGCTTTTACCCTTTTTCAAACCTTTGAATCACAGTTTTTTTAATCAATTAAAGAAACACTTTACGTAAAAATTCGTAAAAGTATATGCATCAAGGCTTCAAATTGCGTTTTTTTATGATTCTCAAACTTTTTACATTGTAAAATGATCAAAATTATCATAACCATTGTGGAGTAATTACAAGTTAGTATATAATGACATTGTTGTGATAATGATGCGTTGTGGGTACAGAACACTGATCTTTACTTTTACCAATCATTTCAACACTTACAACTCGGTTAAATTAATTTACAAAGAGAAATGCACTTTCATGACTCAAGATGTCACTTTCAACCCGACTTAATTTTATAATATATTGCTAAAATTAAGAACTTTTTTGTGAAATAATGTTTATTTTTACATGCAAATTATCACTACATTGTAAAACACTCTTTAATGAAAATTACACAATAATCGTCTTTTGATCTCTTGTATATGTAAAATTTCAAAGTTTTATATCAAATAAATTATACCAATAAACGTATTTTTGTTATCCTCTTTAATTTGATGTCTATTTTGTTAAAGTTTTTTTAACATTTTTTTTTCTCAAAATATCGTAATATATTCCTAGTGAAAGATTTTTCATTTTCATCAACATAAAAAAAAAGAATCCAACATTTTTTCATGATTTTTCGTAGGAATTGTTCTCGGGCATACTCAAAAAAAGGTTATTGCTTCATTGGTTCCAACAGTGGCAGCTGCGGAATCAGCTATTGGGTTAGCCATTTTCGTTATTACTTTCCGAGTCCGAGGGACTATTGCTGTAAAATCTATTAATAACATTCAAGGTTAAACATGACTCCCAGAGAGTTACCAAAATACGAAGTTCTATTTTCATTCTCTTCTTTCGTTTTTATTTTGACTTGGTTGGCAGGTCAGGGCCTTTCTCGCTGGGCGAGCGCATCTGATTCTAAATTCCTTTCCTAAACCACTTCCCGTTCAGTTGCTGAAAGATAGAGAGAAGGCTTTCTAAATGAGACGTTTGAGTTTTGCTTCTATAGAGAAGATGAGACGCTCAAAATGAAAATGTTCGCAATGCATACCAATATCTTTCTTTTTTCATCATTAAATTATATATACCCATAATACACACATTGATATGTACAATACTTTCAAAGCATTATTTAGGTATATATGAAATTTTCATATTTTAGAAGAGTATATAGGAAATTGCTCCTAAAAAAATACAATTTACAAAACAAGAAAAATAGACATATTGCAAACTAATTGTAAAATATTTTGAAATTAATCTATCTCTTTTCTTTTTCTGGTTCCTATTTATTTATTTATTTTTCTCTTGTAACCCACTTTTTCTCTCATTATTAATTAATAAATATTCTCTCTCTTAGTTTTACTCGTACAAATTCATTGTGGAACTACTATGCAGTTATTGTGAATTTTAGCTACAACTTATTGTTTTTTTTATATATATTTTAAAATTGTTCTAAACACTTAATAAAACAAATAGAAGGTAATAAAAAATTTCTAAACAATTGATATGAAAAATCTTAAAATTTAATGCTGTTTCACTTGAGATGAATTTTGCTATATATAACATTTTATATTTTTGACTCTTAAATTTTAAAGGTTATGAAAATTATTTTGTAATAAATTTCAGTTGCGATACATATGAAACCTAAAAAATTGAACTGGAAATAAAGGGCTATAAAATGGTGTAAGAGTGTGTAAGCGGGTGTTATATGTAAGAAGAGTGTAATCTTGATATTTAGAAAAGCAAAATATAGATTTGACAATATGTAATAAAGTTGAATCAAATTAAAAATAAATAGTTTTACAACTTTTTCGTATACTTTTTCTACTAGCTATTTGGTATTTGGTTAACATGTCTGGCTCACAAAAAGGTACGCAACATTTCTTTTAACTTCTTTGTTAACAATAGAAAAACAATTTTTTTTACCAGTTTCTATTGTGTTTTTGTCAGTTTAATATTTTTGACTTGTTAAAATTTATATTTTATGGTTCGTATTTTTCAGTTTTGTAGTCTTATGATAAAAAAAAAATTAAAAAAAAAATAAAGTAAAAAATAAAAAAATGAGGGAGTAGAAAATGATGTGTACCTACCCCTTGGTTTATATCCGGTCCCAAAAAACCCTGCTAACCTAGTAAAAGGTTAACCAACTAACTTAGCTCAGTTGGCCACCTTGGAGTCCTTTGGGGCTTTTGGAGGAGGGAGGTATTGAGTTCAAATCCTGCAAGGGGGTTGAATGAGGGATTTTCCTTCAAGGTAGTCCTTAAATGAAGGGGTTTGGGTCTGGTAACACCAGGTTCGAATCTTGGAAAAGGCAAGGGTTTACCCCTATTAATTGTCGTGCCTTCGGGCGAATTAGTAGGGGTTTTCCCCCCATCGGGTATTTGAAATAGGCATTTCCGCTTCGAGGAAGCTCTCTAGCGCGGACCCGGTTTAAACAACGTAGTCTAGACCTCCCGCTGTCGAACCGCGACACGAAGCACTTTATAAAAATTCACCTTTAAAAAAAAAACCTAGTAAAAGGTCAAAGTCAAAGTGAAAAACATCCCTAAACACACACACACACACACACACACCAACCTTATAAAATGGTTAGATTTAGATTAGATTAGATGACCCAAACAAAACTCAAAACACAAGTACTACTATTCACTTGTTCTTTCGGATATTCCCCCATTACTCTTTATTTATTTATTTCTAGGGTTTTCCGGATTTTTGTTTCTTCCTTGGAAAACAGATAAGGTTTGTTCTCTTAATATTCATATTTACTCTGTTTTCATACATAATAATCTTTCAACAACAGGTTCTTTTATTGCTTATTCTTTAGTTTTGTCATAAAGTAGGTTAATTTTTTTAATATATTTGTTCTTATTTAATTGTTAATCCATCTGGGTTTTAGGGCAATAAGAAAGTGATTACAATATTAGGATACCCTTTTGTTGCAATTGGTTTGGTTTAAGGGGTGGGTGTTTGTTTAAGCTCTATTTTTTGGGCTTATATAAGTTTGTTATGACATGATAAGATTATTTTAGCCGATAAGTGACAAAAATAAGCCGGAAAATGAGGCTTATGAAATAAGCTTAATTTGTGTGAAATGAGCAATTTGGTAATTTGATTATGATAACTTGTTTAATTTGTGATGATATAAGAAATTAAGAATTGAAGTAGGTATGAGACGGTCTGCCATGTCATCCTTGTTTGTTTGCTCAATTACTACAGTGGACCGTTTTTAAACTTAGTGTAATAATCGGGGTGGGACGTTTACTGAAATGGACCACGGACATGGTTATGTTGCTTAGTCCTGAATTGAATGCTTGAGATGGAGTTTGATGTTGGTTCATTATGAGTTTCGAATTTAGAGAAGAGTCGTTCCTTTTGAAAAACTTTTTTTGGACCATCGTAATGTAGAAATGTCTGAAACATGATTACGAGAGCGTAAATGTTGTTAAAATTTGCCAATTTACAGGTTTTTTTTAATGATAAATAAACTACTTTGGAGGTTTCTTATATGCCTGCTTTTTTATGAAATCTGCAGGAATCTGTATTGTATACAGAGCAAGGATACAGGTTGCATCAAATTGCTTTTAAGATTATAGATGTTTTTAGGTATACATGACGACTGCATCCTACAACGGTTATAGATACTGGTTTTGTTTAAAGGAATAAAATAATGCCAGCCGGTTCTCTTTCTAAGTTTAACATACCCCTTAGTCTGGGCCTTCGGAGGAGTGTGTTTCGCGCTGATATCAGCAATAGGCTCTCTCTAAAAAGAGGAAAATCCCTCATCCCGAAATCAGGTTCTGAATTTGGGAATTTGCGGAAAGATAGTCAAGTTGCAGGCGTTGTAAAGTTACAGTCTTGTATTTTTGGGTATACCAGGAACTCATATTTTTCAACTATGACTACTTCTGGTTCAGTAGCTGCATCCACTGATCTCATTGTGGACAATATTATATCAAGCTGTGGAAATGTGTCCAGTTTTGCGAGACCTACTGGTCATTATGTGGAAAGAAACAGTAGGGGGTTTCGTGCAGCTAGTGTCGGTATGAAAAATAGAGAACCGAGTAAGGGTCACGGAGTTCACGGGTATTATATATTTGGAATCACTCATATGGCAAGCAACAGTCTATCCGGAAGAAGATACAACACTTCCTCTTCAACATGTTATTCGGATGGAGTTTCAGACCGGGCACTAAAAGAATCATCACTTGATGAACCGATTGCAAGTCTTGCTATTGAAGCTGATGGGTATGTATTTCGGGCCCTTGTTATTTTTTCTTAGAGGTGGCAAAATGGGGCGGGTTGGGTCACAGGTCAAAAGGGTCATTCTAAAAAATCCGGGTATTTTTCTTCTTTAGTTGTGCTAAAACCAGTTGCTAATACATATATAACAATTAAGAATGCAACAAATAATTCATTTTCCTGTCGTTGTATACATTGTAAAAAATACTAATGTCTTTAGTGTAAATAATACTCGATGTGATTTAAATACAAATTACTTGTTGTATATTACGAGTAGCATCTCACATAAAAAAGAGTATACATTGTATTCTTATAATCAACAAAATTAAATGGAGATATAACAAGTAAGGAAACAAAATCAAGTCATTCCAATAGCCAACACACCCGATTGCATTATAAACGCAGGATCTTTTAATATTTTATGGAGATTGAAATGCACATAAATGCCTTTTATAAATGCTTTAGATAAATATCAGTCAACTACTTTCTTATCTACAAAAAACTTAATGAGGGAGTCAATACAATCAATCCAAAGAAAAGGCCATCCATCATTTTTCATCATTCTCCCCCCTAACCTTCATATTCATCGGCGGCATACGACTGAGGCTGCAACGGTGACATCCAATAGAGGCAGTGGCAGTTGCGTTCGGTGGTTGAAAAATGTTTGTATCTGCGGTAGTGACCGGACGTGGCCAACTCACTTGTAAGTATTGTTGGAGTAGTTCACATTTTCACTCTAAGGGAACTCGTCCCTGACCTGTACGACATGTTTATCATTTAGCAAAAGTCTCTTAAGTCCTAGTTATATTGCAAGCCGTTTCTACAGAGCAACACAAGAAAAACCCACGATCTATACCCTTTGGACCCGTTACTGTAACTTAGGGTGACCCAAATCTACCCATCTTTTTATGTTTTATATTCAAATATCCTCATGGATGGTATATTGTTTAGTGGGTGTTTGGTTTTGATATTTAGTATCAGTTATCTAACTATGGGTGACATGAAATTGTGAATTGAGTTTAGGCGTCAAAATGAGATGTTAAGTTTTCTATATAATTGAAAGTTGTTTTCTAGCATCTAATTGTTTAGGCGTCAAATAATACCACTAGGATTATAATTCTTATTGTTTTTTCAAATTCCAGGAAAAGCGTGTGTGGTAAAACACTCAAACTGCTATCGGGTTCATCTTATCTCCCACATCCCGATAAGGAAGCAACAGGTGGAGAAGATGCTCACTTCATCTGTGTAGATGAACAAGTAATTGGTGTAGCAGATGGAGTCGGTGGTTGGGCTGATGTCGGCATAAATGCTGGATTATATTCCCGTTCACTAATGTCTAATTCTGTGAGAGCCATACAGGGTGGACCTAAGGATGCCATTGACCCAGCCGAGGTTTTAGCTAAAGCTCACTCAGTCACCACAGCCAAGGGATCTTCTACAGCATGCATCATAGCCCTTAAAGACGAGGATCTTCATGCCATCAATCTGGGGGATAGTGGGTTTGTTGTAATAAGAGACGGGTGCACTATCTTTCATTCCCCTGTACAACAACATGACTTCAATTTTACGTATCAACTAGCCAATGGAAATGAAGGCGATCAACCAAGTTCTGGTCAAGTAAGTAATATAATACTGTATATATTCTTGACTATACTTTTTAATAAGTTACGGCACTTATAGAATTTTGATGGTCGATGGTAAACAGGTTTTCAAGATTCCAGTGGCAGCGGGTGATGTAATTGTGGCGGGAACTGATGGATTGTTTGACAACTTATATAACAATGAAGTAACAGCGTTGGTGGTTCAAGGGGTTAGGTCAAAGGTGAGCCCTGAGGTAATGGCTAAAAATATTGCAGATTTAGCACGTGTGAAAGCCTTAGACAGAAAGCGACAGTCTCCATTTTCTACTGCTGCTCAGGAAGCTGGTTTCCGTTATCATGGTGGTAAACTTGATGATATAACTGTTGTGGTGTCATTTGTCACCGGCTCAATTGATGAGTGAGTTTTTATTTCGATTTTAAAACGCTGTTCATCATAGGGAGCAAACTTCTGAGAACTTAGATGAGATGGAATCGTTTTTATTTTAATTTGATACTGGTTATCATTTTGTTTCTGTTTCTTATTGCAAGCCTCTTAATGGTTTGGCCGACCTGACCTATGGCCAGTTTGGTTTGATATTTTTTATAACCGAGATTACTGGTTTCGTCCAGTACTCCAGATTCTACCCTTCAAACCGGGTGAACCGGTGTGTGAACGTTTGTTTTAAAAGTGGTTTGCTTTTTCTTTTATATGTTCATTTTCATCCTAATTTGCAAGAATGCTAATTTAATAAAGAGACGCCGAGCACTTTATTTTACATTATACCATTTATTGTTAACATGTCGTCAAGCAACAACATAACAGCTAGTTTTACATTTTTTCTTACACTCCTCAGGTTTATCCCAACATGCAACACCATCGCCAATAGCGCAACAAGAATCCTTTCCCTTTCCTTTGCTGGAATGGAACCTCATTTGTTTTCTTGTCACAGCCATATCACTGGTGCTACCTATACACGAACGGAAAATTGTTATTTACTATAACATGACAATGGATTTTGATTTATTTATTCTCATCGCTAGTATCATTTTTTAGATAAACTCGTTCAAATGTGATTTGGCGAGTAACGATGATTGTTGAAAGTATAAAATGACGTCTAAATATATAACCGTGTACCGTATATATACCTTTTCGCAAAACCATTCATGTTTGTATAATTGTACGTGTGTTTTATGTAAAACTAAAAACACTTGCAAAAACTTTTACCTTTAGCCATAGCAACTAGAAGTAGAAGAAGAAGAGCAAGCACAGGAAGGTTCTTCATGACAACTTTTTCAGTAAGTAAAAAAAAGAACAGGATTACAATCTATAACCGAAATGAAATTATATTATAAGGCTCTATGAGTTTGCGTGAATACATTCCAAATGAATAAAAGCGTGTTGCGTCAATTGGGCTTAATTTCCGTTGACAATGGAACACACGCAGTAAATACTTATAAATAAATCTAAAAGAATACTCACGCAAAGCGATAATGTATAGCGGCAACTGCGAGTTCAATTTGTAGTCATAGCGGAAAAAAAATTATGAGTTAAAAACGAACAATATTAAACTATTAAATTAGTGGTAGATGTCGCTATCATTTTTAATTAATGGTATGTAAAAGAAATTAAAAATTAAAAAGGTCATTTTGGGTGTAACACATTACTTTTCGTGCTTTATATATAGTATAGACTAATAGTAAAACTTATTCTTACACACGTGACCATCTAATCACATAATACGCTCACTTGTATCCAAGGGCGGAGCTTTTCGAGGACCGGGAAGGTTCCTGGCCCCCTAAGGCCTAAGCCCGTTAGTGTATTTATTCACGATTTCATGTGTTGTTTTTTTCTATTTGTTATTTTTTATTTTTTATTTTCATCTCGGCTCTCCCATCTAATGTTTTTCCGGAATTAATTTTGTTCCGGCGCTCCCACGAATTTTTTTCTAGCTCCGCCAGTGCTTGTATCTAACCGATACTTTAACTCACAACCTCTTCATTAATGAGTTACTTATATACCGCTATACCAAAGACGGTTTAGTATATAAGATGATGTATTAATCAAACAAAATATAGAACCTTATATTCTTCGGCTATGTTTGTGTACGGGAGGCGATTTGCACATTAAACTTAATGCTCTTGATTTATTTTGAAGTACGTTAGTCTTATGATCTCAAAGAGATGCTAAATTGAGTTAAAGTTCACATTTGAGGTATATGTGAGCTTATTAGAAAATGTGGGCTCAGCCCAAACCTTTATGTACTCTTAAAAGAATACAAATTTAATTCAACAGACTAAATATGAACTTAGTGCAGTCAACGGTTCGAATTAGACTCATCTACATGCTATCCCACATCTACATCTTACCCTAATATCTAAGGCGATTTAAGTAAAGAGCTACATGAAGCAAGTATAACACTTAAAACTACACTAGCATATTTTTTTTCTGATGAATCTTTCTCGCGCGCACGAACCACAAAGTTGCCTACTCACCTCTTCTTGTGCTTCTTCCCTTCTTTGAGTTTCTTCTTTAAAAACTTGATCCTATGCTTGAGAACTGGTGATAATACTCTTTGAAATGTAGATTTCTGTTCTTGTGGAATTGTCTTCTTACTTGCTTGCGGAGATGGAACTGTACTTTGATCTGTAGCCGTTGGTTTTGTTTCTTGTACTTCTTGTTGCAATGTTTGTGCATCAACAGAGGGGTGGCAATGTTTTGACTGACTTCCGGGAGATTTTTGTGGAGGCCCTACCATTGGTATGTTCAAGAACTTCTTCACGGCCGGTTGTCTAATTGCTGAGTTAATATAGCAAGAGACTTAGATACTAACTGGAGATCGATGTATTTATATTGTAGTTAACAATAGAAATAATATGACACAAGTAAACAGTATTAGAAATTTGTAAGAGTAACGTACTTAGTCCATATACAAGGGAGTACACGTTACTGGTGATCATATAGAAAAAGAAAGCCTGCAGAAGAAGTGTGAATATGATATTTAGTTATGAACAAATTACCATTATAAACATTGAGCACACTTTGATTCAACATATCAAACAGAGCACAAATACATAAATGTAACCTGAAACCTTTTAATAAATGGAAATGTTGCAATCGAAAGCATAACGTTGTTTCATAAAGTTAAATCAACATTTAGAATTTATATAAGTAAAAATAATATCTTGTAAGAAGTTTATGTACCTTTGGGAAATATGAACAAAGGGGAATCATAAGAACAGCTAAAACGCCTCTAGCATTCTTCTTTAAATTAGGATTACGATTCCCTTGGAGAAATTCAGAACTGTTTCGGATGTTTAACTGAGAAAAACATATAGGTTTTGTAAAGGCATCAAATTGAATACATATAAATTGATACCTCAAAAGAATTATAGTAAATTAACATTGAACTAAATAATGATGTTTAGAGGACGCAACTTCAATGTTTACCTCTAAGTTTAACCATAAGGTATAGGAATATAAAACAGGAAGTGTGTATAATGGATCAGCAGTTGTAAGATTGAGGAACCAAGATGCCCCACCAGTTTCAAAAGATGGAACCTTTCCCACCATGTTGTAAATCTGCAAATGACACATTTAACCACCTTTATAAGATTTAAGATGTATCATCGATTGTTATAGTGACTGATGTGATATTTCTAACTTACAGCAAAGTGAAAGCTGCCATAAACGAAGGATTGGATGATTAGAGAAAGCAAACAAGGGGTAACCTGCCTGCGTAAATAATAAGTTCCAATAATATTAATTAAGCTCGGTTAGTTAGAAACCTACTTAAATGATTGTTTCCTGTGATAAATAACATGAAAACGTGGTTACTTCAAATAAGCCTTCTGCATTAGTTCCTTAACTACAGCTTCACTCATGCCCTGAAAGGAGTATTATAGAAACTTATGAGAAATCAATTGAAAATTAAATAAAATAAAAAAGCATTCAAGGCGCCCTGATCAATACTGAAGGAAGCTAGTGACCTTCCTTAGCGTTATGTTTACATGTACGATAATACCAATTATGACATAAACATGACCCCAGAAAAATAATTGAATTTCATTATAACATCATCTTAAAACATATTATTGGATAAAGTGATGTTCTCTCTACATTTTCTTACTGTCTTTTAATAACTTTCTTTTTGAAAGGCTAGCATTTATTAGAAAAGCTCTAAGAAAGAGCAAATAGAGATTGTACAAAGAAACCAAACAAAATACAGAAAACACAAACAAACCAACACCCACAAACCGAAAAACTAAGAAACTAAATCTCTAGGATTGCTGTCTTTTAATAACTAATGACAGTGAATTGCTGAAAATGGAGCACAAGTGGTCGGAATCATCAGTATCATTATTAGAACTTTGACAAAAAGGACACAAAGATGACCTTTTATACAACAGTAAAGATGCAGTTTGATGTCCATACCTTATTGTCCACCTTCTCCTGCAATTGTTGTTTCATAATCTGCATAAAATATGCAATATGTGAACAAATTAATAAATGCTTATGTTTGGACCAACTAATAAGAAGAGCTATAGTAAAAAAAAATTAGCTTACGTTCCAAACCAACAAACAACAGAACAAAAACAAAGACTGAATAAAAAAAGGCACTGCTTACTAACAGCACGCCCAATATAATTAAGATATACGGAGTAGTAGAAAAATCATGTTTAGATCCCAAACTATTGAATAAATAAACATGTTATGGCGAAAGTTAATAATAGTAAACGGAAGATGGAACTCACAGCTATCTTTGTATGAAGCTTGAGCGCATGAATCTTGCTGTGAACGGTACAGGTTCTAAGAATGACGGTTGCTATTACTATGGTTGCCCACCTAAAAGAAACAGAAAATAACTCTTTCACTATATAAATGTGTAAGTTTTAAGTAGAGTATACAAGTTCGTTAGTTATTACTTACCAATTGAGTCCAGTAAACTTATGAATTCCATCAAATGCATCCATCCAAGCGGCAACTGGTAGCCAAGAATCAGCAGCAGCAATAGCAACTTCATTATAAACAGCTTGAGTACTAGAAACAACGTTGTCCATAGTTTTATCAGCCATATTGATCATATAGTCAATATTAAATGTTCCAACATTAGTCGACATGTTTCTTCTAGGTAAATAGAACCCAACACCATTCGTTGCTGTCACAGGTGCATGACGAATAAACTGAGACCATCTTGGATCTCGAAAACCACTCACACTATACGACTGACTTTGGAGAGAAAAACTCGCATGCTGATGAATTTTACGATGATCTTCTTCTTGCTTGTGATTATTAACAAAAGAAGAAGAAATCGACGGGTTGGTAAATCGTTGTTGGGCGAAAAGTAGTCTTGCTGTTGAGGTAGAAGTGATGAGACTACGTCTTATGCAAGCCATTGATTATTTTTTCCTGCATTAAAATTTGAATTTTGTAATTAAATATGAAAGAGACATTATTTATATACGCCTTGGCCAGTTGGCCACCATATTTGAGCCCACCAAACTTTAGTTATTATTAACAGATAAACTTATAAAAAATTTATGTATTTTTTTTTATAAAAGGCAACACCAATACGCTCACGCTGTATACACAACGTGAGCGTATATAAAAGGTGCAGTGACGCATGTATATTTTTGCCGCATAGAGTAAATTTTTGTCAAAATTTACGATTTCTCCAAACATGGTCCAATTTTTTTGTGTTACATGTATTATTTAGTTAATAGTAAGTACACGTATTATCGTAAAAAAAGTTTGTGAATCTGGTTACTTGTAGTCCTGAGTCCGCCACTGAATGTATTCTGTAATAAAATTGAATGTATTCTGTAATAAAATTAATTAACAGGTAATTAACCAACTCGCTTAACTCAGTTGGCCACCTAGGCTCTTTCTGGAGCTTGGGGGAGGTTTTACCCGGGGTTCGAGTCTCACAAGAGAAAAAATATCCAGGTTTTCCTCCTGGTGCAAAGCCGTGAGTTCTAGAGGTTTCCCTTCGCGGGTCTCTCCTAGTGGTTCGAGTCTCGGGGCCTGCCCGTTTGGATGGTTTAACTTGGGGGTCAGATTTTGTGACAACTCGCAATTTTAGGTCATTTCTCGAAACAATTTATGCTTCACCATTTCAACATTTATCGTAAACTAGGTTTACGTGTTCCAAATTCGCGTAACCTTTATGGTTTAGCGGCGAATTCATGATCATATCATCACGAACATTTCATATGGACTAAGTTTAGTCTACATTTCATTAGTATCATTTGCATCATGATAGTTCATTCATGACATTGCATTTCACATTAAACGCGTAAATTTTATATTAAATAAACGTTATCGCGTGAGTAATTATTTTGAATATTTAATCCGTTACTTCTAAAGATGATCCCGACATATTTTATACTTACATTTAGTTTATAAAAACTATATTTTGAGTTTACTTAGTGTTTTAAATTTATTTGGTATATAAATCGTTAAAGTTATATTATTACGACATTTTTCTTAAAAACTACACGATAATTATTATATCACTCAAATTTTACAAGGAATGTATTTTTACAATTTTTATGATATCATTATACTCTACTTTGATCTATTAAAAATTTACTTTCACCTAAAATTACCTTAAATATACAAATGTATATTAAACCTTACAAGTTACATTAAATTACACATTTCACTTACACAATTTTTGTAACAACTACACAAGGTATAAAAGAAAAAAAAAAAAAATTATATTGTGAAACATAATCCCCCCATATCCGGCCATGGGGGGGAAGGTAGTCAAGTGGTAGATATTTTTTTCTACAAAACTTAATCTATACATTTCCTTCATTCATTAAGCCACAATAATTCACAAGTCAAGAAACTTTTTCTTCTCTCTTGTTTTCCTTCCAAAAACCGGCCATATCAAGAGTGTACAAAGGGATCATCAAATTTTGCTAGCTCAAGTGTTTTAACAATCTAGATCACACTCTTGTTTAGGCTTTGAAATAAAAACCTAGAGTGTTTAGGTTAAACCTTGGTTCTTTGCACCTCATCATATTAACTTGTAAGCATATCATTTATATTTTTCATATCTCCTTTTCATTTCATAAGTATCTCTTCATTTTTGGAGCAAGCATGCATGATTTGTGTTGTTTATACCATTTTTACATGATTTTTAGAAATATATATATATATATAAGGTCATCCTATAATTATCCCCTTGGTATACTTTGGTCTTGATGATGATTAGGAACCCATGACACCCTAAGAAGGTGTATGGTAGGATTAGATTAGCTTTGGAGTTGATTTGAAGGGATTAGAATAGGTTTAGTACGAGAAAAACTATTTTCGATAAGTATAAAATGTGTTCTGTCCTTGTTTTGATTTTCTGGAAAATCCGACTGTAGGCACGACTTTTTGGCCTTGATATTTAGAAAATATACTTTAAAACGAATCCGTGGCCGCTTGAACGGATAAAAACGGAGTTATAACGAAGAAGTTATGAACTTTTAAAGTTGGACGACGAAATATATTTTTCTGAAATTTCAGCAACATGTTTTTGGTTAGTACGAGTTAAAAACGAGCCTTAAGCTTCACAAATTATTTCGACTTGTCAAAAATATAATAGTATACTTTGATACGAAGCTAAGGACGTATTATACGTAGAAAACGGATTTGAAACGACTAAGATATGCACGTTTTCATAAAATTGCCGTAACTATTATTTTCAGCAAAACTATATTATTTTTACGACACAAGTATTACGGTAACTAAAATGACCATATTGAGGGCTGTTTTTAACAATGATGTGGAACTTTTTGGAACGAAATGTCTTCTAATAAAATCTAGATCACCGAGCATATTTTTCAAAACGATCGACCGTTTGTATAGCGGAGTTGTAATAAATTATTTACGGATGCTTAAAATTGGCCGAAACTCACTTTTTACACAACAATTAGTCAAAATCATCATCTTTAACCCTTATTATCTTTATGTTCGAGACCTCGGTGATGAAAACTCCTGAACTGAAACTTCTAGATTTTGATACAAACTTTCCAAAACTGTCGAGTTCGTTTCCTAACGATCGACGCACACCATTTTACGACTAGTTTTTCGAAGCCATTTTTGTCAATTTCATGAAATTTCCGACGACTTTATTTTACGACGAAAAGGGATAATTTCACAATAAATCATTACAAAACCATTGTAGGATGACATTTTGACGTAAAAACTTGTAAAGTGATTTAAGTATGGTCAAGACGTCAAAAGAGTATTTTTCGACGATAAGTATTATTTTCAAAACCCGTAAATGGTATAAATAACATACGAAATGCATGCATAACATTACATCATGACTTATCACATATCATATCATTCGTAATAGGTCTATATTAAAGTATCACGCTATACCTCAGTGTACTCACTCTTGTCATCATACCAGTTTATCAAGTGAGTTTCATAGCCCCTACTTTTACTTGTTTTCATAACTGTTTTGGGGGAGATACATGCTCAACTATTTTTATGACTATCTTGATCATTTGAAACTACATGCTTAACTGAACTTAATGAGTAGTCATATCCTATACCATAAATCATTGATCTGAATGTCTTGGGATTGAATTATGAGTATTAATCGGCCCATTAATAGCCTCATAATTATCCCCATTATAGCCGTTAGTGGTTACATGACCAATTAAACGTGGTCATAAAGAAGTTGTAACTGCCATTTAGCAGTACTTTCCATAAGCAGTACTTTCCACTAGCAGTACTTTCACTTGCAAGTGGAAGTACAGCCTATCAGTGGAAACACTACTTATCAGTACTTTTATAGCACTATCAGTGGATACACCACTTCAGTGGAAACACTGCCTATCAGTGGAAATACTGCTTATCAGTGGAAACCACAAGCAGTACTTTCCACAAGCAGTACTTTCACCAAGCAGTACTTTCACCAGTACTACCAATACAAACCACTATAAGAGTCAGGGTGTTCATGGACCTTATGGGTGTACACTCCGTACCTCCTAACCCATTACAAGGTGTGAACTAATCCCACAAGTGCACTAAATTTTCCAACAGGGATTATCATTGAGCTGAATGTCTTGGGATTATCATTGAGCTGAATGTCTTGGGATTATCATTGAGCTGAATGTCTTGGGATTATCATTGAGCTGAATGTCTTGGGAACATCATTGAACTGAATGTCTTGGGATTTTCATTGAACTGAATGTCTTGGTATAATTATGTCAAGTAAACATTGATACATTAAGTCATGCATTATTATGTGAATTCATTTGACACCTTGCGCTTGAATATAAACTATATACATTTTGGCAATGGGTTGTGAATACACAGGTTGCAAGTTTTGTATGGGCGGAGCTTGGAACTGAGTGAATTTACAATGCCTTTGCTGCATAAACGATTTTGAAAGGCTTTACATTTCAACCCAAACTCTATGAACTCACTCAACCTTTGTGTTGACACTTTTAGCATGTTTTTATCTCAGGTATCTAAGGCATACTCATCATGGCATGGTTAAGGAACCACCTTTTGAGTCGCGGCGTCGACTTACATCATTGTACATTATAGCACTTTCTTTCAAAACCATCGTTTGGACTTGTAATATATTTATATTTCCGCAAACTTTGTAAACTTTGATTGTTTTATTAAATCCAACGATGTGTTTTTCCAAACGACACTTTAGGTCGTTCAATATAACTGTGATTGTGATGCTATGATAGTCAATCCCCAGGAATTCCATTCCGCTGCAAAACAGGTAATTTGGGGGTGTGACAGATTTCAAGTGTGGTGCCGTTCTAAAAAAAAAAGTTAACGGTTAATTAAAACAGTAACATATTCTATAAAATGCATTAGAACACATACATTGCAAGAATAAAGGACCCTAAACAAGTTAATAATGTAATAATTCTGTGAGGCAAAACATCGAACACTTTGTGTGCATTTAAAGAAGATGAATGAGAGAATGGTGGTATACCTTTGAGATTCAGTTGACCGGACTTGACATTTGCCGTTGATGTAACGGTAAAGTCAAGCCCCCTTTTTCAGTTGAATGAAGGGTTATGGGTTTTTTACTTTTTTTTGTGGCTTTTACCTACTGCAAGTTTTTATGATAGGTTTTTACAATTTTGGACATTATATAACTTTTTATTGGAAAACGGATTCTTGGAAAGAAATTCTTGTCTTCAAATGTATATATTTGGCAAAAAAAGTTGAAATTAGATGAGATGGTTTGACCATCGGCTTATAAAAGCTTGAGCTTTTAAATAAGCTATAAGCTATAAAGCCTCATAAATTCAAATCAAATGAACCTGCTTTATGAAGGTTTATGAGGGATTATTGAGGCTTATAGTTAGTTAAATTATTTAAATACGTTTAACATTATAATTGATTAATAAGGAAAAGCTTAAAATATATGTGATTTTAATTTGATGTATTTTTAGGTAATTTACAATAATAAGCTTCAACTCCAATTAATTTGTCAAACAGTTTTATGAAAAAATAAACTCAAACTTCCAACTTATGGGGTATGTTAGGCGACAAGTTGAACTAGCAGTAGCAGTAAGTAAGCAGTAACTGTTTGTTTAAAAAGCATGTTTGATAAAATAGTTTAAGTTATAATTATAAAGTGTAAAATTACGAAAAAGAGCGTATACACATTAAAACAAAAAAATTGATTAAACAAATGACTTAGGATCAAATGAGAAGAAATCTTAAAATGAGAAGGATGAGAAATAACTATAACCACATATTCGAGATACGTCGACTTGAATTAGATGCATCACGAATCTTTTAGATGCACCCTAAATATTTTGTTGCTAAAAATTAGATACATATACATATATTAGATGCATTTCATCAAGTTAGACAAATCGTATGTATTTTTCGCCCTATGTGGGTCAAATTCGTTGCTAATACTACTTTGCATTGTTTTCACTTCAAAATCACTTTCGAAACTAATTGTGATGCATCTAAATGAATAAAGATGCATTTAATTAAAGTTGATGCATCTCAAATGTGTGGCTATAGTTATTCTCATTCTTCTTATTTTAAGTTTTTATTCTCACTAGATCCTTACTCTAAACAAATAATAAAGTTATCATTTATAAGGTACTCATTACTTTTACATGTTTGATATTACATAAACACCATGATACACCAGCTATAACTTATTTGCAACGTGCGTTCTATATTGATGTTCTCATTAGACATTCCACTAGAAATACCTTCATTATTTGTAACCGAGCCACGAACATCATGAAGTTCATCACATCCCATGTAATCTGGATGTTGTTCGAAAGTAGTAAACACCATGTCTTCCTTGTCATTATTGCGAATGTAGTTATGCAAGGCAAATGCGCCGATAATTATATCTGCTGAGTTTCCACACTATATTTAGGCATTCCACCGAGTATTTTCTATCGTTTCTTCAAAATTCCAAATGATCTCTCAATCGAACTTCGTAGAGATGAATAAGAACGGTTGAAAGCCTCTTGCATGTTCTTAGGCGACTATTTTCAAATTGTGATTTATGATATCTTGTCTTTGGATATGGAACCAAATATCCCCTTTTATTAGGATATCCTTTATCAACTAAAAAATATTTACCTAGTAAAAATTTAAAATAAGTCGCTTGTAATTTATCATGAAGTTATGATATAATAAAACAGGCATATAAAATTACATTCCGGCGGTTTTGGAAAGTTCATAGATGGATTGTTAATGACATTGAGGAAAACACGTGTGTCATGTGCTGAACCCTCCCATCCAACCGATATAAAGACAAACTTAAATCAATGTCACATACTGCCATCACATTGAAAGTAGGCATCCTTTTTCTACCAATATAAGGCACTTGTTCAGTCTCTAGGATGCATGCCCCAATATGCATACAATCCATACATCCAATGCAATCCTAAATAATTGTTAAGAAAATATCAATATATAGTATTAGTAATATAAATTTAGATAACCAAAAACTGACTGAATACCTTGATGTACGGCATATATCTTTTATCATTCATGATTTGATGTGGTGTTAATTGAAAGGTTGGATCCTTCGGATTTATCATCTCACGAGCTAGACCATGAAAGCGTTTAGCTCTAGTCCTAGAACTTCATGAAATACTCTACTGATAGTCTCTCCTGAACGTTGAAAGCGCTCATCAACATCCCTATTCGACACCCCTTACGCAAGTGTATACACAAATATTCCCAACTTCTCGACATCCATCATTTTATCACTCTACTTTAACCCGTAACTTGATTCCAGTTCCCCGCATAGTTTTAAAAATATGTTTGGATGCATTCTAAAAGCAAAGTGACGATATACATCATAAGGCACAATACATGCACTACAAGTAGATCAACTGGCCTAAGCATGAAGTCCTAGAGTGTGAGCTAACCTTCTACCAGGTCTACCTTATTCATGAAGCTTTTCAGCTAGTTGTAGATTTCTAGTTCTATAAATTGATTCTTACTGATTTATTGTTTCAGTCTCTATTCTTAACAAAGACTTGACACCATTAACATTAAACCTTTTATGACTCTCAGGGGGACAACCTTGTCATGAGCTCGGTATCTATACTAAGCTATAACACATAAACCCAATACTTCTAATCCTTGTTTCCAATTTCGTAATCGCCTTGCCATGTGCTTTATCCTCCTTCCCATGAACCTACAAAGCATGGTAAACATCTATAACGTAATAGAAACGCTTAGTAAGCAACTATATTAATATATGATTAATATCTTAATTCACATAAGATGCATCATGAACACTTAAATCACATAACTCAATAAGTAATCAATCTAATAGTCGTTTACCATAACAAACCATAACTATAACACACATTAATCACAAACATACCTTAATCCTTCCATAGTCATGAACTATCATGTGAACCATTTCATTAACCAAGCTTTCTAATTAACCAACTTACTAATCCAAATACGTAATTCCTATAACACATTCATAAATACATAGCATGAGAATATCCATATTAAGCACATATAATCATAGTTACTTACCTTTGTTTCCAAGCTAGCTATCAATCATAAATTCACCGTCACCATCATCAATAACCATCATTGATGCAGGTTTTCTGACCAGGTTTTAATATTTAAAAGTATCTTGTTTACCTATGGTCCACCCTATGCACTAACGGGCATTGTACCCGATCGTGTGTAGTGTAGTAATCGGTAAAACCGAGGTTGTCCCAAGAGCTATGTGAGCGGATTCTAATTAAGTCTAATTGTCACTGGTTTTAATTATATTTAGGTTTGAAATGATTAATTATCTAATAAGACAAGAAATGAAAGAAAGAAAATAAAAGGTAGAGTTTTGATCAATAAGGGAAAAGTGTGCTAACCTAGTTACTCATCCTATCTTGTTATGTTCACGTCTAATTACTTCCAATTGATTCAAGTGGGGGTGTAGGTCGCTAGGACAACATTTGGTCAGTTCGTCCTAACCTATCAGCAAAGGTTTCCACCGGAGATCAAGCTACTACCCTTGAAAGTCCAGTTGTTTTTAGTCCCCTAATCCAAGTCATTAAGTTTCGCTACATGCAAGACTCATAACAATGAGTGCCCGATCGCTAGCATCTTAGACACTCATCCCTAACTTCTTAAGTTCATCCAAACGGAAGGTGATCATTTGGTCAGTTCGCACAACCGAAGAAGGGTCGTCAATTGGTCAATTCTTACCCTTCCCACTCAGTCTACCTACTTAGGGCCAGTTGGTCAATTATCCTAAGCAACTAGACACTACCGCCATTCAAAACTACCGAAACAAGGGTAGCTACCAATGAACTATGCATGCATACACTAGAAACAATTATACGGAAGCAATGTAAACATAAACATAACAATTAAGGAATCATAACTAGGCTAGCACCAGAGGTGCTTAGCCGATCATATTAAATGAAACAATCAATTTAATGTTTGACATAATGAAATACATGAATCAAAAGTAAAAGTAAAGATAATCGCTTTGCTTATCGTTAGGGAGTGATTTCTCCCTTGGAGATGGCTCCGTATGCTCTTCGAGATCTACCTTTGGTCCCTTACTCACGTTCTCTACTTTTTGGTGTGGAGTGAATGATGTGAAATGCAGAATTTAGGGCTGGTATTTATAGGCGAGATCTAGTTACGGCGTAACTTAAGTTGAGAGTTATGCTGTAACCTTAATCTTTCCATAATAAAGCTCTCGTTAGCTTGTTACGGCGTAACACATGAGATGAGTTACACCGTATCTTCAATACAGGTTACAATGTCATGATTACGCCGTAATCGTTGGAAGGAGTTACGGCGTAGCTTGCAGCGGCGTGGAACATCATTTGACCTAATGTGTTACGGCGTAATCCTTAGTGGGAGTTACGCCGTAATCTTCTGCTGAGCTGGCCTTCTGAGTCACGCAATAGCTATGGCGTAATGTGAGAGAGGAGTTACGCCGTAGCTTCATCACAGTGGGCATACTATCATATTTCTCTTATAAAATCTCCAAATCCGCGTCTCTTTAGCTCCAATGCTCGTAATTTACCTGAAAGTGAAATATAGAGGAAAACAAGCGTAAATCCATATAAATGATATAAAATACGAGCATAATCGGGGGAAATTGACACTTAATATTCAGGACTATTTGATGTTATCAAATATCCCCCCACTTGAACTCTACTTGCCCTTAAGTAGACCTTATTAGATAAATTTCTAAAAAGATATTTCCCATTACCTGGAAAATATAAGTTTAAAAATTCCTTATGCTAGAATAAAACAAAGCCTAACACCTCACGAAATGGGAACAAAACACTTAAAATCTCTCAACTAATCTAAGTGTCAATTTTGGGGTGATCACTCAAAGCACAGTCATAGCATGTATTCTATCATAAGCTTGGTGGTTACACAAATATCCACCACTAGAGTTAAGGACTAAACAATTCTCGAAGGCAATATGGGTAGACACGACAAAGGTTAAGGGTGAATCGTCATTACAAACATGTCACAAAAAAGTGGACAAAATCAATGATACATGACCAAATCCATGGCCAAGACACCAAAGATTGCTCGCTTCATCACCTAGACACGCTTCACGACTAAAGGGTAGGATAAGACATGGGATATAATTGGTGTAAAGTAAAAATAACAAGCAAATAGTCTAAACCTATGACCAAGTTATCACCGCTTACCGTTCATCCAAAGTTCAAGTTTCAAAGCTAAGAAACCGGATCATGATAAATCAAGTATATGTGCCATTAGAGGACGTCGTGATGGGCACATTACTTGTTCTTCAACTGTTGGCGTAATAATTGCCAACTTCATTCTTCAATTGTGACCGAGGTGGTCTCCTCGATACTAAACCTTTGATGAGCTCTTAAACATAGTGCTTATAACTTCGCACTTTCCAAAAACAAATAACTACAACTATTTTTTTTTTCCGAATCACTTTATCATTTTTTTTTTGTTTTTTTTATTTACATCATAACTAAACATAACATCCCCCACTTGATATGAACATAACATGAGAATCTGAGGGGTCTTCAATGATCTTCAAATATATGTCTTTGACGAAAGCGTGATTCCCGAACCTTTCTACTTGAACCTTGAACTTAGGCAAACAATTACTTCCCGATCACAAATTAAGACTACACGGTAGGTTAAGGTGTATGGGTGTATCGAAACATATATGTTGGGTGAAAAAAATGAAAGGAATGGCTCAGAATGGTGTATCTAGGGGTATCTTACACTAAAGGTGAGTGCAACAAAAGGGTTTAACATGGGGGTCAAGCAGTCGAGGTGACTAATCGATAGACACACATGGATAGGCTGTTTTGGGTGATAATCCTATAAAATAGCCTTCTTAAACTGAATAATCCAAATACATTAAGCTAACTTAACATACCTCGTCTATGGTCTCGAAATGATGCAAAGGCCAAGTTCTAAAGTTTACAAGCTACCGGCACACTCATAATTTGGTGGATTTGGGGTAAATATTTGGAAACGGATAAGGCTAATCTCACCATATAATATCAAGGGTTATAATGTGCTCAGCTAAGGTCTAATCTAGTTAGGTTAAGAAAAACATGTCAAAATTTTAAAAATGGCATAATTTTTCAAAATAAACTAGAAAAACAAGGGCAAAATAAAGTTCATGAGATAATTCTACTCCCGTCCCCCCACTTGAAATGTACAAAGTCCCTTTTGTACTAAATGTTTAAATAAAGGTGAAGAGAAAGTAGAATTAGAGCGAGAACTTCTTTGAAATTTGCTCCGAAAAAGAAAGAAGGCCCGTGAAAAGAATCGTGCCTTCGCTTAAGCATCCACGAGCAAACTTCATTCCCTGAAATCACACTACTAACAAGCATAATTCTAAAAAAAGAAAAAGAAAAACGAAAAGAAATCTAACTCACTTTCGTAGGAATCACGGTTGCATTTAGTGTATGCAACAAGCCTTTTAAACCACTTGGTGTCCCAAGTGGACGAGTGTAGTCTCGTGAGGGCTTACAGGGAACATACCCACAAAGTTCATTTGAAAACTAATACAAGGTGATTGTGTTTAACAAGAAAGAATTAATACTGGAGGATAGTTACGTTGTAACTACTAGAAGGAGTTACACCGTAATTATGGCAAAACCTGGCAGACGCTACTAGAGTGTAGCTACGGCGTAACCATTGCATGGGACTACGCCATAATTGGTAATGCTCTGGGAGGATCGCTACTGGAGGTGTGTTACGGCGTAATCATGGGGATGAGTTACGCCGTAACTGATGGACAGAACTTGTCCCCGTTTTAGTTGCTGCTACAATCTTCTCCGTTTCCTGCAAAAATGGTTAAAAACACAAAACCCAACAGAAATAGAAATAAAAGAAATAAAAATGATAATTCGGGTTGTCTCCCGAAAGAGCACTTTTTTTTATAAATGAGTCTTTAAGTTAGACTCAAAGCCATGGGGCTTTTACGGTGGCCTTCGAACTTGGCCAACTTCCTCCTTAGTTGATCTTTTGTTGGAGGAGGGTTGGTCCCAAACACATGGAGGAATATACGGAGTCATGCAGTACCGAGTCTCTTGCAAAAAATTAGTCTTGGCCAATTCATAGCGAAATTTAGACTCGACTTCCCATTCTAGTTTTGTAGCCCCAAATTTTACTTTCACCCTTGTATCCGACCTCCATTCTCCTTTCTTCATCAAAACTTGCCCACTCCTTGCGTTTGAGCCAATCGGGATTGGGGAATTCTCTTCCATTGCAAATCTTTCGGTTAGGATTGCATGTAGGCCATGCCTTAGTGAATCCCCCAGCCATCATAATAGCCGATTCACAAAAATGAAGAGTCCAATCTACCTCTTCAAACCAATCGGTCATAATATTGTGCCCCCGAAACTAATGTTCCTTGATCAGTTTTTCGTCCTCCCAGCACCACCAAACTTTTGCCTCCTTTTTTATCCTTTTAACAAAAACTGTCCTCCCCCATTGCACCGTTTGAGAAATGGAGAACACGTTGGCAGTGTTAATTTAGAACCCTCAATCAAAGAAGTTATAGGAGCACAACAATGAAGTTTTCCTGTAACAACAGTAGTACCCTTTTTATCAGGCACTGAAGTTCGGACTTCATCTTTCTTCTCGTCGCTGTCGTCTTCATCACTTGACTCGGTTCCCTGCAAATGGCCAAAATATGAAGGAGGAAAATTATCAGAACAATTTGCTTGTACCTCCTTGGAAACTTCTTTTGCGACAACTTCATCCAGTTCATGGCACGAAGTTTCGTCCATTCTAAACACCACTCTCTCATCACTATATCCCAATGAGAGTTCTTTTTCCAAAACCTTGATTTGGGCTCGTGAGGAAGTAAGGGAGGGTCTTCCAAGAATTAAGTGTTCTTTTGGGGTGTTTGCCATATCAATAACTACGAACTTGGACGTAAATATGAACTTGTAAACCTTGACCAATACACCTCCCATGATCCTAAGAGGGGTTGCTTTAGTCATATTAGCCATCTCAATCACCATGCTTGTCTTCCAAAGATCGGTTAATCTTAGTTTCAAAAATATTGAGAGTGGCATGATGTTTATGCTAGACCCAAGATCAGCTAATGCCAAGAGATCATGATTTCCTACTGAACATGGAATTACGAACCCATTTGTGCAGACTTCCTTGATCGGAAGTTTTTCAGTTTCTAACATGTGTTCGCTTTCTGACTCCTGGTTACTCCGTAACTCATTAGAAGAGTTACGGCGTAACTGCAGACTGTCGCTGGTAGTCGCAGCATCCAAGTTATTAGTTGAAAAATGGAAATCATCAACTTGTAATCTTGCATTTTCTTCAGAAAAAACGGCCTTACACACCACCATAGGTTTGATCCCCTCAGGTTCAGTGTTACTTTTCTGTATCTCTTCACTAAGCTTCTCCACCATTGCTTTTAGGTTTTTCAAGGATGTGTCGTGGTTGGAGAGGCTTTTATTTGTATTTTCTTGGAAATTTTTGAGCCATTCATCTTGTTCTTTTTGTTTTTAGGCTGAGGCCTCCAGAAATTTGCTAATGGTCTCTTCAATGCTGGGCCTTCTTTCTCTAAAAGGCCCATGGTTGTAATTTCCGGGAGGTCCTCCACGATAGCCATTACCGTTTCTATTATCCCCTTGAAACGGTCGATTTTCACCATATTTAATTTCTTCAACCTTGCTATCTTTGTCAATGAGAGGACAAATTTTGGTGAGATGTCCCCCTCCACAGTTTTCACATCCTACTTGGATAGCATGAACACATTCTCTAAGCTTGAGCATGTCCCGACCAAGATTTTAAAGCTTGTTAGTGATGGCGACAATTCCTTCAAGATTTCCGCCTAAGCTTCTCTTGCTTCCTCCATCGTGCCATTTTTGAGAATGGTCGGCCATTTTTTGGATGGCTTCAATGGAAAGAGTAGGAGTCATGCTCGGAATCGGTCCTTGGTAGTCCAGCATCTGTCTTGTAGTTACGTTGATACCCTTGTAAAAAATGTTGACCTTTTGCTGGCTGTTCAGGTCATGAGTAGGACACTTGTAGAGGAGATCGTTGTATCTATCCTAAGCTTGATACAACGTTTCATCGTCATCTTGTTTGAAATTATGGATCTCCATTAGCTGATTAGATATCTTCAAAAAAGGAAAATATCTTTGGATGAAGTGCTTTTTTAGGAGAGCCCATGTATCAACTTCCCCGGCGGGCAATCTTTCAATCCATCTTCTTGCTCCCCCAGTAAGGGTCATGGGGAACACACGGAGCATAAAAACGTCATGAGAAACACTAGGAATGTTGAAAAGGCTTGCAATGTACAATACATTCTCAACGTGTTCATACGCATCTTCGTCCCTGTTTCCCAAGAAAGGGTTAGCACGTAGCTCCCTCATAAACTGCTCTTTAATCTCGAAACGGACATTAGCTCCAATAGCTGGCCTTACGAGCCCCGACCCTTGTTCTTCCCTTGTCAACGCCAAATATTCCTCAAGAGTGAGGTCATCAATGTTAACAACTTCCATAGTATCTGAAACTTGAAGAGAAATTGTGAGAAAATGAGAAAATTCAAAACAAAACAAAAATAAAAGACTTAATGAAAATCTTAATATAACTCCCTGGCAGAGGCGCCAAAAACTTGATGCAGGTTTTACTGACCAGGTTTTAATATTTATAAGCATCTCGTTTACCTATGGTCCACCCTATGCACTAACGGGCAGTGTACCCAGTCGTGTGTAGTGTAGTAATCGGTAGGGGTGAGCAAAACAAACCAAAAAAATTGAAACTGAACCGAAAACCGAAAAAAACCGAACCGAAAAAACCGACCGAAACTAAAAACCGATGGTTTGGTTTTTACTTTTTAATAAACCGAAAAATGCGGTTCGGTTTCGGTTTTCGTCCAAATACCGAACTGCAAAAACCGAACCGAACCGGTTTATTATATAATCTAATTAATATAATATGAATAAATAACTAGATAAATCAAATTTATAAATTCATGTTCATTTTGTGAGTGGATTATAATATATTTATCTTAACGTTTATATTTATATGCGTTTGTGTCGTGTCGGTTGTTTGTGTGAATATATCAATAAGTATACGATAATGATTATACTACGTGTATGTTCACTTGTATGTGTGTCTCTCATTTATATGTTTGTAATTGTAGAATTATGCAATATATTTTATATTGCTTAGATTGACAAAAAGTAAAGAAGAATGACTAATTTTCTATGTAAAACAAGTTTGTCGGTATAAATTGGCCATACCTAAATATTAACGGTTAGAAACCGAAAAAACCGAACCGAAACCGATAATAAACCGAAAAACCGAACCGCCAAAAACCGAACGGTTTCGGTTTTGGGTTATACAAAAACCGAACATTGTGGTTCGGTTTCGGTTTTAGCAAAAAACCGACCCAAACCGAACCGTGGACACCCCTAGTAATCGGTAAAACCGAGGTCGTCCCAAGAGCTATGTGAGCGGATCCTAATTAAGTCTAATTGTCACTGGTTTTATGGTATTTAGGTTTGAAATGATTAATTATATAATAAGACAAGAAATGAAAGAAAGCAAATAAAAGGTAGAGTTGTGATCAATAAGGGAAAAGTGTGCTAACCTAGTTACTTATTGTATCATGTTATGTTCACGTCTAATTACTTCCAATTGATTCAAGTGGGGGTTTAGGTCTCTAGGACAACATTTGGTCAGTTCGTCCTAACCTATCAGCAAAGGTTTCCACCGGAGATCAAGCTACTACCCTTGAAAGTCCAGTTGTTTTTAGTCCCCTAATCCAAGTCATTAAGTTTCGCTACATGCAAGATTCATAACAATGAGTGCCCGATCGCTAGCATCTTAGACACTCATCCCTAACTTCTTAAGTTCATCCAAACGGAAGGTGATCATTTGGTCAGTTCGCACAACCGAAGAAGGGTCGTCAATTGGTCAATTCTTACCCTTCCCACTCAGTCTACCTACTTAGGGCCAGTTGGTCAACTATCCTAAGCAACTAGACACTACCGCCATTCAAAACTACCGAAACAAGGGTAGCTACCAATGAACTATGCATGCATACACTAGAAACAATTATACAGAAGCAATGTAAACATAAACATAACAATTAAGGAATCATAACTAGGCTAGCACCAGAGGTGCTTAGCCGATCATATTAAATGAAACAATCAATTTAATGTTTGACATAATGAAATACATGAATCAAAAGTAAAAGTAAAGATAATCGCTTTGCTTATCGTTAGGGAGTGATTTCTCCCTTGGAGATGGCTCCGTATGCTCTTCGAGATCTGCCTTTGGTCCCCTACTCACGTTCTCTGTTTTTTGGTGTGGAGTGAATGATGTGAAATGCAGAATTTAGGGCTGGTATTTATAGGCGAGATCTAGTTACGGCGTAACTTAAGTTGAGAGTTACGCTGTAACCTTAATCTTTCAATAATAAAGCTCTCGTTAGCTTGTTACGGCGTAACACATGAGATGAGTTACGCCGTATCTTCAATACAGGTTACAATGTCATGATTACGCCGTAATCGTTGGAAGGAGTTACGGCGTAGCTTGCAGCGGCGTGGAACATCATTTGACCTAATGTGTTATGGCGTAATCCTTAGTGGGAGTTACGCCGTAATCTTCTGCTGAGCTGTCCTTCTGAGTCACGCAATAGCTATGGCGTAATGTGAGAGAGGAGTTACGCCGTAGCTTCATCACAGTGGGCATACTATCATATTTCTCTTATAAAATCTTCAAATCCGCGTCTCTTTAGCTCAAATGCTCGTAATTTACCTGAAAGTGAAATATAGAGGAAAACAAGCATAAATCCATATAAATGATATAAAATACGAGCATTATCGAGTAAAATTGACACTTAATATTCGGGACTATTTGATGTTATCCATCATCATCAAACTCTTCTTCACATCCTAGGTTAAATCGCCATTAAAATAACACTGAAAAACATATAACTAAATAACTGTAACAATGGTTTAGATAACCATATCTCATCTCTAAGCACCTCTAATTATCATATAACCATATCTTGGTTATATGATCCCCATAAATCACTTATTTTAACCCAATACAAATCATCTCATAATTACTATAACCTTTTAATAAGCTTAAAACATCATTTACCCATTTCCCAAATTAGAGCTTATGAATCCTAGCTTCTTATATCACTATTAACACAAGATTTAGGATTACTTACTTGAAACGGATGATTGTTATGGATTCCTTTCTTACAACATATCACTTTAATTCATCAAGATTGATCATCAACAAAACTCATGTTTTCCCTCCTTTTCTTTCTTCTAAACCGACACCACTAAAATACCCTGGAACTTTTGAGAATGTCTGGGTTTTAAAGTATGAAGCTCCCTTCATACTAAAGTTATTTCACAATATGGCGCATTTGGTCCCTCAAGTCCTTTTGCTTATAATTTAGCCACATTAAACTTATAACATATCAAATATACTTTTGTCCATTTAACATCTTTGGTCCCTCAAGCACTATTTTCTCATAATTGTGACACATCAATATTTCTATAACCATATTACACTTACTTTTACTATTAGTTTGACTATCGGGTTGACTAGCCAATCACATAACACCCTCAACTTAACATCCGTTGACTAACCAATCATATCGAGTCTCCCGACTCATAAAAGTCTTAATCAATTTCATCTAAAGTCATACCCGTTTGAAATGGGTTTTGGGTGTAACAATTCTATCCCCCTTATTAAAATTTCGTCCCCGAAATCTCTTTCTATTACTAACCAAAAACTTGGCCATATAAAACTCCTTATTTATTCGTAACATTTTCAAGTAATTAACCAACCAATTGCTGTGATCTAGATGATATTTCAACTCTAGGTATACTATGACACAATCAATACACTTAATCCATCTTACTTTTCATTTAATTTCTATAACCACATGGCTTTTACTGTTCATTTATGTCATCCGAGACACATTTACTATAACAAACATATCATTTAGTCACAATTTTACTATAACTAATATATCGCTTAACTAACTTCATTACTATTTCACCACTTTATTACTCGCTTTATTCTATCTTTTAAATCAATGACTAGGTGTCACTTGAGAAAATTATACCATCGTGACTTTACATAATTCAACATTGACTATTACTTTCACATTTTACCGTAGCCACTTAACAATTCTCTTAACATTCTCACTATAACACCTCATTTCCTCTACTTCTTTCTATAAGTTTCTCGTCAAAGACTATAAGTCTTATAGGAAATTCAATACTTGACTCTATAAAGTCAAACTTCAAATTATGCCGTCACATTACACATAAGGGTGCTAGTAATAATTAGCATCAATTACCATCATTACTCACATTTTGTACCACGCCACAAGGCATATCATAAGGTCATTGCAATTTCTTATTCTTAACATTTATACTTTAGACACCTAATTCGTAGGTTTCACATAACGTCCCAATTTTTAAGTCATAATCTAACTCTTATTCTGCCCATCTTAGTTTCTATGACGTCTAGTCTAATTTAGATTCCCATTTTCATCCTCTTTAATTCTACTCATGCCACGTCGGAAATACATAAGCCCATTCATTTATACATCCTCATTTACATAAAAAGGCGTCCCAACCAATGTAAATCAGAAAATGTAAACTCATGGTTTGGCGATTCATAATTTCTTTATTTAAATGAAAAGGCGTCCCAATTCATTCAAATAAAGAAATCATAAAACATCCTACTTATACATTTTCAACATAACACTCGTACTACTATTACACGCTTTTAGCTTTTAGCTTTTACCTTTTATACCGTGCATTCTTTCAAAAGTCATAAGCTTTAATTTTAGCTTTTCTTATTCTCAAAATCTTCACTTCTAGCCTTTGATCCATCCTTACTGTAATTTTTTATTTATTAAGAAATTATTATGTATGCCAAAAAGTAGGCAACCTTTGCCCATGCAGGCAATATATTTTATCCCGAATGATTTCTATAACTTTTACTCGGGACTATAACGTGCCTCTAACTCATATAAAGTGGAGCCCTTATTTGTTTCCACCTCTTAAAGAGTGGATCTATAACATATCCCGTAGGATTTACTGTAACGTATCCCTCCGAAGGATTTCTGTAACAACCATTGTAACACTTTCCCGAGTTATTTTCCACAACAAACTTGATCCAAGCTATTAACATTTTAACACACACATTATCATATTCATTTTAATATAATTAAGGGAGAGCTCATAAGGCATATGCAACCCGCCTATTTAATATTTACACATTCTCTATGTGTTTACACTTCTCATTTTCTCATTTACCCATCAACCCTTGTTGACTATTCACCATCTTCACTATTACAATTTTAGTCTACTCGACTATTCCGCATATAACCTTACATAGGTCATTAACTATATCACACTCATTAGCATTCATTTATTTTTCAACACATTCTATAACATTAACATAATCACCTCTTGTTTTACTATGCAACTTATCATCATGTTTTTACTCAAATACTTAACCCATTTCTTTTAAGCATTAGCACTAAAGCTATACTATTATATATCATCATCTACATACCAACATGCTTTAATCCCCTTCTATAACTTTCACGAGCTTCATAACGTCATGCTATAAAACACTCATTATCATTAGACACTCATGCTTATACATCAAATACTTTAACTCATTATTAACCCATCTATAATGCCATAGTCTCGGTCAATCACTAGACTCAAAATACCAATGAGACCATATGTTGGTCGTCAAGATCACACAAATTATACACATCCATTTCTTACTATCACTACTATAGCACACTTTTGCATAAAAATTGTCGACACTATCCGAGATGTAAGGCGATCTTATCATATAAATACATCAAGTCCACCATGGAATTATATCATGTTGGGAATTATATTTTGTAAAACAGATTTAAGTATGTTTAAGTCTGTTTAAAGTTAATTCTGGTAGCTTTAGTAGTTAAGTCTGGTAGAACAGACTTAAGTCAGTTGGTAGTTAAGTCTGCCAGTACTAATGATGTTAAGTCTGGCAGAACAAATAGTCGTGAGTTAAGTCTGTTTATGTCAAAAGCAGAATAGTTTGTTAGAGTTATATTAGGAATAGATATGTATGTGTAGAGATATCTTAGGAGAAGATATCTTTACCCTTCTACAAGTTTGTTAGTCAATTAGGGTTTCCTTGGTGTATAAAAGGATCCCTAAGGTGTTAGGTTAGTGTACGAGTTGTAAGCATTAGCCTTTGAGCAAATTAATAGAATATACAAAGTTAGTAATTCTTGTGTTCTTCATACTTTATGTGTTAAGATTCCGCATTAACACATTAAGCTTTTACAAAGAGTTCTTCATATAGTAATTTGGATTTATTCAAGTTTACTATTAGTCATTCAAGGCTACTTGGATCCATAAACTTTTGGACCTACATATCACATACTCATCATCACTATAACATATACAATACTTAACATCTTAGGTTCATATAACCTATCATGCAATTTAACAAATAATTTATCCGCATTACTCAATATTACATCCATCGAACCTAAGAGTGGTCTAATTTTAGAAAACCTAATTCACTTAAACCGAAGCTCTGATACCAAGTTGTTACGCCCCATGCCCGATTTGACCAAAAATTTTGACTTTTGACTTGACTATAACGGACCTTCTTTTACTTTTTAACCAACTGATAAAAATTTATAACAAACCATCTATGGAGACTATTTTTAATTGAAACTAGACTCAATTATCTTCGAATTGACGCGTGGTATGACCCGTGACGACTAACGTTTTAAAATATATAAAATTCCAAAAATCGACAAAATCTGAAAAAGTGATAACATATACAAATGGCTGGCGGCTAGCCTTTTTAGCCAGCTGCTGTTTGCCATAGCCTGTGGCTAAATGACCTTTGGGTCCAAAATATCCTGCGGCTAAATGGGTCTGATCACCCATTTCCATTTCAAAATCTTTTTTCGGAAAGCCAACATTCCAAACTCGATAATTCACGAAACTTTCCAGAAATCTTTAGGAAATCATAAATTTCACATATATGTATATACTTGGTCCAAATGACCATCGGGAACGTGTTTTACAGAATAACAGGTGTTTAACCAAACACCCATTTGACCCATTTTCAAACATAACTTTAACACAACCTTTCACCATACATTATAACATGTAACTTGACTTTTAACCATTACAAAGACTTGACACAGTTAACATTTAACCTTTTATGACTCTCTGGGGACAACCTTGTCATGAGCTCGGTAACTATACTAAGCTCTAACACATAAACCGAATGATTCTAATCCTTGCTTCCAATTTCTCAATCGCCTTACCATGTGCTTTATCCTCCTTCTCATGAACCTACAAAGCATGGTAAACATCTATAACGTAAGCGAAACGCTTAGTAAACAACTATATTAATACATGTTTTATATTTTAATTCACATAAGATGCATCATGAACACCTAAATCACATAATTCAATAATCCATCAATCTCATAGCCGTTTATCATAGCAAACCATAACTATAACACACATTAATCACAAACATTCCTTAATTATTCCAAAGTCATGAACTATCATTTGTACCATTTCATTAACCAAGCTTTCTAATTAACCAACTAATTAATCCAAATTCATAATTCTTGTAACACATTCATAAACACACAGCATTAGAATATCCATATTAAGCACATATAATCATAGTTACTTACCTTTGTTTCCAAGCTAGCTGTCAATCATAAATTCACCATCACCATCATCATCAACCTCTTCTTCACATCCTAGGTTAAATCGCCATTAAATAAACACTTAAAAACATATAACTAAATAACTATAACAATGGTTTAGATAACCATATCTCATCTCTAAGCACCTCTAATCATCATATAACCATATCTTGGTTATATGATCCTCATAAATCACTAATTTTAACCCAATACAAATCATCTCATAATTACTATAACCTTTTAATAAGCTTAAAACATCATTTACCCATTTTCCAAATTAGAGCTTATGAATCTTAGCTTCTTACATCACTATTAACACAATATTAAGATTGCTTACTTGAAACGGATGATTGTTATGGATCCCTTTCTTACAACATATCATTTTAATTCATCAAGATTGATCATCAACAAAACTCATGTTTTCCCTCTTTTTCTTTCTTCTAAACCGACACCACCAAAATACCGTGGAACTTTTGAGATTGTCTGGGTTTTAAAGTATGAAGCTTCCTTCATACTAAAGTTATTTCACAATATGGCACATTTGGTCCCTCAAGTTCATTTTCTTATAATTTGGCCACATTAAACTTATAACACATCACATACACTTTTGTCCATTTAAAATCTTTGGTCCCTCAAGTACTATTTTCTCATAACTGTGACACATCAATCTTTCTGTAATTATATTACTCTTACTTTGACTATTAGTTTGACTATCGGGTTGACTAGCCAATCACATAACACCCTCGACTTAAAATCCGTTGACTACCAATCATATCGAGTCTCCCGACTAATAAAAGTCTTAGTCAATTTCATCTAGATTTATGCCCGTTTGAAATGGGTTTCGGGTGTAACAACAGGTCCTAAAGATTTTGCTTTATTCAATAGTTTATTTGTTGAATTCCACAAGTTTATTACATCAGGTCATAAAGAATACATGAAGAAATCTTACTTATTGTGTTTTGGAGGGCGTCTGGGATTGTTTATAGAAAGAATGTGATTATGCAAGGTGGGAAAAGCAATTATATAGCTCATACCTTGTATGCACTTCATAGAATGTCATTCATCATATATGACATATTGATGAGTACGTAAATACTCATCATTTTTATACCAAATAAACTGCAAAATCATCTGAAAACACTCAGAAACACATCAAAATGATCAAAATATCACAAATCAGTGTTTTATGTGTTTTAAATTCAAAAATATCAAAATCAGATGAAAAACATATCAATTTTGCAAAAATTGCAGTTTCAGTCCCCCAAGTTTCAAGAATTGTCAAAAATAGTCCCTGAGCCAAAATTTCAGAAGAAAAGTCACCAAAGGTCCTTTTGTAATCACAAATTATCATATTTAGTCCTTTGGTGGAAAATCTAAAAGTTTTGAGAAAGTTACAATTTAGTCCCTAGAAATCCAAAATGGTCAATTCTAGTCCTTGGAAATTTTCAAAAATGTCAAATCAACCCTTGGACTATTTAATATTGGCAAAACAAACCCTTTTGGCTACTCTTCATAATTTTCATGTTTGGTCCTTGGATTTTCAAATATTACACAAATGGTCCCTATGTTTAATATCTATCACAAACCATTCGGACCCTTTATTTAACCCAAGCCCAAATACCACACCCTTGGCCCAAAATCCTTTACCCGGCCCTTTTCCCACAACCCGACCAACCCACCCAACCATTTAAATAACAAAAAAACCCGCCCCCTAGTTGTCTCCCCCGACACTCTTGTCTGTGCCTTCCCCCTCCTCAAAAACCTCCCATAACCACCCTATTTCACCCATTGTCCCTCTCCACCTCACCTACCCTTCCCAACGCATTAATTGCACCTTCTTTCCTGTCCCTAATATCCAAGCCAGAATTTGGCGCCAAAACCAAACCTGTGGCTAAGATGAGTTTAATCCAATGAACGGCCAAGATTGCTGCTGGGAATTGTACAGAGGAGAGAGACAAACACTTTGGAGCATAAAAAGAGCCAAGAAGAGGGAAGAAGATAGTTAGTTTTAGTTTTTCTTAAATTGTATGTCGTTTTTTTGTTTGTAGAATCTTAACTAGTTTTCAATCTTATTTTAAAGTTCATTTGTACTCAACTAAGTTATCCAAGTGTATTGCAACTCAGTTTTAATATCAATTCAAGTTTTAAGTTCAAGTTCCAAATTTTTATGTACTGTTGAAATTTTTAATCTCAAATCCATTGTCAAATCTTCTAGCAGTGCTGTTTTAAGCTTAAACAAGTTCCATTAAGCTTGTTGAAGCTTTGTATAAGCTTAATTGTACATTTCATACACTTTGTGCAATTGGTCAACAAAAGTCAAAGTTTGGAGAGCAAATGATGCAGGGGTGATATGATCTGATTTAGAACTGGAAATGGGTGAAAAGGAAGCAATTGGGTGGTTTAAAATAGGATAGTGGTTACTGAGGTTCTTGGTGTCAATGTGGCAGGCCATAGTGGCCATTGGACACTTGTAAGTGGTTTTCTTTAATTCTTAGCATAATTAGTTCTAGTAATTTAAAGTTGTTAAAACCTGTTAGTTTATCAGTGTTTAGGTCAAAGTAATCTAGTTTGATCATTTGTGTATGATTAGTTAGGTGTTATCTCATTTAAACTTGCAAATCAGTAAGTTAAGGGGTGTTTGGTTTGCTGTCTAAACAGTCTCACAAGTAAAGTCAGTGGTAGTTTTTTGTTGGTTTGAGTTTACTTAGCACACTTAAGCTCAATTGGGTCATTAAAATTGAGTCTACAACATTAAAAGTCAGAATTAGTTTTAATCTGTCTTATTGAGAGATCTGTGTAGGATTTGGAATTACAAAACTTAGATTTGTGTTCAAAAGTGTTAACCATTGCTTGTATTGTGCTCTTAGCATCACTTAACATCATCTTCAGTCATAAAATTGGATTCAAGTTTCACTTTAGTCAAAGTTACAACCATTTTCAAAAGTCAAAATGTCAAAAATATTGGTTTTCCACAGAAGTTGCAGATGATGCACAGGGTGCATTAAAGGTTTTTAGAGTCTGAGTTTTTGGTTATAAGTAGTGTTCTAGGTTGTCTATAAGTCCCAGTATCTGTTTTTTAGCTCAAGTCCTGTGGATAAGCTTGTGCAGGGGCTTAAAGTGAGCCACTTTTGCCCTGCTCAGAACTCAGTGTCAGCTGAGTTTTTTTCTCAGCTCTATACAAGCTTGCACAGAGCTTGTAATAGCTTTTCAAGGGCTGGTATTTTGGTCATCAGTAGTTGTTTAGGTCTAGTTTAAGTATTGATAATTGGTTTTAGGTTTGTAGCTTATTAGAGTACTTATTTATTGATTCAAAGTTGACACCATTTTCTGTTTTTAGCTTAAATTCAAAATCATCAAATCTGTGTTAACCTGCAAATCAGTAGTATTGGTTAGTTGAAACTTGTTCTATTTGTGTTATATTAGCTTATCATAGCTTGTGTACTAGTTTGGTAGCTTTTGGTAAGCTTTTGGCTTATTAAGTGCTTATTTCAATAAGCATTTCCACATCAGTTGCATAATTCTACACATAAGGCCCTGTTTTTCCAATTTTCATAGCTTTTCTATATAATTTTAGAATTTCCCTGAAATTTTCAGATTTTTCTCAGCTGTTTTACTATTTTTCTTGATTTTTATTAGTTTTTAACACTTTTTAAATACCATTTAATACAAAAAATTAGAAAAAGGTTCCAAAAAATAATTTTTCATTTTTCTTAGACTTAGATAAATATAAAAAGTAGAAAAAGTAATTTTCTAGATTTTTCATAGCTTATTTGGTAATTTTTAGCAATTTAATTAGTTTTTACTAATTTAAAATTCATAGAAAATAGAAAAATAGTCGCAAAAATACAAAAATAGTTTTGAAAAGTCTATTTTGATATTTTAGACTTTTTGAAGTGTTAATCTTAATTTTCTAGCTTAATTTCATATTTTCTTATATTTTAGGTAATTAATTATTAGTTAAAAATAGTTTTTAATTAGATAATTAGTTTTAAAAATAATTTTCTTTTTCTAAATATTTTCTTATATCATTAGGATTGTAGAAACATCATTTTCATATTTTTAGGGTTAAAATTGAGTTAGTTTCACATTTTTAGTTGTACGTCGCGTAGATTTTAAAGTTTCGTAAAAACATAAAAACAAAAACATCATTTTAATTTTAGTGATAGCGTTTATTTAATAGGTTTTATCTTTTTAATTTCTTCTCATTTGCATTTTAGCCTTTGTATCTGTTTGATATTTCTGTAGTTATAATCTCCTAATCATAATCCTTTTTCGTTCAAACTTCTCGATCACTAGACGTTGATTGATCCATTGCACAGCTCGCTGGGACATAACGACCCGGGGAGACTCTATACTCCTCTGATCTTAATTGCATTGGTGTTTGAGCAGTTTTTAGTCTTTTAGACTTGACTGTTTAGCACCTTCCAAGACCACGGATTCTCACGAATTTTATCATGTAAATATACCGCCTAATCCCCCCGTTTTTGGCCAAAATTTTTTTTTGGAGTAAGTGTTCTACACTTTCTCATCAGGTTATCAGTCCGCCATGTCTATAAGACAAAAGGATTGGCTAATCCAGGAGCAAACGGCTCTTGGTAAAGATTTATCAAATCCGTTTATATGGCTTGCAATTTGCCCAAAATTGTATGGTTCTCAACTCACCATATCCTAAAAAGTGAAGAGTTGGCTAGCCCGCAAGATTATGGCTTGTGGTAAAGGCAGTGGAAAAACCATAATTGGTAATCAGCTCACCAAAGATAATTCTGATAATTTATCTAAGAGTTGGCTAGTCCAGAAGGGTACGGCTTCTGGTAAAGACAAAATCAAATCCGTTGAAAGCTGGTGGTTTGCTCAAAATCACATGGTTATCGGTGTACCATGGTTCTTACTTGAACTGAAACATTTGGCTACTCCAGAAGTGATGGCTTTTGGTAAAGAGATTAAAATCCATTATGTTTTCTCAAATCATTGCTAGGGACTAGCAATATCTCAGTGTGGGGGATTGATGAGTACATATATACAGATCATGCTATAAACTTTAAACATACACTTAACGAAAAGTAGGCATCAATATTATACAAATAATGAATTGATTCATACACTACTTACTTGTGATCACAAAGTGTTTGATGGTGGAATGAAGTTGCTTAACTTAGAAGATAATTGGTGCTACAGAGATGACATCGTTTGACTTTTTATAAAAGGGTGATTAGGGTTTTGTAGGAGGGATGGATATGCAACCTATTAAACATGATTTACAAACGTTACTTTTGAAGGTATATGGGTAATTTTATAACTAAAATGCTGGAGCAGTTCCACAATGCTTGTTCAACACGCGTTTAAAATAAGCAGTACATAAATAAAATGCTGGAGCAGTAACTCTTGCTGCTTTGTTTCCAAACAAGATAAACAATCAAACTGCTTACTGCTTGTCTCTCCTAACACTTCCAAAACATTATTGCCCAACATGACTGATGACGCTTAAAATTGAGTATGTTTTTAGTAGCGTTATTCGTACCTTTGTGCATATTATTTAGTTATATTCATGAGCTTTTGTTACTTAATCATATAAAAGTGTGTATGCAAGTTCATATGTAGCCAAGTACAAAAAAAGGAAGAAAAAGAAGAAGAAATGACGAAAGAATAAAGTTTTATGCACATACGAAGATTCATGCAACAAGACTTACCTCGGGAAGCTTTCAAGAGCAAAAGAACCAACAAATCAATGCTCCCAACTCTCAAGGAAAAGAAAAAGTCAACTTTGGTTAAAGAATAATGAGCCACGATCAAGAAACGAGCGAACCATGAGCTGAAAACGAAAAAGACAAAAATCTATGTGCTGAAGGCCCTCTAGCCAATCGACTTGGCCTCGTAGCCATTTAGGCTGGATGCTTGTTTCACTCTAGCCGATAGGCTGGATCACATACCATTTAGTCTGGATGAATCTGAATTTTCCAAGTGAAGATTTATGATCCTTAGTGCCCAAGTTTCGACCATTACTCTTTTTTATTGTCATTACATCCACTTTTATGACACTGTGTGCCCAATTTTCATGCTTGAAGGCTAAGGGTTGGTTTCTAGTATAAATAAGAGCTTTAGGCTTGGTTTTCACATAAGAAAACTCACCCTTCACTCACAAGGACGAATTTTCCACCATTATTCACTCCCAAAAGACCACAACATCTTTGCCTTTTCCAAGAAAAAGGCTTGACACATTGGAAAAGGTGTTTGGCATAATTTTCCATCTTGGTTAGAACTTGTAGTTGATTGGAGGCTTGAAGGTTGCTCTAATCCTTCACCATCACTTATTGTAATCATACCTTGGGAATATTTTTGTTACTTTTATGATGTTGAATGAAAACGTGTAATTTCATATGCTTTTAAAGGGTCATTTAGCCTCTAAATTCATACATATTTGATCATTTATTACCATAAATTGTTTCTATTTGAGTTTTAGGTACTTGGGAATCAAATGATGGAAAATGATGCATTTTGGGCTTGATTGGACGAGAAAACCAAGACAACGACAACACCCAAAAAAACCATCGCAAAAGGAGGCGTGACGGCGTCACAAACACAACGTGACGCCATCGCATGAAGAAGTTGTGACCACTCAAAGATTTGAGACGACCTCAAAGTGACAGTGTCAAGACCAAGAATATGAAGGCTGACGACGTCACAGTTCCTAAGTGACGTTGTCACAACTAAGTCGGTGCAAAAGAGAAACCATAGATGAAGGCGGGCTGACGGCGTCACAACTTACAAGTGAAGCCGTCACGTTTGTAATCATATATATATATATATATATATATATATATATATATATATATATATATATATATATATATATATATATATATATATATATATTCGTATTATTTTCATTGTAAAGTGTGGAACCTTGTGTACAACTTTGGATGACAAACCCTAGACAATTTTTACAGCTTTTGTAGGCTATTTTGCCACCAAATAACTCCATGTTTTATTGAAGATAAGTTACTCAATTATTAATCATTACAATATGTTTATGTGTTGTGTGATTATTTGTCTTTCTTCTCTTCGATCTAACATGCTAGGATAAATTATATTGTGTTTGCTTATGATTGCATGAAACCTAGTTGTAGTCTTTAGTATTATTGCTTCTTGTTAGTGGTGTGCGCATTAGGCATTAGAAAACTAGTTGTATCCCGTACCACAATTAGACGTCTAGTGAAACGTGATTAGAATTAGAGGATACTCTCGCATTTATAAGTCAACTGAGTGTATTTTCTTCTTAAGTATTTATTGCACGTGATTAGCAATCGGTCGAGAGCGTGTCTGCAGGTAACACCTGCCTAAGTTGTCACGTAGATAGCGGACTTGACCAACCTGCTGCTGAATTAGGGGAATACTTACACATTACACTAACGAGGGTGACATGACAATAAGTTAGAGAATTCAACTAGGGAGTAATGCATGATTAAGTAAGTACATTTGTTTACGTATACAAGTTTCCACCAATTTACCTTTCTTGTTATTAGTTTAGATTTAGTTTAATTAGTAGATTTAAAAAACCAAACTCTCCAAGACCTGAGATTTTACTTAGTTCCTTATAAAATATAAAAGACCAAAAATAATCTTCCCTCAACCCTTAGACTTAATTCAACGTACACTTCGAGCCTACCTCACTATTCCCCTATAGAACGATCAATCCCCCGTGTCTTACCTATACTACACGAAAACGATTAGGTATTATGCCTCGGAAGATTGTAAAACTTATTGTGTTTACAATTATCCGCATCATTGAATTTTAAATTTCATATTGAATCTTGGTTATTGATCAATTTTAATATAGAGTAGTTTTCGTTTACTTGTTTGGAATGATATAGATATTGATATGAAATGTTTGGTACCTGGCAATATAGAATTATGGTTTTGCTTATGAGTTTGTTTGAATTGATATGTGTCTAAATATCTTGTTGATAAATCGTAACCGGATCTATAGGTTGAAAGGATTTCTTGTTGTGATTTGTTCCAAATTATTGGCGAGCAAATATATTTGGTATTTTATAATTGACAATTATGAATATACAAGTTAAATGGATTCACAAAAGTTTAATCAAGAGTATAGGTCGAAAAGGCTCTTATAAACAAATTTGTAAAATCATGTTTATAACAATTGGCGCGTAATGAATCGGTTTATAATAACGTTCATAGGTCGAAAGGGTGCGTTAGTCTAAATCGTGTTATTTGCAATTTCATGATATTACGGTACCCTTAAATGGATGTATAAGTTTCTTAACATAAATATTTTTGATAAATTTTATGGTGTATATATTGTCTCTTGTGAGATAAGTAGCACAAGTTTGCTAGAAGAAGATATAAACGGTTGCATCTTTTATATAATAAAACAAAACCTTTAGTGGGAATTTTTCATTTCAAAAAAATCAAATCATACCTTTTTTAGTAATATTTGAATTAGTGTTAATTTAAAAAGTAAGTTTTTGAGTTAAAAAAAGCCTAAATATTTCCTAATTTGACAAAAAAAAAATAGAAATTCGGTTTTGGATATCACATGTATAAAAAGAACAAAAATACACAGGTACTTGTCGGCTATTTTTCATAGTTTCGGGGTCAAATTGGAAAAGAATGAAAAAACGGAGTTCTAAAGTTATCCCACAAGTTAACTTAGATCTTTGGAAGAGAAAAACCTAATCTGCACACCCAGATGATCTACTCGATTCATTCTTCATCTACTAATTGATTCCAGTTTATGCAACCAAAATCACCATCGAACAATTTTTTGATTAGTCGATTAAAAATAGTGCCTCCTAGAAAAATAGTACATCATATTGGTATGTAATTTATTGAGATAATTATTTTTTAAATGTTAAATTGATGAATTGGTGGGTCTATGAACTTTATATCAATTTGTTTATTTGATTTCAGTATATTGCCACTCTTTTGATTTTAATTCTAAATTGATTGAGTTTTTAAATATGTTTGCTTAGGATGATATAAATAGATAGAAGGTTGGATTTATATTAATGGTCATTATACATGGTATAGTTGTCTAAGTTTTAGTATTATAATATATTTTTATTCATGTAGTTATAATCGAGTGAATATGTATTTCGGTTAGGAACTTATCTTTTTCATAGTGATTTCCGTGCAAGACTGGACCTGCTCATGCAATCGTGTGTGGATAGACAAGATTAAATAGTTGACTCAGGAAGTGGATGGATGCAAGATCAAGAGCAGCAGAGTGTAGATGAGAATGCAAATGGCATGTAAGCTATTGATAATATTGAAGCTGTACATCCCTCAACATTAGAGTTCACACAAATTCAAGGAGACTATTATATGTATGGTGCAAGTGATATTCAATTCTAATTTATCTATCAGCACCTACTGTAAGTCTTTTTTTTCTCAACAAAATCAAGCCCAAATTTAAAATTCCTAATGCCAAAAAATATCATAATCCAAACTACTCAACTATGAACTATGGTTCACGCAACTCACAGATAGTAGTCTTGAGCTGAATCTTCTACTATCAAGGAGGGTAGCATCCCCAGAAAGATGACTTGTCCGCATCTAGGGTTAACTAGGTGCACATTTGATGCTTATGGTGATGAAATTTTCAGCGCTAGAGATTTTGGAAATGGTCTTTACTGCGACGGTGCAGTCGGTGAACTTCCAGCTTTGTAAGCCGAGTTTAACCTCGACCAAAATACAATTTGGTTTTAGCTATCGAAAGACAGGTCCTATTCTTTTAACAAGTAATCTCATAATTAGCCAATAGTCCTTATTTTATAATATCGATCTTTTTAAACCATGCTTGGCATGACATGTATCCTTACCCATGTGAACGATGATCACTTTCTTGAAGCATCCGTAGCCAAGCACAGTGGGTTCTTGCATCTAATCAAGAGAAACAAAGTACAGTAGATGCACTTTCTTAGTTGTACGAGACAACAACTTTTTAAAACGGATATGAAGATCATAAGTAAACTATTGATTGGAAAGAGATTATTTGATTGTTCAATAATTAAACTCCTCGATAGTTATGTGTACATTGACTAAATTATGTAAGTTTATGCTAAACAAATGGCCAATTTAGTCAATTACTTATGTGGTTAGCAGGACACAATTTAGAAAAAAGAAGAAAAAATTTACTAATAGGTTATCTTTTTATTGCATGTAGGAGCATGAATATGATCTTCATCGTTATTTTATTTGTGTGTTCACATGGGCGGAGCCAGAAAAAAATCAAGAGGGGGCAAATTTTTTTTTTTGCGCATATCAAAATAGAGTTAAAGAATTTCTTTTTTACTACATATCAAAAATAGAGTTAAAAAAAACTTGTATAAACAAAAAATAAGCTAAAAAATAGAGGAATGAGTTGTACTTTTCAACCCAACCCACGTGATTACATTGTAATATAAAACAAAAGCTCTTTTTTTTTTTAAATATACATTGGCGGACCCAAGAGTAAATCCAAGGTGGTTCCTCGACTTATTCGACATGGATAAATCTATTTGTAAAAAGGAATTGATACCTACACCACATCTTTTGATGCATGCATCATAATTTGTGCATTACAGTTTGTACCGTACAATACTATAATGCACAAATTGTGGTGCAAGCATCAAAAGATATGATGTGAGTATCGCCCCCTTTGTAAAAGAATCTTGTCGAATATCAGGTCAAGCCAATACAAAGAATGAAAATTATATCGTTTTAAATCCTATAGTCAAACATATACTAGAGATAAAAACATCATATAACTAAACAACATTTTTATAACCAGACATATATTCACAAAAATTGTTAAATGTTAAATCTATGTAGACTATGTATAAAAAAGACAATCAACAGTAGCCTACTTTCTTAGATTAAAGGAAAATAATATCATTTAAGATAAGTAGCCCACTTTCTAGGAGACCGTATTTGATAGCTGTGACTAACACTCCAACATTTGACAATTCCCATAAAATATTTAGTAGTATTTTATTACTTCATCTTCTCCCACTTCTTTCTTCTCCGGCTTCTTTCTTCTCCAACATTTGCCCACCGTGACCCTCCCGTAGCTCCGCCTCTGTGTGTTCATGTAGTGACCGATTTTATACTATTGATGTTGCATGGTTCCTGTAAGAGTATGGGTAAATTTTTTTTTTCTTTTTTTTGGTAAAGAGAGTATAGGTAATCTTCGAGTAATGTTTGCTATATTATGTTTATTTATATGGACATCCATCGAGTTATGGGAAGAAGTATATTATGACGATAGTGCATGATTTTTGACATCTTTGAGGGGGTGGTTTTGCATCCTCGAAGATTGTATTTGACTATTGTATATTAGATTCAAATTTACGAGCTTTTAGTATTTGAATAACAAGTATTGCTTTTGACTATTTTCTTGAATAAACAAGTATTTCTTCAAAACTGTCATTATTTATGTACGTGCAACCCCTGATATATTTGTGTTATTTTCTTTATAGTGCAACTTTAGCTTAGCTACAAAAATTCTTCATGGTGCGAAGTTTTATAATTATGATAGGAAAAAAATATTGTGCAACATCCTTCCGAAAATCCTAGGATAGTAACGGTAAGAAAAGCCACCTATTATTAACCTGATCCAAGAAACTTCTACCTCATTTAAAATGCAGTCTATCCATGTTTACTTTTTATGCTTTATTAGTGTTTATATGATTCTGGCTATTAACTATTATAATAGCTTTTGATGCAGGCACCCTCGGGGATATCTTTATATCAGTCCTGAAGTTGTTGTTTGGAGTTATGAGGTTATTTTATATGCTCTTCTCATTGCAATTCTTCCTTTGATGAGGATAGTATGTGTGTCTTACGTGCAAGTATAAAGGTAGTGATGTAGCTTCGTATGATGTATTTGCTTTCCATAAATAAGGAATTACGGATTGTATTGCGTTACATTGCTAATAACCATGCTCTATTTGAGATCTGATTACTATTTTATAGATATCTAAAGGCAGATGTTCGAGTTTTAGGAAAAGTTCAAGAAGTGATTGGATCATTGAATAACGTGTTACAAAATCAATAGAACGTAGAATAGTGGAAAACAAATAGTCAGACCCATTTTCATTCAAACCACGCAAAAAAAACAAACCCTAGATTCACAAAACTCAGATTCGGTAACACTGATCATCTTATTTTCATCAAAATGCACGAATATGAATCATTCTCATATCATCAAAACTCTAAAATGGAAGTAAGTATTCATTATATTGTACTTTGTATGTCTTCGTTTACCTTTTTTTCTATTTATAAGCTTTGATTTATATTTAATGAATGATTATTATCCTGTGTTTGTTATTAGTTTTAGGTGACAATTCATGACCTGTTATTAGTTTTATGTAGCAGTAGGCATATGAAAAGAGAAGCAGACACATGAAACCTTCCACCAAAGTCTAGATGCAAGCAACCATTAAGAAAATGTATAAAGAAATATTTAGTAGACTATTGTGTATGGGCATGTGAAAAAAAGTTAGACATTCATGACGTGTTTTTGGCTATTGTGAAACCTTCAGTAGACTATATAATGCAATTTTATATGTAACTTATATGGCTAATGTAACTATATAATGCATTTTTGTTTCTAATGTGTTCATTATTTTGTTGCCACAATGTCGTAGTTTTTTTACTTATTTTTTGTTTTTATGTGTTTGTTTATGATCATACGATAAATCTTGACAATGTTGATCTGAGTTATGAATCAAATTTGACAACGATAAGAAACGCAAAAGGAAAGCCCCGAGTAAACCAAGGAAAGCGGGTGCCGAGTGTTGGTGGTAAGTCGCCCGGCAGTAGGGTAAGATAATCAACAGCAGAAGCAATACCAAAACAGGTTACCGGATATCACTTGGAATCGTGTTATCACTTTCCAAAGAAAACTATTCGACCCTAATGCCTGGGTATCACGAATATCTACTTGGGATAAGACCAAATGTTTGTTATTGAATTAGGAACAAATCAATAACCCTTTTGCTTAGAAGTGTTAATCGTTTTATGTATCTCTTTATGCATTTGTATGTTGATCTCTATTTATAGTAGAGATTACTCAACCCTAGTCAATGGAATTATGAGTGATTAACGGTCAATTAATCACCACATAATTAGCCTCCATAATGATAGGAATAGTGGTTACATGACCAATTAAACGTGGTCATTATGCAGTTGTAACTGCCACTTGAATAGGTCAATGCCTGTTACAAGTTGATTCCAGTACAACCAGTAGGAACTAGCCTACTAGTACTAACTTAGCACTACCAGTAGGAACAAGCCTACCAGTACTAACTTAGTACTACCAGTAGAAACTAGTCTACCAGTATTAACTTAGTACTACCAGTACTAATACTGGCTATCATTACTAACTTAATACTACCAGTACTAACACTTACTATCAGTATTAACTTAGTACTACCAGTACTAACACAGAATCTAACCACTATAGAGTCAGGGTGTTCAGGGACCTTATAAGTCTACACTCTGTACCTCCTGACCCATTATCAGGTATGAACTAATCCCACAAGTGCACTAAATTTTCCAACAATCCTCCCCAAATTTAGTTCACTTCCTTTGCATGAAAATTAAACATTAAACAAAACATGTGCATAAACAAAAATATCCTGAGGATTGAATTTCCATCTTAGTACATTACACGTTCAAATATTCGAGAATCAGGGTGTTCTAAGAATTGAACCCTTCAACCCATTTGAATACCTAAAGATAAAATACACACAAGTTTTCAAACACTTAAAAGCTCCTGACACTAAACAAGCCATGTGTCCATATCCAAATTCATAAATGTTGTAAGAGCCAAAAGTCCAAAGCTCCCTGAAGCGGCAAAACTTCAACATTCATTTAGGTGGTTCCTCTTTATTCATGATCCTGCCAAGCACTTTTTCAAAGAAATTAACCATTAAGAAGTAAAGATTTCATCCTCCTTTTTAGCAGGTTCTGAGCACAACCTTGGGATGTAATATAAAACATGTGCTCCAGTCCACTGAATGTTCAGCTTTCCACATTGAACTCAGCTCCCAAGTTTCCTCAGGAGAGAGTTGAGTGTCTTAGCATTTAGTGACTAAGTTGGACTTAAACCCATCCCTTTAGCAGACTTTATAACCAAGTCTCTAGCCAAACCCTTCGTCAAGTGATCAGCTAAATTTTGTTGAGATCCAACAAACTCTATAGATACCACCCCATTCACGATTAGCTCACGAATCATGCTATGTCTGACACCTAAGTGTCTAGACTTCCCATTGTACATCTGGCTATAAGCCTTTGCCAATGTAGATGCACTATCACAACTGATAGAAATAGGTGCTATAGGTTTAGGCCACAATGGAATCTCAAAAAGCAAGTTTTTCAACCATTCAGCTTCTTTACCAGCAGCTGCTAAGGCCACAAATTCATATTCCATTGTTGAACTGGTGATGCAAGTTTGCTTCTTGGATGCCCAAGAAATTGCACCTCAACCAAGTAGGAATACCCATCCACTGGTAGACGAATTGTCTTCAGTGTTACTGATCCAACTTGCATCAGTGTATCCTTCCAACATTGAAGGATAACCAATACATGAGAGACTATAATCCATAGTTCTCTTCAAATACTTCAGTACCCTCTGAATTGCTTGCCAGTGATGAGCACTAGGATTACTACTATACCTGCTTAGTTTACCCATTGAAAAAACAATATCAGGTCTTGTACAAGTCATGGCATACATTAGGCAGCCAATTACCCTAGAATACTCAAGTTGAGATACAACCTTGCCATTATTAGGCATAAACTTCTCACAAGTATCCATAGGTGTACTCACTGGAGTACAATAAAAGTAATTGAATTTCCTCAACACCTTCTCAATATAATGAGACTGAGAGATAGAAATTGTTTTACTTTCATGTTTAATCCTTATACCAAGGATAACATCAGCCTCCCCCATGTCCTTCATGGACAACTTTGATGACAAAAATTCCTTTGTCAGGTCAACCTGATTTTGGTCAGTGCCAAAGATCAACATGTCATCAACATATAGACAAATGATGACTCCTTTACCAGATTGATCAAATTTGCTATACACACATTTGTCAGCTTGGTTAAGAACATAACCACTAGACAAAACCACTTCATCAAATTTTTGATGCCATTGCTTAGGTGCCTACTTTAGTTCATAAAGAGACTTAATCAGTTTACACACCTTGTTTTCATTGCCAGGCATGATGAAGCCATGAGGTTGGTTCATATAAACCTCCTCTTCCAATTCACCATTCAAGAAAGCTGTTTTCACATCCATCTGATGAATAATCAAATTGTGAATTGATGCCAAAGCAATCAGCAGTCTTATGGTACTGATACAAGCCACAGGAGCATAAGTATCAAAATAGTCTATTCCTGACTTTTGTTTAAAGCCTTGAATGACTGGTCTAGCTTTGAACTTTTCAATAGTTCCATCTACCTTCATTTTCCTTTTGAAAATCCATTTGCAACCCAGAGGTTTGCAACCTGGTGGTAGATCAACCAACACCCAAGTGTTGTTGCCCATGATGGAATCCATCTCATCATTGATTGCTTCTTTCCAGAAAGCAACATCCTGGGACTTCATTGCTTCTTCAAATGTTTTGGGATCATCCTCAACAATGAAGCAATAGGAGTACTGGTCAGAGACCTCATCCCTTGTTCCTTCAACTAAGTATAATTGAAACTCAGGTACAAATGACTTTGGAGTCCTGACCCTTTTGCTCTTTCTGAGCATAGGTTCAGGTTGTTGAACCACAACCTCATCAGGGACCTTTGATACACAAGTGTCATGAGTTCCATTAGGAATCCTCTGACTTGGTCTAGGGTCTGATGAGAATCTATTCTCATCAAAGATTGTATCCCTTGATTCAATTATGGAGTTAATTGAAACATATTCATTAGGTTCAATAATATAGAACCTAAAAGCCTTGGAATGCTCAGCATATCTAACAAAGATGCATTCAATGCCTCTTTCACCCAAATTTTTCAGCTTTGGATCAGGGAGTCTTACAACAGCCCTACAACCCCAAACCCTGAGATAGTTCAGGTTGGGTTTCCTTTTAGTCCAGAGTTCATAAGGGGTAACATTGTTCCTTTTGTTGGGAACCCTATTTAATAAATAGCAAGCTGTTAACATAGCTTCACCCCAGAACCCTTGACTCAGTCCTGAATAGGACATCATTGAATTAACCATCTCCTTCAGCACCCTGTTTTTCCTTTTAGAAATACCATTTTGCTGAGGAGTATAAGGGGCAGTCGTTTCATGTATTATACCAACAGACTGAAAATATAGAGTATCCATGTACTCACCTCCCCTATCAGTCCTTAATCTTTTGATCAGGGACCCAAGTTTCAATTCAACTTCAGTTTTAAACACTTTGAATTTATCTAATGCTTCATCCTTATTATGTAACAGATAGACATAACAAAACCTAGAAGCATCATCAATAAATGTCACAAAGTATTTCTTATTCCCCAAAGAGGGAGTGACATGCAAATCACTCAGGTCACTGTGTATTAGCTCCAAGAGCTTAGTTTCACGTATTACACCCTGAAAAGGTTTCTTAGTTATTTTGGTCAACATGCAAGTTTTACATTTTCCAGTGTCCATGTCAAATGCTGGGATTAACCCATCCTTAGACATATCTTGCATCCTTTTATAGTGTACATGGCCAAGTCTAGCATGCCAAAGGGTAGAGTCAGTCAGGTCAGTGGTGGTCATAAAGGCTGAATTATCACATTCATTAACAATATTAAGCCTGAACATTTGATTACACAAATAGCCAAAACCAATAAACACACCACTCTTAGACAAGACAAATTTATCAGATTCAATAACTTGTTTATATCCATGATTATTCAAAACACTACTTGAAACCAAGTTTTTCCTTATATCAGGAACATTAATAACATTAAACAAAGTTACAATCTTTCCAGAACTAAACTTAAGATCTACACAACCACGACCATGCACCAAGGTTGTTAACTCATTTCCCATGTAAAGAATAGAACCATCATTCAGTGACTCATAAACCTGCTTCTATCTTTGAACACATGAACTGTTGCACCAGAGTCAACCCACCACGCAACATCATCATCCTGCACATAATAAGATTCAGATACATATGTAACATAATAAATCTGAAAATACTTATTAAACATATTCTGACCTTTCAGTGAGTTGGTAGAACCACCACTTCATGAACCATTAGTGCCTGATCCATTGGCTTTACCACCAACCTTAACACCTTTGCAATCCCTTTTAATGTGACCAGTTTTGCCACATTTCCAACAAGTAGGTGTTGCCTTCTTGCTAGGATCTGCCCTTGTTTTGTCATGATGTTTACGTTTGCCTTTGTTGTCATTGTACCTGGTGAAGTTGTTATGCTCCACCATATTGACAACAGATGCACCAGTATCATTGCTACTTTTTGGCTTGTCATTATCCTACACCCTGAGAGATTCCTCAATGCGCAGATGACTGCCCAACTCAACAAGATTTAACTCCTCCTTTTTATGTTTCAAAGTATGCTTAAAATCTTTCCAAGCAGGAGGAAGTTTATCAATGACACAAGAGACTGAAATAGCCTCATCAATGTGCATATTGTGTTGTGTAAACCTTCCAAGTATACCAAGAAGTTCATTGTATTGTTCCATAACTGGTCTTGAATCAGTCATTTTGTAATTTGTGAAATTACTTACAAGGAACTTCTTACTTGATGCATCCTCAGCCATATATTTGGCATCCAAGGAATCCCATAGTTCTTTGGAAGATTCAAAGTTCTGATAAATGTCAAAGAGTGAATCAGACATACCATTGATAATTAAACCTCTGCAAATGTAGTCATCATTCTCCCATTTGCTCCTCCTCCTGATCTGCTCCACAGTAGCATCATCCCCATCATCAGGAATAGGAGTGGTTAGCACATACACCACGCTCATGCTGGAAAGCAAGAAGTGCATCTTCTTCTGCCATCTCCTGAAGTCCACCCCTTCAAACTTGTCGAGCTTGGAAAAGTTTGATGCCATGTGTTTCATAGCAGCAGCAACCATTGATTATCACAAATAGTTTACTTTGATTGTTGGTGGTAAGTCGCCCAGCAGCAGGGTAAGATAATCAACAGCAGAAGCAATACCAAAACAGGTTACCGGATATCACTTGGAATCGTGTTATCACTTTCCAAAGTAAACTATTCGATCCTAATGCCTGGGTATCACGAATATCTACTTGGGATAAGACCAAATGTTTGTTATTAAATTAGGCACAAATTAATAACCCTTTAGCTTAGAAGTGTTAATCGTTTTCTGTATCTCTTTATGCATTTGTATGTTGATCTCTATTTATAGTAGAGATTACTCAACCCTAGTCAATAGAATTATGAGTGATTAACGGCCAATTAATCACCACATAATTAGCCTCCATAATGATAGTAATAGTGGTTACATGACCAATTAAACGTGGTCATTATGCAGTTGTAACTGTCACTTGAATAGGTCAATGCATGCTACAAGTTGATTCCAGTACAACCAGTAGGAACTAGCCTACCAGTACTAACTTAGCACTACCAGTAGGAACAAACCTACCAGTACTAACTTAGTACTACCAGTAGAAACTAGTCTACCAGTATTAACTTAGTACTACCAGTACTAATACTGGCTATCAGTACTAACTTAATTCTACCAGTACTAACACTGGCTATCAGTATTAACTTAGTACTACCAGTACTAACACAGAATCTAACCACTATAGAGTCAGGGTGTTCAGGGACCTTATGGGTGTACACTCCGTACCCCCTGACCAATTACCAGGTATGAACTAATCCCACAAGTGCACTAAATTTTCCAACACCGAGTGTTGGAAATACTTTGATGTAAAGTTTGAAACATAATGGGCACTTAGAAAGAAGCAATATGAAACATAGTTTATAGGTTGCAACTTATGTAATTTTGAGTTACTTTGTACCAATTGGATATTAGTATATTATAATTAGGTGTACATCAATCTGATCCGCATAGTAATCTTAATGATGTTAATAGCATGTTCACTGAACAATCGTTTAAACCTGAAGTTAAACAACATGTTCACTGAACAATCGCTTAAATCTGAAGAACACAGTGAACTGGAACAACAAATAAGCCTATTAAATTGGTAAGTTTAATTATGAAAAAATAGAGACACGTTAATTTGTTTGTACAAAAGTTAAACTATTGGTTTTTTAACAAAAAATATGTTATTAAAAAATTTAAAAAAAATCTTGAGCGCGCACAGGCATTATAACTAGTATGATAATACGCCATTGTGCAAATTGTTAATAATTCAACAAGTCTAAGGATATGTTCGGAAAACATAACTGTTGGTGAATTAGAGATAATATTCTTGATGGAGAGGGAGAGGAAAATTATAAAAAGAGATTATTTTTAAAAGTTACATTAAGTATCATTTGATTTTTTGATATTATAAAAGATTATTTTTTTTATAATCTCTTCTAAGTTATGTCTACTAAACGAAAATTATATTTTAAATAACTTATGTTTTTAAAAAAGAAATAAGCATAATCTCTCAACAATTTCGTGTGATAAACGAATCATATTCTTCATAACAATTAGGGAAAATGATAAAAAAAAAAAAAAAAAAGGCATCGAAGTTGCCACCTTTTTCTTTTCTGGGCATCGAACTTTTTTTTTCCTATAGTAGCACTAAACTTGCCTAATTTTCCTTTTGTGACACAAAATCACACTTATAGTGTAATTAACCTTCTTAATCCTACTAAACCCGTTTTAAGTGTGATTTTGTGTCACAAAAGGAAAATTAGGCAAGTTTAATGCTACTATAGGAAAAAAAAAATTCGATGCCCAGAAAAGGAAAATGTGGCAACTTCGATGCCTTTTTTTATCGTTTTCCCTAACAATTAATCGAACGATGCTCCCTAGAGTTATTAATTTGTTTGAATTTGATTGTTTGTATGAACCACTGGATTTATAGACTTTGGACCCCCTTACTAGTTTCGTTATTTCTTCTTTTAGTTTTGTAACGTATTCGTCTAATTTAGGGTAGATGTTTTATGAGCTAAAAATGGCATAGGACACTTTAAGCGGTGGTACATTATCCTACAAGGCTATAGAGTCTTCTACCACGTTTTCGTTTGCAATTTCTCCCAAAAAGAATTCTTTTAAGAACTTAAAAAAAAACTAGTATTCACACAAGATTCTACCCTTCAAACCGGGTGAACCGGTGTGTGAACGTTTGTTTTAAAAATGGTTTGCTTTTTCTATTATTTGTCCATTCTCATCCTAATTTGCGAGAATACCATAAACATAATTTGGTGAGCACTTTATTTTACATTATACTATTTTATTGTTAACATATTGTCAATTACAGCCGACAGTTTTACAAATTTTCTTACACTCGTCACGATTCTCCCAACATGGGACACAATCACCAACGGCGCAACAATAAAGCTTGACCAGTCCTTTGCTGGAATGGAACCACATTTGTTTTCTTGTCGCAGCCATATCACTGGTGCTACCTATACACGAACGGAAAATTGTTATTTACTATAACATGACGATGGATTTTGATTTGTTTATTCTCATCGCGAATCTCATGTTTTAGATAAACTCGTTCATGATTTGGCAAGTAATGGTGATTGTTAAAAAGTATTAAATGATGTCTAATTATATAACCGTGTACCGTATATATACCTTTTCGCAAAACCATTCACGTTTTATGTACAACTAGAAACACTTGCAAATAACAATTTTGAATAATTTACCTTTAGTAGCCATCACAACTAGAAGCAGAAGAAGAATAAGCACAGGAAGGTTCTTCATGGCAACTTTTTCAGTAAGTAAAAAAAAGAACAGGATTACAATCTATAACCGAAATGAAATTATATTATAAGGCTCTATGAGTTTGCGTGAATACATTCCAAATGTATAAAAGCGTGTTGCGTCAATTGGGCTTAATTTCCGTTGACATTGGAACACACGCAGTAATACCTATTAATAAAACAAGACGAATACGTGTGTAAATCGACGGTGTATGGTGGCAGTTACTTATATTTACGACATCGTGAATCTGGTTTGACTCTTGATGCAAAACTTACAGGTTCAGTTTGTAGTCATCGCGAGAAAAAAGTTTATGGATTAAGTGTGTTTGGTAGCGAGCATAAATAGAGCAATTAGCATTTAGCGTTTTTGAAAAAAGCTTGTTTGGAATGATTAGCAGTTAGCATTTATAAACAAAAAACGCTAAATGCTAAATGCTCTAGCATTATGTCATTTTACATAATAAAATTACGGCTACAGCTATTTTACCAAATACTTTTATAAATTAAACTGCTACTGCTAACTGCTATTGTTAACTGCTACTGCTAGTTTCACCAAACACACAAGTGTAAAACTTAAACAATATTTAAAATTTTAATTTAGTTGTAGATGATGTTATTATTTTTTAGTCAAAAGTGTTATTTTAAGTTCAAGGAATTCATATGCATACATTATAAGTCGTAGAGACTAATAGTAAAACTCATTCATCTATACACACGGAACCATCTAATCACATAATACGCTCACTTGTATCTAATCGAGATTTTAACTTACAACCTCTTCATTAATGAGTTACTTATATACTGCTATACTGAAAGCATTTTGATACATAAGATAGATTTATTAATCGACTAAATATAGAACCTTATAATCTCCAGCTATGTTTGTGTACCTCTATGAAAAAAGAGGTGATTTGCACACTAAACTTAATGCTCCTGATCTATTATAAAGGACTAGCAGGGTACACGCGCGTTGCGGCGGGTACCCTGAAACTAAATTTTTTGACGTGCAATGTTTTTCGATTATAATAAAAGTTTTGGCGAGCAAAGGCCACCTAGACCATGTCAAGGGGTAGTGATGCCGACGCATGCCGTTAGCGGTGGTGGCAGATTTAGTTGGAGGCGCCGGTTGCTATTTAGCACAAGAGTGTCAATTTACGTTTTTGAGAGAGAGTGTGAGATATGATTGGTCTTTTGTGTGTGTTTATTTGTGGGTTTTTATATCCGTTTTGTACTAATCAATACATTTAATGGGCTGTTAAAGTGGGCTACAAGAATGGGGTTGTTACAATACATTACTTTTAGAGTTATAAAAGTGGGCTTTAAAAATATTAGAGGGACTTTAAATTTTGTATTCAATAACTACTAATATTACAAGTATTGGCTTAACTTTTAAGCTAGTAGGTGTATGTATTAATTTAGTAAGAGACATATTTTCATAATAAGTAAGTTATAAAGTCTGAAATTTAAGCCTTGTTATTTAGAGAATGTCCTAAATGCATTATAATAAGATAGTAAAGATGTTAGTCGTATGATCTCAAAGAGATGCTAAATTGAGTTGAAGTTCAGATCTGATGTCTAAGTGGGCTTATTAAAAAATTTAGGCTCAACCCAAACCTCCTTTATGGACTCTTAATAGCTTCAAAAGAATACCAATTCAGCTTTCAGCAGACTTAACATGAACTTAGTGCAGTACTGCAGTCAATGAATGATAAGCCTGTAAGTTAAACTCAAGACAATAAGTAATTAACTATCTTTTGCCCTTGAATATAGTTAGATTGAGTTGAGTGAACGGTTCGGATTAGACTCATCTACATGCTATCCCACATCTACATATTACCCTAATATCTAAGGCGATTTTAGTAAAGCTACATGAAGCAAGTATAACATTTAAAAATGCACTAGCATATTTTTTGTCTGATGATTCTTTCTTGCGCACGAATCACAAAGTTGCCTACTCACCTCTTCTTGTGCTTCTTTCCTTCTTTAAGTTTCTTCTTTAAAAACTTGATCCTATGCCTGAGAACTGGTGATAACACTCTTTGAAATGTAGATTTCTGTTCTTGTGAAATTGTCTTCTTACTTGCTTGCGGAGATGGAACTGTACTTTGATCTGTAGCCGTTGGTTTTGTTTCTTGTAATTCTTGTTGTTGCAATGTTTGTGCATCAACAGAGGGGTGGCAAGGTTTTGACTGACTTCCGGGAGATTTTTGTGGAGGCCCTACTATTGGTATGTTCAAGAACTTCTTCACGGCCGGTTGTCTAATTGCTGAGTTAATATAGCAAGAGACTTAGATACTAACTGGAGATCGGTGTATATATATTATCATAAACAATAGAAATAATATGACACAAGTAAACGGTGTTAGAAATTTGTAAGAGTAACTTACTTAGTCCATATACAAGGGAGTACACGTTACTGGTGATCATATAGAAAAAGAAAGCCTGCAGAAGTGCGAATATGATATTTAATGATGTCAAAACTCCAAACTACCATTTTAAATACTTTGATTCAACATATCAAACAGAGCACAAATACATAAATGTAACCTGAAAACTTTGAATAAATGGAAATGTTGCAATCAAAAGCATAGCGTTGTTTCATAAGGTTAAATCAACATTTCGGAATTTATATAAGTAAAAATAATATCTTGTAAGAAGTTAAGATATGTACCTTTGGGAAATACGAACAAAGTGGAATCATAAGAACAGCTAAAACGCCTCTAGCATTCGACCTTGAATCAGGATTACGATTCCCTTGGAAAAATTCAGAACTGTTTCGGATGTTTAACTGAGAAAAACATATAGGTTTTGTAGAGGTGTCAAATTGAATACATATAAATTGATACCTCAAAAAAATTATAGTAAATGAACATTGAACTAAATAATGATGTTTAGAGGACGCAACTTCAATGTTTACCTCTAAGTTTAACCAGAAGGTATAGGAATATAAAACAGGAAGTGTATATAATGGATCAGCAGTTGTAAGATTGAGGAACCAAGACGCCCCGCCAGTTTCAAAAGATGGAACCTTTCCCAACATGTTGTAAATCTGCAAATGACACATTTAACTACCTTTATAAGATTTAAGATGTATCATCGATTGTTATAGTGACTGATGTGATATTTCTAACTTACAGCAAAGTGAAAGCTGCCATAAACGAAGGATCGGATGATTAGAGAAACCAAACAAGGGACACCATGCCTGAGTATATAATAAGTTCCAATAATATTAATTAAGCTCGGTTAGTTAGAAAACTACTTAAATGATTGTTTCCTGTGATAAGAACATGAAAACGTGCTTACTTCAAATGAGCCTTCTGCATTAGTTCCTTAACTACAGCTTCACTCATGCCCTGAAAGGGGTATTATAGTAAACTTATGAGAAATCAATTGAAAAATAAATAAGCATTCAAGGCGCCCTGATAAATACTGAAGGAAGCTAGTGACCTTCCTTAGCGTTATGTTTACATGTACAATAATACCAATTATGACATAAACATGACCCCAGAAAAAGAAAAATAATTGAATTTCTTTATAACATCAACTTAAAACATATTACTGGATAAACTGATGTTCTCTCCACATTTTCTCGCTATCTTTCAACAACCAATGACAGCGAATTGCTGAAAATGGAGCGCACATGATCGGAATCATCAGTATCATTAGAACTTTGACATAAAGCACACAAAGATGACCTTTCATACAACAGTAAAGATGCAGTTTGATGTCCATACCTTATTGTCCACCTTCTCCTGCAATTTTTGTTTCATAATCTGCATAAAATATGCAATATGTGAATAAATTAAAATCCTTACGTTTAAACCAACTGTTAAGAGATGTAGTAAAAAAATTAGCTTACGTTCCAACCTAACAAATCACAGAACAAAAACAAAGACCAAATACAAAAAAACCACTGCTTATAAACACCGCGCCCAATATAATTAAGATATAGTAGAAAAGTCATGTTTAGGTCCCAAACTATTGAATTAATAAACATGTTACGGCGAAAGTTAATTATAGTAAACGGAAGATGGAACTCACAGCTATCTTTGTATAAACCTTGAGCTGATGAATCTTGCTGTGAACGGTACAGGTTCTAAGAATGACGGTTGCTATTACTATCGTTGCCCACCTAAAAGAAACAGAAAATTATTCTTTCTCTATATAAATGCGCAAGTTTTAAGTAGAGTATACAAGCTATTAGTTACCAATTAAGTCCAGTAAACTTATGAATTCCATCAAATGCATCCATCCAAGCGGCAACTGGTAGCCAAGAATCAGCAGCAGCAATAGCAACTTCATTATAAACAGCTTGAGTACTAGAAACAACATTGTCCATAGTTTTATCCGCCATATTAATCATGTAGTCAATATTAAATGTCCCAACATTAGTCGACATGTTTCTTCTAGGTAAATAGAACCCAACACCGTTCATTGCTGTCACAGGTACATGGCGAATAAACTGAGACCATCTTGGATCTCGAAAACCACTCACACTATACGACTGACTTTGGAGAGAAAAACTCGCATGCTGATGAATTTTACGATGATCTTCTTCTTGCTTGTGATTATTAACAAAAGAAGAAGAAATCGAAGGGTTGGTAAATCGTTGTTGGGCGAAAAGTAGTCTTGCTGTTGAGGTAGAAGTGATGAGACTACGTCTTATGCAAGCCATTGATTAGTTTTTCCTGCATTAAAATTTGAATTTTGTAATTAAATATGAAAGAGACATTATTTATATACGCCTTGGCCACCATGTTTGAGCCCAGCAGCTCAAGCCCACCAACCTTTAGCTATTATTAAAAGACAAACTTATAAAAGTTTAATGTATTTTTTATAAAGGCAACGTGAGCGTATATAAAGAGTGCCCATATATAGATTTTTACCGCGCAATGTAATTTTTGTCAAACTTACCGATTCCTCTGAACATGTTCCTAATTTTTGCGTTACATGTATTGTTTAGTTAGTCCACTGTTATATTATAAAAAAATTTGTGGTCACTTATAATCCTGTGTCCGCTACTGAATATATTTTGTAATAAAAGGGTAATTAACAGTAACATATTATATAAAATGCATTAGAAAACATACATTGCAAGAATAAAGGACCCTAAACAAGTTAATAATGTAATAATTTTGTGAGGCAAAACATCGAACACTTTGTGTGCATTTAAAAGATGAATGAGAGAATGGTCAATGGTGTACCTTTGAGATTCAGTTGACCTGACTTGACATTTGCCGTTGACGTAACGGCAAAGTCAAGGTCACTTTTTTTAGTTGAATGAAGGGTTGATGAAGATGGAAGGATGTAAATGAAGAGTTATGGGTTTTTACTTTTTTTTGGCTTTTACCTACTGCAGTTTTTATTCACCGTGGGTTAAGACAGGTTTTTACATTTTTGGACATTTATATAACTGGAAAAAGGATTCTTGGAAAGAAATTCTTGTCTTCAAATGTATATATTTGGCGAAAAAAGTTGGAATTAGATGAGACGGTTTGACCGTCGGTTTATAAAAGCTTGAGCTTTTAAAATAAGCTATAAGCTATAAAGATTCATAAACTCAAATAAAGTGAAACAGGTTTATGAGGGACTCTTGGGACTTATAGTTGGTTAAATTACTTAAATACGTTTAAAATTGTAATTGATTAATACGGAAAAGCTTGAAATATATGTGTGTTGTGAAACAATAAACAAAGATAACAAAAATGTAAAGAACAATAAGCAAGAACACAATAAGTAGAAGAATGAAGAATTGTTTTATTTATCTCAAAGGAGGTTAATTTATAATAGAGCAAATACCATAAAAAAGTACTATCTCCGTCCAATAATAATTGTCCACTTTCAATTTTTTAAGTCTTTTGTATCCAACTTTGACCATAAATATTTTTATTTGTGTAATATAATAACTGATAAAAAATATATGAATAGATTGGATTTTAAATGTATTTTCATTTGGTATAATTTTCATCAATGATTATATAACACAAATAAACATATCAATGGTCAAAGTTGAACAAGAAAGACTCAAAAAAGTCAAAGTGAACAATTATTATGGGACGGAAGGAGTATTGCACTTAAGTCCATTTTTTTTTAATTTTTTAATTTCCCCCCCCCCCCCCCCCCCCCCCCCTCAATTTAAGGTATCAAACTTTCTTTTATATGCAATGTTAGACAATTATTAGGTTTCCAGGTTAGAATGTCTAGTCAACAAGTTAAAACTAAAAACCCCTTTTTTTCTTAGTTACTCTCAAATCCAAACATTAGTCTTCTTCAACCTCTTATTCCTCTTCCCTCAACCACCATCTCCCACCTATTCTTTTTATCACATCTCACCACCCATCAAACACCACAACCACCACCACCCATTACACACCACAACCGCTGCCCACCATCAAAAACCACAACCACCACCACCATTAAACACCACTCTCGCTGCCCACCTCCACAGTCGCCGCCACCCACACTCGCTGCCTACCTCCACAGTCACCGCCACCCACACTCGCTGCCCACCTCCACAAGCAGAGTTTCATCCTCTTGTACACCATATGGCTTAATATAAGCAGAGTTTCTCCCCTTTTCTCCAGTCCCACTTCACGAAACAACAATTCCGAAGGAAATTCTGTAGCCTGTTTCCATCATGTCAAATACTTTTAAAAAAGTAGTTTAATGATTTTGATACAAATTGTTAATCTTGATTATTTGATAGTGTTTATGGAGTTTGTTTTTGTGATTATCATCGGACTCATTAGACAATTTCTTGGTTAAGTTTAGTCTTGAACTTTGGTGGTATCGGTGGTGTTTAATGATGGTGGATGGGAGGTTGAAAAAGGGTAGAAAAATAAAGTGTTTGAAATAAAGTTAAAAGAAAATAAACTACCACATCATCATAAAGTTGCCAAGGAGGATGCCATATCTACAGTTATCGATGCCACATATGTAGTTATTGCCAAGTCACAAGAAAATTACTGGTCACGTGACTAGCAGGTAAAAAAATCCTCAATTTGTACACTTAAAAACTCGGATATCTTAAATTGAGAAGAAAAAAAAGTTTGATACCTTAAATTAAAATTGAACATAAGTTGGTACCTTTTTATGCGATTTGCCCTTTATAATACAAGATAGAATATTTCAGAAGATATGTAATCTCCTGATATAACTAAAATACATCTAATCAATATCGTATAAGATATGAACATTCATATTATAATTATCCATAACACTCCTCTTTGGATGTCCATTTGAGGATTATGCCTCGTTAAAACCTTAGTAGACAAAACCCAGTGGGACAAAAATCTAGTGAAGGAAAAAGAGTACATATATAATTCCTTTATACACTCAGGGATGTTGCCTCATTAAAAAAACCTTGTTGGAAAACCCTGTGGGGAAAAAACTATGGTTAAGGGAAAAAGAGTGCAACGCGTATCTTCTCTCCCCCTGATGATCACATCACTTAAGCTCATTGAATCAGTGAAATGCACCTTAAAGTTTCTTTATAAAATCACATGAATATATATTCTCTACATGTTGTTCGCATATCCAATTTAAGGATTAAAATACGTCATACATATCATTCAAGTACATTCGTGTACTTTACATATACATATTTAAATATGGCACATTTAAATCGATATTGTGATTATTATCTTTATAAATCAAAGGGTTTTTTTTCAACATCATATGATCTCATAAACATTGTAACGCCCCGACCCGCCAAGGGTAAAGGAATCACAAGTAATGGTGTCATATCAAAGCAAAACATTCATAACCAAAAGAAAGTCTTAACATAAATGCGGAATTAATTCAAGTCAAAACGACTTCAATACATAGGTCCCAGCGGAAGCATAATAAACTTCAAACATAATATCCGAAATAACATAAGTCTAAATGGCATCATAAGAAATCAAAGCTAAAATCTCTAAGGTAAGTCCACTCAAGCACTCATCCCAAAGCAACCCAGCTTCCAATGCTTAGATACCTACCGCGGAAGAAAAGAAAAGTGCGGCTGAGCTTCAAAAGCCCAGTGAACAGATATGAAAGCAAAAGCTAATACTAAACGATAAGGATGTAAAATAAAGTGAATGAGCAGTAACAAAATCTTAATCATTTTCAAAGCATAAGTCATAATTTCAAAAGATATTTATAGTCAACTACCACGAGCCCAGAACTTATATCAGATCACATTCATATTCACACAAGGCAACATTTTTGTAGGGGAGACCTACCAGAGTTATGAAGGACGTGCACGCACGCAGCATCAATCATCAGATAACATATAACATATAACAGACAACAGATCTAGGATGCATCCATACGCCCCTTCCTACATATTCACAAATATGCTTCACCATCCAGAGACGTGGCAGAACATCACTCTACTGCCCTAGAGTCATATCAGAGGTGCATCACTGATACGGACATGGAACCCCCATGACTAGTTAAATATTTGGCTCGGGTGTCAAACTAACTTAGGTCAAATCAGAATGTCATAACTGACACAGATCATATTTATCAGAAAATCATTCATATTTCCAAAATCATAGTTTTCATATCAGATAGTTCAAAAATCAGATGTATCATAATTCAGAAATCAGAGTTCAGATAAGCAATAGCTCAAACAAATCAGATTTGGGATTCATAGCAAAGGCTTAGGAAAACCTAATACGAAAGAAAACATTAAGAGAAACCTTTACTGAAAAGGTCAGAATATCTGTACCTTATTCCAACGCAAAGATCGAAAAGCAGAAAGACGAAAACAAAGGATTACTCCCTCTTCACAGAACCTATAGACATTAACGGTCGTCCACGTTATTAATGATTCCATAATCGTCAAAATGATCTTTTAATATTTAGTATTCATAATTAGTAATCTTTATACTTTAGGGTTTTATTAGTGAGTCTTAAATATTTTATAATCAATGTTGTAGATTAGGGTTTATTATATCATTTATTAAAGTCCATCTTTAAATGTGAAAATAGTTTATAAGTTATAACTCACACATGAAATAACACTTACTATATTTAGCTCAAACCCTAATATACTCTCTTTTATGTTCTAGGGTTTCTTACTCTTTAATATCTCATTAATATGCATTTACTTTACATGTTACGTCTTAATGACTTGCTACTTAACCTAGTACGTAATTAATAACCTTCTTTACTTTTACACTTTATCATACACGTTTATGATTTCATGTGACCATAGATTTTTAGGGTTTTGTATACTTTATACGCTTTACATATTTTAAAACTAGGGTTTATGTTTACGTACCCTTACTTATTAATTACACGTCCAAACTCATATATATATACATTCGGTTCACCTAGGGTTTCGGCTAGCATGTTTTACACAAGACCTAGCTCATCTAAACATGTTTCGTATACAAGTTAATATGTTTTAAACCTCATTCGAAACTCATGCATGCCTCGTCTAACTCATGCATGTCTCGGCTAACATTAACTCAACATATACATGACCCGATTCAATATTACTTATCACTTACACGTTCCTTATTAATTACAAGGTTAAAATAAATTAGGGTTTCTTGTTTCCTTGGTTACCACCTCTCGGCCCAAAACAAAAAGAAAAGAAACGCGACAAATCAAATAGATCTCGACATATACATGCAAGGTATGTTAAAGGAAGATGAATAAACGTTATACCTTAGCTTGAATAAGAAAAATCGACACCAAAGGGTGTTTGGAAGTTCTCGGCCGAGCAAAAGAAAAAGAAAAGGCAAAGCAAAACTAGGGTTCCAATCAAGTGATTATGTAATGTATTTATAGTTGTAGTATTTGAGTTAGAATAGGAAAGTAATTGGGTTTGGGTTGGCTTGGGTCCAACCGAATACACACACACAAACAAATGGGCTTCGGCCCCCTCTTTGGCTCACACGAACACAACAAACATCCCTCTTGGGCTTAGGCTTAGCGCAAAACAAAAAACAAAAGACACGAGTCCGATAAACAAACAAACGGCCCAACTTATTAGCGAAACATATACGTCCTTCATCGTACCAAAGTTATCCACGAAATTATATTCGTTAAGTCTTTATTTATTAGGTTTTTAATTTCCGTATTTTATTATAAACGTGTTTTACGTATTTTATCATTCTTGGTTCCAAGGGTATTTTAGTCTTTATATAGGTTTTAGATTTTCGGGTTTTACAAACATGAATGTCGTTTATCCATATAAAAATAGTTAGCATCTTTCTCTAGCTTTCATTATGTACAAGGATTTCAATCTTAAGATATTCAATTTGTAAAAGGAGACAACTATCTTCATTTTAAGTTTCAATTTCTAATCATTCAATCGTCTTTGAAGCTGTGTGAGTTCCATCAATATTCAAGTTATTAAACTATATGAAACTTACATCATATTAAAAACGAGCACACCCAACATTCTACCCTTCAAACCGGATGAACCGGTGTGTGAACTTTTGTTTTAAAAATGGTTTGTTTTTTTTTTTTTTTTTTGTTCATTCTCATCCTAATTTGCTAGAATACCATAAACATAATATGGTGAGCACTTTATTTGACATCATACTATTTTATTGTTAACATATCATCAAGCGTAACAGCCGCCAGTTTTACAATTTTTCTTACCCTCGTCAGGTTTATTCCAACATTTTTCAGTTTTACAAATTTTCTTACACTCGTCAGGTGTGTTCCAACATTCGTAATCAGCACCAATAGAGCAACAATAAGACTTTTCCTTTGCTTTGCTGGAACGGAATCTCATTTGTTTTCTGGTCGCAGCCATATCACTAGTGCTACCTATAAACGAAAGGAAAATTGTCATTTACTATATAACATGCATAACAATGGATTTTGATTTGTTTATTCTCATCGCTAATATCATGTTTTAGATAAACTCGTTCGTGATTTAGTAACGATGATTGCTAAAAGTATAAAATGATGTTACCGTGTATATATACCTTTTCGCAAAACCATTCATGTTTGTATGTACGTTTTATATATGCACAACTAGAAACACTTGCAAAGAACACTTTGGAATAATTTACCTTTAGCCATCACAACTACAAGCAGAAGAAGAAGAAGAAGAAGAAGAGTAAGCATAGGAAGGTTCTTCATGCATGGCAAGTTTTTCAATAAATAAAAAAAGAACAGGATTACAATCTGTAACCAAAATGAAATTATATTATAAGGCTCCATGAGTTTGCGCGAATACATTCCAAATGTATAAAAGCGTGTTGCGTCAATTGGGCTTAATTCTTGTTGACATTGGACACACGCAGTAAATACCTATTAAATAAAACCAATAGTAAAACTCGTTCATCTATACAGTAAACCATCTAATCACATAATACGCTCACTTGTATCCAACCGAGACTTTAACTCACAACCTCTTCGTTAGTGAGTTACTTATATACCACTCTACCAAAGGCGTTTTAGTACATATGATGATTTATTAATCATACAAAATATACAACCGTGTATTCTTCGGCTATGTTTGTACGGGAGGCGATTTGCACAATAAACTTAATGTTCTTGATTTATTTTAAAGGATGTTAGTCTTATGATCTACTCAAAGAGATGCTAAATTGAGTAGTTTAGGTTTGATGTATATGTGAGCTAAACCTTTATGTACTCTTAAAAGAATACCAATTTAAAACAACAGACTCAATATGAACTACGTTTTTTTTTTTTTTTTTTTTTTTTTTTTTTTTTTTTCGAAAGGCAAATGATATATTACTAGCAAAACAAACCAATATACAAACAAAGGCAACCCGCTACATCAACAAGCCGATTAAAATAGCGAGCCCCTGGAAAAAACATAAACAAAAGAGAAACTTACAAATTAAAGAGATAAAACCAAAACAAGCATAAGAACCATATCAGTGGTCACACAAACACAAGATATAACCAAGTGTTGTCCCCCACTCTCGATGTACTAACCATAGGGACCCACATGGAACACAAGAGGCTTTGCAGCAGGTAGCAAGAACCATAGAAGCTGAAACAAACACACTGTATCAATCTCCTCCAAAACCTCCGAGTCTTGAATATATTACACCAACATAGACTTTGTTGTGTTAGGATCAAGTAACCATTTTTCCCAGCACCACGACCCTTTTTTTGCCCGTCTCGAGATCCACTGGAAACTCTTCAGTTGAATATCTTTGTTAATACAAATAAGCCGTAAAAACGTTTATTTATATTTTACGATCTTCTAATGTTTTGTCGATAACAAACGTAAAATCATTTTAATGAAACAAATAGAATACGTAAATAGTTTGAGTTAATAGTTTCCTAACACACTTACGTTTTCACATAAAACGCTAAAACAAGTATAAGTGTTTTTATGATTTAAATACATATGTACAACAACTAGTGTTTACATATTGGGTTAGCATATACTTAAACTAAGTATACTAAAATGGGTAAAAACAAGTATATACTAAATGGGTAAAAACTAGCAAATGGTATTGACCCATAACCCATGGTTTTATATATACCACTTAACCAAGTTCATTGTATCTAGAAAGAAATCCATGGATCAACCCATAACCCATGACCCATAACCAAAAATACACATGGGCAAAGAGGAGCGTTCCACGGATCTCTGGCTTTGTGCTAGCCGGATCCCAAGTAGAAGGGATCCGTGGGATCCGGGGAACAGTAGAGAATTTTCTCTATAAATAGAGTCATTTCTTCCTTTCTATTCATCACTTCACATACATACTTCCCAAGTATTATAACCCTCTAACCTCATATCCAAGTGATCTATGTAGTTTGTCTTTTGTTTTTGTGTGATCTTCTAGGTTCCTATTAAAGGCAAGATCACCACTTCTTGAAGACGAGCAAGCTCAAGTCCATGAGTTGCCATGCTTCGTCATCATCAAGATAACTAAGGTTCTCTTGTTGATAGTTCTTCCTTTCTCCATAGATGTTGGGTTGAAGGCATTAGTGAAGAATGCCGAAAGTGTCAAGATGAAAGCATTAGTGAAAGGTGCTCATCATCCGTGTGAAAGCATTAGTGAAGAATGCTAAAGGTGTCAAGACGAAGGCATTAGTGAAGGGTGTCAAGCGTTGAGTCAAAGGCATTAGTGAAGGATGCCGAAGAATCAAATCAAGTTGCATTTGGAAAGAATGCCTAGGTCGTATAATCGATGAGGTGCATCGTTATACATATAAGTATTTGTTTATTTCCAAGGATGGTGATATCCTAGATGATGTTGTAACAAGGAGTGGATCTCCTTGAGATTAGGTGTTGTGTCGTGAAGGGTAGTAGTTCCTCCATAGTAAAGGAACTAGGTACTTAGCCTAGTACCTAATAAAGGGTAGGCGACGTTGTGATAGGATTAGCTCTCCTTGGTGTGAAAGAACTCGGTGGTTAGCCTAGCACCGTATAAAGGGTAGGCGACGTTGTGTTAGGTGTGGTTCGCCTTGGTGTGAAGGAACTCGGTATTTAGCTTTGTACCGGAAAAAGGTTAAGCGACGTTGTGAAGGATTCTCCGCCATAAGGAGTTGGTGTAGTGTTTACGAACTCTCGAGTAGGTGACTTGGGGAGTGGAGTAGGGCAAGGAAGGTGTCCTTGTAGCCGAACCGCTATAAATAACTTGTGTTGTGGTGATGTGCTTCTTACTCTTTATCTTTCATTACACGTTTATATATCTATCTATCAACGTCCAATATAAACAACCAAATGGATTGACATAAGTCAATATAAATATTTAAAAGGAAGTTTTAAAATTGGTAAAAGTATTCAACCCCCCCTTCTAGTTTTCCACAATCTTGAACTATCTTGTTTTCGCTTCCTACTTTATTACTAAAGACCCGATTGTTACGTTCTTTCCAAATGAAATAACCGGTTACCCACACCACCACTTGCCACCACTTTTTATTCTCCGCTGATTGTGAATTAAAGCCATCATGTTTTAATAGCTCGCCTATTGTAAACACATCTAAATTATCACCTTTCCACCATTCAATTTTTTTTAACCAAACGCTCCATGCCATATTGCATAATAACAAGGAATGATCAATTGTTTCCACATTATCATCACAACAAGGACATAAAAGTGTGTTCAAGTCAATACCTTTTTTATCTAACTCGTTACGAACCGGGAGCCTACCTTTCAAAACACGCCATACAAATATGTTAACCTTCTTTGGAGCAAGTTTATTCCACATGGTTTCGTGACCCGATCTATCTGTTTGAAGCCATTTCTCATCCACTAATCTTGCAAGATCTTTAACCGCAAAATTTCCATCCTCGTTGAGTGCCCATCTCCAATGATCCCTACAATCATGAGACAACGTGATAGAACTTACAATACCTACCAAATCCTCCAACTCGCTACAGCCTCTACCTCTTGGTTCTCTTACCCAAGACCACTTGTCATCAACCCAAATACACATTTCCGCTACCTTTGCCTCCTTTCTCCTATTTAAGTGATATAACCTAGGAAATCTATCATATAACCTTCAATTATCTATCCATCTATCCAACCAAAAAGGCGTATTATTCCCACACCCCACTTTCTTTACAATTGATGAAGTGAATCCTACCCCCACTTTATTTATATCAAAACCGGCCTTTATTATGTCGTTCCACACCCCCCCCCCACCCCACTTTCTTTACAATTGATGAAGTGAATCCTACCCCCACTTTATTTATATCAAAAACGGCATTTATTATGTCGTTCCCCCCCCCCCCCCCCCCCCCCCCGCCCGCCACTAATACCTCTAAGTGCCTCTAAAGTCCCTAACCCCCCCTCCATACGATAAATACTTCTAATCACCTTTACCCATAACACGTCCCCCTCCACCCAAAATCTCCACCTCCATTTACCCAATAAAGCCCAATTTTTTACCTTTAAAGACCCAATATTTAACTCACCCACCCCATAAGAAGAGAGAATAGTATCCCATTTTACCCATGACATTTTGTTACTTTCACCAACCCTACCCTAAAAAAAATCTTTCCTGACACTCTCAAGTTGTTTAATCACACACGAAGGCACACAGAACATCGATAAATAATACAACGTTAAACTACCAAGGACCGATTTAATCAACGTCAATCTTCCACCAAAGGACATCGTTTTAGTTCTCCATTCGGTTAATCTTCTTTTGAAATTTTCTACCACCGGCCTCCAAGTATTTACCCGTCTCATACTCGACCCAATAGGAAGCCCCAAATAAACAAATGGAAATTCTCCAACACTACATCCCATGTAACGAGCCATAATCTCCAACTCACCTAATGTAACGCCTACACTGTTCAATTTACTTTTATTTAGATTTATTTTTAAACCCGACACTTCCTCAAAACATTTTAAAATACACATCAGATTTTGTGCGTTTTCCTTATCCCATTCACCAAAAAATACCGTGTCATCAGCATATTGAAGATGTGATATACATATGTCATCCTTACCCACTAGAATCCCTTTAAATATACCTTTGGCAACCGCTTCTTTGACAATTGCATTTAATCCTTCTGCCGCTATAATAAATAAGAATGGAGATAACGGATCTCCTTGCCTCACTCCCCTCTCCAAACCAAACTCTTTTCATAATATGATGATCTCAAGCATGTCTCGACCCATGTACACCACTTGTTTCCAAAGTTCATTCTTTTCATAATATCAATCAAAAACCTCCAATTAATACTATCATATGCTTTTTCAAAGTCTACCTTAAATATCAAACCCTTATTCTTTTTCCCCTTCAAAAATTCCACCGTTTTATTAGCAAAAATTCCGCCATTTCATTAGCAAAATCTACCTTAAATATCAAACCGTTATTCTTTTTTTATTTTATTTTTGTAACCATGATTTCCGACCTTTTTCGCAGACTAATCCACATGGTTTGAACCCACCGCCACACAGACTCAAACCAGGCAAAGCCCTCCCTTTTCAGGAGGTTGGCGTGGCCATTAAGGTTGTTTGCACCTAGCAGGAATTGAACTTGAGAGCTTACACATTTTTAGAATGATAGTCACAAGCCCTTTTGCCACTAGGCCAGCCTTAAGTGGTTACTAAATATGAACTTATTGCAGTCAATGAATGATAAGCCTGTAAGTTTAAACCCAAAACAATAAGTAATTAACTATTTTTTCCCTTGAATATAATTAGATTGAGTTGAGTAAACGGTTCGAATTAGACTTATATGCTTCCATAAGAAATCTGGCTGAAATTGTTTTTAACCTATTTGTTCTCGTTCAATTTATCTCCAAAACACGATTTGACTTATGTGCTTCCACATGTAACCAATGTTCCCTGTTGGATTTTCTCCAGAAAATTTTGCTGCTAGTATTGTTGTGCGACATTTCTGTTGTTTTGTGACTGTTCAGCTGTTATAGTAAGTTATGCTATTCATGACTGAAAGTTCCTGCTGTTATACAAGACTACAAGAGTATAAATGCGGCCCTATATAAAAAACATAACCCGGCTGATAGTAATAGATCGAATTTGGCACCTACACCGGTCTGTAACCCAAACTACTGAACTAGTCGGGTAGCAACTTAAATTATATGCATTTACTTAAGGTGGTTTAATATAATTACATGAAGCAAGTATAAAACTTTGGACAAGAAAATATTTGTCTGATGATTTGTTCTTGTTCCATCAGATCATAAGAATAAAAACCATAAACTCTACCTACATACTCACCTCCTCTTGTTCTTCTTTCTTCGTTTGACTTTTTTCTCTAGATTGATTATCTTATAGCTGAGAACCGAGGATGATGATGATGATGGTGATACTCTTTGATATTTCTGCTCTTCTGAAGTTGGCTTCTTACTTGGATGTATACTTCGATTTGTGACACTCGAATTTGTTTCTTCTACTTGTTGTTGTTGCAACGCTACTTGTGCGTCAGCATACTTTTTCCATTGTTCAAAGAACGAGAAAGCTGGTTTTAACTGGCTTCCGGGAGATGGTGGAGGAGGTATTGGTATGTTCAACCACTTCTTCACAGTTGGTTTTTTAATTGCTATATCAGTTGAGTGTAAAAGTTATATGTTAAGTGAAGTTCGGTGTGTTTATAAAATAGACAATATAATTAAACTGCATGGCATATGTAAACAATATTCCATAAAAAGGTGTAGATTGGCGGGAACACCCTGACCCCGGGTGCCTTATGGCACCAGCCATTGTCCACCCCACAAGGAATAGCTCCGGCAACTCTCCTGGCCTAGTGGGGCACCAACTGGAGTGAGCACGAGCCAAGACTCGGACCCCTGAGCTCTTATTGCATAAAGTCTCTCCAGTGTGCCCATAGGTTTTACGGAGGTGGGTACCTATATGAAGCAAATGCCAAGGATGGGACTTGAACTTGGGTCAATTGACTCAAGCACAAGTGCTCCAACCATTGGACTAATGCTCCATTGGTATATGTAAACAATATTAACAATAAATAAAATGTAACAACTTACTTAGTCCATATACAAGGGAAAACAAGTTGGAGGTGATCCAATAACAAAAGAGAGCCTGCAGAAGTTTTGAGATTTAAGATATATCCCGATTGCCATATGAACCATTTTAGTAAGTATAGGTTCAATTTATAAACCATAATAATAAAGAGAAAAATATAGCTTTAAAACTTCCAAGAAATAAAATGGTTTATATCAAAAGCAGTGTGTTGTAATTTAAGTTAAATATAAGCTTTCATACAAAAATAGCTTAAAAAAATATACATAGTAAGAAGTTGTGATATCCACCTTTGGAAAAGCTGCAGTAAAGGGAACACTTAGAGCAGCTAGAGCCCTTTGAACATTTTTCATAGTTCCACCAGTAGGATTGCCTTCCAAACCTTCTTGTGTGTTGAGCTAAGGAACACAACATAAAAGTATCATAAAGGTACCAAAGCCGATCATATATAAACTGCCATGAACCAAAATACTTGTGAGGTTTGATTAAGCAACTTAATGTTTACCTCTATGTTTACCCATAATGTAAAAGCAGCCAAACAAGGAAGTAAACAGAAAGGATCAGCTGTTGTAAGATCGAGGAACCAAGACTCCCCACCAGTTTTAAAAGATGGAACTTTTTCCACCATGTTCTGAATCTGAAAAGTAATTTACTTCTATAAGATTGGCACTTTTCTTCATATAATGTATCATTAACTGTTACAACAACGGATATAAACTTTATAACTTACAGCTAGGAAAAAACTGATGAGGATGGGCCCTTGGATGAGGAACCACTTATAAGGAGAGAACAAACTAGTGAGACCATGCCTGCATATATATTAAGTTCCACGATATTAACTAGATTGAGTATATATAGTTAGAAACCGACTTAACTAAATGATTTTTTATTGCGATAAAGGACATGAAAAAGTGCTTACTCCTTGCATAGCTTCTGAATGCGTTCCTGACCTTCAAATTCACTTATCCCCTGAGAAAGGTATTTTAGTATTCAACGACATATGTGAGTAAACCTTTGAAACAGGTTTACATTGTCCACTTTAACTAATAATGAATTATTTTCACAACATCAATAAATAAACATTGAACGAAGAAGAATATGAGTTCATGACCTTCCTTAGCGTTCTGTTTACATCAAATATAATATATGGTAATGTGAAGTTTTATACACCAGTAACAGAGAAGTTTGATGTACATACCTCATCTAGCACCTCCTGTTTAATATCCTGCAATTTTGGCGCTATAATCTGCATAAAATATGCAATATGTGAAAAAACCAATGGTACTTTTTCACGACTTATTAAAAACAATAAATCACTTCAAAAATTTAAGATATCAATCAATAAGCAATAAACACAGATCATTGGTTACTAAAATCATGATCAAATACCAGACTAATAAAGATGATATGGCGAAAAAAAAACTATTAAAGTGATTAGTAAACGAAAGATGGAACTCACAGCTAACTTTGACATATCCTTTTGAATTTTAACCGAGATTGGAATTGACAGCGTTCTAATAATAACAGTTGCTATTACTATGCTTGCCCACCTGAAACATATATATTGATACATGTGAATTATTCTTTCACTATACATGCCAGAATGGACATAAGTGTAAGTGTTGTAATTTTATGACATAAGATTACCAATTGAGACCGGTGAAGTTGTGAATTCCATCAAACGCATACTGAAAGGCTGCAACCGGTAGCCATGAATCAGCAGCAGCAATAGCAACTTCACTAAGAGCTAGAGTAGACATGCTTCTTCTAGGTACTGTTATAGGTAGATGATTACTAAAATGAGACCATCTTGGATCTCGAAAACCACTTACACTATACCATTGACTTTGAAGAATAGAACCCAAATGTTTATGATTTTTACGATGTTCTTCTTCTTGTTCGTGACTATGAACATAATAAGAAGAAGTTGAAGGGTTGGTAAATCGTTGTTGAGCGAAAAATAGTCTTGCTCTTGAGGTAGAATTGATGATACTACGCCTGACCATGTAAGCCATTGCCTCTTATATATTAAAAGCGAAATGAATCTATATACATGAGAATGTGAGATTATTATGCATGCATGATTCACGAACTTTAACAAAACTTACAGTTTTGAATTTTGATGATGAAAAGGGTTTAGGGTTTAAAAAATTTACTTACAGCTTTGAGGTAAGAAACGGATACCTAGTGGCCCATGCTCACCATATCGAGCCCAGAAACTCAAGCCCACCAACTTTTTAAGTATGAAAACGATTCTGATGATAAAAGTAGGACGATGCATTTCGTTGAATCAATATTGATATGATATAATAATCGTAATTTTGACACATTTTTGCACTGCGAAAGCAAAATCCAGTTCATAGGCACCCTGAAACCCCGCCAGGAGATGTTTTAAAGGTAAAACAGCAATCGGTTTAGGCCTCCGATTTTTATATCTCTTATATATAGTTAGTGTTAGACGTATTTTACTATATGTCCAAGTAATTGGGTTTTGGTATTTGTTAGTAGGCCTAGCTTGGTTAATTGGTTTATGATTTGTATTTAGAATAATGCTTAGAGATTATATATTGTGACATTCGGTTAATTAATAGACAAGTCAATTGATACTTCGAATAGTTGGGCCTCCGGTTTTTTTAAAATGCCATTTTCAGAACTCATATATATATAGTTAAGTTTTGTGGCTATGTAGTAGGCCTCATATTTTTGCCGGCGCTTTTCTTATGTTATGAGATAATAGCTGGTTAAATGTAGATGAAAAGTATCTTTAATAAAATATTAAAATAGGAACATTTTAAGTGGAAATGCCTCATTTCCGAACTTCGCTTTAGGCCTCCATGACGCTTGAGACACTCTGCATGCCGTAGTATCTTTAGAATTTTATCCCTGTGAATGGCTCCTTAGTGGAAGAGTAGAAGTGCTGGTCCCTTCCTGTCAAGTTGCTTGTACATGTTACCTACCGTAGGACCTTCGTCCCCGAAGTGAAATAAGAGGAGCAGGGACAAGAGGTTGTCCTCTCCCGGCCCAGTAGTTCCACAACTACTACCGTGGTTGTTGCCGCCCATCATCTAGAGCCCAAAAGTTACAGCCCACCAATTTGTGGCATAAATAATATAAAAAATTTGTCAACAATGGTAACTACATCATCGAATGGCATCAAAATTCCTCATTTTTCTCACGTATTTTTAAAATCAAGTTCTTCAATCAAGTATGCTTGGTCAATTGGTTTCAGTTATTGATGACTACCGAGTTCTTTAATCAAATATATTTGTGGACGTATGGTCCGGACTGGGCCAGGAATGGGTCAGGCCCGGCAGATGCGGCCCACTCTACGCCTAAACCCTAATCCATCCCCTATAAATACATGACAGGTTATCTCTAACCCTAACTTTGATAGATGCTACATTGCATACTAACTTGACCGTCGGAGGTGGACCCCGGGGCTACGGCCTCGGGTCCACTCCTAACGGGTTCTCTTTGTTGACAGGTCTACTAGGACTCGAGAAGACGACTAACGGCCCAAGGAGAGTCGTTGAATCCAGTCCGGGCCAGATTATGCTTCAACAAGTTGGCGCCATCCGTGGGACCCGAATAAACTATGTTTCATGTTCTCATATTACCGAAGAGCAGAAATCAATTTCTAAAGTCGGTAACTCTAAAACCTTTGCATTCTGCCATACGTAGAACTTGCTTTACCATCATCCGCTGTTATTCCGATGCGCACAATTTAGATGCGTAAATATTTTATTAACAAGATAACAGCTCGTAAACCTTTATGGTATACTGCTCCTGCACGACAAGTTCTAGTAAGGCAACTATACATTATCATGATGTCCTTCTTTTTATAATATTATAATTATCATTATTAGTTGTTTAATTCATGTGAACCAACATCTAATATAACATGTATACGATTCATGATTTTCTTTACATAAGATACAAGAATGGGTATAAAAATATTTCTTTTACAAATAAAAGAAAAAGTCCGCACGATCGGACCTATTTTATCTTTTCGTCCGCACGATCGGATCTAAGAAAATATCCGCACGATCGGAGCTATTTTATTTTAGCCCCGAATTAATTCGCGCAGATACTGTTTTTACTGTTGGTAGGCCTGTTCGCGCTCGAATAACGCAGTCATGATAAATCTACCCTCATTAGGCCGTGCGTTCAGACATCTTCGCAGAGAACGCGTACGCGCACATACCACGATGCTAGTCAATCGCCATGAACGCACTGGACCAAAGGCCGTGGTATAAACATATGCGATCATCCACAAATGTTCGAGTCTATGCGGTTACGATAAATCCATCTGCGTCTATTAGTCGCGGTCACGGTACATCTATCCGAGTTTTTATTTTATACATTAAAAAATAATAATAATAATAATTAATTATTTCGTCGGTACGCATCCCACGACGGGTGCGCACTACCACTTCTCTTATATATTATGCATGCTATGTGCTGTCTATTGTTTCAATTCATTAGGTTTTATATGCTGCGATTCGCGGCATATACTTTTAATCTTTGCATTCAGTGTTTTTTGCAGATTAAATAAGTTTAATGCTCCTACACGAGTAGCACCATCAAACTTGGGGGGCTACCATAGTATATACTACCACTGTTTCCGTACGCGTCACGCAGGTATATTTGGAAGCAGATCGTATGTAAGAGTTATTGCAAGCTCGGTACAAAGACGGATTTAAATATTCGCACCATCTTGCCGCAGGGGAGACGTCCTCTGTCGGTTGTAAAGACATGCGCGCAGAAGCACGTCTTATGTCGCACCTCTTTGTCGCGCACAGCGCGCACTTCTGCTACAGAAACACGTCTTCTGTCGCACCTCTTTGTCGCGCACAGCGCGCACTTATGCTACAGAAGCACGTCTTCTGTCGCACCCCTTTGTCGCGCACAGCGCGCACTTCTGCTACAGAAGCACGTCTTCTGTCGCACCATGCTGCGTCGCTATTGGTACAAAGGATACGCCCTCACCCAGGATGCAGCATACGGGATCCACTTTCACCTACGCGGCCATGAACATAACTTAAGTCTAGCATAACATAGCCATGCGCTATCTCATACTAGACTTGGGGGGCTTGTGGACGTATGGTCCGGATTGGGCCAGGAATGGGCCAGGCCCGGCAGATGCGGCCCACTCTACCCCTAAACCCTAATACATCCCCTATAAATACATGACAGGTTATCTCTAACCCTAACTTTGATAGATGCTACATTGCATACTAACTTGACCGTCGGAGGTGGACCCCGGGGCTACGGCCTCGGGTCCACTCCTAACGGGTTCCCTTTGTTGACAGGTCTACTAGGACTCGAGAAGACAACTAACGGCCCAAGGAGAGTCGTTGAATCCAGTCCGCGCCAGATTATGCTTCAACAATACTTATCTATACAAATATTTTTTTTTTTACTTTTAACCAAATATTTTGTATTAGATACACATGTACATTTATTTTTATTCTTTTAATTCTCATTTGATTTTAAACCTTTGATAGTTTTATTTCTTCATTTTCTCAAAAAAACTATTCTTTTTTGCTTATACACTTTTTTTCCATAGTGTTAGCCTTCAATATAACAACAATACTTTAACGTTTTTAGTGTTCAGTAAGTTTTACATATTTTTCCTTCTGCTAATTTGAAGAAGACCTAAATCTGCTTGAATTTAGAGACCTAGTGACACCAAAGAATTAATTACTTCTTGTCAATTAATTAGTGATCACCTATATTTTATTACTAATTTTCTAAAGTAATTGCTACAAATATTTATAATAACCTATTTTCTTAATAATGTAAATTTAGTTTACTAAACTAATTAAATTATGTAACTCAATATCAGTAATTTATTCTAGATACATTTCAAGAGAGACTAAATGTAAGAAAATAAATATTACTCCCTATTTAAAGATTTTTTTTCTTGTCTTTTTCCTTGACAACTTTGTAACCATCCGCTATAAATGAAGTAATAAACAACTTCATCAAGTCTCTTACATTTCCCATTTCTCTCTCTCTTACAACAAAAAAAAATAAAAATAAAATGTGTGGTGGTGCAATTATCTCCGACGCTGAACCAGTCTTCAACCATGACAGGAAGCTAAATGCCGATGATCTTTGGTCTGACTTCGATACCTACGATCTCTTTGGTTGGGATTTTAAACCACAAAGCCAACGTTCCACCACTAAAGTTGCTACCAAGAATACTTGCAGCAAGACTTCAAAGCCCAAAAAAATCATCAACAAAGGTATGTTAATCCATCATACTATATTTACATTCATTTTTTATTTATACACAATGGGTACAACTATTTATATGATGTGTATGGATATCATAAACGGATGTATGCAAATTATCAACCTTTTATTAGAGACATGCATAATTGCACTCATGCCTTTGGTCTAGTGGTATGTGAGTTACTCACCCATCTACGGGTTGCGGGTTCAAGCCCGGAGGCATTTGTGAGATATATTGTGAGATAGTTGACATATGATGTGAAAAAAATTGCCGTTAAAAAAAATGCATAATTTTGTAGTGGATAACCATTTTTTTTCTTAACACAAATATTTTTGATAAATTTTATGGTGTATATATTTTCTCTTGTGAGATAGTAACACAACTTTGCTAGAAGAAGATATTCCATAGGATACTACGCCATTGTGCAGATTGTTATTAACTTAACAAGTCTAATTCTTCATAACAATTAATAGAACGATACTCCCTAGAGTTATTATTAGGGCGCCCTTATTATTAATTTGTTTGAGTTGATTGTTTTTAGTTTCATTCATTTTTTTTTTTTGGAACGGCATTTTATTAAAACTAGCAAGGAGCTAGATCAAACGAAAATAAGGTAAGGGTTTGGACACCCTTACTAATTTATAGACTTTATAGACTTTGGACACCCTTACTAATTTCGTTATTTCTTCTTTTTGTTTTGTAACGTCGCTATAATAGAATAGACCTATAGTGACAAAATTTTTTTTACTGAATCTAACCTTTAATGATATTTTTTTTTAAAAATAGGTAAAAGCCTATAATTTTAAAATTTAATAACACTTTTTATCTACAAAATGTGTTTTAAAAGTCAAAAAATGGATCATCACATTTTTTGTGTAACTATAAATAAATTTTTAACTACTGGATTTTTACCTGCATTTTTTAAGTGTATGAGAAGTATATAAAAATTCTAATGACACTTATTTATATTTTTATTGACACTTTTTTTTTTTTTTTACTTTTAGTGACATTTTTTTTAAATGTCAGCAAAAGACAATATTTTTGTAGTGCGTATTGGTCTAATTTAGGGTAGATGTTTTATGAGCTAAAAATGGCATATGATGTTGTTAGAGGACGCTTTAATTAAGCGGTGGTACATTATCCTACAAGGCTATAGAGGTGTTCTATCACGTTTTCGTTTGCTATTTCTTCCAAAAATAATTCTTTTAAGAAATTAAAAAACAAGTATTCACACAATAATATATCATCTAATATTCGACATGTCTCATTCGAGATTTAAATAGCTTGAGTCTCATATCTTTGATAGCCAAAAGTTCAATATAGATCTCAAATTTACCATAGATCCAATAAACCAATCATATCCATTCATTTTTTCTAATGAAAAAAATAAAATAAACTTTCACCATTTTTTTAAAAAATTAAATATTTCACAAACCGTTAATCGTTACGCAAAAAAAATTATACCATCGTTACGAGAATTAAATTATCTTTCTATAGATATGCGCTTCTATATATTTTTAACCGTTTTTTTTTTCAAAATTTCGGCACAGAAAAATCATATATGATTTATGAAAATCATATGTGATTCGATTTTTACAAATCATATATGATTTTTGCAAATCATATGTGATTTGTAAAAATCATATATGATTTGAAAAAATCACATATGATTTGATTTTTTACAAATCATACGTGATTTTTGAAAATCATATATGATTTTTACAAATCATATATGATTTTTCTGGACGAAATTTTTTAGAAAAAAAGTTTGTCGAAATTATAAAGAAGTGCATATTTATAGAAAGATAATTTAATTCTCGTCGCGGTGATGTATTTTTTGTAGTTTGAAGAGTTACCGTTTGCAAGTTATGTTACTTTTTTAAAAAAAGGTGAAAATAATCTTTTTATTAATTTTAATTAAAAATGGATGAATAAGATTGATTTATTGGATATATGGCAATCCAAATAATGTAGTTTTAATATATAGACAAAAATGTTAATTTCAATCATGGTTACACTTTTAAAACAACAAGTTCACATTTTAACTACTGATTTGTCTGAAATATTGAATGTATTACAACTTGGAATATATATATGTTCCTATTTATTGATGTGGTTTCCATTATTTAAAAAAGTATCATGCATTTCATCAATTTTAATCATTTAATTATCTAGAGGTTTTATTTATAGACCACCAAAGTATGCACAAATATTTCGTTAAAAATTGTTATTAATCAACAACGTTTAAAAAAAATGCAGATCCAATTGACGAGAAGCCTCGAAAAGCTAGCGAGAAAAAGGCTAAACCGAGAAAGAACAAGTTTAGAGGGATCAGGCAGCGGCCATGGGGCAAATGGGCAGCCGAGATTCGTGACCCACAGAAAGGTATTCGAGTCTGGCTAGGCACATTCAGCACACCCGAAGAAGCGGCTCAAGCCTATGATGAAGCAGCCAAACGTATCCGTGGTAACAAGGCTAAGCTCAACTTTCTCTCACCAGCACCACCCGCCAAGAAACTTTGTGTCGAGTCTCCCATTGAATCAACTCATTCGACTGTGCATGAGCCACTTTCACCACCTGCATTGATGGATTTTGATCAGCTTCAGAACACATCTTACTACCCAAACAATGTGCCCGATGAGTATGAGTTCAAGGAACAGATATCGAGTCTTGAGACCTTTTTAGGTCTCGATCATGATTCGACTCAGTTTGGTGGGATCAATGGTGCGTCCAGTCCACTTTGGATGATGGGCGACTTCATGGACATCGTTTAAGTTGAATGAATATTCCATACAAAGTGAGTGAGAAACCGAGTGAAGGTTATAATTAGTCGTATTTATATAAAACGCTTGACTTGTTTATGGGTTGATTATGGTAACGATGACGAGTTTGATATAATAATTTGTACGTGTTGTCGTAGCTTACATCTGCGCGCGGCACACACTATGTGTTTGTTTTGCCAACTGTTGATGGCTTGTTTATGTTTACTTGTTTAAAAAACATACGCCGTTTGTGTTATAAGCATGCGGTATTTGCTATATGTCATGTACATAATCTTTTTAATGGTGTAATAATGAAAATAGACTTGTATATTAGATGTATCTCGTGCATTGTTTTTTTCTGAAAGAAATGTAACAGAGCAGTGGTCGAACTAGATATCCTAAATATCACGAGACACCGATAAAATTTTGCTTTGCAGTGTTAGTGTTGAAGCATTTTTCTGTCGGGCCGATCTTCACGGCTCTCACGTGCCGTTCATCCTTGTCCCGAGCCTTGAAAGTATGCTACAAACATGAAAGAACCCGTTAGAAGGGGTCCCGAGGCCGAAGCCGATCTTCACGGCTCTCACGTGCCGTTCATCCTTGTCCCGAGCCTTGAAAGTATGCTACAAACATGAAAGAACCCGTTAGAAGGGGTCCCGAGGCCGAAGCCCCGAGAACCACCCTCCGACGGTCAAGTCAGATCCTCCATTATAAATGATTTAGTATGTGTATGCATTGTGTTGTATTTGTATAGAGAAGAAGTAAGATGTAGAGAGAGAGTGTAGAACCTCTTTATGTGGGAGATGGGGTTGGCTATTTATAGCCAAGCTTTGGTGTCAGGTCACGTGGAGACACAATCCCGTAATATCCGGGTTAGGTGGCATAATCCAGTTCTTGTATCGGACTGCTGGGTAAAAGGGTGTACCTGCATAAAAAGGAGTGTATACCTTTATGGTCCTTCGGCACATGCCGATCGGACAAGAGTAGTGTCCGCCTTCCGGCAATGACCTCCGGAGTGATGGAGGTTCTTCGGTCCGGCACGTGTCGTCCGGACACGTACGTCAACATGTCCCCCAGTATTGTAATATCGGTTAAAGACCGATGGTGCAATACTTAGAGACTGTCTTTACGCCTTTCGGCGCCTATCGTTCAGCGTGGGCCATCCGGACACATACGTCAACAGTTAGTTTTCGTAAAAGGTCTCGATTTTTCTTAAACGTACCTGCTTCACTTAGTTGTGTTTATAATATTTGTTCAGTTGATTTTTGTCCTTCCTTTATATTACTCTTGAAGAAAATATATGCACTCAGTCACTTTTCGTCAATGTAACTGACTTACCACTTGGCACTTGCACTACAACAATAACGACATTTGGTCAGGGGACCTTTTAGCGACGTCGCTAAAAGTGACATGGGGCCCGTATTCAACGCTGGTTTTGTTAGAGCATATGCAATGTTAACGCCTCAACGACGTTGAAGTGCAAATTAACGGCGTTAAGCCGTTATTCTCGTTGGACCTCCGGCGTTATAACGGCGTTAATCCCTGCCCGTTAGTGGCATAACGCCCGTTTTTTTTTTTTTTTTTTTTTTTTTTATGCCCCTAAATGAGGGGTTGTTTTTGTAAATTGTTGGGAATGTTATTGGGATGTTATTGTTGTGGGTGTTTTTTGGAGATGTTAATGTTAAATGTTAAAGCTGATGTGGCGCTGACGTGGACGGTGTTATAGTGTTATGATTGGAATGCTCTTATAAGTTTGGCCGTGGGACTCACACATTTAGCGACAACATGTGTCGTCGCAAAAAATAATTAAATAATAATTCTTTTGATATTAAAATTCCTTTTTTATTAAAAGATAACTAGAAAAGATAAATCAAATGTTACAATTTGAGTAGTGATTGGAAAACCTAATTTTAAGCCTAAATTTATGCCTAAAATTACATGTCAATAATTTATTGGTTGTAACAATAGAATACACTGCTTCACAATCCAATAAGTTAAGGGCAAATTGCATAAAAGTGTACCCAACTTATAGCAAATTTCAATTTAATGTTCTCTACTTTTTTTTCTTCAATTTAATGTACTCAACTTATTTTTGATTGCAATGTAAGACATATAACGGATTTATCAGTTAGTTTATGACGAAAGAATTACATGTTTCATCCCTATGGTCTATCTCAATAACATTCATAGTCCTTATTTCATTTTAATTACGCCAGACAAATGTTTTTCTTCCGTTTTTCACGTTTTCATATGTTTTGTCAATTTTTATACATTAAAATTTAAAAAAAAATATATTTTAAAAAATATATATATTTTTTAAATTAATATTTAAAAAAATTAATTTTTTTGAAAAAAAAATAAACTTTTATAAAAACAATAAAATTTTTAATTTTTTTTAAAAAGGATTTAAAAAAAATAAGTTTAAAAAAAAATAAAAAAGTTCAAATTTAAAAAAGAAAATTTTAAAAAAATTAAAATTTTTAAAAATATATAAAAAGTTTTAAACTTTAAATTTTTTTTTTAATTATTTTTTTTAAAAGATTAAAATTTTTAAAATTCTAATTTTTTTTTTAATCTGGATAAATTTTTTTTAAAAAAATTTTAATTTTTTTAAAAGCTTTAAGTTTTTTTTAAAAAATTATTTTTTTTAAATAAATTTAAAAATTTTGTTGTTTTAAAAAAAAATATTTTTTAATTTTTTTTAAATTGTAATTTTTTTTAAATTGTAATTTTTTTTAAATTTTAATTTCTTTAAAAAAGTTAACGTATAAAAATTGACAAAACGTATGAAAACCTATAAAAACGGACGAAACATTTGTCTGGCATAATTAAAATAAAATAAGGACTACGAATGTTATTGGGATAAACCATAGGGATGAAACATGTAATTTTTTCGTCATAAAGTAACTGAGAAATCCGTTATATGTCTTACATTGCAATAAAAAATAAGTTTAGTACATTAAATTGAAGAAAAAAAAGTAGAGTACATTAAATTGAAATTGGCTATAAGTTGGGTACACTTTTATGCAATTTGCCCATAAGTTAACTCCACATATGTTAGACACAAGTTTGAGTCTCTCAATCATTTTCCTTACCATTAACTAACCACATCTACTTGAATATACCACCATACTTGCATAGTTTAATTTCTTAAATATAGCTCTAAGCCGGTCGAAATACGGGAAAAGTCCATTCAATTCATGATGGGGGCGAAAGGTTAGACCTTAGAAAGTCAGCGAACAGCGGTTCTTCTTGTTTTACTCTTTTTCAAACAGTAGACTTTTCCACCATTTTTGCTTATGCTAGTGTCCTCAGAAATTCTTGGATTTCTCGCAATATGAGATTGAATGCCATAACTCTTATTTGTATTTTACTTCTTATTGGTGCTGCTGGGAAATCTGCACAGATAGGATCGAAAGAGAAAGACTTCCTTCTTGGCTACCAAAAAAGAAAACAACGGTCCCCGAGAGCAAAGAAAACAAAAAATTAAAAGTAAACAAAATTTATAAAATACATTTTTGAATATAACATGAATTTAAGATCACTTGAGGACAAAACATTCTTTATATACCAAGGGATCAATCTCCACCCTCTATCTTTTCTTCATTTTTATTTGATATAATGGATGATATTAATTCTAACAATTTTAAAAACCCACATTCATCTTTTTTTCAAATATTAATATATTTCAAACCTTTAATCGTTAAGTGAAAAAACATATATACCATTACGATAAGCATTTAATTATCATTCTATAAATAGGCACTTTGATATATACTTTCGACAAAAAAAATCGTGTTTTTCACGTTGTTTTTACATTTTTTTCGTTACTGAAATTTGCATGAAAAAAATCACATGTGATTAAACATTAATTTGAATATCACATCATATGTGATTTAACACTAATATCACATGTGATATTCATATTAGTGTTTAATCACATGTGATTTTTTCATTAAAAAAGTTGAAAAAAACGTTTTTTTTTCCCGAAAGAATATCAAAGTGCCCGTCTATATAAAAATAATAAAATGCTTGTCGCGATAGTGTAATTATTTTCGCTTAACGATTAACGGTTTAAGAGATATTTAAATTTAAAAAAAATGTGAAATAATAAACTGCTTTTAATCTTAACAATTGATTTTTTTTTTAGATATAGGGTAAAGATAAGTCTAAGAAAAATTTGGTATTTAAAATAACTCTCCTCTATAAGATGATTAACTACATATATATCCGATGAAACTTCAAAAATTAGATATATATCCAATGAATACTTTGTGGAAGTATGTAAATATGAAAGTTTCTTTTGGGATATATGTAAAAGGAATATATCAGCTATAATTTTTGTGCAGCCAATTGGCTACAATTATGTGCTACAAATCATGAAAAATTGCATTCAATTTCCCCATATGTAAATGCCACATATGATATATAAAGAATTACCTTTTTATAACAAAAGTTTTTGTTAAAGTTCGATATATTGAAGGTGCTGTAACCAATTAACCTCATATTTATGTAGAAGTTGGCAACAAAATTTCGTAACTTTTTATTACTTCTTGTCTTGCACCACTTTTTATTTCTAATGACTTTATATTGGTCATCATTTATATTCATGTGCTAATAAACTAAGATTTAAAAATCATTTGATGACAAAAGATTATTTATATACTAAGGGGTTAATTTTCACAATCCATTTTTATTTGATCTAATGGATGAGATTAATTACAACAATTTAAAAAACTCACTTTCATTATCTTTTTTCAAATATTAATAACTTTCAAACCGTTAATCGTTAAGCAAAAAAAAATATATCATTGCGACGAACATTTAATTATCTTTCTATAGATAGGCACTTTGATATACATTCGACAATTTTTTTCTTCGTATTTTGCACTTTTTTTTTTTTTTTTTCGTTTTTTAACGTTACTGAAATTTGCATTATAAAATCATATATTATTAAACACTAATTTGAATATCGCATGTGATATTAGTGTTATATCATATATGATATTAGTGTTATATCATATATGATATGTAGTATCACATGTGATATTAGTGTAATATCACATATGATATACATATCATATCACATATCATACATGATTTAACACTAATATCACATGTGATATTCAAATTAGTTTTTAATCATATATGATTTTTTTCATGCAAATTTCAAGTAACGTAACAAAAGACGAAAAAACGTGAAAAACGATTTTTTTTTTCTTTTTTCGAAAGTATATCAAAGTGCCCGTCTATAGAAAGATAATTAAATGCTCTTCGCGACGGTGTAAATATTTTCACTTAACGATTAACAGTTTAAGAGATACTCCGTATTTAAATTAAAAAAATATGTGAAATAATAAAATGTTTTTAATCTCAGCCATTGATTTTTTTTTAGATGAATTGTGGAGATGTAAAATAACTCTCCTTATAAACTAAACTAATCAACCAAACATCAAATCAAGAGAAAAGGTTTTGAAAAGTGATCAAACACAAAATTATTATTTCAAAGGAAAAAGTTAATGATAGACTTTGATAAATTATCATAGGGAAAATTGTCTGAAAAGGCATCGAAGTTGCCATCTTTTCCTTTTCTAGGCATCGAACTTTTTTTTTCCTATTGTAGCCCTAAACTTGCCTAATTTTCCTTTTGTAGCACTGAGTCACACAAAATTACACTTAAACCCAGTAAACCCGTTTTAAGTGTGATTTTGTGTCACAATAGGAAAAAAAAAGGCATCGAAGTTGCCACCTTTTCCTTTTCTGGGCATCGAACTTTTTTTTTTCCTATTGTAGCCCTAAACTTGCCTAATTTTCCTTTTGTGACACAGGAAAAATAATAAAAAAAGGCATCGAAGTTGCCACCTTTTCCTTTTCTGGGCATCAAACTTTTTTTTTTCCTATAGTAGCACTAAACTTGCCTAATTTTCCTTTTGTAACACAAAATCACACTTATAGTGTAATTAACCCCACTAAACCCGTTTTAAGTGTGACTCAGTGCTACAAAAGAAAAATTAGGCAAGTTTAGGGCTACAATAGGAAAAAAAAAGTTCGATGCCCAGAAAAGGAAAATGTGGCAACTTCGATGCCTTTTTAAACAATTTGCCCATTATCATACGGGTCGCAATTTTGTAGAAAGTGAGGGAATGAGCCTAACTTTTTAAAAGTCTAAAAAGTATTCAACATGTGTTTTTCTTTTTCTTCTAATTTCATGTCATATTATCTCATCTCTTGTTGTTCTTCTCATTTACTACCTACCCAAATCTTTACCCCAATTTTATTTTAAAGGTCATTCAGAATAACAGATATTAGGTTTCAAATTGTATTCAGTTTCATCATATATTTGTTCAATCACTAAAAATCACAACCTTTTTAAAGAAATTGAAGTTCATCAAAATTAGGGTTTCGTTCAACTTGGTAAAACAAATTACTATGACAAATCTTGATAAACAAACCCTAAATTAGCATAAATTCTTCATCTTTTTTGTTTTTCTAAAGTTTTTCATATAAAATTTGAAAGAAATCATGTGTTCATTAAAACACCATAAAGTATTCGATGAAATGTCTTATTAAAACAATTTTATGATAAGGGAGGTGATACTCACACCACATTTTTTGATTAATGCACCATAATACGTGCATTACAGTTTGTACGGTACACATTACAATGCACAGATTGTGGTGAATTAATCAAAAAATGTAGTGTGAGTATCAGTTCCCTTATGATAAATGTTCACCCATAACCCTTATTACTCAATTATGTCATTTTAAATATAAACAAAAGGCACGAGTCTTTCTGTTCATTGATCAGTAATGTTGGATGAGAAAAGGCAAAGATAATCCCTCTAAATGTACGTGAGTTGCGGAAAATTATCCCTTAAATAATCTAAAAACATACCCTGTTGTTTATATGCGATTACAGAACTGGTCCATGTATCAAATCTAGGGACTGTTTAAGTAACATTAAATTACATAAGCGCCCCTCAGGTTTACTTACGTTATAAAAGCAGTGTAAAAGAATTGCAAAATCGCCCGTGTCATTCCTTGCGACTACACAAATAGTCCCTAGACTAACCGCGTATCCCGCAACAAGACGCCTCTAAAAATTCTTTTTAATTATTTCTACCAAAGCCACCTTTAAAAGTAGAGGAAATAAGACCCTGAATATGAGGGTGAAAGCTAAAGATACGCAACATAATTTTTCAAAACAGACGATGTACGCAATGAACTTTGAAAATTACCATTGTACGCAAAATACTTTCAATTTTTGAACAATGTACGTAATATGACCGGTAACTAGTCGGTTACCAGGTCACAAAGTTTGAAAAATAACAGAAATGATCCCTGTGGCTTGCGTTGACTTTCAGAGGTCATCCACTGACTATTTTTGGTTAAAAAAAAGTTTTGGTAATGGTCCTTATGGTCATTAACTTTTAGATTTAGTCATTTTTTCCGTTTTCATCCGTTTTTGTCCGTTTTTCTTACGTTTTGTCCGATAAAAACGTAAGAAAAACGGATAAAAACGGACAAAAATCTAAGAAAAGTGTAAGAAAAATGGACAAAAATGGATGAAAACCGATAAAAACGTAAGAAAATTGGACAAAACGTAAAAAAAATTGAACAAAAACGGATGAAAAGGACTAAATCTGAAAGTTAATGATCATAAGGACCATTACTGAAACATTTTTAACCAAAAATAAAGTCAATGGATGACCTGTGAAAGTCAACGCAAGCCACAGGGATCATTTCTGTCATTTTTCAAACTTTGTGATCAGGTAACCTATTAGTTACCGGTCATATTACGTACATTGTTTCAAATTTGAAAGTATTTTGCGTACAATGATAATTTTCAAAATTAATTGCGTACATCGTCTGTTTTGAAAAACTATATTGCGTATCTTTAGCTTGCACCCTGAATATAACCCAAAGAGATTACCAAATTGGCTTTCTTGAAGCACATAATGAAAGTCTCCAACCTTTTATGTTCGTTGACTTTTGTAACAAGTTATAAACATTGTAATTCTTTTGAGTGATGATTTGTACACTCTATAAATTGATTTGCACACTCAAATTGTTTGTATCATGACAGTTATACCCTTATATCATCTTTACCATATTCATCTTTGTAAAGGTAAAAATGTCAAAACAAAAACAAATAGAGTGTGCAAATTATTTTCTAAAGTGTACAAATCACTTCCCCAATTCTTTTACTTTACCTAGATTTCAGTATCTTTTAAATTCAAAACATGATTATGGTAATCGTCTTTCTTTCTTAGAACTTATCTCCAATAGTAACTCAATCTTTTAAAAGATTTACTCCGTACCTCTCAAAATAATTGCCTCCTAATACAAAACACACCGTTTATGGAAAACATAATTATTACAGTACTAGTTTCTCTTTTTTAATTTTTGTAAAATGACAGTTTTATCATTAACTAATTAATTTTAAAGGAGGGTTATTTTACATATCAAAATTTTTCTTACATATCAAGTGATTCATCTCCATTATCAATCTAAAAAGAAATCAATTTCTGAGATTAAAAGCATTTTATTATTTCACCTACTTTTTATAATTTAAATATATTTTAAACCGTCAATCGTTAACCGAAAATATTTACGCCGTCGCGACGAGCATTTAATTATCTTTCTGTAGACGGGTACTTTGATATACTTTCGAAAAAATAAAAAAAATTCGTTTTTTTCACGTTTTTTCGTCTTTTTTTTTTTTTTTTTTTTTTTTTTTTACGTTACTTAAATTTTCATGAAAAAAATCATATATGATTAAACACTAAATTGAATATCACATGTGATATTAGTGTTAAATTATATACGATACATAATATCATATGTGATTTTACACTAATATCAGATGTGATATTACATATCATATATGATTTAACACTAATATCACATGTGATATTCAAATTAGTTTTTTATCATATATGATTTTTAATGCAAATTTCAGTAACGTAAAAAAACGAAAAAACGTGAAAAATTCGAAGAAAAAAAAATTGTCGAAAGTATATCAAAGTGTCTATCTATAGAAAGATAATTAAATGCTCTTCGTAATGGTATTTTTTTTTTCCTCTTAACGATTAATGGTTTGAAAGATATTAATATTTGAAGAAAAAAAAAATGATGAAATTGGGTTTTTTAAATTGTTGGATTAATCTCATCCATTAAATCAAATAAAAATGGAGGGTGAAGATTGATCCCTTAATATGTAAAAAATCTTTTGTCCTCAAATGATCTTAAATCTTAATTTTAATGTTTTCTTTAAAGTTTGTAATTTAATTTCAACTAATAGTAATATAGTAAACTTGATCAAACTTCTTTATCCATCTTTTGTCGTGGACAATTAAATTAAACATCTAAAAAAGATAACGTGGACTATATATTTAGGACGTATAGAATACTATATTGTAACCATGTAAAGAAAAACATTTTCAATGTATAGTTTTATTTTATTTTATTTTTTTGAACAACAAGAGAAAAAATAAATAGAAAATGAAACGATTCTAGCAAGATGGTAGAAGGAATTACAAAAGAGTTCTTAACCGGTCATACCAATTACCAAATTAGCACCTTTATTCTTTAACTTTGAAAAGGTAAAGAAGTTTTTCAATGTATAAACTTATATACACTCAGTATAAATTAAAAATCAAAGCTTTAGAAATCATAGATGTTCTAAATGAGCATTCATGCATGAGTTATATGCATTTTATAGCAATGAAGTGTATAACCCATTTCAAAACTTAAAAACCTTTTTTAAAGAGTAATCTATCATGAATGCCTGTATATTTGAATTTTGTGTCGCTTTCACTTTCTTTAAACAGGGTGAAACTGATAAGTTAATCGGTACTTGTTTATCGCAAAATTACTTATTCAAGCATAATTTAGGATCGACCAAATAATAATCAGCACTTGAATCAATCTTTATAGAGCTCGTTTAACAATCTAAGATGAATATGTTTGCATTATTACTACTTAATTTTCATCATGGTTCTTGTTGATACAAAAATTGGGCGTTCCTTATTCGGGGCTCCGGCTCTCGTACCAATTGCTGATTGTTGCTTGAGACCTGCGCACTAAGAGACAGAAAACACCGTTAGGCTTACCGTGGGATTGTCTCCCACGATTATCCTCCGGCGTGAGAGTAAGTAATCGATTTAGGGTTAAAGGTGAGTTAGGGTTTTGAGATCGTACCTTTAACGAGGGATATGATTCCCTTTATATACGCACAGAATCCTTGTTGGTTCCGTGTTCCTCAACCTTTGGCGTATCCCGCCCAAGTCTGTTGGGGAATGATTATCTCCTTGATTAAGAGATATCCGATATCTATTCCGTAAATAGATTCGTCTTTGGGCCTTCGTGGGCCTTAACGCTTATCAGCGTGGCCCAGTTTGTGCTGGGCTTGTCAGTATTGGGCTTTGGGCGGGTTCATGACCCCGGATATAGACTATACGTCATCATGTCCCCCCAGTCTAGTATGCGCAGTGAATAACTGCGGATGCTAGACTAATAGCCTTAATTAGAGAAACAACATCGAAGCGTAGCCAAGAAGCCATAAAAAACATAGCTTCCCCTACATTGTATCTAGACATAGGATTAGGAAATTGGTTCCTCGAAAATCGAGGGAAAGTTACTGCTATGACGTCCCATCAAGCAATCTCAGCCACACTATTAGCGGTAGTGCGGTCCACGCGGCGGCTTCTCCCTGGACGAAGGACCGGGAGCGTTTCATGAGCTCATCAAAGGTTTCAGGGATTTTGCCGTTCAACCGCTTGATGAGTTCTGGATTGTTAATCCCGTTCATGAAACTAGAGATCTTTAGCACTTCAGGGCATGCCTTAACTTGCATGCATTCATCTTTGAAGCGTTCCATGAATGTGCTCGTAGATTCTCCTTGGCGCTGCTTTACCCTGGCGAGTTCGATAGGGTTTTTAGCGCACTTCTTCTGCTGAGTAAAGTTTAGGCGAAACGCCTTCCTCAATTCCTCAAAGCCATTGATGCTTCTGCGTGGAAGCTTGCTGAACCAGTTCCGCGCGTTTCCCACTTTCCCATCAGTGTGGAGTTGAACATGTGACACCACACAGGCTGTGGCCAGTTTTCAATTGTAGCGGCTGATTCAAAAATTTTGAGGTGATCATCAGGATCACCTGTCCCATTATAGGTTTTCACGTTGGCAGGCATGCGCCTCCTTTTACTTTCTAAGAAATCGCTGATGCGTCGAGTAAACGCATCCACCTTTTGACGTCGCCATGGGAGAGATATATCTTCATCCTCCTGGTTATTATATCTGTTTCTGGACTTCCAGTGTCCAGTTTCACTATCCCCGTTGTCCGAGGAATTTCCAGAGGACGAATTTTCCCTCCTTCGGCGCTTGCGCCGACTGTCCTCAGAGTTTGTACTCGAAGGGCTTTCACTTGGGGAATATCATCGCCCAAGTATGTCCTGTATTCTGCGGCTACCAAGTCTGGTGTGGATACTGGTACGCCGTTCATCCTCCTCACTTCCTTCCAGGTGTTGTGATTTGGACATCTCATCATCCTCAACCTTTTTCCCAATTCTATTAAACACAGGGGGTCGGTAATTGTCTCGGCCGCGCTTCTCCTTCTGACGGCGCGGTGGGGAGGTTTCGTACTCCGAGTCAAAACTGAGTCGGGCTTTTAGGTTTCGACTCGACCTCTTTCTAGCTTCCTCTTCCATGAGGGCGGCCAGGGTTTCGTAATTTTGGGATACGAAATCCCTTGGTGTTACTTCCGGTGCGACCCCTTCTAAAGCGAGGGTGTTCGTTTCTATCGCTATGCCCTTGTTTTTATCCGGTGCATCTGGTACCTTTGTCAGGTCAGTCTCTAGCACAGATTGAAAGGGAGTAGTAAGAACAGTGCGCAGCGGATCCACTGCATTAGTGGTGGTTGTGGTAGCATGGGTTGTCCCCGAGCGCGGTTCCACTAGAGGGAAGACCACGTCTTGGCTTGATCCCTTGTTTTTAGCAGTTTTGGTTGCCCCAGGAGTCTGTTTGGAAGCTGAACCGATGTGCGGCTTCTTTCCAGTAAGGTCTGTTTGCGATCGCTGATTTCCATGCTTCGTCATTCTAGTCTTAGTTCTTAGTGAATGGTCCCACGGATGGCGCCACTTGTTGATACAAAAGTTGGGCGTTCCTTATTCGGGGCTCCGACTCTCGTACCAATTGCTGATTGTTGCTTGAGACCTGCGCACTAAGAGACAGAAAACACCGTTAGGCTTACCGTGGGATTGTCTCCCACGATTATCCTCCGGCGTGAGAGTAAGTAATCGATTTAGGGTTAAAGGTGAGTTAGGGTTTTGAGATCGTACCTTTAACGAGGGACATGATTCCTTTTATATACGCACGGAATCCTTGTTGGTTCCGTGTTCCTCAACCTTCGGCGTATCCCGCCCAAGTCGGTTGGGGAATGATTATCTCCTTGATTAAGAGATATCCGATATCTATTCCGTAAATAGATTCGTCTTTGGGCCTTCGTGGGCCTTAACGCTTATCAGCGTGGCCCAGTTTGTGTTGGGCTTGTCAGTATTGGGCTTTGGGCGCGTTCATGACCCGGATATAGACTATACGTCATCAACCACGTCATGGCGGCGCTAAAATCTTGTAAATGCTTGAGGTTTGGTCATGCCGCCACGTCACGTCTTATGTCATGTCTTTTTGTAAACTCAATATATATGAAATATGATATAAATATATAAATATTTTCATATTTTGTGCCGTCTTATGTCACGTCTTATAAACGCAAAAATTTCGCCTTGGCCGCTAAGGCGTGAGGCTTGATCATGCCGCCACGCCTCGCGCTATTTATAAACTGGATTTTCATTAAATGGATCTACTAGTACAGTAGTTTATCTATTCCACTTTGAAGTAATTGGGTGTTAGCATCTTTAAGTTTTATATGTAATGATGACTTTGCCATAGAACATAGCCGTATTCGATGGTGTGTGAGGAGTGCAACCGCACAAGGCCTCAAAGTTTTAAGAGCCTTAAAATTTATGTCCTTTTATATATGTTTTGGGCCTCAAGATTTACTTCCAACATCAAAATGTTAATGATATATGAAATTATGTTCTAAATCTTTGTTAAACTCGTCTTCAAGTGATCGAGAGCGGCAAAAAACTCATAATAAGTTAAAGATAGATGGTTGCAATATATCTTTATCATGACGATTAGCTATATATCATATAAACTTTTGCACAGATCCTCCACTAACTCGGCTACGACAATAGATCAAAACTATTAGAATGAAGACCATTCACCATGTTGCGAGTAAAGCAAAATGTAAAAGGGGATAATACTTGTCCAGTTGTCCATAAGCTAGAAAGTTTGATTAAGACTTGCCATAAGATTTGTTGTCTAGATGAAATAGAATAAAACAATATGCAAAGGATACATTGCATATTTGCATAAAATCACAATCTATGACCATATCTAAGAACATTATTGTACAAGTTTAGTGATAAAGTATCAATTAACCCCACCATTTTCCTTATAGATTGATGAAAAATGGTCCCACTTTGATGTTATATATGTTTCATTCATGCACCTTCTTTTTCTTAATTGTACGAGGTCCAATTATGCACCTTCTTTTTCGGTTCTTTTACGGTTTATATTCGCTCACACAACAACTTGAACTTAATTTAAATAATTTATGATTACCTCATTCGTTACTAGTACTATAGCATTACTAGTACTATAGCATGATCATTCTTTAATATCCTAACCAAAGAAAGACCTTATACTTGAGACTTGCTTTTTAGGTGATGAAAGGTTACACTTACACTCAGTTCTCGAGTTGAAATAAAAGAGGAAATGAAAAGAAACAGAAAGTTTTTTTATGTTCTTGAGCTTTTTTTAAAGGAGGAAAAGGAAGTGGAAAGAAAATAGGGAGGAAGAATTGTTAAGTAAATTTTCCTCCCACTTTTGGGAGGAAAGGAAAAGGAAAGAGAATGTATGTTGTGTAAAGACTAATATATATCTTTTAAAAGATTTGACATTAACAACTAATGGACATATATGTAATTTGACCAAATTGTTTTTCTTTTCCTCCCACTCAAGAACATGATTATGATTATTTTCATTTTTCTTTCCTTTATCTCAAAAACATAACAACTAACAATTACTTTCCTTTTCCCTTTTCTATTATTTTCCATTTCCCTTCACTCAAAACTCGAAACTGAGCGAGAGGAGGCAAAATGTGGAAACTAGGAAAGTAGGAAGTTTCGCTCGGATTACATGGCTCAGGATCGAACCTCATGAGTGTTCGAGTGCTTGCTGAGTTCATGGCATAACTAATCACTATTCATTTTACGAAATTATCTCGTGTGGGGAGAGAATTGAAGAGGGGTAGATTTTTCTTACTAGGATATCATTTTATATCAATCAATGTATTATTTTTCTTACTAGGAGTGACTATTGTCTATTCCAAATCATAAACGAAGAGATTAACAGGAGAGACCAAGCACATAAAGTTCATTAATCACAGATTAAGTTTGAGGATGTTAATAACCTTTTTAATCTTAAAATATCATGAACCCCAAATCCAAACATCCCACCATTCTTTTTGGCAAATCCAAACACTTGTTAAAATTGGGGTTAGAGTGTAATTACAATCTTGAATATTTTCACAAATCATGTATGTTGACTTTCCGAATAAAATATTTCGACCCTTTAATGTTTGGGCAAATCACCTGAAAATATACTTAACTTGCCACTTTTTCTCGTTGTATGCATCTATCTTTTTTTAACACATTCTATCACTAAACCTGCATTGTTAGTCCTTTGTGTGTACCCGTTACCTGCGAAGCATGCATCGTTAGTCCTTTATACTAACGGCCGTTAATAAATAACTTAAAATTTGGTTATGTTACGCCAAACTTGCATAGTTGGTCCTTTATACTAACGACTGTTAATAAATAACTTAAAATTTGGTTTTCTTACGTTTTCGTCCGTATTTTCACGTTTTTGCACGTTTTCGTCCGTTTTTCCACGTTTTTGTCCGTTTTTCCACGTTTTGTCCGTTTTTACACGTTTTCATATGTCTTTACACGTTTTCGTCCGTTTTTACACGTTTTCTTCCGTTTTTACACGTTTTCGTTCGTTTTTGCGCGTTTTCGTTCATTTTTCCACGTTTTTGTCTGTTTTTATACGTTTTCATCCGTCTTTACACGTTTTCGTTTGTTTTTGCACGTTTTCGTCTGTTTTCCACGTTTTCGTTCGTTTTTGCACGTTTTCGTTCGTTTTTACACGTTTTTGTTTGTTTTTACACGTCTTTGTCCGTTTTTGCATGTTTTCGTCCGTTTTTCCACGTTTTTGTCTGTTTTATACGTTTTCATCCGTCTTTACACATTTTCATTTGTTTTTTCACGTTTTTGTCCGTTTTCCACGTTTTCGTTCGTTTTTACGCGTTTTTGTTTGTTTTTGCACGGTTTTGTCCGTTTTACACGATTTCGTTTGTTTTTGCATGTTTTCGTTCGTTTTTTCACGTTTTGTTTGTTTTTATACGTTTTCATCCGTCTTTACACGATTTCGTCCGTTTTTACACGTTTTCGTCCGTTTTAGACGTTTTCCTTTGTTTTTGCACAATTTTCATCTGTTTTTCCACGTTTTCGTTTGTTTTCGCACGTTTTCGTTCGATTTTACACATTTTCATCCGTTTTTACACGTTTTCACCCGTTTTAACACGTTTTCGTCTGTTTTAACACGTTTTCGTCCGTTTTAACACGTTTTCGTCTGTTTTTGCATGTTTTCGTCTGTTTTTGCACGGTTTAGTTCGTTTTACACGTTTTATGTTGTTTTTACACGTTTTCATCTGTTTCAACATGTTTTCATTTGTTTTTGCATGTTTTTTGGCCCGTTTTACACGATTTCGTACGTTTTTGTTCGTTTTTGCACGATTTCATATGTTTTTGTCCATTTTATACGTTTTCATCCGTTTTACATGTTTTTCGTATGTGCTTGTTTACTAAAGTACATGCTTGTTTACTTAAATACATTGCTTGCTTTTACATACAGAAAAAAGTGTAAAAACGAACGAAAATTTGTAAAAACAGACGAAAACGTGCAAAAACGGACGAAAACGTGTAAAAATGGACGAAAACATGTAAAAACGAATGAAAACATGTAAAAACGGACGAAAATGTGTAAAAACAGACGAAAACGTGTAAAACGGACAAAATGTGCAAAAACAAACGAAAATGTGTGCAAACGAACGAAAACTTGTAAAAACAAACGAAAACTTGTAAAAATGGACGAAAACGTGTAAAAACGGACGTAAACGTGTAAAGACGGGTGAAAACGTTTAAAAACCGACAAAAACGTGAAAAATGGGCGAAAACGTGTAAAAACAAACGAAAACGTGTAAAAACGAACGAAAATGTGCAAAAACAATTGAAAGCGTGGAAAAACGGATTAAAACGTGTAAAGATGGATGACAACGTATAAAAACAGACAAAAACGTGAAAAAACGGACGAAAACGTGCAAAAATGAACGAAAACGTGTAAAAATAAACGAAAACGTGTAAAAACGAACGAAAACGTGCAAAAATGGACGAAAACGTGTAAAAACGGAAGAGAATATGTAAAAGCGGACGAAAACGTGTGAAGACAGATGAAAACGTATAAAGACAGACAAAAACGTGAAAAACGGACGAAAACGTGCAAAAACGAACAAAAAAGTGTAAAAACCAAATTTTAAGTTATTCATTAACAGTCGTTAGTATAAAGGACCAACGATGCTAGTTTAGCGTAACATAACTAAATTTTAAGTTATTTATTAACGGTCGTTAGTATAAAAAGACTAACGATGCAGGCTTTGCATGTAACGGGTACACACATAGGACTAACGATGCAGGTTTAGTGACAGAATGTGATAAAAAATAGATAGATGCATACAATGAGAAAAAATGACAAGTTAAGTACATTTTCAGGTGATTTGTCCTTGATGTTTGGGTATCATGAAATCTTTATTAGAATAATCCAAGAAGAACACTTAATATCTAAGCACAAGAAAACTAAGCAAAAACAAAAAAGAATTGTGTGAATTTTCGTATAATCAAATGAGACCAAATGAACCTATTAAAGCCATATTATTTTGACAGTTAAAAGCAGTTAAAGTTGGTTAAAAACCAACCGTCACAACTGTTTGGCCTATAGTCACAATGGTTTGTCGCCTCAACCGGTTTTCCCTAAACAGGTTTCTACGGAAACCGTTTTTTTTTTTTTTTTTTTTTTCGAATGGGATTGGTTCTCGTTTCTTTTTTCACCTCTATTTCGTATTTCGTGTCTCTTGAGTCTTAAGCCTCTAAAGTCGAATAACAAAACTTCACAGGTTTGTCAAACAAAAAAAAGCCCAAGCCCACTTTAAATTGGGATGGGCCACATTAAGCCCGTCAGGTCTAATCAAGTAAAGAGTGTAACTAATCAGTTTGAACTTTGAACTACTCGTATTAGAGATCGAATCGCAAAAATTAGTCAAAATTGACTCGGTTTAAGTCAAGTTGAGCTACTTGAGCAGACTTTCGTGTTGAGCATAAGTATCCCGTACTTGGCTCACTGAGCTCAAGAGAGTTATGACATTTTTCATATTTTACCCTCTGTATCTATGTGTATATATATGTGAATCATGTACATTCTAACCGAGTCAAGCTACAAAGCATCAATACAATCCATATTAACCTCGACTAATATCATTATTAGATTTTCTAATACGGCTAATCAACTTGAGTCTGGTTGAACTCGTAAATATTGTTTAAGAGCTCAAGCTTGAAACAAAGGCTCGATTGAGCACGGATAGAATTTCAAGCTTCAAGTTTTGTTATTCCCGTCAAGCTTGACACTGCAGAAACTCGGCTTGAATTGATTACCCCACTAATAGCAAACCCCTTTTCTAAATGTCTTATGCAAGGCTAGCTAGAGCCTAGAGGGCAGTTTAGAATATAATACAGTACTACGTTTTCTATTTTCTAGGATCCAACCTTATAGGATTGAACCTAGACTCAAGAGTCAAGACCCAGTCTAATGCAAGTCCACACTGAAGCAATCGACCAGTTCTTATTCAGACATCAGAACATATTAACCATCCAAATATCAGACATTCAGACAACAATTATGCAGTATATAGATGACTTAAAGCACTTGGAAGAAGCACCAACAAGAACAAAAATACATAGAAGTATTATTGCACTTTATATAATGACGATATATCAATGTTTTGTCATCTTTGCATAATTAGACCATAATTATCCTCATGTGGTTAAAGTGATATATTCTGGGCATCTAAATTCAAGTAATCTCTTATCCAAGTGGTCATGGTTCATGTAACATACAGCTTGGTAAGTCTTAAAATCTAAAAGGTGAACCATCAAGCATAGATTCATGATACATCGTTTCCTAGGGTGATGTAACTTGATGTAAATGAGGAAGAAAGAGGAGTGTAACGGGTGCATTCGTTTGCCATTTAATAGAGACACTAAAATCTGGGTACTGCAGACATTGCAACACATGTAGATACAAACATACAACACGTTACAAAACCAAGGTACACAAATACTTAGCAAAGAATAACTATACAAACTACGTTATTAAGGTACACACTGATCCAGCTCTCTTTGGATGACTGTCCCACAAGACATAAACAACGAGCATATCAATATTGAAAAAAAATTAAATAAATAACAAGACAGATATACAACTACACAAGCAGAGAAACACAAGCTCAAATGACTAGAGATATAAAATATGCCAGGACTCAGGAGTAGAAGACATCTAAGTCCAGATATTCAAGGCACAAGTACAGAAAGACTTCATACAGAAACTTAAAACAAATGATACAAACGGACGGAGACCTTAGAAAACAAGTCAACCTGTATCTCACCAGCAACCAAGTGATCTAGCAGCAGCCAAGGAAACACTTACACTCGATACAGACACATCAACCTCGCTAAAGTACTACAGTAATACACTAATACTCCATAGTCCATAGACGTAAAATTGATATCTGACAACTTTACCATCAACCATTGTTTCCTAGAAAAGGCTCTAAATGGTCCACTCAACTAAATTTCATGGTTCTCATAGACCTAATCTACAACATGATCTGGGATATAACACACATTCACATTTCTCACTGCAATTTTACATCCATCTATCCCTGTTCTTCAATCATGAAATACAAAGAGTATATGCAGAAATCGTTATATTAAATATTTGAAAGCATGATACTTGCGAAACTAGAGATGATCACATACGCAAACATAATGAAAGTTAATATTATTCACCGTTAACGAGTACGAAACCAATATAATTATGTACAATAGCAAATATCCGAAATGTGAAACATAAGCAATAAAATTATATACACTATTTACATCATCATAAGCGTTTTTTTTTCGCGGTTAGCAAATGGGAATAAACCTAGGCGAAACCACCTTCTCCCTTTCGGAATCCGAAACAATCCGAAACACCTTCTTAAAAGCAAAATGCAAACAATTCGACAACACAATCCAACACAAAACCTCGTAGACAAAATCAAAAGCCGGATCAGTGGGTCCCACCGGCACAGACTCATCCCAATTAAACCCATCTCCACCTCCTCCCCCGCCGCCACCGCCACCGCCGCCGCCGCCAAAAGGACCATCGCCGCCGTCGAAAAAACCTTCACCGTCGTCGTATGGGCCGCCGTTGTCTCCGGTTTTGGAGCTGCGTTTGATACGGCATCGTTTTCGGGCGAGTTTTTTGGGGGCTGTTCTGGGTTTGAGAGTAGGTGGAGCTGTGATGGAGTGGATTTGGAAACGGTGGGTGGTGGCGGCGATTGTGGTTAGGGTGTCGGAGATTAAGGAAAGTTCCATTTGGGGGTGTTTGGATTGTGAATTGATCGGATCGGATGGGATGGGAGTGTTTGGGTGAAGGGGAAATTGGGGAAGAAGGAAGGAAGGAAGGAAGATATTGTCGAGAATAGGTGGCGTGAGAGGTCGTGTCAAGTTACGAGTCAAGTTTGTTACGCGTGTACTTCTCACCATTCCAATCAGATTTTTTTTTCTCTTCTTTTTTACTTTTCTAAATGCAAATTCCTATTCTTATTTCTTTTTTTTTTTTTTTTTTTTCTTTTTCTTTCTTTTTGAAATATTATTTCTTATTTCATTCACACTACGATGTACTCGCGCGTCGTCACGGCGGGTATTCTATTATTAAAGTTCAAACATCAACAAAATAATAATGGCGAGATGATTAACTAGAGAAAAACAAGAAGGAAATTATCTCAGTCTAGCCCGATTAACTTGTTTTTATCGATTATGACGGTCTTTGCACGTTCATTTTTGGACGGCTTGACTCCAATTCCCGATTAAACTCGTTGGTTCAGTCCGGTTTAAAAAATAATATGTACCATCAGCTTTATTTCATATAAATTGTATGAATCTTTGTGTGTTTTATTATTTTGTACAATATTTATATTAACATGTATGTGTCATTTTAAAGGTGTTTTAAAAATAAATTTAATTAAAGAGATGTTACAAGTTTACAAATTTAAGACATTTAATTTTTCATATGTAACTTCATTTTTCATTATTTGTAAGTGTGTTACTTAAAACTTTAAGTCTTTCTTTTTGATAATGTCTCAAATACATTATAAAGTAGCATAAATAAGCGGACTCATAACCTTTGATTTTTAGCTTATGTTTCATAAGCTCATTTTCCATGGCTTATTTTGATATTTTTCGGCTTATATACATAAGCCAAAAACTTTTAAAATAAACCACAAGAAGTGAATTTATAATAAAAGCTGAAAACTACATAAACAAACACCCAAATAGTATTTATTTTTTACTTTTTTCAGTTAGTATTTGATTTTTCTCATTGATTAACTTGCGATCTTTGAGTATCGTCACCAATGTTTTAAAATCGAGTCAACTCAATTTGTTTAATCAGTTGAATTGAGAACCAAAGTGAATGTGACTGTTAAAACCATGGATCCGGACTCAACTAGGGTATGAGTAACATTGATTGATTGAAGCACAGCGGAATAATAAGAACACAATCAAAATTACTAATAAGGTTTTCTTTATTAATTAAAACAAATAAACTACTACAACTGTTATACACACACTATAATCGTGTGTCTAGACTCTCATTGAAGAGTTTTACTATGAATTAAAAATGAAAATGATTCCTGTAACCTAGACGTCTACCCTCTTTATATACTAGATGGTGGTTACAAAAACCCTAATCTTAGCTTACTAGAAAAGCTAAGCTAACTATTACATATTAGGCCCTCATTGTTTCTTCTTTCTTCATTCTTGCTCGTGGTTTTGTAATATTCAAATCGGCAATTCCCAACAATCTTCCCCTAAACTGGAATTTGACTAGGTTAAGTTCCAGTTTCTTGGTATTACAAAACAACCTGTATAAAGAAACAATGCTAAAACATGTCATCACAAATAATAAGCGGCACACTATCAATCTTCTTCCCCTTTTTCTAATAGGGGTCTTGTGCAACTCGTAGACGCTTCCCCTCAAGTAATGCATGTAGATGGTAAGTATATAAACAATATGCTTCCCCTTAAAATTATACTAACCATCTGCTTGAATCATGAACTCAGTAGCATAGATCATTTCTTCCTTCAGTGCGAAAAAGACATCATAAAAATGTCTTTGATTAATTCTTGTAGTCAATATATGTATGGCGATTACATGCAATGGCCGATAGTCTCAGTGAGCTCATACGGATCAACCAGAAACCACTCAATGCTTATGATTATTCTATTTTAATAATCATATCATAAACTGTATGGTATCATATGCCCCCCAAAATATTTGTAAAGAGTGTGTAACTGTTCCAATCAAGAATTATATCATGCACTGAATCTCCAAAACAAACCATACACATCTTCATTGTTCAAAATCCAAGGGCGTCTTCGGACCTAAAATACTATATCAGCAGAAACCAACCCGCAACCACCGATCAGCAGAAACTATGCTATCAGCAGAAATGCTTTTTTTTTTTTTTTTTTTTTTTTTTTAATAAAAGAAATAAAGCACAACAGCAGAAAATCAAATCAGCAGCATAATCCAATAGTAACAGTAGGAATAGAGAGCCAGTAGAAACACCAAAGCATGCGTCTTATATCTTGTACTATTCTCGTGACTTCAAACTCAGATAATACTAGCAAATGTGAGCATTAAGCACCTTCTGTAGATCACACCCCTTCACTAACACTGAGCACTACAACGTAACTCCTTAAAGTGTTAGCAAATATGCGCATTAAGTACCTTTAATCTGTAGATCTCACCCCTTCGCTAGATTTATCAAGTCTTTGTCACACCATTAATGTACAAACAAGTTATCCCAAAAGTGTTCATCACGCACTTTGAGATATGCTAAGACACACACCTGATCAACCAGTAGGAACTCCAGAATAACCAGTAACAAATATCAGTATGAACTGATCAGCAGCAACCGATACTACCAGCAGAAACCGATCAGTATAAACGAATCAAAATATGCATCCAGTAGGAACACCAAATCAAGTCGAAAATATGTTAATTACTAGGGTTCATCGTTGAATAAAAATTCAACTCACCAAGACTAGTAAAACAATAGAAGCACAAACTGTCATGACCAAAATAACCATGTACAACAACTGATCATGAACAGTATAAAATTATAACGACCATCAATAAGTTCCCACACTGCCATTATAAACCATCGTCTACCAGTACTAATTCAGACCAAAATAGCCACTGATATCTCATTAAGTATACGACACCAACAACTTAATGAAAATAAATTATAGCTCATAAGGACATGGTGGTGCCCACATGACAAGCCAACAATAAAATGATTGGCCATTGGATGGGTAAACCGAAATCAGTATATTCTATTTGGCCATGTGAAATCAATGAAACCAGTACGAACCATTGCTATCGTGAGATCAGTAGGAACAAGTGACCATGATCAGTGGGATCCACGAGAGACCCAATAAGAAGAAGTCCCTGTTGGATCGATGTACTCTAACCAAACTAACTTATGTAGCTTGTAAGGGCTTAACAACCTCGGATAAATCCTAAGTCACTAACAATGAAACAGTGAATTAACTCTATTAAGTATGCGGAATTTACTTGAATAAAGCTAAGAAGAATTAACTTTTACTTTAACGATTATATTAAAACTCTGATACACAGATTCACTAACAATCCCTAACAACTCTAATATCGAACTTGATAAACTATAATACTCTCTAATATTGCACGTACATATAATGCCAATCTAGGGGTCCTTTTATAGGCATAAGGATAACCCTAGTCGGTTTACAACTCTATTCCTTGTACGTCAAGTAATACTAAACTAAACTTAGAACATTCTAGAATTACATTATAATCCTTAATGATTTTGCATAACAGTCCTTTAACCATGCAGTACTTTGATGAACGAGCAGTACTTTGACTTTCTTCTTTAGCAGTACTTTGACTCTTCAGCACTTTGACTTTCTATATCCCAACAATCCTCCCCTAACTTGAATTCTACTTGCTTGATTTCAAGTTCCTTTGTATATTCATCTTTAATGTCTTTGTCTTCAAGGAAAGATTGTGTCTTTATCTTCAAAGTTTTGTCTTTGTATTCCTTGTGCTTGTATTATCATCAAAGTAGTCTTTATCAGTAATCCTTTACAACAACAATCAGCAAGCTCCATCTTTTTCAACAATATATGACAATTTGTACATTAGTTCATAAAGTTTTAGTCTATTCTCATCACTTCCAGGTGTGTAAACTCCTGTGAGAGGTGAATCATTGAAATTTTAATGGTTTTGATGTCTCTTTACCAAAGCCATTAACTCTGGAGTAGCCAATGTTTAGGTGTGTAAGACCATGGTACATTAATAACCACATGGTTTTTAGCAAATCATCAGCTATCAACGGATTTGTTTTGTCTTTACCAAAAGTCGTACCCTTTTGGACTAGTTAGTTCTTGCAACCATGGTGAACTAATTACCATATAAATGGTTTTTCCACAGCCTTTACCACAAACCATTTTTCTTGTGGGCTAGCCAACTCTTTACATTTGCTGATATGGTGAGTTGATTACCATACAACTTATTAGCAAGTTGTCAACTATATAACGGATTTGAGATATCTTTACCAGAGCCGTTTGCTCAAGAATTAGCCAGTCCTTTTGTTAAACATGGTGAACTGATAACCTTTTGTTGTAACCATCTCAAAAACCATTTATTGCAGTTAACTTTTTGTTTCAAAATATTTTTCACTTAACAAAAGTTTTCTTTTAAAAACATTTACTGGTTTTGTACTGCAAGCAGTACTTTGATTAAAGTACTGTTTGTCCAGCAGTACTTTGAATAAAATACTTATTTTACAAAAAATTATACCATTAAACATCATACCAGTACTTATGCTTCATCATCAGCCATAGTTGTCCATCTGATATATAACTCAATAACCATTAGAGCTGTTTCATTTTCTTCTTCAACTTCCATTCCATGATCCAACATCCTTCTCATAAGATCACTAGTCAAAGGATATCTTCTTTCAGCTAACATATGGATCATAGTTTCATCTTCTAATTCCAAAGCATGCACTCCTGATTCTTCAAAAAATATCCAGCTTGTAATCTCCCAATTTTCTTGATTTAGCCAGATTTCTTCAGTGCTTGTTTCCTCAGTTTCCAAGATAGTTGTCAGATCTCCTAGCAATACTAAGACAACTCCAGTTGATGGAATATGTTCAAAGTATTCTTGCACTAATTGATATAGTTGAAACATATCTGCTCTATCTATGATGTGCAATATATCCCATAGCGAATTGAATACTCTAAAACTTTCATCCTCCCTATGGAACATCAAATAGTTTCCATCCTTTGATTCTACTACTTCAAATGTAGTTATCTTGGACTTCTTTACTGCAGCATCTTTGGATTTAGGATTCTTAAAGTCGACAACTCTTATGTAATTTCTCAGCTCATCAACTGTATCAGACCTTAACTCAATCTTCTTTGATGGCTGTTCAACTTCAATTGTTCTTTTTCTTTTTAAGCTTTTCTTAGTATCATCCTCCTTTTGCTTATCATCATCCTTAAAAGAAATAATACTCTCAATTTGCTTCTGATAGGCTTCTCTAACAGCATCATATAAATCTTTCATCTCTATATAATTCAACTTTTGTAATCCAGAATATCCTTGACCTTTCAAATAAGCCATCATAGCATTTCTTTCTTTAGCCTTACTCATTGGTCTTCTAGGTATAACAACTGAATTTTCTGGTATAACAGCTTCAGTATCAAATTTAGCTTGTAGCTCCCTAGCAGCTGCTTCATTCTTAGCCACTTCAATAGCTCTTAACTCTGCTAAAGTCAACTTTTTCTTCTTCTTTGTTTCCACCAGTTTGCCTTTGCCTTTGTCTTTTGGATCTAAAACTGGTTGAGAAACTTGTGGTTGTTCTTCAGCAACTCCTGGAATGCTAACACCTCTTGGTCTTGATAGATTCTGTAAAATTTGTGCAACCGTTTCATCATCACTTGCAGTATGAACTACTTTGGGTGTATCAGCTTCTTCTTCTTGTAGAATTGTTGAAGGACCAGCTTCTTCATCAAAATTAAGTGTCCTCGGTGTAATCAGCTCTTGTCTATGTGTTCCTTGAAGAGCAGTACCTTTATCAGCAGCACCTTGATCATCAGTACTTTCTACACCAGAACTTTGGACTCCAGTTCTTTCCGGCTCAGTACTTTCAATATTTACTTGTGCTTCAGTACCTTGAGGCTAGGTTCATCTTCTTTTTCTTCATAAAACTCGGCATCTTCTTTCAAATTATCTTGCTCCAGATTCTTCCCCAATTGGATAGAAGAGTGCTGTTGAACCCTTTTGCCTGTAGAAGACTGTTTAAACTTCCTTTCTTTCTTCTTTTGAGACTTTACCCATAACCTGTGATGTTGAACCAGAGGCCAGACAAATTTCTTCAATCTTTTAAATTTTGTGTTCAACTTCATAAGTTGTGCAGTTTGAGCTTCAGTAGTTTTCTTCAGTCTGACTAACTCCCTTGTCAAAACATAATTATCCAGAATCAATCCCTCAGGAGGTATTATGCCTGCATCTCCTCCAGATGATGGTGGGTTGATCTCGGGTTCTGACGCAGCATATTCAGTATGTTGTGGAGATGGTGTAGGTGTAACTGCAGTACCTTCTTGTGCAACAGTACCTTGTGAAGAAGCATTATGTTGAGAAGCAGTACCTTGAGTTGATGCAGTACCTTCTCGTTCTTCACTTGCAGCAGCTTCATCTCTAACTGCCTGAGCAATCTCCATCATTGAAGTAGTTAAAGGAATGTTCCTTCCCGAAAACTTGTCACTCTTCCTAGCCATGAAGGTGAATATCTTTGCAGGTTGTACCACAACAGGTAATAAGCTTGAAGGCTTTGGTACATCATGAAGTTGTTTATTCAAGAAAACTTGAATAAATCTTGGATACATTAGCCAGGATGATCCATGAGAAATGTGAGATAGCATACCATCTAGATTGAGTCTTGAAAAGTTGAAGATACGATTTGTAGCCAATCCCACCAATGCAGATGCTATATTAGATCCAAATTGATCCCATGAAGTACTCTTAGAACTAATACAATGAAGCAAGACATGTACCAAGTACTTCCAATGTGGACTAAACAAGGGTTTCTTGAATGTTGTTTCAGTTAAAGACCCTTCATACCCAATGTCTCTTAAAGTATCCCAAAGAAGCTGTTTGTCAAAACAGATAGCTCCTTCTTCATCATCAAACAATAGATATTCTCGAATTGAGGCTTCACTAACTTTCACAATCCTTCCAGCAACTTTAGCCTGAATATATGACTCATCATTCTCCATGTGAGTTCTAGCAGTCGCCCAAAACTGTTGAATCCATGGCTCAATAACATCTGGTTCCACCAAAAGCGCATAACTGATTGGAGATCCAGTGAGAAAATCAATAATTTCATGAAATGCGACATTAACTTCAGTTTTATCCAAATTAGCCACCATGTTGTGTTTAGAAACTGTATTGCGATTCACCATTGTTTGGTGTTTACAAAAGTAAGTGATTCGATGAATAGTAAATGTGAAAGAGAGAGAAATATGGAAAAGATTGATAAGTAGAAAGATGAGAGGGAAAATCGGAGGGTAGTTATTTATAGGTAGGATTTGAAAAATCACATCCCACAATAACAAAGTTACCATTATTTGAATTTTAACCCATCTTTTGACCGTTGGAACAGTACGTTGATAAGACAAGCAGTGCTTTCCACGTGGGCAGTACCTTCCAAAGCAGTACTTTCAGAGCAGTACTTTCATATAACCAAAAAGCAGTACTTTTCCATTCTCTTCTCTACAATAGCAAAAACTCCAAATAGGCATTGGATTGCCTCCCCTCAAGCAATGCATAGGACTGTCTATCTAACTAATCAGTCATCCCCTTAAATATAGCTTAGTAATTAATCATACCAATACTCACCACTAAGTGATTAAATCTTGAAACATCAAAGCCTTTTGTGAGTAGATCACCTACATTGTCATCTGTGTGGACCTTGACAACATTAATGAGTCTATGCTCATAACAATCTCTGATAAAGTGATGCCTAATCTGAATGTGCTTGGTCTTGGAGTGATGAACTGGATTCTTCACAATGCAAATGGTACTCTCATTATCAATGTTGATAGGAGTATTCTTGAAGTTGAACCCATAATCCAAAAGTTGATTCTGCATCCACAAGACTTGTCCACAACAGCTTGCAGCAGCCACATATTCTGCTTCAGTGGATGATGTTGCTGCAATAGTTTGCTTCTTACATTGCCATGAGACATCTTCTTCCAAGATATTGGCATCCTCCAGTGGTTGATCTTCTATCATAATTATCACCTGCATAATCACTATCTGAAAAAGCTTCCAAGTAAAAAGGTGAATCCTTTGGATACCACAACCCTAACTTAGGTTGTTGTTTCAAATAACTAAAAATTCGCTTCACTGCATTCATATGGGAGACCTTAGGTGAGACTTGATATCTTGCACATAAACAGACAACAAACATGATATCAGGCCTAGATGCAGTTAAGTACATAAGACAGCCAATCATAGATCTGTACAGCTTGACTTCAACAGGTTGACCATCTTCATCCTTACCCAATGAGTTGATAGACTTGATAGGTGTAGTGACTGGCTTCATAGCATCAAAATTGAACTTCTTAAGAATGTCAGAGACATACTTGTCTTGACTTATGAAAATTCCCTCCTTTGACTGTTTAACTTGAAGCCCCTAAAAGAAAGTTAATTCACCCATAGAACTCATTTGAAATTCATGTTGCATCAGCTGCTCAAACTCCTTCACCATGGACTGTTTTGTAGCTCCAAAAATGATATCATCGACATAAACTTGTACCAGCATGATATCCTTCTTATCTCTCTTGATAAACAAAGTCTTGTCAATTGCTCCTCTCCTGTACCCATGTTGCAATAAGAAAGTGGAGAGCCTTTCATACCAAGCTCTAGGTGCTTGATGAAGGCCATAAAGAGCCTTAACCACCTTGTAGACTTTGTTTGGATGAGCAGGATCTTCAAAACCAGGAGGCTGTTTAACATATACCTCCTCTGTAATCTTGCCATAGAGAAAGGCACCCTTGACATCCATTTGATAAAACTGAAATCCCATATATGATGCAAAGGCAAGGAATATTTGAATGGCTTCAATCCTTGCTACAGGAGCAAACACTTCATCATAATCTACTCCTTCTTCTTGTCTATATCCTTGTGCAACTAACCTTGCCTTGTTCTTGATGACATTCCCTCTTTCATCTCTCTTGACTCTGAAAACCCATCTTGTACCAATTACATTCTTTCCATCAGGTAGATCACATAGTACCCAAACTTCTTGAAGTTTGAATTGAAGTAGTTCTTCTTGCATGGCTTCAACCCAACTCTCTTTAGTTAATGCTTGAGCTATATTATTGGGTTCTTCTTGAGAGATAAAGCAAGTAAATAAGCATGTTTGGTGATCCTTGTGATTCAGCCTGTTTTGTTTATAGACAAAGCTAAGTAAAGCATTATGTGGTTTAGAAAAACCTTTAGCTTTGGTTCTTGTAAGCACTCCAGAAGTAGAAGGTCCAATTATTTGACCAGTGGGATGATCATTGTGAATCCTTAAAGTAGGAGTCTGTGGTACTTCAAGATCATCATCCAAATTTGTGGAATCAACACCTTCATTGGAATTTGAGAAAATACCTTCATCATCTAATTCATCACCAGTATCTTCTAAACCAGGCATGGTCGGATCATCATCAAAAGTACTGTCAATAGGTGCAACAGTACTTTGATCCAAAGTACTATGATCAAAAGTACTGTGAGGGTGTTCTGTAGACTTACCCTTTTTCTTTGCTTCTTCATAAGCTCTTCTTTGATCATCATCATAGGATTGTGCAATTGTTTCTTGAAAAAGCATCCTAGCAAGCTCATCTTGGAGAGCTTGATCTTTATCAGACAAAGTGGACTTTGGTTCATCAGTACTTTTCTCCTTCTCAACAGTTATAGGTTCTTTATCAGGAACATCATCAGGTCTAATGTTGACTCCATGAACAATGTACTGTAAATCTTCTTCTTTGTGATCAACTTTATTTTCTTCTCTAACATGAACATAATTCATAGAAGGAGTCAAGACCTCAAGATCAAACATCCAATCAGGACCTTTACCCTTATGATTTTCTTGATCTTCTAAACATTCAACATGAAGACAATCTTGAACCTTCTTGGTGACTCTATTGTATACTCTAAATCCTTTGCTGTTGGTACAATATCCCAATAGATATCCTTCTTGTGACTTGCCATCAAATTTTCCCAAGGCATCAGTAGTATTAAGAATAGTAAGAGGACATCCAAAAGGTTTCATAAAACGTATGTTAGGTTTGTTTCCCATAAGCAACTCATAAGGTGTCTTCAACTGAGGTTTAGTGACTGATACTCTATTCAACACATAGCAAGCAATACTTACAGCTTCAGCCCAAAATTGAATAGGTAATAAAGAATCTGCAAGCATTGTTCTGGCTGCTTCAATCAAAGTTTTGTTCTTTCTCTTTGCAACACCATTCTACTGTGGAGTTCTAGCAATACTAAACTCCCTCTTGATCCCTTTCTTGGCACAAAATTCATCCATGAGCTTGTTCTTGAATTCAATCCCATTGTCACATCTAATAGCTCTTACTTTGAGTCTCAGTTGGTTTTCCAGGGCTATTATAAGATCATGAATAGCATCAAAGGTTTCATCCTTAAATCCCAAGAAAAATACCCAACTAAATCTACTGCAATCATCTGTCACAACCAGAAAATACTTTTTCTTGTTTAGACTTGCAACAGAAACATGTCCTGTTGGAGTATGCTCGTGTCATAATAAATAATTATATGGCTAGTCATATGTGAGCCTATGGGGTCACACACATATACACTTAGACACCATTGTCATAATGTATTTATCGTATTTACATTATGTATAACCTTTGTTTCATAAAGGGGTTAAGGGGAGTATTTGGACTTTGAAGGACCTAATGTGTATCTTATGATTTGACATCAATTAGCATTAATACTAATTGATGAGAATTGATGATAATTGATTATAATTGATAAGTTACAATTTGGTCTTAAGTGCTCTTCTCTCCCCTCCCCTCTTGGAACGTCCAAACACACACACATGAGAGGGTTTGTGTTTTTGGTTTTGATCTTCTTCCTTGCTCATTCTATTGTAGTCTCTTGCAAGGTGTTTATGAAAAGGTTTGACTAGCATCAAAGTCGTATCACGAGCCATCATATGTGCCATATGATTATCGGGTATGCGAAAAAATGGTCAAAACGCGTGTTTTTTAAGTGTTTTTTGTTACCACTTTCAAAACAGCCCCGAGGGCTCCATTTTTCATGGATTAAGAATGTTATAAGTAATATAAACATATGTGATTTTTGGTCCTATGGCCATTGGTTTCGCATTTGTTAATTAAACAATGTGTTCGGTACGCTAAAAATGGCTTTAATCGCGTTGTTTTAATCGATTCTTGAAACGATTTGAAAACAGCCCCTAAGGCTTAATTTTCTGTGGTAAAATGATTTTTAGAAGGTCTAATTTCAGTAGGTTTGAGAACCTAAATCCATTTTACTCGCGTACCAATCGGGGTTTTAATTCTTGTTGATTATTTCTTCGATTCGTTGGCTAAATCTTTTATTTCATGCTATTTAAATTGTTCCCATGGCAAATACATGCATGTTTGCTCATGGGATTAGCCAACACCGTGTTATGTTCATAATTTTATGGTATTATTATGTGTATATGCAAAGCCGATGAAAACCTAGACCACTTGTGCTATGAATGATTGTGATTGTCGTTAATTTCTTGTTATTTGGGGTTTGCCATTGTTTCGGCTTTTATGTATGAATTTTAATTTGGTTTTTGCCATTGTTTGGGCATGTTACAATAGATAGATAGTAGATTAGTTGTATTTTACATTCTATATATTGTAACCGATGCTTGGAATGGAATGGCAAAGCGTAAAAGACATAAAGACTCAAAATGGCTGCTCGTACAAGCTGCAGTAAAACGGCGTTTCCCGATGATTGGTGGCGTGTTTTTTAACCAAATTTTTGCTGCAGGTAGACAACTCATGGGCCCACAACTTTGTAGTTTGGTGCTAAGCTCGGGGATGACTCCTTCTAGGCCATTTGGGCCTCCGAATGCAGAAATTCTGGGCTGGCAGATTCACTTTTCATGTGCATTATGGGCTTCTACTTGTCCTTGTTTGGTCTTGGAGCAAGTGGGAGTCCTCCGTGTTGTTGTGGTTTATGTCCCTAGATGACTCTTGGTTCTCGTGATGGCTCACGAGACCAAGCATAGGTTCTTTCATCGGTTGAGGCTTTGCATATTGTGGTTGTGTGTTGGTTGTTTGCTTATTATGTATGTTGTGAATGTATATAACTTGCAAATTGTTTTGTAAAACTTAAAACGCAACACAAACCATTTTCAAACTAAATCTTATGATTTGGTTTAACTAAGTTTAAATATGGATTTAACTTAAAATCATTGTTTTAATAATAACACTTAACTTGTTATGTATGTTATTCGATTTATGTATTGTCCTATCTCTTTTATTATCCACATAGGTTCTATATTAGACTTGAATATGGACAACTTGACACACATAAATTAAAACAATGATTAGACTTAAGTTAAGAAGAGTTTTTAACTTGTGCTACGAAGAATGAATGCATGCTTTTTTCGTACACCTTTTTTGATTCACATCAAAATATTTTACCCGTCACAAATTTAAGTCATGCCGTCCAATCGCTTGAGAACACTTGCAATTACTTTTTGCCTATGCGTGGGACCTAGGTTGAATTGTAACCCAAGGTGATTATTGTCTATGCGTGGGACCTAGATATATCTTCGCACGTTCTCAAATTGGATGACTTAATCGAGTTAAGCGGTGAGACCTTGACCCGAGGCAAGGATGGGACTAAACATGCCTACTTGACACTAGATGCTTGTTCACTAGTGCCATGAGTCCCATAAGGATCTAAGAGTTGCACATGTAATGCAATTGGTGATCGTCGCCTACCAATTGAATCTACTATTGCTAGCAGATCAACTGATGTGATAGTAGAAGCACAATGTGGATCTTAGCCCTTTTTTCGTAAATTAATTGTTTTAAACATGGGGTAATTAATTTGTAAAAGGATAATTGTCGAAAATACTAAAAATTGAACTTTGTAAATTCATATTAATGATATAATGCATCACATCCGTAAACAAAAGTTTGTTCTTTTTATAAAGACAAACTAAGTACTTCTTTCCTTGTAAGAAAGAGACTTGTTCTTATTTGTTTTCTTTATGAGGAAATACAATAATAGGAATATTTGAATTGTCCTAATTCTAATCAAACTCAAAGCACACCTACTCTAGAAATCGTAATGTCTTGCAAAAGTCAAAACGGTTAAGTATGGTTGCACATCTTATTCTTTCAAGTTTGTTTTATAACCCTAGTTTCGGTTCTGAAACATTGAAGTAAGATGAGATATTTGGATAACTAGAGAACACGTTTTCTATAGCTACCAAAATAATATGAGTTTTAATTAGAAGATGGAAATATCAATAAACCGCAAAATGGTAAAGACAATTACTAGCATGATTACCTAGCAATTATCTTAACCCAATAAACCTAATAAGGTACTACACATCCTTGTGGTAAAATAGACCTTATGGAGGAATTGCATGCCTATTTTCAAGTTAAAATATCAATGATGGCTAGCCCGTCATCTATATGTTAGAACTTGATGCACTTCATTGAATATCTAAGTACATGTTTACTAGTCCAAGTGACTCACTTTAGCAATAATGTGTAGATATTCAAAGAAAGAAGGAAAGTATCCAATTGACACTCAGTCTCCACTGGTGACATAACATTTATGATGTTGTATAATCCAATGGGAGCTATGTGACTTTAATACTGGTGACGAAACACATGTAATGTTGTCTAATCCAGTGGGAGCCGTAATCTTTATTACCTTGAAGGTTGCCCATATTATTTCTTGATTGTCTTGAAATAATACATTACTTTCCACACGTGAAGCATCATAGTTTATATAAGAACCATTGCATGAATTTTATTAGATAACTTGTCGCGTTCCTGATGTTGCTTCCTGAAATGTTATCAATAAATTGTTATGCATGATTCCTTATTAAAACAATAAAGTTCTATATATCTATATTTTGATTTTGTATAATATCATATCTGTGACACTGTCATATTACGCATGATGTTGTGCCGTGCACAAGTGGGAGAATTCTTCATTATGTGTGCAAGATACAACATATAACAATATGACTAATAGTTTTTCTTGACTGCAAGGTAAGAAAACTAATATTCTACTAGGACTTCTACACATAAAATGTAAGTTGCCCTAATTAGAACAAATGTCAAGATAATATGAAAAGCTACTTCAACATATTCACCGAATTGTTCAGTAAATATGATTATGTATTATTGTAAAGTCATAATCTTGGAGTATGAAATTAACTTGAAATTACTATTGAGGCTAAGAGTCGGCACTCTAAATTACTTTACTTGAATATGTTTAGGTCTCTTGTAAAGACTTAAACATCAAGTCTGTTAATAGTTGAAAGACTTATAACGTAAAGTAAGACGTTAACTTGTTATGTATTCTTGTTAAATACATGTACATGAAGTCATTAAATTGTTAATGACGTATGACGTATAGTAAAATATTAAATGTTTATGTTTTCTAGTCAAAACATGCACATGAAGTCATTGACTTGGTCAACAACTTATAAATTAAATATGCAATAGGCTGAAAACACTATTGATGCCATCTGGTTTGACTTGGTTGGCAGATACGTAAGCCAAAGAGTATAAGTTCATCTAATGAGTTGTGGGATAGTCTCACAACATCAATCCTCATGGAATACCACATTATTATGGTATGTCCATCATGGAAAATCAAACTCTATTGATATTGTTTGATCTTTGATGACTTAAACTCTCTTACCTCCAAAGAATTAAGGTTAGAAAATTGAATGTGCCATGGGTACACTCAATATGGTTCCAATCTGGAAGGTATTTAAGACGCCATTGTGTTATGGAATGGGATGAATTCCATTATGTCTTGATTGAAGTTCTTAATTTTGTTAAATACCTTAGAGTAAGTAATTAACAAACCGGAGTCAAGAACTACTAATGTATTTTGGATGTCCCAATTGAAAACAATTTATTGTTTCTTAAGATGCGGTGTATCTAGAGATTAGTCTCTATGTACAAAGCAAGTGGGAGCACCTTTAGATCTTGAGGTTGTTCAAGAAATAATATACACAACCTTCTAGGTACACTTGCTGATGTCACACTAAGGTAAACATGCATATGTTAAATCATAGTATGATATCTCTCATTCATAGATCCGGAAGGAAACTTCTTGCACCTGAATGATATAGTCTTATATCAATGCTAAGGGATATAAGTTAGAGGGTCATTGTGAACCTGCTAACTAAGAGCTGCATTATCAGATTTTGAATCTGAAAAATGGCTCAAAGCTATGAATGATAAGATGCAGTCCGTGGAAGACAATCACTCATGAAGCTTGATTGATCTCTTACCAATCAGTTAGACTGTGAGGTTAAATATGAGTTTCTCAATGAGAAGACTCAAAAGGACAAACTTTTACACACATTTAATTCATGAGTAGTGAAATGGGTTACTCATACTCAAGAAATTGACTATGATTAAATCTACCTACCTGTAAATATTAAATGTATAAAGATGGTGAATTGTCATACTTATCTTCATGAAATATGACAATAGGATTTCAAAACTCTTTTCTTATTTGAATACATTTGCGAGGACGATGTGTATTCAAAAGGGTTTGTGAATATATATAATCTTTATTATGTCTACAAGATACAAGAATCCAAGTGTGGATTAGATAATGCATCTCCGAGCTAAGATCTTTAGTTTACCATAAAATCATTAATTTGATTTTGATTAAAATAAGATCAGTACTAAGTACACTAAGAGCAAGTGGGAGCACTGTATTTATTTTCTTAAATCTCATATGTTGATAACGTATTAGAAACATTATTCCATCTAAGCTAGAATTTTTTCCTTAGTTTGGAATGAAGTTTCTCTTGAGAGTTATAGAACTTAAAACATGCAACCTTGTTACATATGTTTGTTTGAATAAACATAAGCGGTTATTAAGTCTGACACAATATGAAACATTATTGAGAGGAGTCTCAATAATCAATCTTACCTGATGAGATTGAAAGCATGAATAGAAACCTTAAGTTTAACTAAAGGATTCATTATGTATATCATATTGTGCATTGGACTAATTATATCATTTGCATGAATGCAAGATGATTGATAACAACAAATATCTAAGTGAATGTCATTAGATAATTGTTAAACGAACATTCTAATGGACCTTCAAAGGACCAAATATATGTTCAACATTTACGGATATTTGAGGATCTCTGTTCTGTTTGCATACATTGATGCTTATTTAACTGAAATGATGCTCAAACCTAGTCATGGTAGCATATCATCATGAATGATGACATTGTTGAATATTATAACATTAAAATATAAGAATACTTTACAGTTTGAGAAACTGTTTAGATGAATGTCTATAGTAGGTGTTTTGCTAGTGTCAAACACCCTATGGAATGCATTGCTGCAATACTCGTATTGTACTTGAATGCACAATCATCATACCTTTCATGGATATTGAAACAAGTATTCTCAAGGTTTACTCAGATGACTACTTGTTGTCTTGAACAACATAATTTGATCATGATGGGAACACCGGTTTCCGATCTATATGTAGTCTTATGCATATCTGTTTATAGTATTTGGATAATGGAATGCTAAGCAGTTTATATTTTATAATGAATTGATTTAATGGTTATTATCATTTTCATTTATATCAACTGTATTCTATATTTGCATGTTTAAATCCATGAATGATTTTCTTCATTCAAAACTTGTCCATTGTCGGTTGACGGTACGGGAGTACCATCAAATTAAGACAATTGTGAGTGTGTTGGTGACCATTTTGCCAAACTCACATGTTGTTCATGGTGATGATCATTGGACTGACCCAACCTACGAGTATTCACTGCATGGATCGGCGTCAAATAGTGAATCTCGAAAATGGTTATGTCTATTATCCTTAGACTTGAGATGCAAGCAGGTTTTGCATGTGTGGAGTTTCATTCCTTGATATGGTTAAACGCTGTCCTGAACAAGGTAGTTATAAAGGCCACTATCAGGAATGATTTGAAGCACATGAATGACACGTGCAGTCAAAATAGGATTTGTTCCTCCACATGATTTGGAGTTAGATACTATTGGGCCCCTCGATGATTTGAACAGATGTTTGTATGGCCGTACCCAAATGAGATTAAGATGAATCTTAATTCACTTGGTAATCTTGTTTAATATCTAGATCGAGAACATAATTGTTGAACCATTAGAATGACTTTTTGATCCATGTCTAAAGTTCAACCTGGTATCTGAAACAAAGGGATATATGACATATAAACCATTTAATGAAATGTTTAAGAAACTGACCTCACATATCACTAGGGGCATTGGCGTGTTGCTAGACGCTAACCATTGCTTGTATAATTACTTATCTATTATGACGTCGCAAGTGGGAGCTGTTGGAGTATGCTCGTGTCATAATAAATAATTATATGGCTAGTCATATGTGAGCCTATGGGGTCACACACATATACACTTAGACACCATTGTCATAATGTATTTATCGTATTTACATTATGTATAACCTTTGTTTCATAAAGGGGTTAAGGGGAGTATTTGGACTTTGAAGGACCTAATGTGTATCTTATGATTTGACATCAATTAGCATTAATACTAATTGATGAGAATTGATGATAATTGATTATAATTGATAAGTTACAATTTGGTCTTAAGTGCTCTTCTCTCCCCTCCCCTCTTGGAACGTCCAAACACACACACATGAGAGGGTTTGTGTTTTTGGTTTTGATCTTCTTCCTTGCTCATTCTATTGTAGTCTCTTTCAAGGTGTTTGTGAAAAGGTTTGACTAGCATCAAAGTGGTGATTGCTTGACGTGTAGTGTGTTTCAATCATTGGGAAAGACCAACATCATTGGTCTTTTGGTTTCTTGATTCCATTCGTGGTGGTTGTTGGTGTCTCGTTACCGGAATCACGCTACAAAGGTATAATCCTTATGTTTGTTTTATTTGATTGATCATATGGCAATATGGATCCGTTGTTGGTGATGATTCCGCTGCGTTTATTTGATATATATATGTTTATTATTTTCATCATCACCTATATGTCCAAGCAAATCCATGTGCAGCAGCTCCAAAGGTTCTCTAATGGTTCTTTCCTCAATCTTCTTTCATGAAGCTTTGTGTTGTTTACCTTTCTTGCACGCCAAACATGAGTGATCATTCCTGTATGTTTTGGAAGGTAAACCTCTAATTAAATTTCCTTTGACCAACTTGTTGATATTCTTGAAATTTACATGGCCTAATCTTCTATGCCACAGATGTGCTTCTTCAAGTGTTGCCTTTGCTACTAAACATGTTGCTCTGTCAGAAGAGAGAAGACTCTTCATATCCAGACTGTACACATCATTGGTTCTTGGTACTCTCAGTACTACCAAGTTATCATCAACAAGCTTGAATTCAGGGGAAAGAATGAGACATTCTGTGTCAGTGAATAACACAGGGTGCTTCTTGTCACAGATCTGAGAGACTGACAAAAGGTTGAATTTGAGCTCCTTCACATAGCGAACATTTTCAAAATCTATGCTCCCTGCTTTGATAGTTCCTTTGCCAGTTATTCTTCCTCCACTAGCATCATTCCCAAATGCAACTCTTCCTCCACAATAAGATCTAAAATATGACATAAACTCTTTGTCTCCTGTCATGCTTCCAGAGCAACCACTATCCACAATTAGATGATCTTTAAGCTCCTCTTCTGGGTTGCCCTGTACAAAGATAAAAGAGTTAGTTAATTTTAGGAACCCAAGCCATTACTGACTTGTGTTCCCCTTGTAGAGTTACATACTTAAATTCTTTAAGTATGTAATTTCCACTGTCTTTAAGCACATGATCAATTATCTTTGGTTGTTCCAAAACTTGTGTTGGTTTTTCAATAAAAATCTCTTTTTCATCCAAATTTTTTGTATTATTTTCAACAAAAATCTCTGTTTCACTCACACTTACTGAAAGTACTGTTTGTTCCCCATCAGTACTTTCTTTCTTAACCCAACATGTTTTAACTTTTGGTGTAGAGTGCTTTGAACTAGTTACTCTTTTTGAGGTGTAACGCCTTCTAGATTGATAGTAATTAGATCTCCTAGGGCTTCCATTCCAAAAGGTGTTAGCAGTACCTTGATTGGGTGAAAATCTAGCAGTACCTTGAGAAGGTACTGGTGATTTTGAAAAAGATCTTCTCTGGTGAGGGTACCTATGGTCTTGTGAGAAATTGCTGTGATTAACCCTATGTGAATGATTCCAGACTGGTTTACTCTCCCTTGGTTTTTGGTTGGTTGTTCTGGTCTTTGGGAATTTGTTTAAGTAATCTGAGTGAAAGTCACAGTCCTTAATCAAATGATCAGGACTATAAAAAATAAAACACAAATTTTGACCCATACTCCCAAAAAATCTTCCTTTAGGTCTATGATTAAAAGTATCCTGTCTTTTTGGTGAATGATGAAAACTGTTTTGACCAAAATTATCCCAAAAAGGTTTAGCAGTATTTTGAAAAGGTTTTCTTAAAGGTACTGCTGATCGTGTAGCAGTACTTTGAGTTGAAGGTACTGCTTGACTCTTAACATCATCATCCTTAGGTTTCTCAACTATTTCTTTTTGGGGTGTCAGAACTAGATGGACCTGTAAGCTTCTTCCTAAACTCTAGATTGTCTACTCCAAAATGAGAAACATCTGCCCTGAGTGGTTGAAAACTACCAGTGGGATGAGAGACTGCATGATAACCTTTGTTTTTCTTATATTCAGGAGGTGTTTGACTAATTGATTCCTCATTACTAGATGTGTCTACATAGTTAATGAGTTCATCATCACTAGTTGTTATATCCTCAAAATCAAGTTGGTCCTTATCACTAGGTGGGTTTTCTTCTATGCTACTAAAGTCCATACCAAAACCTAGGCCAGTTTTAATGTATGCTATTTTCTGTTTTTCAACAAAACTAACATGTGAAAGGCCAGATTGTCCCCAAGCAGCAAACTTTTCTAGCAACTCATCCCTTTCTTTAGTCATTTTTTCTAATTCAGCAACCTTACATCCTAACTTTCATTCACTTAGTTTTAATTGGTAATCCTGTTGCTCATATTTTTCTGCCCAAGCCATCTCATTATTTTCATGTGTTATTATTTTGGCTTCCATTGACTCTAAAGTAATTTGATAACCAGCTACCTCAGACCTAGCTACAGTTATCTCTTTCAGTTACATAATCAGTAAGCACCTTTTGATAAAAATCATGACACTTAGAGCATACCTAAGAGATAGGGGTGAACTTGGTGAAGTAGCGACCATAGCAAGCAGAACATGTTCCTCTTCACATTCCATGCTCCAATCAAAGCTTCCTAGACCATCTCTGGACTCCAAAGCAGCAAGTCCAGGTTCCTCATCAAAGGCTGTGCTCCAATCAAACTCTTCCACTGATTCTTCCACTGCTACCATACAATAGGTTACTGGTTCATCATCAAACTCAGCACTCCAGTCAACCTCTGATAGATTTTCTTGAGAAACCAAAGCTTTTGTTTCAGTTATAGGGATTTCTTTTAGTTCAAGCTTAGGTTTCTCAGTCATCCTGTTTGCCTGATATTTAGCAAACTTGCATTCCCTTGCAAAGTGTCCAGTCTTTTGACAGTTAAAGCATTCAATCTTTGACTTGTCAAAGGTGATACCCTGTTTGGTTTTGAAGTCAATGCCTCTTCCTATTTTCTTCATGAACTTCTTGATCCTAGCAGTGATCATAGTAACTTGCCACCTGATATCAATTTCTTCAAGAGCATCCTCTTCAATTTGTGACAAATCCTCTTCATAAGTAACAGGTAAAGTGGCTTGCTGAGCAAAAAATGAGCATACGACTTCATCAGAATGGATGGTGTTTGTTGATGCTGAGCTGGGGGTAGGATAGGTAGCAGTACTTTGAGCAACAGTACTTTGAGTAGGGTAAGTAGTACTTTTAGTGGAAGTACCACCTCTTTTTTCAGACGACACAAAAGCAATACTATGAGATTTTGAACTTGTTTATCCATTCATCTCATGCTCATACACCTTCAAATGGTTGTAAAGATCATCAAAGTCCATAACATCCAATCCAGGTTGTCCTCCGATCATAGTAGCAATCACATGCCATGTAGATGGCAAACTCCTTAAGAACTTCAGCTTGCATCTTCAACATATACCTCTGCTTTGTATAACTCCAGCATACTAAAAAGATTTTGGAATATGTCATAGGCAGCATCAAGACCTTCTCTTTCACCAACAGTGAATGTTTCAAACTGTTGCTTCAACAGATTTTTGTGCATCTTCTTGGAAGCATCATTACCTCCAAGCCTTGTTTTAAGAGCAGCCTATAGTTTTTTAACATCCTTAGCATCATGAAACTTGAGTAGGTGACTATCATGTATAGCAGACAATAGGATGTTGAGAGCCTTTTCTTGATTCCTTATTGTAGCTGCTGGCAAGACAACCTTAGGTGGTTTAGGTTGTCCAGGAACTTCAATAGGATCTGCAACAACTTCATTACCATTGACAATTACATTCCACAGTGCATGGTCTGTAATAGCAATGTACTGCCTCATCTTCATGCTCCAAAGATCATACTCTCCCTTCTTGATGATAGGAATTCTGAGTGAGGTGATGGATGGGGGTGGTACAGCTTCAGTCGACATCTTTAGGGTTTGTTGTTAACTAGGTTTTAAGGGTTTCTTCTTAATCAGAGTTTCCACACAAGCTCTGATACCACTTGTTGGATCGATGTACTCTAACCAAACTAACTTATGTAGCTTGTAAGGGCTTAGCAACCTCGGATAAATCCTAAGTCACTAACAATGAAACACTGAATTAACTCTATTAAGTATGCGGAATTTACTTGAATAAAGCTAAGAAGAATTAACTTTTACTTTAACGATTATATTAAAACTCTGAACCTGCTTGATACACAGATTTACTAACAATCCCTAACAACTCTAATATCGAACTTGATAAACTATAATACTCTCTAATATTGCACGTACATATAATGCCAATCTAGGGGTCCTTTTGTAGGCATAAGGATAACCCTAGTCGGTTTACAACTCTATTCCTTGTACGTCAAGTAATACTAAACTAAACTTAGAACATTATAGAATTACATTATAATCCTTAACGATTTTGCATAACAGTCCTTTAACCATGCAGTACTTTGATGAACGAGCAGTACTTTGACTTTCTTCTTTAGCAGTACTTTGACTCTTTAGCACTTTGACTTTCTATATCCCAACAGTCCCATGAAATCACCAATATATGTATTGCCATCACATATAAAATGAGACCGGTATCAATATGCTGAAATCATCAAACGTGGGATCCCAGAAAAACACCAATCGAACAGAATTAATATTATCCATATGGAGCCCCATATGACATCATGTGTGACAGGCCAATTAAAGTGATACGAGGAGGCAATTGTGAATCAGCATCTTCGAGTGGGGACAAACATATACAAATTGTATTACTAATAAAACTCTCCCAAGTGAATGTGATAACTTAAACTCAAATAAAATTAGCCAATTAAAAATAAGTCCCACATGACACCAAATCAAGCATAGCAAAAGAACATACCAAATGGGACCAACATCACATTCAAATAAATAAATACTCATATAAACCCATCACAATTAGGCGGTGACCTCAACCGACATCAATGCAATTCACAAGACATAAGCATGACCCCTGATAACGCTACACGCGTCGTTCGGGGTCAAGGAAACTTCCTTTTCTTCGAGCAAGTTTTATAACACCCTAGGCAGTGAACCTAATCGTTGTAGTGTAGTAATTAGGGTAAGCCACGGGTATTGATATCGTTCTCTAGGGGAATAGGAATGCTAGTAGGGAGTTACTACGCTAAGGTTAAGGTTGAGGAAGATTATTTTTTTATCTTTTTATATTTTATGAAAATGGAAAGGTACGAATCTCGGGTATTGGATTTGGGGGGTTGGTATTTCTACCGATTACTCTACTATTATCTAATTATCTAAACTAAGGTTGTGGGAGTCTATGTCTAATTAATGTGTGCTCGTATGATAGTTTAAAGATGTGTTTACTTAGTTTGTATTACTCCTTAATTATCTCCTATTGATGGTTGAGTGTCACATCTTATTCCTAGTTGCGTTGTGTTTCTAAAGTTGTAGGGTATGCGTTTCTCCCTAACTCTTTGAAATTACCAAAGGGTCTTGTCTACAAATCCACGTAGAGATTATAGACTCCTACTCTAAGGCACTCTTCGGATGTTTTAGCCTACAATCACTCAGGTAATCATACTCTAAGGTTCACAAAGATGAATCAAGCATTAAGTACACAACGAATGACCTATCGCATTACTAGATCATTAATCAACTAAGATAAGAAACAACCAATCAATATTCAATAATTAAGTTTCATACTTCCTAAGCAAACACACAAATAAATTAGCCGGACATGGAGAACATGCAAGCATACACACAAATAATCAAAGACATAATTGAATTAATGAAGCAAAGACTTATCTTGGTGTAAGATAGGGTTAAAAACCCTAAAATACTGTACAAGACACCTTAGGTTCGGTTTTAGGTTTTTACTCCAAAGACTCTCCCCCCAAAAACTGAAAAATTCGGATTCTATATATAAGATTACAATTGCGACGGCGTCACCTTATGTTTAGTGACGCCGTCGTGTCGCCGCCATTAGGGTTTCGTCTTGGCCACGTTAACCTTGCGACGGCGTCACCTTATGTCCGTGACGCCGTCCTCTTCAGCTTCTGACGTCGTCTGGATTGCATCTAGGCCGTCTGAGTAGCGACGGCCTACTCTTTCACAACTAGACGCCGTCTCTTGAAAACACGAGTTTTGCGTTCTGACCCGTCACAATAATTCTCCGACGGCGTCGCAAATAGAACCTGACGCCGTCGCCTTCTACATTCAGCGACTGTGAGTGTCTTGATTTCGACTTTGGCCATTTTCTTCATATATTCGCGCCTTTTCGTCCAAATAAGTGCCATTACAGCATTTTGCCTTCACGAGACCTAAAAAGTGAAAAGGAACGATATTAAGCAATAACGGATACAAAAGTGATCAAATAAGGACTTAAACGACCCCTCAAAATGTTACCTTTTAAAACCTTATCAAATATCCCTACACTTGTTATTTGCTTGTCCTCAAGCAAATGTGCTTTTAGCCAATTAATTTATAAGTTAGGGGTCATTCAGCATTAATTCAAAACGGTCCACAACACATATAAGCCCCGCAAAAGTCATAACAAGCACGGAAATTACATACTAGCACCTCACATGGGGTGTTTGGATACTCACATCTCTCTCAGGTGTATAAATGAAATATAACAATATAGGAAATGGAAGATAAACACTCATTAACCGGTCCTAGTACATAGATTACCATAGGCTTGAGAATAGATCAAACCTCCATCGCTTTGGCGTAAGCACCTAGGAAAGACTATCAAAGAGGTCTTTAAAGGGTTGTAATGTTAGGCTTACGGTAGGGAAATAAGGGTTTGGTGGGATAGGCTATTTAGTGGTGGTAAGTCAAAAATCTTTATGTTAACTGCATATGAAGAATGGCGTTGCTAAGCCAAGACTCGACACTCTAAACTCTAGATAACTGAAATAAACAAACATAAATTAAAAGATAGATGTAGGATGGTAGCCCGTTTTTTTTTTTTTTTTTTTTTTTTTTTTTTTTTTTTTTTTTTTATCACTCTATTTTTTTCTTTTCTCTTTTTCTATTTTTTTTCGATTTTTTTTTTTTTTTTTTTTTTCATACACTTTTACTCTACCATCCTCTACGATAACATCAAAATACTAGGGATTTACAGGGACATCCCTACACTTGAGTTTTTATTACTCTAACACTAATTTGACCCGATTTGACAAGATCAAAACACTTGGGGTACATTATTATGCAAACAAAGGGAATTTGAATTTAACGTTCCCTTCCCGTCATTTCATAAACTTTAACTTTTCCCATGAATCCCAATCATCCCAAAACTGTATACAAAGGATATGACTCGACTTAGCAACTTATGCAAGCAACTAGATAATTGAACTAAGGGTTTAGGGTGATAACAAATATTTGCACTAAAAGTGAGTGCATAAGGGGTAGGCTAAGGCGATTTGGGTGTATATTTGGGGGTGGGGTGTAAACAATGCTCTTCATTGATATTCCGGAAAAACCGAAATATCACGAGAACCGCGAAAAGGATAGGCTCTGAGGGGTTAACTAGGGGTATCGTGTACTAAAAATGAGTACAACGCAAAGGGTGTGGGGGAATTACTCAACCGATGTGGAAGAAGTAATTATATTACGGGTATCAAACAAGGGTTTATCCTAATGCCTCTTATCATTTAGTTATTCCTAACTACACAAGTGTAGCCTCACTTGCGATCTCGGAATGCATCACAAAACAAGTTCTAGAATCTAATATACTACCGGTTCACACTCTAAGCATTAAAGATGAATGCTTTAATTCCTACTAATCTAAGGGCGATCCTCACATTTTGGGTGGAATTTGGGTGGTAAGGGTTTTTGTGCTAGTCATGCAACTTCCTATCCATGAGACGCTTTTGTTAAGACTAATGGCCCACTCTTATATATCATGAAAAATTTCAAATTTGGTGCCAAAATTACCCTAACCGACATTTTCTCATGGTTTATTACACAATCACAATTGGACAAAGCAAATAGTCAAGGATAAGCATAGTTTCAAAGTTCCCGTTTTATTTTCCCTCCCTACACTTAAACTGAACATTGTCCCCAATGTTCCCCGAAAGTATCAAAGTTATGATAAAAGAAGGTAATTAAAAACGAAAGAAACTAATACTCCCCTGATTAGCTCGGTATGATCCGTGTGTGAAGTAGTGGTTAAATTCTTTCCAAGAAGAATGTAAGCGTGAAAAGCTCCTTCCAATCTTATGTATCTTCTTCTTGACAAACTAAACCTGCACACTTGAAGAAAACAAACGAAACCTTCGCGTAAAATCGGCGGTAATAATATATATAAGACTCGATTTAAACTAGGATATAATGCTTGTGGAATGAATGTTTACATAATTTCTAAGAAAATTAAGACCTGGAAAATTCCAAAAATTTATAAGTAGCTCAGAAAACGAGAAAAAGTAATCTGATGTTTTTACTCCTTCCTGACGCCGTCAGGTTGCAATCCTGACGCCGTCAGGTTATCCTGACAAAAACTGGTCTGCGATTTTCTGGAAAAATTTCTGGAAAATTTACATCTTTAGAATCTGGAAAAATTTCTGCAAAACATTCATTATGACTCGATACAAGCATTTGACTCAAACAAACAAACATATATATCTTTTAATTAATTGTTATTCTCATGTTTACGTTTCTTTTGAAAACGTGTGTAATCCTCCCTACACTTATCCTTATGTAAAATACCTTTATATGTAATTAAGACGAAGTTAAAAATAAAGCATTTTTACAAATTTAAACATGAGGATAAACAATTAATAAAAGATATATGACACTAACAAGCAAACAATTAAGCATGGGTTGCCTCCCACGAAGCGCTTTTCTTTATTTAAGAGTCTTGTAGCTAGACTCGTAGTCATGCTCCTACGTACCGATATACGTAAGTCTATCCTCAACAATGTCGTAAGGATCAAACTTATCATTCAATTTCCTAGTAGTACGTTCGGTTAAATATGCCTTTTCAAACATCTCACCATCGGGATCATAGATTTGTATCCTAATGTGCCACCTTCCATTACCATCACTAGGCGGTCTATTCCAATTCCACATGTGTTCGGATTTCTCAACTATCCACTTATTCATGACAAGGTTAACGGGCAAGCTTCCTAGGAACTCGGTCATCTTCCTAAATACTAAGGCGTCCTCGAACGGGTTCACTTCTATATCCCTAGCCAATTCTTGTTCTTGGAAAGTTGCTGCACTAGTAAAGGCCTTATCTAGGTAAAAAGGTCTTTGGGGGCCTATGATGTTCTTCTCAATCCAAGGTCCATATCGAGAAGGCTCTCTATCCAACCCTATCTCTTGTGGGATTTCCTCATCGTTATAGTACGTATGTTTTTTAACATCGTAAACGGACCTAGCACTCCCCTCTCCTACCACTATTTTGGACATCTTACAATCGATGATGGCACTAGCGGTAGCTAAAAATCCTCTTCCAACTAGTAATGGGCATGTCGGGTCCTTATTCATGTCGAGTACATGAAAATCGGCCAAAAGAGTCAACTCTCCTACATGTACTACCATGTCCTTTATTATTCCAACCGGACGTGCTATACTACCGTCCGCTAATCCTAAGATAGTTTCCGTTGGTTCAATTTTACCTAGGTTGAGGCTTCTATGAAGGGACAACGGAACGAGATTGATGCATGATCCTAAATCGGCTAAAGCATCGAGTGGCTTGGAAGTTCCAAGTCTACACGGAAGAGTGAATAGCCCGGGATCATCTAACTTCTTAGGTAAGTTGTTTCGCACAAAGGCGGACCCATGTTTCCCAAGCCTAAGTTCTAACTCATATTTTTCTTTTAAAGCATTATAATAAGGTGCATGAGCTAAGACTTCAAGAATTGGTTTCTCTTGATAGAGTTCCTTGTACTCCTCCTCTAAACTAGGTTTGGATTCTTGGCTAACGGGTTTCTCAGGAGTAGGCTTTACCAAAGGTGCCGGGCCTTGGTATCTTCTGGATGACTTGGAACCCTTTTTGATAGCATTTACCGAATGAACCGTTGGGTGAGAGGGACATGGATGTGCACTTTCCCATGGTGAACTGGAATGTGAAGTCGATGCAATCGAATTCACTTTTGGGTTCTTAATGGTATCACTTGGCAGTGCTCCAACTTCCCGCTCATTGAAGGCTTTTAAGAGGGCATCAAGCTTGGTTGTCATCTCGCTCTGTTTTTGCTTAAAATCGGCTTCAAGCTTATTCAATCGAGTTTCTTGGGATGACAAAAATCTAGATGCAATTGCTTCAATATTAGTGGGGTTCCCGGTATTAGAAGAATTGAACCTATTAGGCGAACTAGATGAGCTTTGAGGTGTGCTTGAGTTTTGGTTCCACTTAAGATTAGGGTGATTTCTCCATGAGGGGTTGTATGAGTTTCCTAAGTTGTTTTGTTCGGGTTTGAAAGTGTACCACTTCTCTCCCGCTCCGTCGGTACGTATGGAGGCGTAGTCCGCAAAAGCTTGTTCGGAGAGCCTTGAGCAATCACGAGTGTCATGGGGACCACTGCATAACTCACAAGGTAGGGTGATTTGACTCACTTGTCGTGAAGACTTAGGATTTTTGTAGGAACTCATGAGGAATTTAACTTGATCTTCAAGTTCGATCATCCTACGGTTGGGAGGAGGCAAGGAGATTGCCTTGACGGTTTTGGGCAGCTCACGGGGGTCATCCCAACTTTCGTTGTCATAGAGGGCAAGGTCCTCTATTATTTCCCATGATTCTTCTGCGGTGAGATCACTAAGTTTACCACCGACCGCTTGGTCAATGGATCGCTTAGTGGGAAAGTTGACATGATCATAAAAGATTTGGACTTGGAGCCAAAGATCAATGCCGTGATGAGGGACTTTATGAAGTAAGTCCTTGAATCGGGTCCATGCTTCGTAGAGAGATTCACCTTGACGTTGTTGGAACATCAAGATGTCATTCCTAAGCTTAGTGGTTCTCCCCGGTGGGAAAAATTGAGCAAGGAAGCGAGAAGTAAGATCATCCCAACTTGAGATGGAGCCGGCGGGAAGTCGCTCAAGCCAATTACTAGCTTGGTCCCGTAGAGAGAATTGGAAGAGACGCAGGCGCGTGGTCTCCCGAGTAGTAGCATCAAGGTCGATGGAATCGACGATTTTGAGGAAATCCCTCAGATGCTGATTTGGATCTTCGGAACGAAGTCCATGGAATGCACATCCGTTTTGCACCAACCGGATGGTGTCGGATCGCAGGACGTAGTTTGGGCTTGGTCGGGAAGCTCAATGGTGTTCCTATAGCCTAAGTGGCTTGGTCTCGAGTATTCACCAAGAGTACGGGCTCTTGGCGGGTCATTTGGTGGTGGGTTGATGAAGGGTAGTGGGTTATCACCTTCCATGATGAAAAGTGATGGAATTACTAATAAAGGTCACGAAGAAGGGGGATAGACTAAGAGAAATCTAAAAATGAAAAAAAGAAAAAAAAAAAGTTTACTTGATAGGAATCAAGCAAAGAAACCTAAACGAGGTGGACTACTAACTAGCTATTCTATTCCCCGGCAGCGGCGCCAAAAACTTGATAACGCTACACGCGTCGTTCGGGGTCAAGGAAACTTCCTTTTCTTCGAGCAAGTTTTATAACACCCTAGGCAGTGAACCTAATCGTTGTAGTGTAGTAATTAGGGTAAGCCACGGGTATTGATATCGTTCTCTAGGGGAATAGGAATGCTAGTAGGGAGTTACTACGCTAAGGTTAAGGTTGAGGAAGATTATTTTTTATCTTTTTATATTTTATGAAAATGGAAAGGTACGAATCTCGGGTATTGGATTTGGGGGGTTGGTATTTCTACCGATTACTCTACTATTATCTAATTATCTAAACTAAGGTTGTGGGAGTCTATGTCTAATTAATGTGTGCTCGTATGATAGTTTAAAGATGTGTTTACTTAGTTTGTATTACTCCTTAATTATCTCCTATTGATGGTTGAGTGTCACGTCTTATTCCTAGTTGTGTTGTGTTTCTAAAGTTGTAGGGTATGCGTTTCTCCCTAACTCTTTGAAATTACCAAAGGGTCTTGTCTACAAATCCACGTAGAGATTATAGACTCCTACTCTAAGGCACTCTTCGGATGTTTTAGCCTACAATCACTCAGGTAATCATACTCTAAGGTTCACAAAGATGAATCAAGCATTAAGTACACAACGAATGACCTATCGCATTACTAGATCATTAATCAACTAAGATAAGAAACAACCAATCAATATTCAATAATTAAGTTTCATACTTCCTAAGCAAACACACAAATAAATTAGCCGGACATGGAGAACATGCAAGCATACACACAAATAATCAAAGACATAATTGAATTAATGAAGCAAAGACTTATCTTGGTGTAAGATAGGGTTAAAAACCCTAAAATACTGTACAAGACACCTTAGGTTCGGTTTTAGGTTTTTACTCCAAAGACTCTCCCCCCAAAAACTGAAAAATTCGGATTCTATATATAAGATTACAATTGCGACGGCGTCACCTTATGTTTAGTGACGCCGTCGTGTCGCCGCCATTAGGGTTTCGTCTTGGCCACGTTAACCTTGCGACGGCGTCACCTTATGTCCGTGACGCCGTCCTCTTCAGCTTCTGACGTCGTCTGGATTGCATCTAGGCCGTCTGAGTAGCGACGGCCTACTCTTTCACAACTAGACGCCGTCTCTTGAAAACACGAGTTTTGCGTTCTGACCCGTCACAATAATTCTCCGACGGCGTCGCAAATAGAACCTGACGCCGTCGCCTTCTACATTCAGCGACTGTGAGTGTCTTGATTTCGACTTTGGCCATTTTCTTCATATATTCGCGCCTTTTCGTCCAAATAAGTGCCATTACAGCATTTTGCCTTCACGAGACCTAAAAAGTGAAAAGGAACGATATTAAGCAATAACGGATACAAAAGTGATCAAATAAGGACTTAAACGACCCCTCAAAATGGTACCTTTTAAAACCTTATCAACCCCACCGACACATATAACCAATCAGATCCAAAATCTTGAAATCAGAATTAAATGGAGATCAATATATTAATTGTACGTTATGTGGCTTATGTGATGTCAAGAAAAAATAATAATAAGGCCTTCAAATGAATCTGATCTTCATCAAACTGTTTCGAATCTTCTGCTGCCTCTGCTGCATAAACCCTAATTACACGAAAAACTTTATCAACCCTAGATCGAGAGCCACGAGGCTCTGATACCAATTGTTAAAACCATGGATCCGGACTCAACTAGGGTATGAGTAACATTGATTGATTGAAGCACAGCGGAATAATAATAACACAATCAAAATTACTAATAAGGTTTTCTTTATTAATTAAAACAAAGAAACTACTACAACTATTATACACACGCTATAATCGTGTGTCTAGACTCTCATTGAAGAGTTTTACTATGAATTAAAAATGAAAAGGATTCCTGTAACCTAGACGCCTACCCTCTTTATATACTAGAGGGTGGTTACAAAAACCCTAATCTTAGCTTACTAGAAAAGCTAAGCTAACTATTACATATTAGGCCCTCATTGTTTCTTCTTTCTTCATTCTTGCTCGTGGTTTTGTAATCTTCAAATTGGCAATTCCCAACAGTGACTGATATTTTTCTTGTATAAGAACCGAATTGATGGCTTTTTGTCGAACTGAGTCAACCCCGTTTGACAAACCCGTTCGGTTCATGCCTTTTTCATAAGTTTACATTTGCAAAGTCTTTGATGTTTGGGCACTTGTATTTTTTTCGGATTCTATGTGTTAGGTAAACATGTTGTATGCTTGGTATGAATTTTCAATGTTTAGAAGTTGTTTGGACAAGTTTAAGAGTTGTTTGGACATGTTTGGAGTTGTTTAGACAAGTTAGGAACATGGTTAAGGCTATTTGGACATGTTTAAAACTGATTAAGAACTCTTTGGACAAGTTGAGAGTTGTTTGGATGGTTATGAGAAATGTCTTAAATAAATGTTTAGGTTTAAGAGTTGTTTACTGGTGTAATTTTTGTTGCATAATACCAATTTGATTTGAAGATTGTACCTGTTGAAGTGGTGATCTAGCAACTCAGATGGGTCACAACCAAGTTTTAAAACATTTTTCGTCACACGAACTCAAATCGTATGAATACCTTTTCCATACAAAAGTTAATAAACGTATTTCGGATTTGTTTATATATGTTAGTCGTATATTTAGCATATTACACAAATTATGTATTATGTGTTTTCATGAATGAACAAGAAACACCATTCACCTTCATGGTATCGAGCCTAAGCACTGATCTAAAACCCTAATTACCGATACTTAAAACCTTTTCTTTTTCTTAGTCGATCGTTGGTTTAGAAGGATAACTATTCGACGTTTAATTGGTACTTGTTTCTGTTAGTTGATCGTTGGTATTACAGGAAAACCAGTCGACTCGTTTTAGTTGATTAAGATTGGTCGATCATTGGTTGAATTAGATAACCAGTCGACTCGTGTTTGTAATTTGCATCTCTATTACTATTAAATTTATTACACCCACGATACCAATTCACTTACTACAAACCCTAATACACACGAAACCTAACCCTATAAACCTTCGGTTGCTACGTTAAACCTATTATCAAAACCCTAACCCTAAATCGTTGCACTCTACTCCTTGTTCATGACTAACGATTTACCACCTCTGCCCGTGATCTTACTTTCTGACAAACTTATGACGATTACGAACCTAAAAACCTTGTTCCTAGTAAGTTGGACATCAACGAGATGAATTACCCGTCGTGGGTGTACTTCTTCAAGAGCGTATGTCGTGGTTACCCTAGTGAAGCTTCTACAAGTGCCTCGCCACCTCCCGATGTGGAATGGATGAAGATTGACACCATCACCCTCTCGTGGATTTTTGTAACATTATCCAAGACTCTTCAAATGAGACTTGTTGTTGATGATCCTCAAACGGCAAATGAGGCATGGAATCTTATTGCCGTAATCTTTAATGATAACAAGCGTTCTCGTTCCATTGCATTGAAGGCCGAATTGCGTACATTAAAAGCTTGGAGATTTGAGTATCGATCCTTACTTTCGTAAGATTGAAAGTATTGCTACTATATTGACAAGTCTCGGTTCTTTTATTAGTAATGACGATATTGTGACTTTTTATCTTGAAGGCTTGCATGCAAAGTATGATAATGTGTCTACTATTATTGCTAATTGCGAGACTTTTCCGGACCTTAAAACGGTTCGTTATATGCTCACTACGGAAGAGATGCGGTTAAAGCCACGTATTCAAGACACACTCATTGATTCTACTTCATCGTCACTGATCGGTGCAAAACCGTCAAGTTATCTCACGCGAGCTAGTCACTTGTGAATGACCAGCTGTAAGAAACTCAAAACAGTTCACACACCAATACAATTTAAGATCAGGAGAATACAGTGGATTCCCGGGTCGTTAAGTCCCACGGAGGATGACTGGTGTTAAACACAATCAGATGTCGATTAACCACTAAGGATAGTGGTCAGTAAGGATTTTGAGTTGTTTATAAACTACAAAAGATTAAAGGAGATTAAAAAGTTAAAATCTATTAAATAAACGCTATCACTATAATTAAAATGATGTTTTCGTTTTTTTTATGTTTTTATAAAACTGAATTAAAAACTACGTGACGTACAATTAAAAACGTGAAACTTACACAATATTAATCCTAAAAATATGAAAATGATATTTTTACAAACCTAATGATATAAGAAAATTTATAGAAAAAGAAAATTATTCTTATAACTAATTAATTAATTATTATTAATTAAAAACTATTTTTAACTAATTTATAATAACCTAAATTACAAGAAATTAGGAAATAAAGCTAGAAAATTAAAATTATGACTTGGAAAAATCTAAAATATCAAACTAGAATTTTCAACACTATTTTTTTGTAATTTTCTGATTATTTTTCTATTTTTTATGTATTTTAAACTATTAAAAACTAATTAAATTACTAAAAATTACCAAATAAACTATGAAAAATCTGGAAAATTACTTTTTTTACTTTTTATATTTATCTAAACTTAATAAAATTGAAAAATTATTTTTTTGGACTTTTTCTGAATTTTTTGTATTAAAAGCTATTTAAATAATCCTAAAAACTGTTTTTAATTAAGAAAAATAGCAAACTGTTATGGAAAAATGTAAAAATTTCAGGAAAACTCTAAAATTATACTAGGAATCTAGGAAAAATAGAAAAACATGATATTGTTTGGAAGAAATTGGAACTGCTATAGTAAGTGCTTATTAATAAGCACCTTGAATAAGCAATTGAGAACCAAGGACCACCAAACCTTCACAGAAGCTATATTATGATAAAATGACCAAAATGCAACAAGAAACCACTTCCTTTAACCTCTGATAAGCTAACTCAACAGATTTGGATGTTTTGAGATTAAGCTAAAAATCAGTGTGAGGGTGCTTTTTTTGACATGAAAATAAGCACTCAAGACAAGTTGAAAATTAAAACCAACAATTAGAACTTGTGATAGACCTGGCTAAGTACTCTTAAACCAAAAATCAGATCCTAAGAAGCTCTGTGGAGCTCTAGATAAGCTTAGCAAAAGCTTGAGAAAAGCTCAGCTCTGACTGAGCTTGTGAGCAGCGCATATGAGCCCTGCTTAATGAGCTAATTTGAGTGCTTAAGAAAACTACTAAAATTATACTAAAATAACAATAAGAAATTAGACCTGGCTAACTTAATAATCCCAAAGTTTGATTTGATTTGGTCCAAGAATGAACCCAAGAAAAATCCTTCTATTTGGCCAAAAACTGCCTTTTGCAAATATTTTGACTTTTAACAGATTTAGATACTTTGACTTTTATGATCTTTGGAACCAATTTGAGGACTGAGTATGATGAAATATGATGAAATGATACTTCTGCAAGCTATGTATATGATATCTTAACACAAATCAAGGATTTGCCAATCCTTGATCACAACAGTTATCAGGTAAGACAGATTCAAAGTAAGTTTTGAATTTTAGTTGTTGCAGGCACCAAATACTGATTGATACTCACACAAATGAACTACACAAACATTAAGCAACAGATTCTAACCATTGAATAGACCTCTGAGTCAATGTGACAGTTAATCCAAACACACCCTTATTATACTGTTTAGTACACAAAACAAGTTTAAACAATGAAACAACTTGATATTATAATCAAATTGACTTAAGAAAACCTAAATACTACTTATTAAACTGATTTTAACTACTTAAAATAACAAGGACAGATTATGCTGATGAGACTTGGAAAATTACTTACATTTGTCCATAGCCACAGTGGCTTGCACAAACAGAACCAATGAACCCAAGGACCATTATCTAACCTAATCAACCCAACTGATTGTAAAGCAACCCAAATCCAGCTTCTGATTCAACCCATTTCCAATTCATACCATTTTTGCTCCAATGTTGACTTTCGTTGACCAAACCCAAATATTTATTGAACCTGTCTGAAAACCTCACTAAAAGCTATAATAAGCTTCAATGAGCTTATTTGAATTTGAAATTAAGCTTGTTGAAGCTTGGATTTAGCAGTTGAACATTGCAATTTGAAACAGTGAGCTTGAAATTAGAATTCTCAACATAAGCTTGCATTAACACTTAAAAACTTGACAAAATGATTTCTTAACTTAATATTGATGTAGTTAAACTGAAAATTACAACTTTGAAGCTAAATTAAAACATTGATATTAAAAACGAATTACATGAAAACTAAAAATTAACTAACTGGTCTTCTTCTCTGTCTTCTGCTTCTTTTATGCATCAGTTGAGCTCACACGTGTCCTTAGAGCAGATCCCACCTCCCAATTCAACCAATGGGTGATTTTTGAGTGTATTGCCTGGATTTATCTTTTTGGCGGGAAATGATAATTTTGACTTGTAGGCTCTGAAAACAGGCAAGTAGGGGGGGTGGCATTTATTGTAGAGGGTTGAGTGATGATGGGGGTGGAAGAAAAGGAGAAAGGTGATGGGAGAGGTGGAGCTAGTTGCAGGCAAAGGAGGATGAAGGAGACAGGTGTACAGTAGGGGCGCCCTTTTTCTGTTTATTTGACTTTCTTTGACCAAGGGGTCAAAAAGGGAGGGTCAAGGGTAAAGGCAGGGGTCCAAAGGTATATGTGGCAAGGTCAAATGGGTTTTGACAAGTCTTTAGGCTTAATAAGACAAGGACTATAGTTGCAATTCTGAAAACTTGAAGGACTATTCCTGCCATTTTTCCAAAGTTACCATAAGGACCAAAACTGACAACTTTTAATAGTGCAAGGACTAAACTTGCCATTTTCCTATTTTTAAAGGACTATTTTTGCCAATTTCCAAAGTTCAGGGACCTAAGTTGTAAATTTGTAATTTTAAGTTTCAAGGACCAATTTTGACAACTTAGGAATCACTAGGGACTCAAAATGATATTTTTCTTTATTTGGATTTACCAGGGACTGTTTTTGACAACTTTTGAAACTTGGGGGACTAAAACTGCCAATTATGCAAACTTGATACGTTTTTCACCAGATTTTGACATTTTTGCATTTAAAACACATAAAACACTTGTTTGTGATATTTTTATCATTTTGATGCATTTCTGAGTGTTTTCAGATGTTTTTGCAGTTTAAACAGTACAAAAATGATGAGTATTTACACACTATCAATCCCCCACACTAAACTATTGCTAGTCCCTAGCAATCTTTTGAGAAAAACTTAATGGATTTGAATCTCTTTACCAAAAGCCATTACTTCTGGAGTAGCCAAATGTTTCAGTTCAAGTAAGAACCTTGGTACACTGATAACCAAGTGATTTTGAGCAAATCACCAGCTTTCAACGGATTTGATTTGTCTTTACCAGAAGCCGTACCCTTCTGGACTAGCCAACTCTTAGATAAATTATCAATATTATCTTTGGTGAGTCGATTACCAATTATGGTTTTCCAACTGCCTTTACCACAAGCCATAAACTTGCGGGCTAGCCAACTCTTCACTTTTTAGGATATGGTGAGCTGAATACCATACAATTTTGGGCAAATTGCAAGCCGTCAACGGATTTGAGATATCTTTACCAAGAGCCGTTTGCTCCTGGATTAGCCAATCCTTTTGTTTATTAGACAAGGCGGACTGATAACCAAATGAGTAACTGTAAAACACTTACTCCAAAAAAAAAATTTTTGGCCAAAAACGGGGGAATTAGGCGGTATAATTACATGATAAAATTCGTGAGAATTCCCCCCCACACTTAGAAATGAATATTGCCCTCAATATTCAAAGTACCGGCGGTTATGCCGAAACATAGAACGTAAAAGGGAAATACTAAGGCCATTATTTAGCAAGGATTTTTTTTTTTTTTTTTTTTTTTTTTTTTTTATTTTTTTTTTAGAATTTCTTATATACACAACATGTGGGGCAACTCCCCCACACTAGGGTGGTACACACGGGTGAAAACCCATGTAACATGCTACTGTTTTTGATACCCGAGTCGCTAGCTTGACTCGATCCCCGCATTCATTGGTTCATGGGGAAAGTTTGAAGATCCGGGACAATCACAGGAGGAATGTCCTCTCCAAAGTAATGCTTCAACCGATGACCATTCACTTTAAAGTTTGGACCATCGGGCTGAGATAACTCAATGGTGCCATAAGGATAAACCTTAGTGATAGTAAATGGTCCAGACCAGCGGGACTTAAGTTTTCCCGAGAAAATTTTCAATCTTGAGTTGAAAAGAAGGACTCGATCACCAACGTTGAAAACGCGGTTTTTGATCTTTGAATCATGAATCTTCTTTGTCTTTTCTTTGTAGATCAAAGAGTTCTCGTATGCTTGATCACGGAGTTCATTTAATTCATTCATTTGAACTTTTCTGTGATCACCAGCTGTCTGAATATCAAAGTTGGCATGCTTCAAGGCCCAGTATGCCTTGTGCTCTAACTCAACAGGTAGATGACACGCCTTCCCGTATACAAGCTTGTATGGAGTGCACCCGATGGGTGTTTTGTAAGCTGTACGGAAGGCCCAGAGTGCGTCATCTAGCTTATCCGACCAAGAGGCACGGTTTTCGCCAACCGTCCTCTCCAGAATTCTCTTAATCCCCCGGTTTGAAACTTCCACTTGCCCACTAGTTTGGGGGTGGTACGCAGTAGAGAGACGGTGAGTTACACCATACTTCTGCATGACTCTTTCAAACTGGTCATTGCAGAAATGCGTACCACGATCACTGATTATGGCTCGTGGAGTTCCAAACCTAGCAAACAAGGATTTTAAGAATTTCACTACAACTCGGGCATCGTTGGTGGGTAAAGCCTTAGCTTCGACCCATTTTGACAAGTAGTCAACGGCCACGAGTATGTACTTATTACCCGAGAAGAAGGGAATGGCCCCATAAAGTCAATGCCCCAGATGTCAAAGATCTCACACACTTGAATGGCGTTTTGTGGCATTTCATTCCTTTGTGAGATATTCCCGTGACGTTGACAAGCGTCACAGGCTTTGACGAATTCATGGGCATCCTTATAGATTGTGGGCCAATAGAATCCCGAATCAAACACCTTCTTGGCGGTGTAGTTGGGGCTATGATGTCCCCCAGTAGGTCCAGCATGGCAAGCTTTGAGAATGTCAATAGCTTCCTGACCGTATACACATCGCCTGATGACTTGATCCGCGCAAATTTTAAACAAGTAGGGGTCGTCCCAGAAGTAATGTTTAACATCCTTGAAGAATTTGTTCTTCTGTTGGGACGACATCCCTTTCACTATGAAGTTACCCGCATGGTAATTTGCGAGGTCAGCAAACCATGGGGTAGTAGAGTCTCCACGAAAAGAAACCGCATTGAGTGTCTCGAGAGGAAATGTTTCATTTATTTCCTTTTTCTCGAAAACATCCTGATGAGGGTTCTCTAATCGGGACAGATGATCAGCAGCAAGGTTCTCAGCTCCTTTTTTATCACGTATAATGATATCAAATTCCTGGAGAAGGAGAACCCAACGGAGCAATCTCGGCTTTGCATCTTGTTTTGCAAAGAGATATTTAAGAGCCGAGTGATCCGTATACACTACGCATTTGGTCAAGATGAGGTATGGCCGAAATTTCTCAAACGCATACACCACAGCTAATAGTTCTTTTTCTGTAGTGGTGTAGTGGGTTTGAGCTTCAGTCATAGTCTTACTCGCGTAGTGTATAGGCTGAAAATGCTTTGTTTTGCGTTGCCCCAAGACTGCACCGATAGCAAAATCACTTGCATCGCACATGAGCTCGAAGGGTAAATCCCAGTCGGGGGCAACTAGAATGGGTGCTTCCGTAAGCCTTTTCTTTAGTGTTTCAAAAGCTTCGACGCACTCAGGAGAGAAGATAAAAGGAGCTTCTTTTTCAAGAAGATGGGTCATAGGCCGAGCGATTTTGGAAAAATCCTGTATGAATCTACGATAAAACCCGGCATGACCAAGGAAACTCCTAATACCTTTGACGGTAGTGGGATGAGGCAGTTTAGAAATAACATCAACTTTTGCTCTATCGACCTCAATCCCGTTTTTTGAAATCTTATGGCCAAGGACTATGCCTTCTTTGACCATAAAGTGACTCTTCTCCCAGTTTAGACATAGATTGGTGTCTTCACACCTTTTTAACATTTTGTCTAAATGGGAGAGACAAGTCTGAAATGAATCCCCGATGACTAAGAAGTCATCCATAAACACCTCCATTGTTTCCCCGATCATGTCGTGGAATATGGCCATCATACATCGTTGGAACGTGCCTGGAGCGTTACATAAGCCAAAAGGCATACGTTTGTAGGCAAAAGTTCCGTATGGGCAGGTGAATGTGGTCTTCTCTTGATCCTGTGGATCAATGGGGATCTGAAAGTAACCCGAGAAACCATCAAGGAAACAATAGTATTCGTTCCCTGCTAATCTCTCAAGCATCTGGTCCATGAAGGGTAGAGGAAAATGGTCTTTACGGGTGGCGTCATTTAACTTACGGTAGTCAATACACACACGCCATCCCGTAACCAATCGAGTTGGAATTAACTCGTTTTCTTCATTTGTGACAACAGTTATGCCACCCTTTTTTGGAACACAGTGAATCGGGCTAACCCAAGGACTATCTGAGATAGGGTAAATCAATCCTGCATCAAGAAGTTTGATAACCTCTTGTTTGATAACATCATGGATTTTTGGATTTACTCTTCTCTGATGTTGAACTGCTGGTTTGAAGTCATCCTCCATTAAGATTTTGTGAGTACAAAATTCAGGGTTGATACCCTTAATGTCGGAGAGTTTCCAAGCAATTGCTTGCTTGTGTGACTTCAAGACCTTTATGAGAGCAGTCTTTTCATCTTTACTCAAATCTCGAGCAATAATGACAGGCAATTTATCATCGCCTTCAAGAAATGCATACTCAAGATGAGGCGGTAAGTCCTTAAGTTCGACTTCAGGAAATTCTTCAGTTTTCTCAACTGACTTGACTTCCTTGTTATGAAGTTTGACGGGAGGGAGAGGAGGAGAAGTGTCCTGATTTAACAACTTCTCGAGAGTAAGAATATCTCCCTCCGGATTAATCTCATGGTGATTAATCTCTTCTGGAATTGTATCACTGATGTGAGGAGTTGATGAATGATCATCTTTAAGCATTTTCTCAATGAGAAGTATGTCCCCCTCGATGTCAATTGGAGCGTAATCAATTTCCCATGGAACAAAATCACTAGCCAAATATGCTTCAATCTCTTCCAAGATGAAGTCGCTTCCCTCAAACGGAGTGAGAGAAGGAGTAGAATTGGCTATGATAGGTTGAGAAGATGTGGTGGGATTCCCACTCACAGAATTATGAGAATAACCAAGAACTTCTTGAGAGTACTCTTCAGAAGCAACATCAATGATATCTATTCGGTTAACCGACTCAGAATCATAGTTTGCGGAGTACCTCGAAGTTTGATCAAGGTTAAAAGTTACAGCTTCATTACCAACACGTAATGTGATTTCTTGCTCAAATACATCAATGAGAGCACGGCCCGTTCTCAGGAATCCTCTTCCAACAATGAGAGGAACTCGTGGATCAGCATCGAAATCAACAACTACAAAGTCAGCCGGAAAATGGAACTTTCCTACTTTCACAAAAACGTCCTCGGCAATTCCAAGAGGACGGGATATTGTACGATCTGCAAGCTCGAGAGTCATGCATGTAGGAGTAAGATCCGGAAGAGAAAGTTTCTTCCATACTGAGTGAGGCATCAGGTTTATGCTTGCACCAAGATCGGCTAAGGCAAAGCATTCAACCATTCCTGGAAATACACAAGGTAAGAGGAACTTTCCAGGATCTCCAAGCTTCTCGGGAAGCTTCTTCAAGATAACTGCAGAGCAGTTCTCATTGAGAGGAGTTTTAGCCATTTCAAACAGCTTTTCCTTATTGCTTAACATGTGTTTGAGAGTTGATGCAAACTTGGGCATCAACATGATAGCATCCGCGAAGCTTATGTCAAAATGAAGTTCTTGGAAAATTTGAAAGAATTTTTCCATTTGATGACCGGCTTTCTCGCGGAGCTTTTGCTCATGTAAACGTGATGGGTAAGGAATAGAAGATTTGGATTTTTCAATGGGAGCTACAGGAGGTTCAAAAACAACTCCTGGATTGGATTTTGGTTTCTGGACAACCTGAGGATGGACATTGCTGGTACTTCCGTTATTAGTAGGAAGTTCCTTGTCCTTTGTCGCCTCAGGTTCACTTTTCACTACCTTCGGGGGAGAAGAAGAAGAGGTAGTAGGAATAGCGGGTCCATCATACGAAATACCACTCCTGGTTGTGATCGCCTTTGCATCGCCCCTCGGATTAGCGATCGTGTTGCTAGGTAAAGTACCTGAGCCCGAGGGTCGATCATTTAAAGACTTCTTTAATTCAGCGATCTGACTGACCAACAACCTGTTTGTCTCCTGTTGAGTCTTCATGAATTGCCTTAAAAGTTCATCAGATGTTGACACAGGATGAGGAGGAGGAGGAGGAGGAACAATTTGAGGCCGTATGTTCTGGTTATAACCAGAATTCCCTTGATTAGGGTTCATATTCCCCTGAAATTGATTCCCTCGGTTGTAAGTGTTTTGATTAAGATTTCCTTGTTGTTGGAAACCTTGGTTGGGTCCGGAATAGAAATTTCCTTGGTTTTGATAACCTTGGTTCATTCTTTGTTGGGTCTGATTCCGGTTAGGATTCTGGTTGAAACCGGGTGGTGCCTGATAAGTGTTAGCACGGTAGTTTGGTTCATTCTGAGGACGGTATTGATTACCTCCTTGATTTGAAGTACCGGCTATAGCATTAGCTTCAAACGGACTACCATCGGTGGCAGTACAGTTGTAGTATGCATGAGGACCACCACAAGTAACACAAACTTCAACTTTCTTCACTTCACCATATGATGGTGCTTGTGTGAAAGTGACTTTCTTTTGGTTAGCAAGAACCAAAGCCTGAACAATATCCGTGAGTTTGTCAATCTTAGCATCGGTGCTAGATGTACTCACTGGAGATGAAGTAGAAGGTCCAGCATTAGACTCAGTGTGATATGTCTTTGTGCGGAAAGGACGGACCTGGGACTTGTTTTCAATGATTTGTAAGGCTTCTTTAGTGGTCTTGCTCAAGAAATTACCTCCTGCGGAGGCATTTAGAGAGTCTTGATTGGCCTGGTTCAGACCATTGTAGAAAGTATCCATTTGCATTAACTCGGTAAAACCATGATGCGGACACTTGCGGAGCAAGTCTTTGTAACGATCCCATGCCTCCCCGAATGATTCATCAAATCTCTGAGAAAATTTCATTATCTCATTCTTAAGACTTGTGGTTCGGGATGGAGGATAGAATTCGTTCACAAACTTGGTAACTAGATCTTCCCATGTCTCAATGGAACGAGGGGGTTGTTTCTCAAGCCAATTCCGGGCTTGTCCCTCTAGAGAAAATGGGAACAGAAGAAGCTTGATAGCTTCATGTGGGACATTCTTGTACTTGATGGTAGATGCAATCTTGTTAAACCATCGAATGTGTGCATGAGGATCATCCCGCTCAAAACCATAGAATTGGCTTTGGGTTACCAGATTAAGTAACCCGATTTTGAGCTCAAAAGTATCAGCCACGATGGCTGGGACAACAATAGCATCTCCGTAACCCTCGATGGGTGCTTGGAGAAGCTCATTCATCGGCTTATCTTCTGCCATTACGGCAGGTGGTGGTGGTGGTAGACGTTCCTCAGTCACAGCTGAAGGAGCAGAACGTCCTCTACGTCTTCGAGGAATCTTTCCAAGTTCTGACAATGGACTTGTAGAACTGGAAGAACGAGTGCGCATGCACTAAGTATAAAAATCAGTTTTCAAAACAAATGCGAGGCAAAACGACAAGTGAACTTAACCAATAATCACAAATGAAATGGCTTCTTTGAAAAAGGTACACCAAATCACAAGTGACACAAAGGCAAGTTTTAAATCTGATGTTCGGGAACTTATTATGGTCGCACCCCCAGTTAGGTAGTGCACTGCCTTGATTTGCGGTGGTTGATTTTTATGTATATTAAGTATCACTGAAAAGACGTAGGTACAGATTTGTGCTGATGGGTTTAAAAACTTTTGGACAATATTCTTGGTATCGTCTCGTTTAACCAAATCGTATTTCTTTAAGAATCACCTTAAAAGAAACACAAGATAGAAAACGTTACGATTGTTTTGTTGTTTTATATTGTTTTTGGTGTTTTTAACACTTTAGGAAAAGTGTTAATGAACTTTTTGATTTTGTTATAACTTTACAAAAACTTTTTACAAACTGTGGTATATGTGCAAGTACGGGTCTGAAAAATGCTTAGAACACGCTTACAGCCTCCCCGGCAGCGGCGCCAAAATTTGATCGGTGCAAAACCGTCAAGTTATCTCACGCGAGCTAGTCACTTGTGAATGACCAGCTGTAAGAAACTCAAAACAGTTCACACACCAATACAATTTAAGATCAGGAGAATACAGTGGATTACCGGGTCGTTAAATCCCACGGAGGATGACTGGTGTTAAACACAATCAGATGTCGATTAACCACTAAGGATAGTGGTCAGTAAGGATTTTGAGTTGTTTATAAACTACAGAAGATTAAAGGAGATTAAAAAGTTAAAATCTATTAAATAAACACTATCACTATAATTAAAATGATGTTTTTGTTTTTTTTTATGTTTTTATAAAACTGAATTAAAAACTACGTGACGTACAATTAAAAACGTGAAACTTACACAATATTAATCCTAAAAATATGAAAATGATATTTTTACAAACCTAATGATATAAGAAAATTTATAGAAAAAGAAAATTATTCTTATAACTAATTAATTAATTATTATTAATTAAAAACTATTTTTAACTAATTTATAATAACCTAAATTACAAGAAATTAGGAAATAAAGCTAGAAAATTAAAATTATGACTTGGAAAAATCTAAAATATCAAACTAGAATTTTCAAAACTATTTTTTTGTAATTTTCTGATTATTTTTCTATTTTTTATGTATTTTAAACTATTAAAAACTAATTAAATTACTAAAAATTACCAAATAAACTATGAAAAATCTGGAAAATTACTTTTTTTACTTTTTATATTTATCTAAACTTAATAAAATTGAAAAATTATTTTTTTGGACTTTTTCTGAATTTTTTGTATTAAAAGCTATTTAAATAATCCTAAAAACTGTTTTTAATTAAGAAAAATAGCAAACTGTTATGGAAAAATGTGAAAATTTCAGGAAAACTCTAAAATTATACTAGGAATCTAGGAAAAATAGAAAAACATGATATTGTTTGGAAGAAATTGGAACTGCTATAGTAAGTGCTTATTAATAAGCACCTTGAATAAGCAATTGAGAACCAAGGACCACCAAACCTTCACAGAAGCTATATTATGATAAAATGACCAAAATGCAACAAGAAACCACTTCCTTTAACCTCTGATAAGTTAACTCAACAGATTTGGATGTTTTGAGATTAAGCTAAAAATCAGTGTGAGGGTGCTTCTTTTGACATGAAAATAAGCACTCAAGACAAGTTGAAAATTAAAACCAACAATTAGAACTTGTGATAGACCTGGCTAAGTACTCTTAAACCAAAAATCAGATCCTAAGAAGCTCTGTGGAGCTCTAGATAAGCTTAGCAAAAGCTTGAGAAAAGCTCAGCTCTGACTGAGCTTGTGAGCAGGGCATATGAGCCCTGCTTAATGAGCTTATTTGAGTGCTTAAGAAAATTACTAAAATTATACTAAAATAACAATAAGAAATTAGACCTAGCTAACTTAATAATCCCAAAGTTTGATTTGATTTGGTCCAAGAATGAACCCAAGAAAAATCCTTCTATTTGGCCAAAAACTGCCTTTTGCAAATATTTTGACTTTTAACAGATTTAGATACTTTGACTTTTATGATCTTTGGAACCAATTTGAGGACTGAGTATGATGAAATATGATGAAATGATACTTCTGCAAGCTATGTATATGATATCTTAACACAAATCAAGGATTTGCCAATCCTTGATCACAACAGTTGTCAGGTAAGACAGATTCAAAGTAAGTTTTGACTTTTAGTTGTTGCAGGCACCAAATACTGATTGATACTCACACAAATGAACTACACAAACATTAAGCAACAGATTCTAACCATTGAATAGACCTCTGAGTCAATGTGACAGTTAATCCAAACACACCCTTATTATACTGTTTAGTACACAAAACAAGTTTAAACAATGAAACAACTTGATATTATAATCAAATTGACTTAAGAAAACCTAAATACTACTTATTAAACTGATTTTAACTACTTAAAATAACAAGGACAGATTATACTGATGAGACTTGGAAAATTACTTACATTTGTCCATAGCCACAGTGGCTTGCACAAACAGAACCAATGAACCCAAGGACCATTATCTAACCTAATCAACCCAACTGATTGTAAAGCAACCCAAATCCAGCTTCTGATTCAACCCATTTCCAATTCATACCATTTTTGCTCCAATGTTGACTTTCGTTGACCAAACCCAAATATTTATTGAACCTGTCTGAAAACCTCACTAAAAGCTATAATAAGCTTCAATGAGCTTATTTGAATTTGAAATTAAGCTTGTTGAAGCTTGGATTTAGCAGTTGAACATTGCAATTTGAAACAGTGAGCTTGAAATTAGAATTCTCAACATAAGCTTGCATTAACACTTAAAAACTTGACAAAATGATTTCTTAACTTAATATTGATGTAGTTAAACTGAAAATTACAACTTTGAAGCTAAATTAAAACATTGATATTAAAAACGAATTACATGAAAACTAAAAATTAACTAACTGGTCTTCTTCTCTGTCTTCTGCTTCTTTTATGCATCAGTTGAGCTCACACGTGTCCTTAGAGCAGATCCCACCTCCCAATTCAACCAATGGGTGATTTTTGAGTGTATTGCCTGGATTTATCTTTTTGGCGGGAAATGATAATTTTGACTTGTAGGCTCTGAAAACAGGCAAGTAAGGGGGGGGGTGGCATTTATTGTAGAGGGTTGAGTGATGATGGGGGTGGAAGAAAAGGAGAAAGGTGATGGGAGAGGTGGAGCTAGTTGCAGGCAAAGGAGGATGAAGGAGACAGGTGTACAGTAGGGGCGCCCTTTTTCTGTTTATTTGACTTTCTTTGACCAAGGGGTCAAAAAGGGAGGGTCAAGGGTAAAGGCAGGGGTCCAAAGGTATATGTGGCAAGGTCAAATGGGTTTTGACAAGTCTTTAGGCTTAATAAGACAAGGACTATAGTTGCAATTCTGAAAACTTGAAGGACTATTCCTGCCATTTTTCCAAAGTTACCATAAGGACCAAAACTGACAACTTTTAATAGTGCAAGGACTAAACTTGCCATTTTCCTATTTTCAAAGGACTATTTTTGCCAATTTCCAAAGTTCAGGGACCTAAGTTGTAAATTTGTAATTTTAAGTTTCAAGGACCAATTTTGACAACTTAGGAATCCCTAGGGACTCAAAATGATATTTTTCTTTATTTGGATTTACCAGGGACTGTTTTTGACAACTTTTGAAACTTGGGGGACTAAAACTGCCAATTATGCAAACTTGATACGTTTTTCACCAGATTTTGACATTTTTGCATTTAAAACACATAAAACACTTGTTTGTGATATTTTTATCATTTTGATGCATTTCTGAGTGTTTTCAGATGTTTTTGCAGTTTAAACAGTACAAAAATGATGAGTATTTACACACTCATCAGTCACCGATGGCTTTGTTGGCTAACTTTGGTTCTAATTCACGGCGCTCCACTTCTTCTATGGTCAAGGTGAACAAACCGTGCTTTAATTTTAATAAGGGGTCTTGTCGTTTTGGTGTCCATTGCAAATTTCTTCATGATGGGGTGCATGGTAATACTTCTTTATTGCCTAGTTGTTCGTCTAATGCAACTGTCACACCTTGCTCAATTTTGTCACCACATGAATTAATGGCATTACAAAGTCTTTTGGCTAAATTGGGCACTACTGGGTCTCACAAAGGTAATGTTAAACAATCTATTGCTACTAATAGTGTGCCACAGTCCACTGGAAACAACCCACCTTTGGTGGGATAACAAGCTGATCTTCCCCAAGAGCTCCTTATGCCACAACTCACGGTCTACCAGGCTTTACTAATACACCTACGGCGTAACCTTTTGCCTATTCTTACCTGACCCAACAACAATATTACACCTCAGCCCAATATGCGGTTCACCAGCCTTCTCACATGGGTCAACAGTTTGCGGTCCATTAGCCTTCTCACACGGGTCAGCCTATTGCATCAGGTCAACCCAGTCAATCAGGTCAACCTGATATTATAGGACAGATGGGTCCGATTATTCAGTCGGGTCAACTAAGTCATTCGGGTCTTCAAGGTCAGCCGGGTATTGTGGGATACACGGTGTAACACCCCCAAAAATAGATCACAGCGAAAAGGTAACCAAGGCGTGCCTTTCATGGAAACAAAGTTATAAAGTTATATTGAACGACCTCTACATAAGTCGTTTGAAAATACACGTTTGATCTCATCAATGCAGTTTTACAAGACAATGTATCAAGATTCACAACCAAACGTATAAGATTATTACAATAAATCTTCGAAATGACGAGACCGCAAAAATATAACTCTAGTATTGATGCTCCATATGCAACCCATGCAAACGCGTTTAAATACCTGAAAAAATACATGCTAAAATGGTCAACATAAAGTTGGTGAGTTCATAGCTTTATATAACTAATAACTTTGAGTAAAAGTAACGTGGATCAAAAGATTTTAGTGACTACTGATGTACTCACAATATCATAAAAATATTAGTGGCTACCACTTCACTCACAATACTATTGAAAGTATTCGTGATCATTGTAACGAATACAATGCCAGGGAAAGTATTACGATTGCACTAAGTCTCATGACACCGAAGCTACGACATTAGAGTATGCAAATAAATGCACATAGTATAGTGGCCCAGTAGGTGTTTAACCCGAGACACCTAGATTCCGACATGGTATACGTTCATTTTCTTATCTGGTCAACCCGAACGGGGGAGTCAGCCCAATAGATCTATCTATAATATTTGCACTTCCCGCAGGAACTAACGGTTCATGATAGTGGGCATAGTGGGTTATCGCTACTTAGGCTAATCCGTAACAGTTTAAAAGTAGTACTTGTGTCCAAAGTAAAAACAAGCATGTTCTCACCCCCCAAAGTCTATAAAACAAGTGATAAAATGAGTAAAAAGTGGGGCTATAAACTCAAGTAAATGTTTTAAGTACTTGTGTCCGAAAGAAAGTAATTGGAAGTAGTTGAAATTGTTTAAACTTGTGATAAGTAACGAGCAATGTGTCCAAGTAAACGAACATGTATTTAAGTAAAATAAGAAAGGTGTTTAAGTTAAACGCGCATGTGTTCTCAACCCAAAGTATTTCAAAACAAGTAAAATATGGGCCATGAACTCACCTTGAGTGAATGAAATGTTACGGAAATAACTGATCATAAAACAAAGTGCAACGGTACCTGCACGACCTAATAAATAATGACTATGCTATATGTAATGAAATGATGCACATGCATTTTGTAAAAAATTGTATCACCATTGTATGTTTGTGTGGTAGCTTTATATGTCGAAATAAGCTATACGTCAAAGTTTACCATTTTTATGTTTATATATACTTTATAAAATGTTCCAAGTATTCGAGACCAAAAGTTTATATTCCTCCCGATACTAAACATATCAAGAAACTATCGAATTGTATGAAAAATATCCCGACAATAGCCTTTAGGACTCTAACATTTTTACATCAAAATAAGTCGAAGAGGCCGCGCATTGGACTTTTTAAACATTTTACATCAAAATAAGCCGAAGAGGCCGCACATTGGACTTTTAAAACATTGGTTTTGTGGTATGAGGAAGGGATTTGGTACGCTGGAATTATTTCTCATCATTTAATCTTTTTATCCTCCTTTCCAAGTCTTGGATTATGGCTTAGTGGTTCATTCTTCTTAGATCAATTTAATGTTCCAATTCAACCACCTGATTCTTCATATCCTCATTCGCTTCCATCTGACTAGCTAGCCATCCATTATTTCATCATCTCCTCCGATGAGGATTTGGATAATTTGTAATATTGTGATGGATGTGGCGTTCTAATTCGTGCCTCATATCGAGGATAGTTACAGGTTGGCTTATGGTTTGGATATGAGTACGAATTTCTGAAATTTTGGTCTTGATACCATCCGTGATATCCTTCATGTTGGACGTAACTCGCTTCCATGGGATCACAAATTGGCGTGTCATTACTATCGTAGATTTGTGAAGCGTGGCGTCCTCTACGATCATTTCGCATCTCCCTCAGCTCTCCTCTTATTTTCAAAAATTTGGAATCGATATTTGTAGCGACAACTTCGAGTTTCTCCATCAAAATGGTGTGATTGGAATAGATGTTGCTTCCACCAGCGGAAACAATAGTTTTTGGTTTAGGTATGATCAGAGAATTTTATGCGAAATCGAGCTTGAATTGGACTTTATCCTCGAAGATTTTGTAAGCTTTTTTTGGAGTTTTATAGAGGAAGATTCCTCTGGTGTTGATAATTCCTTGAGATGGATCGTATAAAGCATGATAGAATGCTTGAATGATCGCTCCTTTGGTTAGACCATGTCCGTGACAAGTGCGAAGCATTTCTTTCATTCTGAGCCAAGCATCAACAAAAGTTTCGTGATCGAGTTGGTGAAAGTTATGAATTTCATTTAGGATATGATGCAGGATTTCTGACCAGGTTTTAATATTTATAATCTCGTCTACCTAAGGTCTACCTAATGCACTAACGGGCTGTGTACCCGGTCGTGTGTAGTGTAGTAATCGGTAAAGCCAAGTTCGTCCCAAGAGCTATGAGTACGGATCCTAATTTAAGTGTAATGACACTGATTTTAAAGGGGGTTTTGAGTTTGATTAATAATGAACCAAATAAACGAAATAAAATCAAAAGAAAATAAAAGATGTGAACAACCAATAGTGACAAATGTGCTAGCCTAATTACTAATCTTGTTACGCCATAACGAAGTTTTCCTATATATGTCTTCTATTGCTCCATGTGGGGGTAAATGTCACTAGACTCCTCGGGTAAATTCGTCTAGCCTATGTTCCATAGGTTCTTATTCCGTAACCATATGATTACAAGAGTTCGTGGGTTAACCTATTTAGAGTCATTAAGCACCAGCTATAATCTAGACTTATTCTATGGAGACCCGGCCTCTCGAAACTTAGGCCTCCCCTTAACTTCTTAAATATCTCTGTTAAGGAGGTGATCCTTTGGTCAATTCGCACACAAGATAGTGGTATTCATATGGTCAATAGGAAACCCGGCCTCGGATCTTAGATTCCCCGTCAACCTCTTGCCTCTACGCGCAATCTATTTGTCTAGGGTCCTATGGTCAATTCTCCTAGCTTCCTAGATACTACCAAATAACAATACAATCAAAATGAAGGTGTCCATGAATAAGCAAAGAAAATATGCACATAAAGTGATACGAAAACGAGAAACTAAATCATTGCAATAACAATTTCTTTAATAACCTTTGAAATCTGCGTCTCTTTGTTCCTATGCTCATTAGTAACCTGAAAATTAAATATTGACAAATAAGAGCATATATTCAAGTAAAACGATATAAATGATAAGCATAATAGGGGGAAATTAACACTAAAATATCAGGACTATTTGATGTTATCAGGAGACTTTTGAACTTTTCGGGAGAAAATTATCGTCTAACAAAATCTTCTCTTATTTCATCCCACGTGGTAATTACTCTTTCATTTAATTTGTTCAACCAAATTTTAGCTTTTCCAGATAATGAGAAAGGGAAAGTCCTCAATTTAACCACTTCGTCTTGATTTTCACCATATTGGAATAGGCTACTAATCTCAAGAAAATCAGCTTTATGTCGGTGAGGATCAGACCGGATTCTCCCACCAAATTGATTCTCTCGAATTATTTACATGTGGGTACCCTTGATACGAACATTGTTAGGAAGAGGGCGTTGAATAATAGTGGAACTAGGTGTTGGTGAAACAGTCCTAGTGCTTGACCACATGGGTTGGTTATCAGGATCAACAACGATTACGGGTTGAGAATTGGGTGGAGGTTCCACCTTTTCGTCGAATATGTCGATTACGACAAAAAATTCCTCGATGAATGGTGGTTTCGGATAAGGTTCGGGTGATTCGATCTCGAAAGGTAAGTTTGGTGTCTTATCGGGTTTAGTCCTCTTTTTGAATTTTCGTTTAAGTTCGTTGAACGGACTAACAAATTGTTTACCCCAAGAGTGTGGGTTTATACAAACCCGAAGCTATTCACAAAACGTCATAAAAATCAAATTAAAAAAGATAAACATAATGAAACGAACATGAAGAAAAATCTTTTTGTTATTTTTTTTAAAGAAGGCGTAAACTAAAAGATAAATTGTCTACTATTCGATAAATGTGACTATTATTATTACTGCTATTTTATATTACTACGAGAATACTGGGAGAAATAACAAACTAGTTAGTACAAAACATTTTCTAATAGAATTAAAATAAACTAACTCTAAGACTTTTTTTTAATATCAGTTCTTCTATTAAAGGAGCTTAAAATAAAAGACTAACAACAATTGTATTTTTTCTTTTTTGGTTTTTTAAACAGAACGATCTAGACGACCAGTTTAGGTGTCAAGCCGATCGGTTGGACAGGTTTTCTTGGGGCGAATCGGTTTAGCCGATCGGCTACGGGCACTAACCGATCCGTTGGATCGGTCTGGTCGGGTGAGACTAGTCTAGCCGATCGCTTTGGTGTTCCAGCCGATCGGTTGGATGTAATTGGGAATTTGGTTGATTTTTTCGCAAGCCAAACTAAGCATAAATAATATAAAACGGAATACAGATTCAAACACATATAAAAGCACAAACAAATCCCCGGCAGCGGCACAAAAACTTGATGTGTCTCGCGACTACTAGTTTTAAATTTATGACACGAATTACTGGATAAAGCTAAGAACATACTAGTAAGTATGACATTTTCGTATGTAGCTAGTTTTGGTTGGTAAACCGAAGTTGTTCACTAGGATTGGGTGTTTTCAATTATAAAGAATCAAATGTAATAACAAATAACATGAAAGAGGTAAAATGGATGTCACAAGCCAAAGTACCATATAAGTAATTATAAGACGAATTCAACGAGAATCTAACCAATATAATTAGAACTACTTGTTTGGAACTAGTATCAATATCCATAGAGTGTATGGTGTTTTCGGGTATAAATTAAGCAATAGTAAACAAAATCAAAGTTCATACAATTCCAATTCAGGAGTAACATCATGAAATTTTATACATCACGGTTTAGACTAACACACCCTTTCGACCTATGAATGTTATTTTAAATTGCGTCATTATAAACCATTTGTTAGAAATATTAGTTTTACCAATTTGTTCATAAGATCCCTTTCGACCTATACTCTTGAATTAATCATTACAAGTCCATTTAACATGTTTATTCATAGCTGTCAATTATGAAATACCAAACATATATGCGCATGAACATTTGGAACGAATCATGACAAGAAGTCCTTTCGACCTATAAATCTGGTTATGACCCATCAACAAGTTATTTAGACATGTTACAATTCAAACAAACTCATATATCCATATTGCTAAAATGCCAAACACTCAATTTCAATATTCACATGATTCCAAACAAGTAAATTAAACTACTCCATATTAAAACTGATTAATAACCAAGTTCTAACATAAAAAGTAAAGTTCAACATCATAAGAGATACAAAAGATTACCAAAGTAGCAATTACAATAGGTAAGGGTGAAGGATTAGAGAAACCTTCAAGCCTCCAATAAACTACAACTTCTAACCAAGCTTGAAAATTATGCCAAACACTTTTCTTCATGCAATCTTGCACTCTTCTGGAAATGGCAACGGGTTTTATGGTCTTTTGGGAATGTTGGATGGGAGGAAATCAGCCCTTATGGTGTAAGGGAGATTGGGAGAGATGGGAAAGAGATGATATGGTGAGGGATGAATAAAACATACACAAATGAGGTCTATTTATACTACTCTTAAGGCTATGGGATCATTAATGCTCAACTTGGGCACAAAGTAGCTTGAAGGGACTAAAATATGAGTTTTAAAGGTTCTAGATTCAGAGTGTACAATACTGGAATCTTAATAACGAAGTTTGGAGGAAACAACAACATCCATCCGATCGGCACAATGGTCCAGCCAATCAGCAGGTTTTGACCAATTCACCCAGCCAATCGGCTAGATGCCCTTTCAGTATATGTATTTTTCATTTTTCTGTTTTAGCTTGTTGCATGCTTGTATCTTGATTTTAGCTTATCTCTCTTCAACCATACATGATCTTTTCTTTAACTTGGGATGTGGAAACATTGATTTGTTGATTCTTTTGTTCTTGAAAGGCTTCCTGATATATATATTGATGTAGGAATCTTCGTACGTGCATAAATCTTCATTTTTACTTCTTTTTCCGTTCTTTTCTTCACTTTCTTCAACTTGGCTAGCTACGAACATAAAACATAACTTTGTGCAAATAAGTATCAAAAGTTCGTTAAGTTAACCAAATAACATGTACAAAAACAATGATAATGTTCCTAAAACTATACTCAATTTGAGCATTATCAATATTTTACCCTCACGAGCCATTTACAATGAAATCCCTTTTACCTGACTTTTTGGAACCAAACCGGACTATAGTATTTTATGCACCTTTGGGTGTCTTTGTTACCCTTACCTTGATACCGATCACAAACTTGAACCCTGGGATACACCTTCTATATTTTTGGGCCATGCCACCAATCATCGTGGCTATCGTTGCCTCGACCTTAACACAAATAAAATTATCATTTCCTGACATGTTACGTTTGATGAGACGGTTTTTCCATTTGGAACAATGACACCCATATTGACTTCCTCGTATGATTTTTTGGATGACTCGTCTAATGTCATTTCTAGTATCATCAGATTGTCACCCACAACTCACACCACTCCACCAACTATTCAACCTGATAATCAAATTGTTCCTACAACTATCACACCCACTCCTACACCAAATGAGGCCATTCATATTGCGCCTACTAATCCGACCGACTTAACATCACCAACTCCAACACAGCCCGCTTCCATTTCCGTTTCCCAAAATCAAACAACTCAACCTATTAACCCAAACCCGGTTTTGATTCATCCAATGGTTACACGCTTTCTTGTCGGGACTAATTGTTCAACTCAACGGTTTACTCTTCATGTGTCTTATGTTTCTCCTTTACTTAAGTTGTATAGCGATGCGTTTAATGATCCTAATTGGCAAAATGCTATGAGTGATGAGTATAATGCACTTATTAAAAATAACACTTGAATTCTTGTGCCTCGACCCAAGGATGCCAATATTGTTCGTTGTATGTGGTTATTTCGACACAAGTTTTTAGCAGATGGTACTCTTAGTCGCTACAAGGCTCGTCTTGTGGCAAATGGAAGTACTCAGAGGTTGTTGATGTTGCTGAGACCTTTAGCCCATTTGTTAAAGCTGGTACTATTCGGACAGTTCTTAGTTTGGCTATTTCTCGACATTGACATGTTCATCAGCTGGATGTCAAGAATGCCTTTCTACATGGTGATTTATTTGAGACAGTTTATATGCATAAGCCACCTGGGTTTCAGGATTCTACACATCCTGATTATGTTTGTTTATTGTAGCGGTATCTTTATGGTCTTAAGCAAACCCCTCAGGCTTGGTTTCAGTGCTTTGAAACATATATTACTCGGGTTGGGTTTAGTCATAGTCTTTGTGACTCATCGTTATTTATCTATAGACAGGGGACAAACACAGCTTATTTGTTACTATATGTTGATGATATTGTTCTCACTGCTTCATCTGACATTTTGTTACAACGGATTATTGCTTCTTTACATCATGAATTTTCTATGACGGATTTGGGATATGTTAATTACTTTTTGGGTATCTCTATTACACATGATTCTTCAAGGATATTTTTATCTCAACGTATGTATACTACTGAGATTCTTGAACGAGCTCATATGGTTGGTTGTAACTCCAGTCGGACTCCTGTTGATACTGAGTCTAAACTGGTTAATGATAGTGATCCGGTTTCTGATATGACATTATATAGGAGTCGTGCGGGTTCTATTTAGTATCTCACTTTTACTCGTTATGATATTTCTTATGCCATGCAACAGGTTTGTCTTTATATGCATAATTCGTGAGAGTCTCATTTCTCGGATCTTAAGTGGATTTTGAGGTATGTTCAGGATACTTTAGACTATGGCTTGCAGTTGTTTTCTGTATCACCCCCAATTTCGAGTTACGTAGCGGAATTCAAACTAGGTGTTACTTCATGGCACAACAGTTATAACAATAGAAAACGAACTATAATGGAGTCATTTTAAAAGATATATCATTCGAATTATATAAATATCAGAGTTTACAAAAATGAGGTCCAGTAGTTTCATGGTTTATAAATTACATTAAATGAGTTTTCGAATGATAATAAAATTTATAGCCTTCTTGAGTATCCGTCCTCCTCCGTTCCAGCCTCGTTCATTATGGACCTGAGATACATGCTTAAAACGTTCAACACAAAGGTTGGTGAATTCATAGAGTTTATAGTTAAGTAGTTGAACACGATTATTCGTAGTGTGAGCTATAGACTCACACTCATAGTTGAAAACAAAACAGTTATTATTGCACTAAGCACATGACTACAAATGTGTTAACACCAGATGGACTTCATGCGCACATGACTACAAATGTGTTAATCACAAAAGGACTTCATGACATCTTAGGCAAGAAGCAATTATTATTGCACTAAGCTCGTGACAACCAAAACATTAACAGTGTATCAATAGAAATTGATATAATAGTAATAAAGGCCCTAGTAGGTAATTTGCCGTTATACCTAGAGTTCTCAAATAGAGTGCGTTTGTTTGCCAGGTCTTGGTCAAACAAACGGGATTCGCCAATCCCGATAGATCTACCCAAATTATTCGCGTTTACTCGCTCGTGATTAATGATTCATGATATAGGGACTTCGAACATGACAATCGGTTACTTAGTGCCAATAAAACATTTAGATATGGCCTATAGTTTCAAAGCAATGTGTTCAGTTTAAAAATAACATGTATCCCCCCAAGGGTTTGTAAAACAATTAAGTAATAGAAAGTGGGGCTATGAACTCACCGTGAGTTAATAACGTTTAGTGCTTAACGAATTCGATGGATAAGCCGGGAAACCTCTACGCGCAACCTAAAATAGAATGTTGCGACTTAGGTTTGGAGTAATGTCTAGGAAAACATAAATGAGCCTATATACGTCATTATATTGATCATGATGTAGTACTTAGTGGTTTAGTGTATGTTTGTTGAAATGGTTTATGAAACAATTATATTTTATCTTGCACTACCATTCGGGCCATCATAATTCAGAGGTCATGCAGTAAATGTTCGAGGAGCCAGGTGATGCGCGTATAACGCGTTCGGGGTCAAATGAACTTCCTTTTCGTCGAGCAAGTTTTTCAACACCCTAGGCAGTGAACCTAATCGTTGTAGTGTAGTATTGGGTAAGCCTCGGGTATTGATATCGTTCTCTAGGGGAATAGGAATGCTAGTGAGAAGTGTACTACGCTAAGGTTGAGGTTGAGGAAGATTATTTTTTGTCTTTTTTATATTTTTTAGAAAGCTAAGGGTAAAATCTTGGGGTTTGGATTTGGGGGTTTTGGTACTTCTACCGATTACTCTATTATCTAATTATCTAAACTATGGGTAGTCTTATGTCTATTGATGTGTGCTCGTATGATGATTAAAAATGTGTCTACCTAGATACTATTACTCCCTAGTTATCTTTTATTGGTGGTTGAATTGTCACGTCCTTATTCTTAACGCGTTGTGTTTTCTAAGATCGTAGGGTATGCGTTTTTCCTTAACTCTTTGAGACTACCTTAAGGTTATTGCCTACGAAATCTCTAGGTTTCATAAACTAACTCTAAGGTTATCTTTGGATGTTTAGCCTACAATTCCGCTACGTGATTTATAAGCTAAGGTTCGTAAAGATTACTCAAGCATTCAAACACAACGATGACCTAATGCACTCCTAAGCCAATTACAATTAAGATAAGAGACAACCAATCAATAATTAATAACTAGGTTTCATAGATCTAAGCAAACACACAAAAAATTTAGCCGGACATGTTAAACACGCAAGCATACACACATACAATTGAAGACATAATGACATCAATTAAGTAAAACACTTATCTTGATGTAAAATATGGTATGAGAACCCTAAGATACTGTCCAAACCGGACTAAAGTCGTTTTAGGTTTTTACTCCACAATTCTACCTCTTAAAATTATGAAAATTCGATTTCTATATATAGTTTTACAACTGCGACGGCGTCACCTTATAGGTGGGACGCCGTCAGATCGCCGTCATTAGGGTTTCGTCTTGGCCAAGTAATAGTTGGAACGGCGTCACGTTGGAGTTGTGATGCTGTCGGGCTTCAGTAGTGACGTCGTCTGATTCTAGATCTAGGCCGTCTGGGATGAAAAGTCTTTGTGATGCCCTTCCTCTTCAAAGCCTGACGCCGTCAGGTGTAATTTAGCAAAAATTCTACTGAGTCGTCACAAATTTAATTACGTATAGAGGGATTGCGTCGCCCTTGGATTGTGACGCCGTCAACTTCAAATTCAACAGCTTGAGTGTCTTCGATCTTGACTTAGCCATTTTCTTCATATATTCACTCCTTTTCGTCCAAATATGCATCATTCCAGCATTTTGCTTTCAAGAGACCTAAAATGTGAAAAGGAACAAAATTAAGCAATAACGGATATAAAAGTGGGCGATTAAGGGCTTAAATGACTCCTTAAAAGTGTACGTTTTAAATCTTTATCACAAGGATACTTTAATTCATAAATCCAGCAAACTCGTCGACGATTTACTCTAATGAACCCATCACATGAAGTTCCCTAGTGTTGTAGCACTTGAAATAGAAAATATATGTTTTGATCATTTTGCAAAAGTTACCATTCCGATGGTTTGAATAAACTTAGGAAAGTTCATTTTGAATGAAGATTGTTATTTCCATTAAGTATATTATGTTTAGCAAGTATATGACAATGTTTGTAAAGTCTCATAGTTTGTTGATGGAATAGATCCAAATAGTTTTGTTTTGTTAAGACTAAAACTTTAGTTAATGGTTTCGGCTTATAAAGCTTTGAGGTCTTTAGCCGTGGCTTTGGTCTTGATTACTATGTCTTTGAGATCTTAAACTTGGCCTTAGCCGCATTTGTGATCTCATTTCTTGGCCTTAGGGGCCATTTGGTTTTCCTTAGTCGTGACAAAATACAGTCGTTTAGGCATATAAAGGGGATGTTAAGATTTTGAAGAAAAATATCATTCGTTATGCATTTTCAGGACTCGTGCCTTTTTTAAACGGAAGGAAAACGTCTTTCCGGACAACTTTTGTGTTTTAAATTTTTGATGAAACCGACCAGAAGGGCCTCGTTCAAAAGGGTCAGCTGCTTAACAACTTTGTTTTGGCAGTTTCGGCGTTTTGGTTTTGCTAACTTCTTTTAACCATATCTTTTGACTCATGTACTCGTTTTGGGTGATTCAAATTGCTATGTTTTCCTTGTAAAATCCTTTTTAATAGTAGGTAAGTGTCTAATATCAATGTTATACTATTTTGATCGTATTTCACAACATATGTCACTAGTTTTCTTGTTTATCTATTTTAAGTTAATATATAGTTCTCATAACTTGTTTTAAATTTTTTTGTACATCATGATCATAACATAAAGACCATATATAGCATAAATGAAGTATGAGAAAAATTCTAATGATGTTGAGCAAGAGAGTGTGTTAGGGTTTCTTACAACTTTTGGCTTTCTAAAGAAAGGAAATTTAGAACAAGGATTAGAGCTTTGATTGAACTAGGATCTCTAGCTTCCAACTTCTTCAAGCTCTTGACACCAACTTGTGACTACTTGAGAAGGCAGTTGAAGTCTCTACTAGAACACTTCTTGTGGATGGAAGATCACCAAAGGATGGAAGAAACAAGGACTTTGGATCAATCAAAACTTAACAAAAGCTTTGGAATTGATATGGAACATGAACTCTTGAATGATACTTGAAAGGAACTAGCAAAATGAAGGTGTGTTTGGTGTTTGTGATGTTATGAACGACCAAGAGAGGAGGAGAGGGTATTTATAGGGCCTTTAGGAGGTTAGTTACACTAAGGTATGGTTTAGAATGAACCACATGATGCATACTTGGTTGATTTTTAGCCTTAAGACTTTCTATGGCTCTTAATATAACACATGATGCTCTAAATGTTCCATGGCTCTCACCAAGCCACCAAGGCCATGGTGATACACCATATACACGTTGAATATAAGGGGTAGGGACTAGGTGGATGAATCTTGGCCTTATATAAGTTACGGAGTGAGTTTTGGTCCGGTTAATCGCTAACTGTAAGTCGTAAAGTCACGAAACTTAAACCGGGTATCCTAAAAATATGAAACTTGTAGAAATAATTAAAATTGTCAATATACTCATTATTAACTTATAAAAATTAGTGATAAGTTTAATGGGTTGCGAAAATGCTGTTAACGCTGGAAACGTAGGTTAAAAATGCTTAAAACGTAAAATGTACGAAGTCTACGTAGAAATGAGAAAAGTAAAATGTAACTTTTCTAATATGATTATAATGAACCTAAAAGGTTTATAATGTCTACATTGGGCTCAGTCTGGTGTTGGTTGGTGTTATGTGTTCTTTAGACTTAAAACCGTAAGCTTAAAACGCGCAAATCGCGTAAAACGTAAAATCAGAAAATGTAAAATTCTAAAACTCTTGAGATCGTCGTAAGATGTGAAAAAAACATATTTCTCTTGTTTGCAATATCGTGTGGACATATCGGGATGCCTAAATGTCGTTTAAACCTAAAAGTAAATCTCATACACGATTTTGTGAAATTGGTTCTGGGTGGATTTAACGTACGTCGTCAGGATGACTCGTCAAGTATCAATTATCTTGTCATGATAATAAAATAAAAAAAATTACGGGATGAATAGTAAAAGTGAATTAAAAAGTGAATAGTAAAAATTCGAGAATGGATAGAAATCCTGAAAATGCGAATTGTTACATTTTCATCATCTACTTCCTCGTTGGTTGCCTATTTGAATCCTGATTGGGCTGGTTGCCCTACTACTCGGAGATCAACTTCTGGATATTGTGTATTTCTTGGCAACAACTTATTCTTGTGGTCCTCTAAGCGTTAACCGACGCTTTCTCGTTCTAGGGCAGAGGCAGAGTATCGTGGTGTTGCCAATGCTGTTGCTGAGACCTGTTGGTTGAGGAACCTACTACGAGAGCTGCATACCCCTTTGTCTTCCGCTACACTTGTCTACTGTGATAATGTCAATGTTGTTTATTTATCTTCTAATCCGGTCCAACATCAACGTACGAAGCATATATAGTTTATATTCACTTTGTTCGGGATCTGGTTGTTGCTGGTCAAGTTAGAGTTCTTCTTGTTCCATTACCTTATCAGCATGCGGATATTTTCACTAAGGGCTTACCTTCCTCTTTGTTTGAGGAGTTTCGTACCAGTTTGAGTGTCCGGTGTCCTCCTACTTAAACTGTGGGAGAGTGTTAATCGTATATTTAGCATAGCCCGTATATATTTTGTATAGGCTAAGGACCAGGTGGTGATTGTTAGGGTTTACACACTATTTATGTATTATGCGTTTTCATGAATGAACACAAAACATTATTCATCTTCAAAATACAGTGACACAAAAAACATATTTTCATGAGAAAAAATCTATATTTTATAATAAGGCCGCACCAACCTAGTGTGAGTTCAAAACTCGTTGAAGATATTTGTGAGATATGTGGTATAAGGTTTTAAAAAATTATCGTTCAGAAAGAAGAAGAAGAGAAGAAAAAAGAAAGAAAAAAATAATAATAATAAAAAACAAACAAACAAAAAACAAAAAAATGCATCGATAATACAGTTTGAAACTTTCACAAATAAGCATAGTGTTTCCCTTATCTTTTTAAAGCAACAATCAAGGTTTTCGCTACATTATAAAACAAGTAATTTTGAAGCATATATGACCTACTTTTTACATGTCTCACGTTATTTGGGACCTATGCACCCCTTTGGATTTCTAATGAAACGAGAAATAGGTTTGAATGTTTGATTATCCAATTACTTATGCAATGAGCAACTATATTTTTAAACATGACTTATAATGAGATGCTTGAACAATCTCTCTTTGTAGGTAAGCAATACACTAGAGATCTTTACATCGATAAAAGTTAATGTAAACTTAAAGTGTCGGTTTCAGTTCAATTATCGGATTGTCCCAGCATCAAGCAGTTTAAACTTTAAACAACCATAAAACAGTAACACAACTTACGCATTTGATTCAAAGTGTCGGTAATGAATATCTCACACGTGTTGTACCCAAAAGGAGCATCAACCTAATTTGATTGCGTCTTATATAATGTTGTCGACGAAAATATTTGTCCCCTTATACATGACAACTATGAATCCTATGATTGAGATCTAAACGTTGTTTCAAATCCGTGTGTTGCGGCGGCGAATACTCTATAATTAAAGTTTAAACACCAACTAAATAACAATGATGAGCTGATTAAACCTAACAAAAATAAGAAGAAAATGATCCTGCTCCGGCCCCATTCATCTGTTCTTACCGGTTCCGACAGTTCTCTCAGGTTCGTTTTCGGACGGCTTTTATAGGCTAGCCTAACCGGTGGCGACTCTGGTTCCCGGTTGAACCCGTTGGTCCAGTCCGATTTTAAAATCATATGTATAATCAACTTGTTTTCATATAAATTGTATGAAGCTTTGTGTGTTTTATTAGTTTGTACAATTGCTTCGGTGGTTTCAGTCCCCTACCAGAAACGCTCAGCTGACCGGTCAAAGAGGGCATCTTGGAAAAAATGGTCTGTGTTCAATTCCAACTCCTGGCTAATTATGTCAATGAGAACATGTGATCATTGCCTGAGGGGCCAGATCTTTGGAGAAAGGTCCGGTTGGCATAAAAAGACGCATGAGATCGAGGTGTTCCCACCAATTTACACTTTTGGAGATAATATGTATAATAAATGTGTTTTTATTTTAGAAGTATTTTAGAAACAACTTTTATTAGAAGAGTTGAATAGTCAAAAAGTATTATAGTTATAGACTTTTTTTATCCAAGTTACATTTTATATATTTTTTTTATTATTGTTTTTTTTAAATCATGTTTCTAAAAAGTATTTTAAAGGGTTGTAAATAATGCTATTATAACTATATTTATTAAAATTTACATTTATTTTATTAAGATTTACATTTATTTATGACGAGTATGCCGTAAATTATTGATTTCATAGCAAATTAACACAATTTCATAATAAAAAAGTGTGTTAATTTAATATTTTAAAACTTTCGTTTCGTGAATGAGTCAAATAGTTTATAGTGTACTAGTAGTAGAGAAAAGTGATAGCATAGCTTTTTATGTGAAAAACAAAAATGAGACGAAGTATATTTGCCGGGTATCCTCCCTTTTAACATTAAAAAAAAAAAAACAAAATTAATAATAAAAAATAAAAACTAAAATATGGAGAACCCAAAGGAAAACCCATAATCCATCTCATTGACCCGACCCAACACAAAATTCGGAAGACATCGAATAGCCACTTCACAACAACGTACAAAGTGGTCCGGAACACATTCACAATCACTTTTCGAATTTTCCTTATCACTTACCAATTCTTTCCTAAAATTTTTAATGTTTGATCTGGATTCTAAAACAACAAAAAAACACAAACAAACGTACGTAATGTATTAATGTCACGGTTATGATCAGTTTGTTTTGATATATATATCGTATGAATAAATGGCATCTGAACAATTAATGCCCGAGGGAGGAAGTGCACCACGTTACGTACAAATGCAATCTGAACCGTCTACCATGTCGTCCTTCTTCTCGCTTCACAACCCGCCTGAGGCTAGTCGGATCTTTGACGAGCTTCCTAAGGCTACCATCGTCCAAGTTTCTCGTCATGATGCCGGTGATATGATTAGTCCCGTCCTCCTTACGTATACTATAGAATTCCAATATAAACAGGTCTAATATTACGTTACATTATATTTGCGAATGTGATCACATTTATGTTATCGTGTATCATGTTACATATTTGTGATGTTTTGTATTAGATTTTGATGTATGCTACTGAATCTGTTAAGTTAATGAATAACATGAATTAATGTATACTAATATCCTGCATAATGCATATGTAGTTATCAGGCCTCTTTGTAGTTTTTTTTTTTTTTTTTTTTTTTTTTTTTTCTTTTTACGTTTATTTGTTACATGAAGATCCTATTATGTATCGGTACAAAGACATAACATAATTCGTTAATGAAACTTGAATATATTATTTGTTGATTGCAGTTCAAGTGGAAACTAGTGAAGAAGGCTTCACATGTATTTTATTTACATTTTGCTTTGAAGAAACGAGCAATTATCGAAGAAATTCATGAAAAACAAGAACAAGTGAGTTTAATTAAGTTCAACTTTTCGTTAGGTAATTTTACATTTAAGATGTGGCAAACAATTAGATTAACTTTATCATTGGTTCTCGTTTTGAAGGTTAAAGAATGGCTTCACAACATAGGACTAATGGATCATGCAGCAGTGGTGCATGAAGATGACGATGAACCTGATGATGTTGTCACACCGGTAGCCCATAATGATGAGAGTGTTAAAAACAGGTGAATAGTGTGATTTATTCAGGATTGTACGGAGTGATAAATTATCCTTTTTTTTGTTATAATGATTATAATTCTTACAGGTGGTTTTTTGTTCAGAGATGTTCCATCACGGGCAGCACTACCAATGATCAGACCGCCACTTGGCAGACAACATTCCATGTCAGATCGTGCCAAAACAGCAATGCAAGGATATTTAAATCATTTTCTCGGAAACTTAGACATTGCAAATTCTCGAGAGGTTTGCCGGTTTATGGAAGCTTCTAAGTTATCATTTTGTCCAGAATACGGTTCTAAACATAAAGAAGAATACGTATTCGTTAAACATTTACCAAAAATACCAAGCAACGACGACAGTAGACTTTGTTCCGCTTGCCAATGGCTAAATTGCTGCAATGACAACTGGCAACAGGTATTTTTGCTTTTAATTGCTGGCATGGCACTTGTTGACTGATGTGGATTTTCATATATAAGTTGGTTTGCAGGTTTGGGCTGTTTTGAAACCTGGATTCTTGGCTTTACTAAAAGATCCATTTGACAAGGAGCCGTTAGATATTATTGTTTTTGATGTGCTACCTTCACCACATGGCAATGGATTAGGTAGAGTGGCATTAGCAAATGAAATCAACGAACGTAACCCCTTACGACATTCATTTGAGGCAAGTATTATGGTACCTTTTAGCATAACTTAATTAGCAGGCCAAGTCATGCAGCAGATGATAGGAACTTCGATATTGAAATGTGTTTAGGTGGCAAGTGGAAACAGAAGAATAAGAATAAGAAGTAGAACTAAAGCTAAAGTAAGAACATGGGTTTCTGCAATTAACGATGCTGGGCTTCGGCCTCCTGAGGGTTGGTGTCATCCTCACCGGTTTGGGTCTTATGCTCCACCAAGAGGTCTAGAAGATGATGATAGTGAGGCTCAGTGGTTTGTTGATGGTCGTGCAGCTTTTGATGCAATTGCTTTAGCAATTGAAGATGCAAAATCAGAGGTTATTTGCTTGTTGTGTTAGCTTTATTAATGATTAATTGCCATCAGTCAGTTTACAATACACTTAAACTTTTCATGCAGATATTTATGTGTGGGTGGTGGTTGTGCCCCGATCTGTATCTGCGCCGCCCTTTTCATGGCAATGCATCTTCTCGACTTGATGCTCTACTGGAGGCAAAAGCCAAGCAGGGTGTTCAGGTAGGCTGCTTACTTTAGTTAAAAACTTATAATTGCTATTTAAAGTTATGGGTTTGACTATATACAAACATAATGTTTGACTTCACTTAACTCTATCCTGTAATCTTTCACATTTTGAAATATTCCAAGACAAAAAATAAAACACGAATGTGACCATTGTAAGGTATTCAAACTTTAGATAAAAGAAATATTTCATGACATGTTGTCCTGTTACTTTTTTTTTGAATGCAGATTTATATACTTATGTACAAAGAGCTTGCTCTTGCACTTAAAATCAATAGCTTTTATAGTAAGAAAAAGCTAGCTGCACTTCATGAGAATATCAGAGTTTTACGTTATCCAGACCATTTCTCTAGTGGTGTCTATCTTTGGTAAGGACTCCATATTTTTTCTTTTTTGTTTTTTGTTTTTGTTTCTGCTTATGTTTAAAATTAATCTTATACTTATGGTAACATTAGGTCTCATCATGAGAAGTTGGTGATTGTCGATTATGAAGTTTGCTTTATTGGTGGACTAGATCTTTGCTTTGGTCGTTATGATTCGTATGAGCACAAAGTTGGTGATCACCCTGCTACCATATGGCCTGGTAAAGACTACTATAACCCTAGGGAATCAGAACCTAATTCATGGGAGGATACTATGAAAGATGAACTCAGTCGTGAAAAATATCCTCGTATGCCATGGCACGATGTCCATTGTGCCTTGTGGGGACCACCATGTCGTGATATTGCTAGACACTTTGTCCAACGTTGGAATTATGCAAAGGTATTCAATTAGTCATGTTCTTTTTCGTTGAATTTTGTAGTACTATTCTTGTGATCTAAATTGGTTATAACGTGTTCTTGTTACAGAGAAGCAAAGCTCCGAATGAACAAACAATTCCACTACTTATGCCACAACAACATATGGTTATCCCACATTACATGGGCAGCAGTAAAGAACAAGAAGATGGAAAACCTGAAAGTTCAGAAGTACAACAGCTAATCAACAGACAAGATTCTTTTCCCTCTTTCTCCGCATTTCAAGAAATCCCGTTGTTAATTCCTCAAGAAGCTGATTTAATGGAATCTCCTAAAGGACATAAGCATAACGGGTCGGGAAAATCTCACAATACTCATGGTCAGTCAAGCAAACCGCCACGTGCTCCTTTCTCTTTTAAAAAATCCAAGATTGAACCTTCAGGTGCCGATATGCCAATGAGAGGCTTTGTAGATGACCAAGATGCCTCAAATCATAAGCACGGGAAGTCCATTAAATCTTGTGATAAGGAGTGGTGGGAGACTCAAGAGCGAGGTAACATGGTTGGTTCTGCTGATGAATCTGGACAAGTTGGTCCACATGTCATGTGTCGCTGCCAGGTCAGCTTTGTATTTTCTGAATGCCCAAAGTTTCATGTTATCGTTTGCATATTATTGAGATTTTGTATTCTTAGATTATAAGGAGTGTGAGTCTGTGGTCAGCTGGAACAAGTCAAGTTGAAGACAGCATTCACAATGCTTACTTCTCCCTTATTGAGAAAGCAGAACACTTGGTTTACATTGAGGTATTTCATAAGCTCATATATTAAAAGATTGTAAAAAAGTTTTATAGCTGCTGAACTTTCTGTTGTATGCATGAAATTTGTGGCCAGAACCAATTTTTCATCTCGGGTCTTGCTGGAGATGAGATCATACGAAACCGTGTGTTGGAATCTTTATACAGGCGTATTATGCGGGCATATCAAGAAAACCAGTGTTTTAGGGTCATCATCGTTATACCGTTATTACCTGGATTCCAAGGTGGACTAGATGATGGTGGTGCAGCATCTGTAAGAGCTATTATGCATTGGCAATATAGAACAATATCAAGAGGACCCAATTCTATATTGCATAAATTATCTGATCGTCTTGGTCCAAAAGTTCATGATTACATATCTTTCTATGGTCTCCGGGCTTATGGTAGAATTTCTGATGATGGTCTTATGGCCTCCAGTCCGGTATCATTTCAAACCATTACTTTTATAGTAGTACACTACTTTTAATTTTCATAATTTAGCCAAACTAAAGTCATCAAAATGAATACTTTATGTTTCTATTTATAGACGAACTCCTACTGCAGGTATATGTGCATAGCAAAATTATGATAATAGATGATAACACGGCCTTGGTTGGATCAGCTAATATTAATGACAGGAGTTTACTTGGATTACGTGACTCCGAGGTAATTTTTAGTTTATCTATCTTTTTTGTGCTTTATGTTTTTATTGCTACTACCTTGGTTTTTTGTTGGTTTTATTACTGATGGTTATGGCCACTTGGGCAGATTGGAGTACTTATTGAAGATAAAGAATTTGTTGACTCGCATATGGGTGGCAACCCATGGAAGGCTGGAAAGTTTGCCTTGAGTCTGCGTCTTTCACTATGGTCTGAGCACCTGGGGCTTCATAGTAGTGAGGTTGCTTACTAGTATTTGCTTATATGATACTAGTTCATAGTGTAGTAAAATTATCTTATGCATATACCCTTTTTTTCTAGATTAACAAAATAGCAGACCCAGTGATTGATTCTACCTACAAAGACATATGGATGGAAACTGCAAAGGTAACGATCAAAATTATCGATTAACGTCCTTGCCAAATTTTTTTGATACATATCTGACTCGAATATTATGCACACACTTTACAATTGACAGACAAATACCATGATCTACCAAGATGTTTTCTCCTGCATCCCTAATGATCTTATACATTCCCGGTACACTTTTTCATCCCCCCTCCCCCCCCCCCCCCCCCCCCCTCCGAGTTCATTTTGCGTTAAAAGTGATAATGTCAACCCATTTATTTATTAATGGATCAATCTGTGCCATGTTTGATATTTAACGGTTCAAACTGGGATAAAAAAAAAGAACTTAACTACAAAGGAAAAGTGGGAAAAAGGTATTTCGGGTTAACCTCCCTGACATGTTTTGACACGCAGAAAAAATGACACATTTTGAGCCATTACAACTCGTCCATTTTGCCACCTCAAACTTTTCGTTTATCAGTCTTTATCATGGTTTAAGATTCCGTCTATTTACGAGCATTTGAAAACATTACACAGAGCGTCTTTGAGGCAATGCATGATTGAAATGAAGGGAAAACTAGGACATACTACCATCGACCTAGGAATAGCTCCAAAGAAGCTGGAATCATATCAAGATGGAAATGCCAAAGGTACTGATCCAACGGCTAGATTAGAGGGCGTGAGGGGGCATCTTGTTTCGTTCCCTTCGGATTTTATGTGCAAAGAAGATTTAAGACCCGTATTTAAAGAAAGCGAGTATTATGCATCACCTCAGGTTTTTCACTAAACGTTTGTGCATAGCAAAACCTGCTGCATCTTTGTTTTTTCTTTTCGGGATATTGGGTTAGAGTAGATAGAACATAAGAGACGATGAGACATACATAACATTCATATTGGATTCTTATAATTGTATAGAACCCATTTATTCATGTACACATGCCTCTGGCTAAAATTTTGAACGGTATCAAGAAAATTTCTTGTCTAATCAGTGGCAAAAACAAAATTGTAATGATTCTTTGTATTTAATAGAGTAAATTAAACCGTTGGTCCCTCAGGTGTTTCATTTTCTTGGGTTTTGTACGAAAGTATAGATGAACAATAGAACCTTTATTCAGATCTAAGCTGCAATAGTCAGCTTAGATTAATAGTATCCAAATGTTACAAGATTAGATTAATGTCAATGAGACAATAATCATATGAATGTAAATACAAGACAAGATCAGTGAAATGATCTGAGAAAAGAGAAGAGAGTGATACAGAAGACTGCACACTCAAGTGTATCTAACCCTAGAATAGATGACTAAATAAATAGGGGATTAAGTTACACTAAGACCCTTCTAACGGCTATAATAATGAACTTCAGCAGGAACAAGAGAGGCTTCAGCAGAAATGATGATCTTGGAACTATAAACCACTTATGCTTTGTCCATGTTAAACCCCTGTAATATGCCTGCAAAGAACATAGCTGGAAAGCCATTAGTAATTGATAGAGTGACATGTTTGCCACAGATTATTACCCCAAATTTTAACATTCCCCCTTAATCTGATGGGCAAACATATCAAACAATATCAATTTTTCACACAAAAATTTATGCTGATAGACAGGGAGGTTCTTTGTAAGAATGTCAGCAGTTTGGTTTGAAGATCCAATATTTTTAGCATTTATAACACCTCTTGCAATTTTTTCCCTGATGAAGTGAACATCAATTTCAAAATGTTTTGATCTTTCATGGAAAACAGGATTGACAGCAAGTTGTAAAGCAGATTTGTTATCACAAAAAAGATTAACAGGAAGGTTGATATCAACTTTTAGATCTTTTAGGATTTTCTGAATCCAAATGATTTCACAAGCAGCAGTAGACATAGATCTATACTCTTCTTCTGTGGAAGATTTTGAAAGAGTGTTTTGCTTTTTACTTTTCCATGAGATTAAACAATCATTAAAGAAAACACAATAACCTGTAACAGATTTCCTGGTTTTCTTACATTTGGCCCAGTCAGCATCACTATATCCTTCAAGATGATTTTCAGAGTTGCTGAAATTGTACCTTAGACCTTTTCCTGGAGCTCCTTTTAGATACCTCAGAACATTGAGGGCACATTCCAGATGAGATTTCAAGGGAGAATGCATATATTGTGCCAGACAATGAACTGAGTATGAAATGTCTGGTCTTGTATGGGTGAGGTAGATAAGTTTCCCAAGAAGCTTCTGATAACCAGTGATGTTGACAAGTAAGGGGTCATCATCAGTGGGAATGTATGGAAGCACAGAGTTGGGTTCCATAGGGGTGGACACAGGTTTGCACCCAAGAAGACCAAATTCTTTGAGGAGTTCAAGACAATATTTTCTTTGGGAGAGACAGATGTCATTCCCAGTTTTTAAAACCTCAATGCCAAGAAAATATTTTAGATTTCCCAAGTCTTTGATATGGAATTTTGATTTTAGAAACTCTTTGAATAGGTTTATCTCATCAACACAGTTTCCAGTAAGAACTATATCATCCACATAAACAAGAAGAGCAATGAACTTGTCATTCTCTGTTTTGGTGAACAAGGAATGATCATTAACAGATTGGACAAAGTTGTTTTCCTTTAAAACACTGACAAGTTTTTCATTCCATTTTCTGGGAGCTTGTTTTAAGCCATATAGGGATTTGACAAGTTTACAGACTTTATTCTTATTGTTCTCATTACAGAACCCCTTGGAGATGGTCATATAGATATCCTCATCAAGATCTCCATACAAGAAAGCATTATTAACATCAAGTTGAAAAAGAGGCCATTTGTTTTTAACGGCTAAAGCAATAAGGCATCTGACAGTAGACATTTTTACAACAGGAGAAAAGGTTTCATCATAGTCTATTCCTTCCCTTTGGTTATAGCCTTTAACAACTAGTCTAGCCTTGTATCTATCAACTTCACCATTGGCTTTATATTTGATTTTAAATATCCATTTGTAGCCAATAGGAATTCTATTAGGAGGTAGATCAGTTATATCCCAAGCATGATTTTCATTTAAGGCCTCAATTTCAGAATTCATAGCATCAACCCAATTACTATCATGGATAGCTTCTTCATAACAGGTAGGTTCAATACTTTTATTAAGACTAGATGCAAAGCAGTAATTATCTTTGTTAAGATTGGAGTAATTAACAACCTTTTCAACACCATATTTGACTTTCCCTTCTATAATAAAGTCATTAAGATTACTGGGCAACTTGGAAACTCTGGTTGACCTTCTAGCAGTAATGGCTGGCAATCCTCTATCTTGTTCAGCAGAATCAGGTGTTGTATCAGCAGGATCAGAAACTGCATCAGCAGGATCAGAAACTGCATCAGCAGAATGTGAATCATGTGATATGTTGCCCTCAGGGTGTGTATTATCATCTATAGATGTTGCAACTGGTTCGTCAATCCTAGAAGGATGACTTACCACTGTGCCATCATCATAGGATGTCACTCTCCCTTCATCATTGGGACTTATTTGTGAGTCAAAGAAATTTTTGTGATTTAAGTCTTTAGGTACAAAGGTTTCAACAAAAGGTTTTGACACAGAATTTTTCATTTTGAAGGGAAAAACAGTTTCATAAAATTTGACATCTCTGGAGTAAAAGATATTTTTTGTTTCAAGGCTCAAGAGTTTATAGCCTTTCTTCTCATTTGAGTAACCAATAAAGACACTTTTTTCAGACCTACTACCAAATTTATCAGAGATGTTGAGAATGGTGGCATAGCATAAGCAGCCAAAGACTCTAAGGAGAGAGAGTGAAGGGTCATGCCCATACACAAGGAAGAACGGGGACTTGCCAGACAGAACTGAAGAGGGCAACCTGTTTATGACATAGGCAGCAGTTAGAACACATTCAGACCAAAGATTTAGAGGTAATTCCCCCTGAAACATGAGGGATCTAGCTACATTAAGGAGATGCCTATGTTTCCTTTCTGCAATACCATTTTGTTGTGGTGTATAAACACAAGAGGTTTGATGTAAAATTCCGTTTTCATGGAAAAAATGTTGAAGTTTATTATTGACAAATTCTGTCTCATTATCACTTCTAAAGATCTTGACATTGTGTTCAAATTGATTTGATAGCATGTGAGTAAAGTTAATAATGGAAACATAAACATCATCCTTCCCCTTAAGCATATAAACCCACACTGCCCTGGAATAGTCATCAACAACAGTTAAAAAATATTTGTAACCATCTCTGCTAGTGACTTTATATGGTCCCCATACATCAAGATGGACAAGTTGACCAATTTTAGTTGATTTATGTTCACTTAGAGGGAATGGTTCCCTGGTTTGTTTAGCTTTATTACAAGTGTCACAGAGATGATCAGTTTCAGATGTACTATCAAATTTAAGAGTGGGTTTAAGTATGTGTAGGACTTGGTCAGAGGGATGACCAAGTCTTTGATGCCAAAGATTTTTTGAAACATGACAAACATATATGCAGTTATTAGAAATAATCTTACATGAAGAATCAATATCAAACATATATAACCCATTGTGTTGTTTACCAATCCCCACAATCCTTTTTTGATGTAAATCCTGTATATAGCAATTAGATTCATTAAACCCGACAAACATCTTATTGTCTCTAGCAATTTTATGAACAGATAGCAAACTAACATTGTACTCAGGAACAACAAGTACATCAAAAAGAGTTAGATCATTATTGATCTTTAAATCACCAATTTTTGTAATTAAGGTCTGAGTACCGTTGGGATGTCCAACAGTTAAACCAAGATTTGAAATGTTAACAACATTGATTAAAAAAATTTCAGTCACAGTCATGTGCTGATTTGCACCAGAATCAACAATCCAACCAAGACTGATGTTTCCAGATAATGTCTTAGTGTTGTTGTTAAAAAACTTGTTGAAGTTTATATTAAACTTGACACTGCCATTAAAGAAGGTTCCTGAGAAATTTTTACCTGCCAAGTTGGCATTAGCAGATGACACATTGTTGTCATTGAGAAGACTCATAAGTCTCGAGAGCTGTTCATTAGACAAGGAGACAGGAGAGTTGCTGGCACTATTATTAGTGACAAGATTGGTTTCAGCAGAAACATTGTTACTGCTGAAAGGTTTACCATTAAAATTTCTCTTAGCATATCCAGCAGGATAGCCAACAAGATCATAACATCTATCAATGGTGTGACCAGGTTTTTTGCAATTAGTACATTTGAGGTTCATGTTTGGTCCTCTGCTATTAGAGCTGTTACCATTATTAAAACTAGACACTTTGTTATTAAAACCTCTTTTGTTATCAAAAAATTTTCCACCATCAGAAGTTTTTGCAGCAAAAGCTGTAGCATTGGGTTTAGCAGAGCTATTCCCAGATGAAACATTTCTGTGAGATTCTTCTCCAGAGACAACAGAGAAAGCAGTTTTGACATTGGGTAAAGGATCTCTGGTTAAAATATTGCTTCTGATGGGAACATAGGAGTCATCAAGACCCATAAGAAATTGCATTAACTTGATTAGCTGATTGTGTTTTTCAAAATGTTTTGCAGCCTCACAAGTGCAGGGAGGCAAGCTAATCATATAATCAAATTGTTTTCATAAAGAGTTAAGATTGTTATAGTAATCAGCAAGAGAGGACCCACTTTGACTAAGAGAATTTATGTTTTTGTGCAAATTAAAGATAGCTGAACCATCAACTTTATCATAGGTGTCTTTAAGGTCATTCCACATTTCATAAGCAGTTTTAGAATAAATAGCACCAGCAAATAATTCAGGGCTGAGAGAGTTGAGGATCCAAGTGACCACAACAGAGTTACAAGTATCCCATTGATTAGCAAGACTCGGGTTTGAATAATTTCTTATGCAAGTACCATCAATAAACCCCAACTTGTTATAGTTCCTTAAGGCAAACATCATGGCCATATTCCATATTTTATAATTTTCAGTTCCAGTGAGTTTAATAGAAATAATGGGAGTACCATTGGTGTTATTGGGGTGTGTATACAAAGCATCACCAAAGGATAAGCTTTTCTCAGTGGAACCACCACCACCAACATTATCATCACCAATAGCCATAATACAAACAATGAGACAGAGATAATAAGACAGACACAGAATCACAGATAGATATAATAATAAGAGTAAATAGACAAGTAAATAAGACTTTGCAATAAGAAACAACAAGCACCAAGCCTGTGGACTAGGGTAAACTAGAGCAGGTATTCGTGCCACTCAAGGTGGCAGATCAAGATGTTAGTCTACCCGTTTGCACCCACAGAGACTTAAGTACTGTATGTTTAAGGAGAAGATAAGACTTAGACTTACAGAGAAATATGCAGCGGAAGAACAAATCACAATCACCCTAGATTCACTTAGTCTAGGGTAAATTGTAAACAGAAGATAACCAGTGATTACACCAATAGCAATAACCCCAAACCACACCTTCGTTGCCAAAGAGAATCAATGAGCCTGAAGCTCTGATACCATGTACGAAAGTATAGGCAACACTAGATGAACAATAGAACCTTTATTCAGATCTAAGCTGCAATAGTCAGCTTAGATTAATAGTATCCAAATGTTACAAGATTAGATTAATGTCAATGAGACAATAATCATATGAATGTAAATACAAGACAAGATCAGTGAAATGATCTGAGAAAAGAGAAGAGAGTGATACAGAAGACTGCACACTCAAGTGTATCTAACCCTAGAATAGATGACTAAATAAATAGGGGATTAAGTTACACTAAGACCCTTCTAACGGCTATAATAATGAACTTCAGCAGGAACAAGAGAGGCTTCAGCAGAAATGATGATCTTGGAACTATAAACCACTTATGCTTTGTCCATGTTAAACCCCTGTAATATGCCTGCAAAGAACATAGCTGGAAAGCCATTAGTAATTGATAGAGTGACATGTTTGCCACAGATTATTACCCCAAATTTTAACAGGTTTAGTCCCAAGATCGATGAAATTACACCGATGGTCACCAACATCTAGATTTTGCTTCGCTGAGAATCCAAAATCTTAACGCTCGTTAAAAATCCCGCTAGCTAAAAGGCCTTTATCGTCTTTTTGGTATTTCGAACGTTAAGCCAACAAACATCTCATCAAACAAGAATTGATATATATAAATCAAGGGAAAATTGCCTCGAAGCAATAAAATATCTTTAAAGAAAAACAAAAATCAATAAATTCGATAACACCTCACTTTGAAACCTATTTGTATATAAAAACACAAAAATAACAATTATTTTGACCAACATGAAAACTTTATTATTTCGAAGTATAGAAAGTAATAAAACGGGAAGTCACCTAATACGGGCGCCTTCAAAAGATAAGAATCGTAATCCTTGATTCACAAACTAAGCTTAAAACACAATCATTGTTATTTCTTCCAAGAACCACTAATCAGAGACGGGAAATATTTAGATACTCATGACTCTTTACTCAACTTTATAAACATTTTTATTTATTTTTCCTCGGTCCTTTAAACATCTGAATCAACGGTAGCGAGCAGCACGAAGCAGTTGTCTTATTTCGACCTCGGTTATATTACTATTATTATTCAATTTTTCCTTAACCTTTTATACATCTGAATCAACGGTAGCAAGCCGTCAGGAGACAGTTGTTTTATTTTGGTCTTGGACTTATTCTCCTCTGTCCTTTGTATATTTGAGACAATGGCAGCAAACCATCATGAAACAGTTGTTTTATTTCGGCTTCGGGTTATTCAATTTTTCCTATTATACTGTTTATACTTGAGCTTGGAGTCCAGTGACCTTTCAAATCCAAACAATATATGGCAGCAAATCATCGAGGAAGCGGTCTCCATAACACTAATGAAACTTTGATGCAGGTACTTTCCATCCCTTAAATGGTTTCCAACTCTTGGTACATCAAAACTAGAAACATTAATGCCTAAATACGCAGAAGCAACCGCAAACAGCCTCCCGATCTTTCATCATCGTTTGCAACCCTTCAGCTTTTCCAATATTTTCCAATTCGATAATAACGTCCTTCATCTCAGGCCTCTTACTTGGATCCGTGTTCCAGCATCGTTCCATCAATCTAGCTAACGCTCTTGGACAATCTAGCGGTATGCTTGGTCTCAGTTCCTGTAATCAAAACATAATAAGTTAATATATAGTATAAAAATAACATGCTAGCAATATAAACATACATATATACATATGGAGTACTAGTTAATTACCTTGTATATATCCGATGGGATGTTTTCTAAATCATATGTGTACGCCATATCACAACAATGTATCTCCCACAAGCAAATCCCAAATGCATACACATCACATTTATGCGAGTAAGGCTTTCTGCTTAGAACCTACAATCATAGCAAATTCATTAGTATCACAATTAAAACAAGTGTAGAGGAGTTAACGAGTTATAATTGGTATCATACCTCCGGAGCCATATATCCAAGAGTCCCGACTTCACCACTTTTCATGTAGAGTGGTTCAACTACGGATTCTCCAAAATCAGCAACTTTGATCAAATTCTTCCTGTCCATAAGCATGTTCTCCGGCTTCACATCACGATGAATTATCTTCTTGGAATGAAGGTAACTCAACCTAGAAATATAAATGAAACAAAGTACTTCATAAGTATTTGCTTTATTTAAGAATAAGTTAATATTCGTTAAGAATTAAGGTGTTGATTGCATACCCTTTAGCAATATCAAGAGCAAACTGAATGATGATTTTCAATGGCAACTTCTTTTTTCTGTTCTTTTCCAAGTATGATCGAAGTGAGCCCCCCTTCAAATATTCAGAGACTATACAAAAGTCGCTTTCTGTTTTCAGTTTCTTGTTCTTTTGCTTCAAATCTGTCTTCATGGACATGGTTGCACCAATCATCTAATATGTATACAATAATATTAATTAGATCGTTAGATATCATTAAAATGTACTTTGCATGCATGTATATAATACATGCATATATCGTATTAGTTATAATTGCATATACAATGTATATCTTGGATTAAACCTTTGATCCATTAACTTTGTTACATAAATCTTTATAAATTTGATTTCAATCTCTTATATTGTACTATATATATCAAGCATTATGTATAGATTATACATACCTTGGTTACATTAGGATGATTAAGATTTCTCCATAATCCAACTTCTTTTATGAAATCATTCTTCATACGCTCTATTGGGGCTTTATTTTTCTTATCGCCAAAATCAAGAACTTTCACTAAAATACAAAAGATAACAATCAAGATATCGAACCACAAAACTATAAAGAATTGAAGTTGGATATAAAAACAGTCAAGAACATTACCTGCAACTGTTTGACTATGGTACGAGCCCTTGTGAACGACACCGAATGCTCCACGTCCAATAACTTTGCCAAGAAGGAGCTTAAGAGGATCGATCGTTTCCACCCATTGTTGTTGTTGTTCTTGTAGTTTTTGCTTGTTTTGTTGTTGAACTACGAGGTCATGATGAGATTGCAGCAAATTACTTTCTAACGAATGAAACTTCATGTCGACTACACGACTGGTCGTTTGTTGGTATAGGGTAAACTGAATTTGTTGGTAAATTAAATGTGTAAAGTTACGTTTATCATTTTATATATATACTTGCATTCATAATAGCCGACTATAATAAGTGAAGTTTATCACGCTATAAACAACCATGCATGCAGCATTATCTTCTTATACGTATGTACTTCTTTTGTTTTTTGAAATTTTACCTCTTTGATTTATCTTTTTATTATAAATTACGCATTGATTTATTTTACTTAAATAGTACAACTGATTGTAAAATACGAAATAAAATTACAACAATAGTTTGAATTAATTTGCTTTCGCAAATAAATAATCTTTTATATAAATTTTTCATTTCAAAAAAATCAAATCATACCTTATTAAGTAATAATTTAATTATTAGTTTATTTTAATTTAAATATTGTTAGTAGGAAAACCTTAAATATTTCTTAATTTGACATAAGATCTTATAATTGCGTTTTTGTATAAGAGAGATAGAAAAAATTGAAAAATACACATGTACTAAATGGTTCGTTTTAGTAATAGTTAAGGACTAGATTGAAAATGGTGAAGAAAAAAACCGGACCTCAAAAACTCACCCCTTAATTCCTAAATCAACGACACCATATCTTATGTCGATCGATGAAATCAGTTTTAGGATGAAGGTAAATTCGATTTTAGATCTTCTTCTTTGATTCATAACTATTTTGATTACTGCCATTAGATTTACTTTTAATAATATTTGGTTTTCATTGAATCCACTATAACAAAACAATAAAATTCAATAACTATCAATTACTTTCAAAGTTTAATCAAAACACTCTTTGATTGTTGATGTTCGTTAAAGAGATAACTGAAAGCATGTGATTAAAATCAAATTTCATGTGTGAACTGTTATAGGCAAGAAAAGTGTTTGATAAAATGCCTCAAAAGTTTATTCGAATGAAACACATTCCGTTAATGGTTAGTTAGAGCTATCTTATTTTTTTTTCATGAATCGTGGTCATCTTCTTCTTCAAGCATTATTTTAACCCTCGGGTTTTTTGACGAGTTGTTAAAGAATATTACAATTGGCATTACTAAAGACAAATAAAAGTTGATCATCAGGTTCATTTTTTATAAGTAATTATAGTTTCTATATAAAAGATTTATTGTTACAACGATGGGATTTAAGATAGCAAGAGAAAAAAAAAAATCTTACATGAAAAGTGGTGTATGTTTTATTTACATATTCATAAGATTTCATAATAAAATGGGCCAAGGGTACGTGCATTCAGGTTCAACATAGCTATATACATAGTTTTGAGGGTTGATAGTAGTAGTCACATTAATGACGAGTACATGTTAAATGATTTCAACCCGTTTAACAAAAAGTATCTCTTTTGGGGTCAAATGCAACCACATTTTGTGCTAAGTAATCTTTCATTAAGTTAAGTCTCTTACATGGATTTCTTTTTGTTTAACTGGTAAATGGTATAAGCATGTTGCATAATTATGTGATATTAAAGATAAACAAATCTAAGCTGAGTTGTAAAAACCAGCGTGGTGTTCTTTTGTAACCTATATGCAATTGTTTTTTTTTTTTTTTTTTTTTTTTTTTTTTTTTGATGTAGTATAGAGTTTGATATCTATGCTATCATGTCCTTGACAATTCCTGTTTTAGTTTAAAAGTTACATTGATATTATCGTGTTTGTCTCGAAGTAATTTTAAAGATTACAAAATAGGTGAAGACACAAGTTTCTGTATTTCTTAGGTTTTTTCATACTCTTGGACTAGAATGTAAATTTTTTAATAAAACTGCATAAATCCTTATACAAAACGAATTTATATTATATTACAATTCCTAAAATCCCACAACAAAACTTAAACCGTATATATACTCAATTTAATGGCCAGTTTGTTTATTCGACATATAATTCATCAGAAGAACTCTCTTCAGTTAACATCACTTTGCATGTATTAAGATTTACCGCTCGCGTTTTGCACAAGTGAGTTTCCTGCAGTTTGCTTAGGATTGCTTATTTAAACTATATATATGCCATGTTTGGGATCTCTTAAGCCAGTGTATTCTACGGATATGAATATGCCTTGCTTTGTAGTCGTTCATGCAGCTGATCCTGTTATAGGTATGATTAGAAAGAAGTTTTAAGGCCAAAAGCCCACTATGGATTTTATAATTGCAACATCTATTATAGGTTAGGTTATTGGGTCTAGGGATGAACGTTATCGCCTGAAAGTTATTGCTGCTGCCTGCCAGACCTCTAACAGGGGTTAATGTAGGTCGCTCTGTGTTTTTGTCTTATAGGGTGGGTGTCACGGGTGGACATTGTGGAAAACCCCGTTTTACACTATACATCACATTCTCAAAAGTTTCGACAGATATATCCCTCTGTTAGTCAAAGTTAACCAATATACATCCACGAGGATGAATGGTGCAAATTGTGTGTCGTTAACTTATACACGTGGCCGTTTAGTAAGGGTTTTCGTATCATTTTATCTTCCCAGCTACCTCACTACTCTTTTCTAAAGTCACTTAAAAAACCTTAACACACACACACACACACACAAATCCTTTTTTATCCTCTCTAATGTTTCACCCAAATAAAAAAAACCCTAATTGAAAACCCCAAATTGAAAAACCTTAACACACACACACACACAACAATGTTCATCCCAAAAACTTGTAGATGTGGGTTACCCACAATCCTTAGAACTTCGTGGAAAACAGCAAAGTTCATCCCAAAAACTTGTAGATGTCCTGGACGCCGCTTTCATTGTTGTCCAAAACCCGTAAGTCTTGAGTAATTTTATTTTACATTTTGATTTTCAATTTATTTTATAGTTTGATTTACAAATTTTTGAAGGAACCAATTTGTGGGTTTTTTTATTGGTTCAATCCACCAATATATGAAAGAACGGTGGCGATTATTCCTGGATTGTTGAGAAACATGAACCAACTACAAGATTCATCGAGGAAAATCTTTTAAAAGCGAGAAGATTGAAGTTTTTTTAGGATTTAGTTGGTTCTTCTTTGTTGTGTATCTGATGATGAAGTGAAATTAAGGATTGTACTCTTTTATCCTTTTTAGGATTTAGTACTGATAATGATGATGATGTGAAATCAAGTAATCTGTTGTTTTAGTGCAGTATTGTAATCTTTTGTGATCAATGAAGTGTGTTTTGTTTTTTCATCTCAAATTATTATTTTTTTGTTATCTATTATTATCAATGGGTTAAAATGGGTTGAAATGGGATACAATGTGTGTAAATGGGTTGAAATATGGTGACAAACCTGCTGGAAAATGGGTAGAAATTGGTTAAATGGGTTGAAATGGAAATGTAGTGACAACCCTGTTGGACAATGGGTAGAAATGAGTTGAATGGGTTGAGATGACCAAACCTGCTTGACAAACTTGCAGACTGTGAATAGCTATGAAATGGGTACAAATATGTACGAACACCCTTGCAGACTATGATCAACTAGTACATAACATAACATAACATAAGTTTACCCTTGCAGACTGTGATCAACCAGTACATAATATAACGCAACTTGAAATGTTTCCAGGCCTTCCAACCAGTACATAACATAAGATTACACTACTTAAAGTACTACAAGTTTCCAGGCATTTTTTCAATACATGTTTCCAAAAGACTTAAAGTACTACATGTTTCCAAATGCATAAACAAGTACATTACTTAAAATGTTTAAACAAACACTAAAATCACTTCCTGGTTTTCCCCTGGCACTTGACTCCCTTTTGGCAAACTTGCAGCTGCACTTTGACTTCCTTTTTTTGTTTGAGACCTTCTTGCACTAAGTTGTGATACACTAACCCTTGCAGACTGTGATCCACCAACCCTTGAAGATTGGGATCCACCAACCCTTGAACCATGTGATCCACCAACACCAGAGGGCTCTTTACATGTCCTTTTGTTGTGACCTATTTGGTTACACTTAAGAGATATCACAGTTTTGCCAACCCTGGACAGTTTACCATTTGAAGTAATCTTTTGGTTTGAAATCACTTCTGCAGACTTCCTTATTTTCTTTGGTAGCCTTCTAATTTGTGGCTGAATCTTTGGTGGAATGATAGTGTATGGGCTAGGTTGTTTCTCCTACAAGCTTGGTTCATTGCATGGGTTAATGGTGTAACTATATTGCTTCTCCCAAGTTGCTAGCCAATAACCAGCATGCACCCATGTTTCAGGAAACGCAACATCATCCCTGTTTAGAGCCATATCATTTACCACTACTACTGCATGATTGCAGGGCATTCTAGTAACTCCCATTTCCGTTGACTGCAAATATTCTCTTCTACATCCACTACACACATATCATCCCATGAACCACTTACTTGATACTTAGTTCCACCATTCCACATTACCTTCATATACATAACAGATATTAGACACTACACATCACAAATACCAATTTATAAGCATAACAATTTACCGTACAAGAGCTAGCTTCAGTCTTGATTGCATTAAACAGCACAGTAGCAGGTGTTAAAGGGCCTTAACTCTTTGCAATAACTTTTTTAACATTGGCAATCTTTTTAGTCAAGTAATCCTTAACAAAATCTAGACATGTAATAATGGGAAGATCTATTTCATTCAACAATTGTCTATTAAATACCTCACACATATAGTTAAGTAAAACATCAGAGTATGCCCTACCTACAATTGTTAAGTGAGATAATAATTTAAGTAACATAATAGAGTATAAGTGAAGAGAATTATTTATGTTAAGTAAAACATACCACTGAAATGGGCTCTTGACCAATGCTATGTTGGTATTTTCTTTAAATAATCATAAACTCCTTCATCCACACTCTTTAACTGCTCCATTGCCTATTAAAATATGGCACAGTAGTAGCTGATGCACATCTCTATAACAAGTCCTTGTATAGCTTACCTCTCCAATGTAGCTTCATATTCTCGTGTGAATGTCTTAAGAAAAAACTATGCTCAGCATATGAATTTTTTTTTGAAATTGCTAGTAAGATGCCCTAAAAACAAAATAGACAGTTAGAATTTATCAACCACTATAACTAAAGACAAGTAAAATTAATAAAGATTACCTTTTATCTATCAGAAATGAAGGTAACATGCTTGTCAAATCCATATCAAACCCTAAACATGTCAAAAACCATGACCATGAGCTAGTAGTTTCTGCTTCCACAACAACATATGCAACTGGATATGTCCCATGGTTTGCATCAATCCCAACTGCTGTAAGTAGTTGGCCAGGGTATTGTCCTTTCATAAAACACCCATCCATTCCAAGCAAATCTTTTAAGCCAACTTTAAACCCTCTCTTCAGAGCACCAATACAAACATAGATCCTTCTGAACTGTCTTGTTGTATCATTTGGATCAAAATCTCTTTCAAGATCTATTTTCACAGTAGTGTCTTCATTGGTTCTTTGCAAGTCTAGCACATAATCCCTTAACCTTGAATATTGTTCTGTGAAATCACCCTTACTTAAGTTTCATTTGTGCTTTAGCCATAGCCCTATTTACCTTGTTTGTAGTGATACCTACTTGATACTTCTTTTGAAGTTGCTCTTTTAGGGTTGTAATAGGGATGTTTGAGTTTGGTTGATTGTTTCTTTAATATATTTGGGAATAAAAGTATTGGTGAACAGATTCACTTCTCTGGTTTGCAGACAACTGTGTTCATCAGTAAAAGTAGCCACAATCTATGTTTCTTGACTGCATTTTTCTTGTTTGGATATATGCAAAGTCCAAGGACATGTGATAACCTCATACTTGTAATTACCTTTGATGCCACCTATCTTTATTCTCTTCCCACCTACTTTACTTATTCCTCCTCCACATGCACTCGTGTCAGCATTTTTTGACTTGACCCATTTTCTATCTACACATTTTAACTTACTTGGACTTGGATCACAATTTAGCCCACTAGCACTTGGGCCCTCACTAGGGTATGTGAACACATGACATTTTCCTTTACATATAACCCTCACCTTTATTTTATCATTTTTCCATATATATAACTGTCTTCTAGTAGCCACAACATGAGCAGTCACAAGTTCTATAACAGATTTTTTATCCTCAAATTCTTTCCCTACAAAAAATGTATCACTGCGCCATATACAGTTGGGGTATATGGCGTAACACAGAGTGTATCTCTGCATCGTATATAGTTTCTGGAAGCAAAAATTTTGTGTTCCCCAAAGTTTCGAAGATTAAATGGGAACTTACCTGAGATATTTTTCCATTCCTTTGACTAATCATACCTGCAATTACCAACATATAGTATACCAAACCAAAAAAATGTACAAAATTAAAAAAAAAAAACAAAAATGAAAGGAAAAAACATCCGGGTTATCTCCCGGTTAGCATTTTTCTTTAGAAGTCTTTAAGTTAGACTTTACGCCTTCTTCTAAGGTGCACTTTGGACACGTCCAACTGCATCTATCTCCTTCCTAACTCCTCTCCTTAAGGCCGCGACATTCTTCATGCAAAGGAGTAATTCTTTTAATCTTCCACTTCTTAATGTGGTTCAAATTTTCCTTGCCATCAAACCTAAATCTCTTGACTTCATATGTATCTATTGTGACTTTCAAAGGATTATAGGGTATCTTTACCTCCTCACATCTTCTTTTTTCGCTTTCCTCGAATTTCCCATTATACCAAGTTCAGGACTTATAACTATATACCTTTTCACATTTTTCCCAAATTTCATTTAACAACTTTCCTTGTTTTCCCATCCTATGCTTATACTCACGATCCAAATATTCAATTTCTTTTCTAAGTTCTGCATATTGTCCCTTAGCATTATCCGTCTTTTCTAATTCTTTTTTTTTCCTTTCTTCAAGACTTTCCGAGTACATAGAGTTGTAAAGATTGGAATGTTCATCAGAAGCACCCATGTTGCAAACTTGTTGGTATTTAGGATCTAAAGGTGGTTCTTCCGTTTCTCCATTCTCTCTTTCTAAAGTATCCGAATCTTCCTCATAGTCCGCTGATCAATCTCTTCATCTCCAAATCTAGCTTTCAACCAATTATCAAAAGGCATTTGACGTATCTTACCGTTGTTTTCACCTTTGCCTTGCATTTTCCTGAAATCTTGTACTTCACTGTCGCACTTCCAGTGATCATATAATTCATCACTTGATGTATTGATTTTGGTGCGTTCATACCCATTAGAGTCACATGATGGCATGATGCGATAAGATGTTTCTTCAAAAGTAATGTTCGGCTCACAATGATGTCTCTCTAGCCTTCCTTCTCATTGTTCGTCATTAATTTCCTTCCTTGCATCATTCCCTTCACCCGACAGCTATTCTAAAGTACAAATACCTTCCGATTCCTCCTCAGGCTCATCTACGGTTTATATGGATCGTTCCATATCCATCATAGATGACTCCTGTTCAGCGCAATCTTCATCTTTGTCACGACAATAATCAATTCACCACTCGTCAAAGAAATTTTCTCTAGTTCTTTGGTCTATTTTAGTATTACCCACTTTTATTCATGACCAATCATAAAAGGTAAGTCCTCGAAGTTTGCCTTTTGTCTTTCCTTATCAAGGCAGCATCCCCATTTTTTTAACATTTCCCCTTCTTTTAGCTCTTCTATTAAATCACCTCCGTTGCATTTTTTTAAAGAAGGGTCATAGGAGGGCAAATATCGATTGAGATCCTCGCTTCTGGCTAATATGGGTCTACAAGTGTGCACCCTCCATATTGCTTGAGATTTCCAATTCCCATCGTGATCATTTCCTCCTATCTTTATGTTTATCTCATGAGTCTCAACATTACATGCAATATTATCATTATTGGTTTCAAACAAATGATTAAATCTTTCAAATTCGACGTAAGATGGTGAATCAAAGGAGAAAAGATCATCAGATATTTCTAAGAAATTGAACATTTCATCTTCACTAGGTGCCTTAATGATTTTAGCCATACAAACAGATTCTGTTGTTAAAGATGTATCTATATTTTCATTTGTTTTGAAAGAAATTCTTTCGTTTCCTACTTTCAGTGAAATCTGTTTGTTGAAAACATCTATTTGTGCGTGAGTTGTAGCTAGTAAAGGTCTTCCGAAAATTAAGGGCATCATAGGATCTTCAAGCATATATGTGACTATAAAGTCTAATGGGAATATAAACTTAGTGATTTTTACTAACACATTTTCCACAATACCGATACGTGTCCTTCTAGTTTTATCAGCCATTTCAATCACAAGACTAGTAGGTTTTAGATTTTCTAAACATTTGGAATGACATAACACTAATGCTGGCACCTAGATCAGCTAGAGTGTTCCTAACATTTCTACTACCAATTGAACAAGGAAGAGTGAAACTCCTTGGGTCTTTTTCTTTTGGAGATAGTTGATTTTGTAGGATCGTCGAACATCTGACATTAAGCTTTACTTCATCATCCACCTTGATCACTGACTTTCTCGTGGATAACTCCTTAACATGCTTGAGATACTCCGACATTCTCCTAAGGGAACAAACTAGTGGTTGATTAATCGTTATCTTCTTTAATCCCTCCAAGAGTTGATGCACAACTGCTTCTTCCTTAGGTTCCTTCATGCCTTTAACTTCATCAAGAATTTTCTCCTTGATGACTGTAGCTCTATCTTCCTTATCCTGTTCATAAGATGCAAAAGAAACACTGGAGAATTCATTAGCAGTATACTCATATGGTGTAAAAAGAGGCATCTCGTCATTTGTGAATATGGCCTTGCAATGCCCAATAGGAGTAGAGTTGACGCTTGAGGTTTTATCGTCGTTTATCTTAAAATGCTTAGTCAACTGTCCAATTTGGGTCTCCAAGTTATTCAAGGTCGCGTTTTGGTTCCTAATATTCATTTCAGTAGACTCTTGGAGCTTTTTCCTCCACTCATCGGTCATCGCCCTTCTTTTTGTTGATTTATCTATATATCTGCAGACAGTTTCTTCGAGGCTTGGCTTCCTTTCTCCAAATGGTGCACGGCTGTCTACTCTAGTGTAGTACCCCGGTGGTCATACTTGATATCTTGCGCCGTTCCCACAATTACCTTGGAAAGTTCTTCCAAATTCGCCATACTTGACCTCTTAAACTGTCTTATCTTCCTCCTTAAGATGACATGCATTCCTTGGTCAAGTGCATCCCTTCGTAAACCTCGCAACCTACCTGAATAGCATGCACGTTTTCCTTTAGCTTCTTCATGCCACGTCCAAGGCTGTCGAGTTTTGTTGGTGATAATAGCCATGCAGTTTGAATTATCAGTGCTTCTTCGCCTAGTAGTCCCTCCATCGTGCAATTTATGTGAGTGATATGCCATATCTTTGATGGTTTCAAGAGCTACTGGTGGTGCCATCTTAGGGATCGACCCCCTAGAATAGAACATCTGGCAAGTAGGGACGTCAAGACCCTTGTAGAAGAGTTGCACCTTCTGTTGGTCGTTCAAGTCATGTTGTCTGCACTTGAAAAGCAAATCATTGTACCTTTTTCATGCTTGGTACAACGTCTCATCCATATCCTGCTTGAAGTTATGAATCTCCTCCATCTATTTAGCAGTCTTTGAGGGAGGACAATACTTCTGAAGAAAATCTCTCTCCAAAAGTTCCCATGTGTTGATTGTTCCAGCAGGAATCTGGTCTTTCCACCTCTTGGCAGGTCCATTGAGTATCATAGGGAACACCCTGAGCTCTTGGCAGGTCCTTCATAAATTGACTCTTGATCTCGAAATGGACGTTATTTGCAATTTCGGGTAGAACCACGCCCGGTGCATGGTTTTCTCGAGTCATACCCATGTACTCCTCCATAGTGAGCGTGTTAATCTCCACCTCAGCCATCTTTTGAGATTGGTATCCGAAGCTTCTGATTCATAAAATGAGAAAATGTTGTGAAGTGATACCGGTTTCACTTCTCTCCTTGATCTGAACTGTCTTTTCTGGATTAGCAAACGGTGTGTACAACTTTGAACAAGAGCTCCTAGTCATGCACCTGAACATTCACAAAAAAAGATCAGTAGATTACGTGTGTTTGAAAAAAGAAAATAATAAATAAATAGAAAATTTTTAAATTAAAAATAATAAAAACTAAAGACTCAAATTCTAAAACCTAATTAGCTCCCCGGCAGCGGCGCCAAAAACTTGATAAGCGTTCATCAGGTCTTAAATTTATAAAGTCTCGTCGACCTACTTGTGTCAACACCTATACTAACGGGCAGTGTACCCGATCGTACGTAGTGAGAAAATGGTAAATCCGAGGTCGTTCCAAGAGCTATAAGGTGGTCTATTAAATTGAGTCTTAAACTATTTAACTTAAGTGTCACGATTAAATTGAAGAAATAAACTAAATACTTAATGGAAATGGTCGTGTAACCTAATCAAGAGGAGAAAATGGGTTAACCAAGTTAATCCATAATGAATGTTATGTTCATATTCCTAATGCAATGTCTAATTACCGTCTTTGTTGGTGATCTTATTTCGCCAGTCATAGTTTAGTGTTATGAACTAGCCTATAATTCCTAGTCTCGATATGCCAATTATCAAACCAATTAACTAGTCCCTAGTCATTAAGCATCAACTATCTATGTGACTTATTCATATGCTAATAAGTGTTCTTCTTAGCATTTAGGCATCCTAATTGTATAATTTAGGCGATTAACTTACACGGTTGTGATTGGATCGATCCCTATACAACTAAGGATCAACCTGATTTCCAAAGCAAATTGATCTATTCACCTAGTGATCAGAAACTAAATACGTCTAAAAATTACCACAATGCAAGGATTTTATAATAAGCACATAAATATCCAACATAACAAATGATTGCTTCATAACTAGGCTAACACCAAAGGTGTTTAGCCGGCCTTGTTGTAAAGTACAACACAATCTATGATTAAAATTGAAAAAGTAGTAAACATGGCGTTTGATACGATTACTCTATGTCGATCTGTCTTCAATGATGTTCGGTTCGTGATTCTCCCGTGAAAATCTCTCCAATATTGCTGGAAAATGGCCTTGAATGAAACCCTAGACGTACCTCCAACTGAGAGGTGGAATAGGTGATGATTTTTCAGAATGAATTAGGGTTTTTATTTATAATTTTCCTGACCTCGACATATATACATCGCAACCCTAAGTAAGGCGTTACATCGCATATGCTCTCATTAAACATTTTCTTCACAGCTTCGTGAGCATTATGGCGTAGCTCAATCGTCCCCATTACGCCGGATACACCAAAATGTTGAAATCTTTCCAGACCTTGAGATTATTACGGCGCAGAGGTAAAATGATCATTGCGTAACATCGCCTATCGTTAAATTTTGTGTATTTGATTACGGCGTATCTCATGTGTCCATGATACGTCGTATAGGTCCTGTGATACGGATAACTCTTGAGTCTTCAATATCGATACGGCGTATCCATTACGATGGGATTACGCCGTATGTCTTCCTTGGATGAGACTGCCTAGAGTATGGATACGGCGCAGGTGTTAGATATCATTTATGTCGTATATGTATTATGTTCCAACTTTTCTTGATTCCAAATGAGTAACTTCTCAATTCCACATCTCGCCATTCAATGCATGGATAATTCCTATAAAACAAAATAGGAAGCAATTAAGTATTTAATTCTCATAAAAGTACACGAAATAGGAGCATAATATAAGGGAATTTGATGGAAACAATATAAACTATTTGATGTTATCAAATATCCACATCTGCATCATTCATAACATGCTCATCATCAACTATATAGTTACTATCTTGACTATCATCAGAATCACTATCACTCTCACTTTCAGAAACACTTTCTGCAACTGAACTCTCTACCTCATTATCACCCCCACCTAAATCAACATAATTCAATCTAGGTTCCTCTAAAACATCATATGTTCCCTCTCCCATATCAAGCAATAGTGGCATTCTATATGTCTTCTTAACAGGCTTCTTAAAAGGCTTCCTAACTAATGCTGAACTAGGTCCTTCACCAACTATTTCCTCATTCAAACCTTGACCATCTAAACCATCGGCATTTAATCCTTGTCCCTCTAAATCAATAGCATTCAATCTCGGTTCCTCTAAAACATCGGCAGATCCCTCTCCCAATCAAGCAATAGTGGCATCCTATTTGTCTTCTTAGTAGGCTTCCTAACTAATGCTAAACTAGGTCCTTCACCAACTATTTTCTTCAATCATCACTCTCTGTAGTGATTTCCAGTAAGTTTCTAGAACTGTATACTCATGCTCAATGTAAACCTCAATAAGTTTGTATTTATCAACATACCTAACTAGGTTCAACACATCCCCATTATTTCATAGTGCTTGTAACCTATAATCCAAATCATTGTTAGGTATTTTAAATGATAGTACATCACATAATCTTTCCTCTTGTAACCTAACTTTCCAATCATCTCATTATTTCTATATCTGAAAATAGGTCAACATCTATAAAGTTTATATAATTATGGGTCCTTTGTATGTACTTTCTACCTGTACTTTCACGAAAGAATCCACCATGTTTGGTTCGTTTTTCGTTACTGGGAGTATAGTGCATCTCTAGATGTTTGGTTCATTTTGCTTTTATGTCTCTTTTTGTTGTATCTTTTTCTTGGGGCTTGTATGGGTCTGCATAAAAAACACTCCGGAGTAAAAACCGATGGCAAGACCTTCATAGGTGGGGATTTTTCTCTTATCTTGGTTCTCTATAATTGGCAATCGTTTTTTTTTATCCTTTTAAGTCTTCACAACTAAAGCATCGGGAGGTATCTAGAAAGTGTAGTTATTGTTTATTTCTAAATCTGTAATTGTACTCATTAGCTTTTAGTGACTTACTAGTAGTTTCTTATCTTAATATAATTTTGCTGTTATAAAAATTGAAATAAATAAGAGCAAATTCTCAAAACAGTACAAAAAGTTATATAGTGGTCACCAAAAGATACAAAAATAACACATCTTCTCTAAATGGTCATGTGCGAATGTACGACTCTATTGAATGTGCGACAAGTGTCCATTTTTATAATAATAAAGTACAGTGTTAAGTGAGACTTTGACTTTGAATTTTTCTTTAAATGACAAATATACCCTCTTTTAAATATAAATACATTCTTTCGCCTAAATCACTCATACACTTCATCACCGCCTCTCTCTCTCTCTCTCAAAAATTCCGGCCGCTAACACCACACACCATCACCACCACAGATACGCCATCAACACCACAAATCAACACCTCCATCACCACCGCCATCACCACCACACATCCGCAATCACCACCACAGATCCGCCATCACCACTACCATCACCACAGAGCAACACCACCACAGATCCGCCATCACCACCACAGATCAACACCACCATCACCACCACATGTCCTCCATCAGCACCACAAATCAACACCACCATCACCACCACAGATCCGCAATCACCACCACAGATCCGCCATCACCACCACATATCAACACCACCATAGATCCGCCATCACTACCACATATCAACACCACCACAGATCCGCCATCAACACCACAGATCTGCCATCACCACCACCAAATATATCCTCATACCCAGATTAGATGGAGATTTGAAGAAGTAAAAGAAGAAGATCAGGATAGATTTGATGTTTTCTTTTAATAGTAAAAATTATGTATTATATATGACTTTGAGGTTTTTTTTATATGTGGGGTGTAGTACATTTGTGTTGATGTTGTAGTACAGAGGAAAACGAGATTTAGTATGACAACAAATAAAATAAGTGTTAGAAATAACAAATAAGAGTACATATGAAGACGAGATTTAGTTGACTTTGAGGGTTTTTTTTTTTTTTTTTTTTTTTTTTTTTACATGGTTGTCGCTAGAATGTAAGGTCTCTTGAGAAAAAAAAAGTTAGCCGGAATAAATGGGTGTCGCCGGAATACATGGTTGTCGCCGGCTGTTGATGATCATGGTCATGTCACACATTTGCACATGACCATGTCGCACATTAAAATGAGGGTATTTTGGTCTTTTTAATACTTTTGTAATAAGACAAAAAAAGAATATATGGGAAAACACCCACCTACTACTGTACTTTATTATTAAAAAATGGACACTTTTCGCACATTCAGTGGAGTCGCACATTCGCACATGACCATTTAGGGAAGAGGTGTTATTTTTGTACCTTTTTGTGACCACTACATAACTTTTTGTACTATTTGCTCAATAAATAAATACTTAGGGAATGGATCTAGTGAGAAGATATATTGAAATGAGAAGAGTGAGAAGAAATATCAACCACATATTTTAAATAAAGGGAGAGAAATAATAGGGAGATGCATTTATTTTTGTAGATGCATCTCAAATTTGTGATTGTAATTTATTCTCATCCTTCTCATCTTAATTATATTTCCCATTTGATCCTTACTCTAAATACATAAATAAACAAAAAACTTATAGGCGTGGGTAATTATAAAGGTAGGCACTAGGGATGAGCACGGTACCAGAATGGTACCGAACCCGTATCGAATTGGTGGTACCGTTTTTTTTCCCGAGCATAAAGAGGGTACCGGTACCGTACCGAACGGGATTTGGGTACCGGTACCCGGTACCGGGAAATCGGTACCTATCCAGTACTTTCCCATTTTTTGTTAAGCCAAAATATAATCTAGATTTCATGCTAGTAAAAACATGACAAAACGTGCATTTTCGAGTGATTTCGAAGCACAACATGTAGAAAAACGCAACCAAAAATAAAATAAACATATCACTAAGATAGTCGTAACTAAGAAACGTTCCAAAAGTCATAAGATTCCACCAAAATCATATGGATGTAAATTTTATGATTCTAATGATTGATGATATGTTAGGGTTTGGTTTTTAGGAGGGTTTATGAGGTAACAATGGTTGTTAGACAAAACGTAAAAGCCCTTTTTTTCCTGTATACAAAATACAAACACAGTAGATTAGTTAAAAAAAGAAAAAAAAAACCTTTTGTATTCCGGTACTAAATCGGGAATTCCCGAATAATTCCCGTACCGTTTTTGAAAGGTACCGTTTTTTTTCACCTAATCTGGTAGTCCAGGTACCGGTACGGTTCCGGGACGGTTCCGGGATTCGGGTCCAAATGCTCATCCCTAGTAGGCACAGTTATATGTATTTCGAGTGTCGGATGATTATTTCCACAAGTGGGCTGCTTAATTAGGCAACAAAACTAGGCTTGATTTCATATTTATTCTCGAGTTCAAATTTTTCTTAAAACTTTAACTAGTTAGAATTTAATGTTTGGCTATATTTATACTACTTATAATGCATTTAAGCACTTATCTCTTATTAAATTTTTAAAATTTTCTAATATAGATTTTAAGCAAATACAAGTGAAAAAACATTATTTACAAGTATGTTAAGCACAAATAATTATCATCTTAAAACACTAACTTTCTTACTTACAATTAATACACCCCTTCACCAATAAATACAAATCATTAAGCACAATATACACACAAATGTACAAAAAAACTACTCCAACTCCACTTCTTTTCTTTGCAGTAAACGTGTGTATGGATGCCACAACATATTCTTCATTTACTTTTGTTTATTCTAAATGATACAACACATCATCTCATCAACAACAACTACATAGTTACAACTTCAACCAACAACAAACCACAACAAAACCAACGTCTTTCTCAAAAAATTTAAAAAAAAAATAATAATAAATACAAGAACAAGAACAAAATCTCGGTTTTGGTTTTCGAAATACTCATAGATCCTTAAAGATCCAACAAACACTTCATTGATCTTGGAAAAAACCAAATTTGAAACCACCTACCTGGTTTGCGAGTCACAAACAAGATTCAAAGGAATTGTTGTTTTTCCTTTTCGTGGGTCAAAAATAAGAAATAGTAGGATGCTTATTGTGTTTGTATTTCGATATGAAGACAAGAAACGAGAATCACCAGTGACAAGTTTGTATTTGTCGTTTGGATTAGAGAACGCGGGGATTTTGGTGGTGGGATTTTCGGTTTTAAAATTTAGTGAAGATGAGATGGTGACTTTTGTGAGTTTATGAGATTGAGATGAGAGGAAGGAGATAAGAGGTGGTTGGTGAATAAGAAAATAAGGCAACATTAGTCTTAGTATCATTTAGGGTTATTTTCAAAAATGAGTCTGTATTAATGTTTGTTAAAAAAAATTATATTAGGCCGAGTACTACGAGTTGCACTGGGTATCAGGCAAATAATTTTTTGAGTTATCAATATTTGTTTTGGTTGCGATTATATGTTGGTGCACTAATACTTTTATATGAAATACTAGGCTATTGCTTAAAGATATTACAACAAAAAATCTCTTTTTCTATAAAGTTATTGTCACGGTAAAAATATAATAGTAATATATTATACGCCCAAAATTTTAATTTCAGAGTACCCGCCGCCGCAACGCGCGGGTACCATGCTAGTATAAGTATAATGCATCTATATCTCGAATGTACAAAAAAGTAAGACACCTCATATAATTTTAACTTAGAATATTTGTTTAAAAACAATACTTGCCACCTCATATAATTTTTGGGTTAATAACCTATTAAAGCATCATACTTGTCACAAAAATCAGTTCGACGTAGCAAATAAAAAAAATACCCCTTTTTGGCTATTTGACCCGAGTATTTTGTCTTTTATAGGCATTATACCACTTTCACAGCCGGTACCCGGTAATGTTTAACCTGATCTTATCCTAGTTGGCACCCACTCACCCAACATCATACAGCTGGCATATATATGTATGCAGACACTTTGACTGATCTTATCCTAGTTAGCTCAAGTCTCCTACCCCCATCATTTTAAAGGAAGGTTTAGTTAGCTCAAGTCTCCTACCCCCATCAAGTCTCCTGTTACTATGCAGACACTTTGACTAGATCGGAGGTAGCCACCCACCGGTCACCGCCGCTCACCACACTACACCGCCACCATTAAAACACCCTTTGTGATCCCCTCATCACTAATCCCCACCGTACGCGCCATATTACAACACTCAACCATCACCACGCGCCTCCCCTGCCATCACCACATAAAGATTCAAGTAGATCCGTCAGTTTTAAAGGAAGGTGCACGGAGGTATGTTTTGATGAGAGGGATAATGAACGGAGGTATGTTGTTGCGTTGAATAGTCATAATGAGGCTACGAGTGGTGAGGATGGTGGGTTTAATTTGTAAGATCAGTGATGTGATTTGTTCAAGTATTAACCTTCTATGAGGATGCTTTTCTATCTTTCTTTTTTCAGATATATGTTTGGTATGTCGGCCAATAATGCAGGCTTGTTAATGCTGGTAGACAATGGACTTCAGATGGGACAATGGAGGTATCTTTCAAGAACGCAATTCTTGAAATATTGATCCTGCTCATCCGATTCTTGAAAATGTGGATACATATATAGTCGTAGGATATTGTCCAGTGGTGGTCCGGTGAGATGATGGTCCGGTGGTGGTGGTCCGGTGAGATGATGGTCCGGTGAGATGATGGTGTTCAGGTTGTTAATTCCTCAAATGAGGAAAGTCAAGATGGTTTGGTAAAGTTAGTGGGTGATTCATGTGGGGGGAAGAAAAAAAAATGATATATATTATGAGGTGGACATTTTAATGCCTAGGTGTACACAAATGTGGACATTTGACTGCCTAGGTGTACACAACCGGAAGTTGGAGGTTGACAATGTATCATAGAGACAAAATAGACAAGATAAGTGACCAAAAGAGCTATTTTTTTTGTTCGCTACGTCGAACTGCTTTTTGTGACAAGTATGATGCTTTAATAGGTTATTAACCCATAATTTTTCTAATATACCACACAACCCGGAAAAATATTGTATCGAGTACTTGATAAAATAAAGCAAACACGGATACGTCTTGCACTGATTTACAAGATCCAAATTTCGAAACTGATTATCAAAAACCAAAATAACTTGAGAATTTTGGAACTTGCTTAGCCCAAATCAGTCTCAAAGTTTGGGCTAGGCCGTAGTACCTACAGAGGAAGGGGCACTGTCCCCGGCGTCCCATTCACGCACTCTGTTGAGACAAAACCAAGACTGGCAAGGTGCTAGCAGCTTAGCCTATTGAATGAGGAGATGCATGCAAGTCCTAACTAACTTATTAAAAAGGGGCATTGTGAGCCTTTGAAGCCCCTCGCAGGCCAGGTGAGGGGTAGGTACTACGACATATAATCAAGATCGATAAAAGGGCTTTTCGGCGAGTAGCCTCTTGATATGTGTGCGGTAGAACACTTTCATAAGAAAAGGATCGCTTTCCACTCTCTTACATGGACAGTCTTGTCGACTCATCATCCGACCATAAGTTCCTTAGTTTCATGGATGCTTTTTCTACAAGCAAATCGCCATGAATCCTGACGACCAGGAAAAGACTTAACTCATAATTGAGGACGGCCTCCACTGTTACAGTAGAATTAGCAAATTTTACACGAATTTTCAAGTGGATGAGATTGGTCGAGTGGTCTCAGTTGGTGCTCGTTCTCCCCTCTTCAATTCCCAATGAACAACATGATCTTGACCTATCATTTGTTCAATTTGGTCGATCTGATATTTAGTTAATTCTTTTATCTTTATGTTCCCACTGATACCTAATCGATAACGAACCAGAATGGCTTTTTTAGGCCCAATTCCATCTATTTTTGTTGAGGCAATTCTGACTTGTTCATCGGCAACTGATCTAGCTCCTGAAATATATAACATTCTTGATCCTTCCTTTTACTAGTCTTCTCGGCTGGAATCAAAAAAGATTCTCCGCTCTGCTCCTACTCCTTCTTCTCCTTTAGGATAGGGTCGTCGTTGGTCCTTTTTTGCACTAAAAAACTAGTCAGAGCAACTAACTGTCTACGTACGAAATTTACAGAACAGGAATAAGAAACCAGACGGGATAAAAGAATCATTTATATAATTTTTTTAAGTAACATTTTAATTTAACACTTTTGTTACATAGTATTGTTTAGAAAATGCATTTGATTTGGGTATTAAACACTTAGTACTAATAAGTGATAATTTCGAGGTCGAATACTTCAAAATGGAATATTTAATAGATTATTTTCTACACGTACTTGAAGCGTGGGCGTCTAAAGCAGAATCAAGATCCACATTCTTAGTTGAACAGTTCCAAGATTAAAAATATTAACGCAAATCAAAAAACCATATTATAAGAAAGATTCGTATAATCCATATTAATTACGCCTGACGTACTAATTAATTAAACCGCTTAAGTACCGTACAAGAGTTAAAAAGTTTAAATACAAATATTGTCTTAATTCAATTCATTCTCTGTCAGCTTCGACAAGATCAAAAGGATGCTATTTTTGTGTACTTGTAATCATAGATCCAATGTTAGTGCATTCTGCTTATCAAATACTATTACAATAATAAAAAACGCTTAAAAAATAATTGAGTATTGTTTTGTTTAAAGACAGTTTAAGGGTGTGTGACCAGAGAGGCAGAGACTGTATTTAAGAATATTGTAGTTCTCAAAATTTTTACTAAATTATGAAACAATGTAGTTTATAACCGAACATAAATATAACTTTTCAATCGTATAAATTTTTATTGAATAAATCAAAGAATTATAAAGTGTTACATGTAAAAAAGACTTAATTGAGTGATAATATAAATGCTTTCTGACCAAGCAAACTTATACAAAATAAGTTTACAAGTGAACTCTTAAGGTCGCTTATAGGATGAGGGACCTTCTGTGAGTTCAAGACAGAGTAAATTCACTTCTTAAATGTTTACAATAAATATGAAATGATAAGCATTTACTCCGATCAGCATTCTCTTTATATAGGAGAGTACGAGGATATCACGTGTTGTGTTGTTGGGACGTATCAAGTATTCAGTGGAAAAATACATCTTTTATTGAATACTTTTTCTTGAAAAACCAACAAAGTTACTATAGTAAACATTCCAGCCAACTGTTTAATGTCTTTTCATCAATTCTTACTTGATTTGACTTTATCCAAAACGCACTTTATCTCGCCTTTTTGCATTCTTGAAAAATCTCGCCTAAATATCTTGAGTGATATTTTGAACTATGCTCTGTTGGATGTTCAGAGAGCTATTAAGTTCATCTAGGTATTGTCAACCCCTGATGACCTTTTTTCTTCCGCTTCAGTTCTTTCTACATACTAGCTGACTCCGTATCAGCTAGCGAGTATGTCTTCAATTCAACTAATCTTCGATTTCTTTAACGATGTCTTTGACTTGAACTTTGATGAGATTGTGCGTTGACTTCATTATCAGCGAGTCTTCTTGACTTATACTAGTTTATGTTTAAATCTTGATCAGAGACCATTAGTCACCAAATTAACCCAACAAATAGCCATATTTTCTTAGTTTATATAACATGGATTAGATTCGAAACATATACGAATTACATAATTCATGTTTACATGCATGTAACAATCTGTTTAATTTACTAGTGTAATAGGACTTGAGGGTTACAGATTACCAAGAAAAATATTTAACTCACATCATGACAACTAGTATCAATCGGCAATATTTATCTGAGGTTTTGTTTGTTAGTCCGCTGTTTTTGCCAAGCCTACAAGTGGGCAAAAAGATATCAAAGATTTTAATGAAACATTTAATTCTACTATGCACATGTGATACTACAAAACATTGATCATTCTAGTCCATGAACAAAAATAAAAAACACCATACTCTTAACACAAACTTGATCATACAATATCAATTTCACCCTTGACTCAATTCAAAGTGGTAAACTTTTTGAGGTAAAAAATGATGCTACCGACGACTTTGAATGCTCCAAAGGTACAAACTCATTTGGGATGTTCGCCCTCTTTACTATCCTTCTCATATTGCTCTGCAAGCTTTGTTCTACCAATTGCCTTACAGCGTTGTTGTTTGGGTAACGACGCGATGAGTCCACTGGTTCAGTGTCAGTGGACCCACAAAGGGGCGCTGATACATTCGCCCCTACACTTTGTTTCCCTTTATTGTTCCTTAGAATATCTAAAATCCGAGAGGACCTCTTTTGCGCTAAAGTGCTTCCTAGAAGAGTTAATTCAAGAAGTGAAGACATGATCCCTGCCTCGATCATGGCTTGACGATCAACGTAAGACTTGTGAGCCATCACCATCAAAATGTACGTCGCCTTTTCTTGGCAATCAGGCAAATCCACCCAATTTAAAACATCTACCAATATCACAAAGGCATCTTTGACAGTACTAATCGCCTTTCGACCCTCAGGGGTCGACACAATATTACTCAAAATGGAAAGTGTTATATCGCTTACTTCCATATCTCCAATTTTTGTCATGAGAAACGGTACAAAATCATCTATCTCAACCATTGGTGAAACATTTGGTGGCAAGATAGATAGGTTGTAAAGTGCCCTCAAAGAATCTTGAATCACTAGTGACTTGCTGGTTTTGATCAAGCTTTTTATCAAGAACGAGATGGCCCCTGACGATCCGATGATGAGTTTATTTGAATCTAGCGCGCTTAATCCTAGAAAATTTGCAACAATTGCTGCTGATAAATTTTGGTCAGGTGAACCCTCACTTGGAGATTCAGTTAGATCTAGCATCTTGTGTACTACTCCTGCTTCAACTATCGCGGCTTTGTTGCTGAAATTAACATCAAAAAAAAAAATGAATACTTTTCATGAAATATAACTTATTTTTTTTTAACAATAATGAGGCTTGAACTCGCAACTTTTAGTTAATGTGCTAAAGTGTGTATAGGAGAGTGAGAAGTGTGTTACCGATCATTTCCGATTCCAAGATTGAGAAGAGCATATAGAGCAGCAATTTGCGAATCAAGATCCTTCGAATCAAGCATTACCACAAGCGGCGAAATAGCTCCAAGCAATGCAAAACTCGTTCTAGCTTCAGAATCTTCCTTAGCTAACTCCCTCACTTCTTTCGCGCCTTGTAATGCACCTTCTCCTCCACTTTGCAACCTTTTCACCACCTCTTTTAACTCGGGTGACGATTCTAGCAACCTTTGAGACCCTTTAATTGTATCCGACTTGCATTCGGATACAGAAGTCTTTACTTCTTCCATCTTTGGACTTTTCGCCACCAAAGACTTGACAGACTTGCCAGTCTTGCCAGTTTTCTGGTGGCGCGAAATCCCACCGCCGCATCTCATTGTTTCAATGATTTTGCGGCGGCATAATGCCAAGAGCTTGTAACTACCATCACTAACGCGCGTTGTAGGTTCTTGATGGTGGTTGACAACTAATGATGTATGATTGTTTCGTTGACACTTTGACATTTTATGTGACACTTGGTAGGAAATTACTATTTTATATATTGAAATCAGAGCTTCTGCATTGGAGTCACTAAATAATTTGATAGTTTACCATGTAACTTCACGGACACACATAGTAGTACACACTAGTGCTTTTGATTCAGATAAGTAGAGTGTGATGAATACTAAAGTGAAGGGGTAAAATGTGAAGTTTATTGAGCAAGATAGAGACTAAAGTGATGTTGAGAGATGAAGCTTCAAATTATATAGTACCAACTTTTTCTAGACAAAAACTTACAATATGCAACTTACTATATAGTCTATATTATTTATTCGGTGAAATTTATGTAATTTAGTTTTCCAATAGAGAATAATTTACTTTTTTAAAATATTGAATTTTTTATTGCACCTTTTTGTGAAAAAATAATAATAATACTAGTATATCTAACTTGAACTAAGTATTGACTTGAGGTGTTAGACATTTTTCGCGATTTTTTGTGACAAATGTCTTATGGTGGAAAAAAATATTTACACATTTTTTACCTAGTAAATGACAAATGTCTCTTTGTCTGGTCTTAAATGGAAGGAGAGAACTAGGGGATCCCCAGTTTCACGGGATCCTGATAAAATTTTGTTTCGTAGTGTAAATTTCGTAAGAAAAATACTGAATTTTTAAAAATGCATCTGGTCTCAATACATTATGTTTCTAGTTATTGCTTAGTATATCAAAAGGTGAAAAAATGAACTTAGTTCTCACTAAACTTAATCATTTTAACCGAAAATCATACTTTTTTGTTATTCTCTTTCCTTATATTACAGTTAAAAAGACATTTGTGCACCCGATCATTTTTAGCTCTAATTCCGTTCCTGCTTAAATGTTCAAAGAAAATCTTATAATGCTGTACTTAAGAATTTGGCAATTTTCGCACGGATCCAAGTTTTAAAATGTATCAAAGTTCTGAAAGTTGTATTTTTAGAAGACTGTAACACGTATACAATGTCAAACCGATGAAGAAATAGATGGCATATGATTCACTTAAATGATGTTGACTTCTGAAATAGCAAAGATGACAATTACATGGCATACTATACGATAACCCAAAACTGATAATTTTTTAAATGCAACTTATTTATTAGCGGTGACAAAAAAAGAAAAGTGAAGCATATTCACTCTTTAAGTAGAAATGCAAATTATACATCTAATTGTTTAGTCGAAAAAATGATAGATAACTAAAATGTGACTTGCTTTATGTCTAAATTTTCTATTTTATTGATTGTAGAAAATAAATTCACTTCTTCACATTTCTACTGCTTATAAAACAAATTTGTCTGTTTTTTAAAACTTAAAATCTCTTAAAAATAAGTAAAATTGATTTTTCAAAATACCTATTAATTAAAAATGATAACAACTTTCATTATTTAAATTATACAAATTTTTACTTAGTATAATTAATTCGGTTTAATGAAAAGTTTTTAAAATACTTTTAATTAAAAATAATAACAACATCCATTACTAAGTTAATATTTTAAATATATTTAATCCTCAAACTTTTGCTACTATTATTTTTCGCTCATAACTCATATTTTTTTCTTGCAATGACTGCAAATTAAACTCGTAAATGTTACATCAAATGCCATAAAAAAAATATAAATTCGTAAGTATAATCATTTGCTGTTATAAATTGTTCGCTTTGTGCAGGTATTAGTATTAATAAATTGTTATCACACGATCTCAAGCATGCAATTAGACTTTATTTCATCATTTCAATCATTTCTTTGGTTTAATACAGTTTGAACTTCAAGACTTTTGAGATGAGTTATTTATACCCTCTAAAACACTAACAATACATCTTTATGTTTCTTTTGTTTTTAATTATTTTGTTTATATTAAAATTTATAAATTAAAAGTACGAAACATGAAATATAAAATTTGATAAGCCAAAAAGCATTAAACTGACAAAAAATACAGAACAAAAACTGATTAAAAAAATGTATTATACCATAAAAAATGTATCATACCGTAAAAACTGATAAAAAAAATATATTGTAAAATGTGAGCTAGAGGTCGTAATAACACAACCTGTAAATTTATTTATAGATCAATTCAATCATTATACGTGATTGATAAGATTAATCAATGTTTGCCATTTCTTTTATAAACACTTTTTAATTATGAAAATGTTCCATTCATCTGTCAACATACACATCCAACAAACAAGAAACAAAAGTAGAAGAAAAAAAACAAAGACAATGTTATACATGTGTTTGGTGGACTCCCACAACCCCTACACTTTGATGGCTAACTGCTATCTTTCCCTTTGTTTCTGTATAAAGGATAACAAACCAACCAACAGACAATGTGCACAAAACAAATAACTACTACTTCAGAGAATACATGTAGAATCTACTTTTACTACTAAAAGAAGCACAAAAACTCATGATGCTACTAACTTCTATATATGCTTAAGCAAGTAGAATATGTATCTATCTTTTGATTATGTCCCCACCTAAAGTCTAAACATTAATACAACGGGTTTTTTAACTCGTGCCCCTTAAGCACACCATAAGTACACCGGGCCCACGAAAAAATACACAGAGATCCAAATAAAAGTACAGATAAATGTACTTTTATATAGGTCCCGATGTACTTTTTTGATACTTTTATTGTGTTTAACTTGTGCCATTAGGGCACAAGTTAGAAAAACCCAAATACAAAATATTAATTTTCTAGGTTGGCTAGTGCTAGGCATCATGTTTGCGTAAAATGCAAAAGATGGGGGAGATAATTTGTACACGTGAGTTTTTATTTTGCACACTCCGGTGTAAAACCAGTAAAGCAAAATGTATATACCGTGCAACTATTTAGTTGAGTGTGCAAATCATTTCTCGGGGTGGAAAAAAAGGATAATGAGTTATAGCGTAAGTAGCAAAAGAAGTTTCAGACAGACCAGAAGAATTTACTGATGTTTCATACATGAACAACTCACATGGCTAACTTAACTATTCACAACCATGCCCTCCATGCTGGATGGGCTTTCCAGTTTCCTGATATGCACACCATCCTTAGCTGATGAAGCATCCACGATGATGACATCGTCTTCATTAAAATCCCCTTTTAGTATCTGCATTGAAATTTCATTCTCGACCATTTGTTGGATCACCCTCTTCACTGGTCGTGCTCCAAAGTTGGGATCAAATCCTAGTTTCCCAAGGATATCTATAGCTTCCTCTGTGTAACGTAGTTCAATTTTCTTCTGTTTAAGCCTATCTTTCACACGATCAAGCTGCAACACAATAATAATCATGTTAAGTAATGACATTTTTATCCAGATAACAACAATTGTAAAAGGGGCGTTTAGGATTTGCTAATTTGACTGGCTTAAAAAAATGAAGGTAGCAGCCTACTTAAAGTGTTTATTTGTTCTACAATAAGCAGATAAGCAGTTTCATCCAAACACTCAGAACTGCTTATCTGCTTGACAAGTACAAGAAAACAGATATGTACTTAAAAAAGCAATCCCAAACACTCTTTAAAGGAGGAAATTGTACCTGGATTTCAACAATATGTCTGATTTGTGTCTCGTCAAGTGGTTGGAAAACAATATACTCATCAATCCGGTTCATAAGTTCTGGCCTAAAAGTTTGTCTAGCCAAGTCAACAACCTGCTTCTTCATCAAATTATAAACCGCATCCTTGCTATCATGTGTACTTTGAAGAGTTTCGAGTATGTAATGGGACCCAATATTAGATGTCATGATAACAACTGAATTAGTAAAACTAACTGTCCTTCCTTGTGAATCGGTAATTCTTCCATCATCCAGCAGCTGTAACAGAATGTTGAAAACATCAGGGTGTGCCTTCTCAATTTCATCAAAGAGAACAACTGAGTATGGCCTTCTGCGCACGGCTTCAGTAAGTTGACCACCTTCCTCATAGCCGACATAGCCAGGTGGCGCACCCATTAACCGTGAGACTGAGAGTTTTTCCATGTATTCACTCATATCGATTCTGACAAGAGCATTCTCAGTGTTGAAGAGGTAAGAAGCTAAAGTCTTTGCAAGCTCGGTTTTACCAACACCAGTGGGACCCATAAACATGAAGCTTGCTATAGGTTTGTTTGGATCAGATAAACCAGCCCTTGACCGTCTTATTGCATCAGCAACAGATTTGACCGCCATATCCTGACCAACAACTCGTTTATGGAGAACGTTTTCCAGTGACACAAGCTTATCTCTCTCGGACTGCTGAAGATTTGATAAGGGTATTCCAGTCCATTTGCTTACAACTTCAGCAATGTCGATATCTGTGACTTCCTCACGCAATAAAGATTTCCCAGAATGTTGATAATCGTAAAGATTCTTCTCAGCTTCTTCTAGTTGGCGTTGAAGGGTCAATATGGTTCCATATTTGAGCTCAGCAGCACGATTCAGATCATAATCACGTTCAGCAGCTTCCATTTCTTGGTTTACCCTATCGATCTTTCAGAAAAAGAAAAATAATGAACAAATAAACCAAAACATATTATGTAATACTTTAGGAAATTGATGTAAATTACCTCCTCCTTGATTGACCGTATTCGAGTTATCAATGATTTTTCACGCTCCCATTGCTCATTAAATTCTTTTTGTTTTTCTTTATAAGCTTTTATATCGTTTTCCAGCTTGGACAACCGTTCTTTGGATGCTTTATCGGTTTCGTTTTTAAGAGACAACCTCTCCATCTCGAGCTTTAAAACAGCTCGATCTATCTCGTCCAGTTCAGTGGGCTTGGATGTGATTTCCATTTTCAGTTTTGCAGCAGATTCATCTACCAAGTCAATTGCTGCAATAATAAACCAACATTAATGCGTTCAATTATTACGAATTCATTTTGCATACAATTAATTGAACAGAAAGATGCTGTTCTAACCTTTGTCAGGCAAAAAGCGCTCTGTTATGTATCTATCGGCAAGTATAGCTGCAGAAACTAAAGCACCATCAGAGATTTTGACCCCGTGATGAAGTTCATACCGCTCACGTAGTCCACGAAGAATGGAAATTGTGTCTTCGACAGACGGTTGATCACAGAATACTTGTTGAAACCTACGCTCAAGAGCCGGATCCTTTTCGATATACTTTCTGTACTCATCCAATGTGGTTGCTCCAATACATCGAAGCTCACCTCGACCGAGCATTGGTTTCAACAGATTAGCAGCATCCATTGCTCCACTCATAGCTCCTATACATGTAAGTCACATTAAGACTATCATAAAATAAGGCATAATCCATAGAAATTAAGCAGGTGGCGTAACAGAATGAATTGCTGACCTGCACCAACTACTGTGTGAATCTCATCAATGAATAGAACAATTTGTCCATTGGCATCAGTGACCTCTTTAAGAACAGCTTTAAGTCGCTCCTCAAACTCTCCTCTGAATTTAGCACCAGCAAGCAATGAACCCATATCAAGTGAGATAAGCTGCACCGTAAAAGGATCGGAATTTATCAACAAAAACTTGTGATTTTGAAAAATGAATGCACAATCAATAGATCATCAAGAAACATATTAACAGAAGTGGTAATGACGGTGATGAGAAAGCGATTTTTTGTAACCTTACGGTTCTTGAGGGACTCTGGGACATCTCCACGCACAATTCTTTGAGCTAACCTGCATTATATAAATTGTCACAATACATTAGCGATAACTTTGAATAAATACATACTCAAACTGACATGAACGATAACTGTACCCTTCAGCAATTGCAGTTTTTCCCACACCAGGCTCACCAATTATCACAGGGTTGTTTTTTGTTCTTCTAGACAATATCTGAATGCACCGCCTGATTTCATCATCCCGGCCTATCACTGGATCAAGCTTACCCCTTCTAGCAAGTTCCGTCAAGTCACTACCATATTTTTCAAGTGCCTGGTATTTCCCTTCAGGGTCTGAAAAAATATTGGCACTTCATTTACTAACAAGCAACTCAAACCATATTTTACGGAAAAGCAGAGAAGATATGGACTATACTTTTATCAGTTACTTTCTGATTTCCGCGAACAGCTTCAACAGCATCTTTTAAAGACTTCTCAGTTAGCTGCAAGTTTGAGAAGAGCTGCTTCCCAAACCTTGTATCTTTAGAGAGCGCCAACAGAAGATGTTCCACAGATACAAAATCATCTCCCATATCCTTTTTATACTTTCTCGCATTGTCCAACAAAGTACACAAATTTGTCCCGAGAACAGGATTACTGGTGTCACTAACCTGCACAAAAGTAACCATTTTCATAGGCAGTCCTACAAAACACACATACATAGTCAACTGGCATCAAAAGTTCAATACCATTGGTTGCTGAGCTATAAAGTCATCTGTAGCTTGCAGAACTGATGTGTTGTCCAACCCAGCCTTTGTCAGTATCCTCCTTGCTAACCCGTCCTTTTGCTCCAAAAGGGCTTTCAGTAAATGCTCGGATTCTACCTTTTGTTGTTTGTTACTTTGTGCAGCGTTTATAGCACCTTCAATTCCCTCCCATGCCATCTCGGTATAATCCTTATCGGTGAACTAATATTTTAACGAGAAAACATCAAAGGAGATAAGCACAACGCATACACGGTGTGTCGTCAATATACTAAAAAAAGAACTTAGAATAGCATGATATATACTTATTACCAATCTCAACTAGTACCATGTTGTGGTTTATAGTTAACTAAAGATCTTTGTTGTTATTGGTCATGCAGTCCTATTATGCCAACTAGATTCAATACCATAAGTCCATAACGAAACAACATTTCCACCAATGTCTTTCAAACTCAGCAAAACCAACTAATAACTAGAACTTTTAGCTTTTGGGATTCAACTGAAGTCAATTAAGGCTATTTCTTCATTCTGAAATATCTATTATAGCAATGAATTACATCGTAAACCACTATTTGCAGGAAAGGCAATGTGAAAGTGTTCCTATAGCCTATAAAGTTCATGACGCTTTCGCTATATCAGTGCCATTGGAGCACTAGGGAGGTGTTTTTTTCCAGATGTTTTATGGCTAAGCAATACCATGTTTCGAAAAGAGGTGGGATCTGAAGTCTTTAAGAAACACGAAGTGTCAACCGGACTTAAAAAAATTCTTGCAAAATTGTAGTGTGAAAAAGTCCTTTTTGACTCTTAAACATAAAGAAAAACAAACACAAATGTCCACGCGCCATAAAGTTTTAGGGGGCATTTTTCTAAGCTTACACGATGGGCTTATAAGCTTACTAGCTTATATGTGTTAAAAAAGCCTAACAGGTGTCTGGCTAAGAGCTTATATAAAGGTTTTTGATAAACCCCAAAGCGTGGCTTTTTAAAAGATAATTAGGCTTATATAACATCATTACAATTTACAATATTACCCTTAAACACCTAATCTAACCTTCATACTTTTCACCTCATGTCCTTTTTGGTCATTTACCCGTCCTTGCCATAAAACAGTTAATAAGGGAAATGACAAGAAATAGCCAATTTTACAAACATATTTCACCAAAAATAAACAATTTTTATCAAAAATGCCATTATACCCACAAAACTAGCAAGATTTGCGAGAATTTGCGGATTTTTAGAAAACTCGCAAGATTTGACCTTACGAAGTCTAACCTTGCTACTTTGACTTCACAGTTTGGGTAGCGCTGTGTTGTCAAATTGGATTCAATTAACCCAAATTGAGCTAAAGTATGCATCTTATATGGTAACGTAAAGTTAGGAAACTATGCAGGTCAGTTGGTTTAAGCTTGACTCTTGATGATTTCCAAAAGGTTAGCGATGAAGTTCCATTTCTTGCAGATCTTAAACCTAGTGGAAAGTATGTCATGGAAGACGTACACAAGGTTTCAATAAAAAAGTTCATTTTCAAAAAAATTTGGGAGATAACTTCCAGAATGTTGTTGAACATACTATTATACTACATTGTTTTTGTTGTCATAGATTGGAGGAACGCCTGCCATTCTTCAAAATCGCAAGGTCAAACCTTGCGAAGTCAAATGTTGCGAGTTTTCTAAAAATTTGCAAATTCTCGCAAATCTTGCTAGTTTTGTGGATATAACGGCTTTTTTTTATAATAAAAATTGGGTATTTGGTGAAGTATGCTTGTAAAATATGTCATTTTTGTTATTTTCACACTTAATAAAAAGCTTCAAAACAACACCTAGTAATAAGTTAGCTTATAACCAACTGGAGTTGGCCACCAGGGCTCCTTCTGGAGCTTGGGGAGGTTTTACCCAGGGTTCTAGTCTCGTAAAAGACAAGAATTCCAGGTTTTCCTCCTAGTGCGAAGCCGTGAGTTCTAGGGGTTTCCCTTCGCGGGTCTCTCCTAGTGGTTCGGGTCCCGGGGCCTGCCAGTTTGGATGGTTTAACTCAGGGGTCGGATTTCAAGTGTGGTGCCGTTCTAAAAATTAATAATAATAAGTTAGATTATGAAACATAAGCCGAAAACCAAATAAGCCATAAACCCGGTATATAAGCTTAAAAAGAACACCCCCAAATTCTTCCATTAGCAATTGTTATAAAACTAATGACTAACAAACCTAACATATACAACAAGTATACAACCATAATCCAAACAAGAAACAACATTTTTTAATTAATTAAGTACCTGAGAAGCAGAGGAATAAAGACGATGAGATGAAACAAAATGCTTGTCAAAACCACGACAAAACATCGACGAAGAAGAAGAAACATCCTGTCGGACAACATTAGCGACAGGAGGAGAAATAATGCTGGACGGTCGAGTGATTGACGAAAAAGACCGGAAACGAGGTTGAGAGGTATCAACGGCGGCAAGAATAGCGTATTTTGAAAGTCTGGAAGTTGTCCTACGGATTATGAGTGAAGCAGCCATACTACAATCTTACTTCTTCTTGTTGTTTGAGTATCATAAGAGAAAAAGAGTTATGTGTGAGATTTGAGAAGAGTTTGGAAATATGGAGAAAGGGGTTTGTTTCTAGAAGTGTCTCTCTCTTTCGAATGCTCTAGGTTCTTCTCTTTTTTTTCCTTTCTTTTTTTCCAAGTTATATATTTGTTTATTATAACTTAACTTTTATTAATGGAGGAGCAAAACGACGTCGTTTGCTACAGTACCGACCCGTTTCCAACCCGGTTAACTGTGAGTGGAAGCTACAGTTCTTACACCATTTTTTTGTCGTTTCAAACGTTACAAAAAGTGTTTCTTTGTCGTTTCGGGTAAACAAAACCCGGATAACTCGGGTAAACAAAACCCGGATAACATCACCGCCTCACACTTGCCCTCTTATTATTAAACCTAAAAATCATAAACCCCAGAAACTTCACGAAGAACACCACCAATCTTGCGGTTGCCCAGAAACTTCATGATCTCCTTCCTCTTTTATATTGACTAATTTCAGTTTCGTGAAGGTTATGATGTCCTTCCTCTTTATGGTTTGTGTTTGGTGAAATTGTTGAAGGTTATAACCCATATGCCCGTCTCCTTTTTAGTTAACTTGAATGCACCACTTAGTTGGTAGCAAGACAGTAAAATCTCATATCCCCTCACAAACGGTTGTGCTACCAACAAAACCCATTTTTGCAACGAGAGGTATGTATGGTCAAGAAAAGAATTAGCCATGAATCTTTACATATCGAGATTTTACTGTCTTTTTACACTATACAAACTAAGGCAATGATGATAGTTTTACGCATTTGAAAGTGTCGTTTATGTAACATGCTTATATCGGTATCTTGGCAAGGCAATATGGCTTTAATTAAAATTGCAGCCATGGCCGGTATTTGTTACCGTACGGCTATTTTTCTGAGACAAATGAAGTGGGTCGTCGAAGATTGGATCCATAACTTGGCCTGGCAAGGACCGGATGGCATGATTATGCAACCGTGTTTCTTTGCAGCCATAGCGGACTTTAGATCTTTTTTACCCTATTTGGTTTAAAAATCTGAGCCTAATAAATGAAAGGTTTGGCAGCCATGGAAGTTCCAGCTGTTTTTTTATGATCCTTTAACCCACTATCAGGAATAAAGCTTTGGTTGTCTCGCTTTTAGGATACCGTGTATGGGTTCAATAAACCTGAAGTCGTACGGCTGTTGGCGAGGCAAGTTAATAGGCTTGCAGCCATGGCTTATGTTATGGAATCACTAAATGCATAATCTGATAGTAGGCCAAGGTAAATGACGAAGAAGATTTTAACTTAATCTTTTTTACGATATTTTGCCGTTGATGCTAATATTTTCATTATGTTAGCCGCAGTTTCTTATGGAAGTTCTTACTCAGGATTTTCAGCGATAGAATATGTAACCTTTCTTTGTAAGTCATTTTCCGTCTAAGAGTATAATGCTACTTATACATGAATCGTTTATATTTTTAATTTGTACAGGGCAGATTGAGCAGTGGAATGCCTACTCTTCATTTGTGGTTGATACTGATGTGACGGGTTTGAATGTTGCCAAGACTCAGGTATGGCACTATGGCAATTACGTCAGATATGTTAGTTAATTCTTACTTTATGCAGATACTTCATTTATAAGATTATTTTTCCTTCTTTATAGATGAGCATTGGGAAACAATGGAAGGAATTACTTGATTACAAAGACAATGTAGAATTCGTATTCCATGTAAGTGTGTCCGATCTATTTGGATTATTTGGCTGATTTTTGGATTGAGAGAGGAAAAAGATTGCACCCGTAGAGGTTCGATCTATTTGGATTATTTGATAGGCTTTGATAAACCATGGGATTGTGTCCATGTTGGCCAGACAACCTTTTTAAGGTTGCAGCCAATACACACGGGTAAGCTTATTTTTGGATTTAATAGGTGAGCTATCCAAATAGCCCTACTTGATTATTGACCCTATTTTCTAATAATCTATCCAAATAACCCTTAGTAACATGTTTAGGATACCAAATGACTACTGAAATATGCTATCCAAACAGCCCTTAATAACATGTCAAGTGACCGAAAGAGCTACTCAAAATAAGCTACCCAGGCAGCTTTTAATAGCATGCTTAAGACGCCGAATGACTGCTGAAATAGGCTATCTAACCAGCCCTTAATAGCATGCCAAGACACTGAAAGATCCGCTGAAAATAAGTCTTTACTGAGTTTTGGTGATCGTATTATTGAACCTAATTGCTTGTCATTCAAATTAAAAGTTTTGTATCAATGACTAGAAAATTGCTTTGTATTTTGACACTGAATTGGACCAAAATGATGTGTTTATGACAACCTTCAAGGTTTACCTGATGTTGCTACAGGTATAAGCTTACTACGTATGCAACTAAATTCTTTCAGTAGATTAACTAATAAGGATCTTTTTCAGGCTCTCACAAGGACGACCACCCCTGTTGTAGGTGCCCCTTCCACTGAAGAAAAGCGAGTCCCGGTAACGAATATGCCAACTGAATTTATGGACAGTCGATGCCACGAGGCTGGAGCTTGAACCAGATGGACAGTGGATGCCACGAGGTAATATTTTTTCGTTACATGGTGTTTTGTATGTCATCAATTCTTGAATGGACATTAGCATCATCAAAGGTAGAATACATGACTAACAGACATGTAGATGAATTCTTGACTGAAAAGAAGAGAAAGAGAAAAGTGATTGATGGAAACAAAATTTAGTTATAATGAATACGCTGTCAGCCGTTTTTTCTGAGTTATTAGGCAGCCGATACCTTTATGGCTCTGTTTGGCTCCGGTAAAATATACGAGTATTCTGAGTTATTAGGCCCTATTTTCTTGCAAGAGCTGATGTATCCTACATTTCATGTGACATTTCCCACTATTTATAAATCATACGTCATACAGATCAGTAAACTAAATTTGTTACAAAGAAAAAAAATGTTACCAGGTTATTGGGATGAGTTGCCTTTCGCACGGGTACACATTCATATTAGCTTTCAAACTTTGTTGCTGACCCGGTGTTTAAAATGTATATCTGGTATCCTTCTGAGTTAGGAAAACTGTATCATTTACTCAGTTTACGTTTCGTTGAAACTATAAAAGACAATGTAAATTGATTAAAATTAATAAATAATCTTTTGTTTCAGGTCGTAGTCGTGGCGTCATCTACTGGCCAGATTTGTCTGGAAGTAAACACATATACAGGTTTTCAAAAACGGTCAAAAAATGGCAACAACTTCTATCAACTGTCAGAATTCTTGAAAGCGCCACCTAATCCTATGAACGGTATTGATCCTCCATTGTGCATACCATCGTTGTTAGAATTCGTAATGATTTCAACAAATTTTGTTAGACCTAATATTGTTAAAGCCTCCATTTTTCTTTGAACAATGATAAAAAAAAAAGGGTGCACGTTGACAACAATTCGTGTTTGAATGAAAACCAGAAATAAGCATACCCATAGTGTACTTCTGTCACTTTAGAACTACACTTCTTAATGGCGTTTTAACTATGTTGTATTTTCATTCTGCAGAATAGCACGCTGCCATTGGAAGAAAATAGGCCACTTTTTTCTTTGCAGAACGGTGCAGCATCACAGCCTCTTACCTTAATTCCCAGGTATTACATTGCATTGCGTATTGTAGGCTGACCATGAATGTGAAAAAACATTTTACCAAGGGCTGGAAAAAATTAATATGCAGTATTTGTTATTGTTCCTTTGCGTAGAATTGTACATGAATAGAGAAGTTAGCGGTTATATGTTGTACTTTAAATTTCAGAAGCAACAGGGTTGACTTTTATGCTTCTTTTCCTAACTTTAATGTGCATCGCGGAACAGCTTGGGAAAATGTTTTAGAGTGTCATGCCTTACTCAGAGAACGAGAGGGACGCACTAAGTTTTATATTATATTTGACCAGTTCCTATCAAGGCAACCACCACTTAAATAGATGGGTTTGTTGTTGTTGAAGATGATAGTTTGTACTGAGAAATTGAAGTGTGTTTAGTATATAAGTCATTAAGTTACTGGTAAGTTTGTTAAATAAATTTGTGTGGTTCGAGTCAGCGGTTTTTCCGGACTTTAATTACTTTTTTTTAATGTTCAATTGAGCTACATTATGCCTTACATACACCACATTATGCCTCACTTACATTTTGCAAGTAGTTGAATTCTTTTGGTTATTGCTTCACATGCAGCGTCTGCAAGACCCGACAAGACTCCGGATCACAACGTTTGAATAAGACATGGAAATCGGATGTGAAAGTGGACCAACTGAACTGATTTTTGAGCAAGCTGGAGTAGAAATTCCAAGCGATGATCATCGAATCGATAAATGAGCAGGGTGATCTCAAGGACGAAGAGACTGCTAGACACAAAGAGGTTAGTGGTTATGTTGTTTAAAAAATACATTTACTGTGTGCAATAACATTTATTAAGGTATCATCATGTTCATTTTCACGAATATTAACAAATTCATCATGTGTTGGTCCAATGTCTTAGTTCAGCTGGTTGGTTGAGTATGTTGTCTTAGTGGGCAGGTTCAGGAGAGCTACTCTTTTTGGGGATGAATATAATGTTATTTGCATCTCCTATTATATACAAGCAAAAGAAAATAACCCGCAGCAACGCGCGGGTTCCTAATCTCGTTACTATTTATATAAGAAAATGTGATGCAATGACTAATTTACCCTTATGAGGTCACTTAACAAACAATCTCGTACTGACATTTGTTAAATTGTTTCGTTAAGTCACAGTCCAATAGTTTTTATATGACTTAATATAATTTTTTTTCTTCATATTAAGCCAATTAAGTCGAATTCAAGCACCATTTATGAATGTTTAAGAGTTTTCGAGTTAAAGATTATATGCATAAAGGAAAAAAAAAGGGACAATACATGCTTGTCTACGCCAACTACAAAAACGGTATTTGTAATTTATTACTATCCTATTTATCAACAAACAATGAAGAATAGTATACAGTATTAGTTGTCAAGAAAATTAGTTTGGTATCTGTGTATTGCGGCGATAGGTGTGTAACTAATTTTTCTTACGAGTAAATTGTTTTCGGTTATACATTTTTCATGACTATAAATTATCGATGTTGTTACTAAAAAGTTGACGGTGATGAATATATAAAGAAGACTGCGTATTTATAATTGTGTTATGTGTAACTTTCAATTGACCTTTGTTTGGTTTATAAGTTATGACAACATTATCGGTAGTTGATAATTGTTGGGTTTTATGAATACATCTTTTATATAATAAAACAAAACCCCTAGTGGAAATTTTTCATTTCAAAAAAATCAATTCATACCTTATTAAGTAATAATTTAATTATTTATTTTTTAATTTAATTAGTGAAATGTAAAAAAAAACATAGATATTTCCAGATTTGGTAAAAAAAAAAGTAAAAATTCGTTTTTAACGTAACATATGGTGAAAAAACAAAAAATACACAAGTACTTCAGATTAAATAAATGATAGTTTTGGGTGCAAAATGTAAAATTAAAAAAAGAAGACGCTCCTCTCAAAAATCAGTCTCATCTTCCCCGAAACAATTGAAAACCCTATTGTAATCTCATGTCAAAAATCCATCATCTCCTCCAAAAGAAAGATTCCATCGTCTTACTGAATTGGAAGATCAATAAGCCTCCATCTTCTCAATCGATACTATCATGGTATGATTTTTCTTCCCATTTATCAAATTAACTACTTCAATTTCAACAACGTAATGCTTTTAATGACTCAATCTATTATTATGGTTGCGGCTTGCTTGCGCCTAGGGGTGTTCACTAATTGATTTAACCCGAAAACCCACCCTTGGAACCATAGACATGTATAATGGTTGGCTGATTTTTTTAATCTGTTATCAAGCACTATTATTTATTACCAGGTATTTTGACTATTGTTAGTAGTTGTAGGAATCATTCATGTGTTAACTTATTATCGCTACAACTTGTGAATTTGTATTTTTTGCTCGAGAATGACAAAACTGATGTTATGTGCTACTATGTATGTACTTTTATATAGATACAAGGAACCATGAATTTTAGTTTTTCACCTCAACTTCCATTACAAACGTCATGGTGGTTGTCTATTTCGGATTGTTCGGGCCCCAAACCGATTAACCTAAAGGTTAATTCGGGTGGTTTGGATTGGTTTTCATCAACTTCGGTGTGGGTATTGGGCGCTTAAATTTTATCTTTAAAACAAAATAAACTAAACCGATGAACCCTCTTAACCCAAAACCCGACCGTTTGAGCACCCCTACATGCGGCTCGATGCTGCTGCTTGCGCCTTGCTGATGGACCTTAGCTGATAGACCTTTCCATATAATTTTCTAATAGACCTTGCTGATGTTTTTTTTCTGATAGACCTTATGGATGGACCTTGCTGCTATAGCTTGCCAACTTGCTGATGGACCAGAAGGCTGCTTACGAAGTGTGAGAATAAGCTGTTACCAAATACAATCAGCTCTATTCATGCGTACGACAATCAAATTTATGTAGGAGACATTCAAGAGGTTAGATTTTTCATACATTCAAGTTTTAATTCTATTTTATCTTCTACATGTGGCATGGGTGTATCGGGTAAACGGTCAAAACATATGGATATTATTATGGGTCGAAACAGGATGGTTCGAGCTATCCTGCACTCCTACAAACTCTTTTTTCAATAATTGTTTACAAATAGTTAATGTGTTAGTTATGATTACAAAATAATGCTCTTTATGCTAAGAGTTGACATTTTTCTGAAGAAAACGATCAAAAAGGCTGTATGCATTAACGATAATTTCTCAGTCGCATTTTATGAGATGAAACACAACCCAAAATGGCCCAATCTTAATTAAACGGCTCATGCCTAATGTGACCCTTTTTTATTCTTAATCCTTACAAGGTTCAATACTACGTGGTTTTTTGGGATATAAAGAAAATTGAAATAAGCATCAAACTCTTGAGTTCAGTTAGAAGTCATTCTCGATTTCAAAACTTCATATCTATTTCCAAAGGTTCACTTTAGATATAAAGAAAATTGTAAGATTTGTGTCTATTGTGCTTGGATATCATAGTTTAACCAACATAATTTACACGATCCAATCAAATCTCATTTATGCAGGTTAGGGTGAATTAGAGTTAAGAACTTATTTGGAGCTAATCGATTCAACTATATACGATTACTAGATTTTATTCTTTAATCTTTGAAGGTAAGATAGTTGTGAGATGATTTGATTGTTTTCGTACAGATATTTTCCGAAGAAATACAAAGGTATGTATTTTCCCCGGGTCGTTTTCCCAACGAGGGATGAATGGAGTTAAACGACTCACGTCGCGATTCGAGATTCAAATGGGAAATAAGGAATTTAGGGTTTTCTAATCTACAATGCAAGGAAATATAAAGGAAAGCAATTATAACAACTAAATCTATAATGTAAATAAGGGAAAACAACTAATTACGAAAATTTAAACTAAAAACGCATAAAACGTAATTAAAGAAACGCTAATTAAATGCAACTATGCTAATTTAAACTCGTAAAAATGAAATTCTATTTTTCTAAAGCTAAGAATGATATTTGAAAATTATTTAAAATTTAAAACTAATTTTTTGGACTTTTCTTGATTTATTATGATTTAAAAACTAATTTAGGACATTTAAAATAGAGCTAAAATGCTAAAAATTAGGAAAACATGCAAGAAAAATACAAAACTATATTTAAAAAATCTTAAATGACTAAAAAGAATTTTCAGAACTGGAATCACATTTTTTTGACTTTTTCCCTATTTATTATGAATTTAATACTATTTAAAACTAATTAAAATGATAGAAAATCTATTTTAACTAAGAAAATTCAGGAAAAATACTTTTTATGACTTTTTGAATATTCTAAAACTAATAAAATTGAAATTGTATTTTTATGAGCTTTTTCTGAATTATTTGGATTAAATGCTAATTAAAAATGCTAGAAAATGACATAAAATGCAGAAAAATAGCAAATGAACAGTAAAAAATATGAAAACTTCCAGAATGAAATAAAATAAAATAGAGAACTAGGGAAAAATAACAGAAACCAATTTGGATCAAAAGAACTATGATTTGGGCATGAATCTAATAAAAATAAGCACTAGAAATAAGCTAAAAGCCTCTAAAAGCTACAATAAGCTACTACAGCCTAAAAATAACTTAAACTAATTGAAATAAACCTACAGCAATTGATATGAATCAAAAATGCACAAGATGAAGTCAAGTGAGCACAAATTCAGTTTCTACGTCTTAATTCCAAACGGCCCTATACTAGCCACTTTCACCCCTCCACAGATTAAGCTCCAGATTTTTATGATTTTTTTCCTTTTGGGAAAAGTAAAAGGAGATGGTGAAATTGTGGTTTTTAATTTTTAATATTTTTTATGACCACTGAAATTGAATTTAAAAGGCTGGTTAAAAGTGAGAAAAACATATTTAGGACCAAAATTGACTTTTGACAAAAACTCTTATTTTGACTATTTCGAACTTTGATTGCTCCTAATTGATTGAAAATGTAATGATAAACTATAATATGACCTACATAAGCTATATTAACAATAATGTGACCAATATCTAAGATTAAGCTACCTATGACGACTTGAAGCTAACTGTTGAGAGATTTAGTAATGATTTTGACTATTTAATGAATAACTATGCAATATTATAACTAAGTTACCCTATATGGACCTAATACAAGATATCTAAGCTATAAATGACTCATGAAACAGACTTGAGCTCAACAAAACTAACTAATCCAAACACTCTAGTTGAAACTGTTTTGCGACTTTTTCTAACCAAACTACTAATCCAAGCTTGTTTAACCATAAAAACAGATTCAATATACCTAAATCTAACTAGATGAAACAACTTTAACAGCAATATAACACTTATACTACTAAATCCTAATTATGCAAATCTCAACAGTTAAATGGACAAATTAAGCTTAAACAAATCAACTACCAATCACACTAGTAATATAATGATGATATAAGCTAACTTAAACAAATTAAACTCAGAAGCTAATCTATACTACTGATTCAAAATGTAAAGCAGATGTAAACTTACATCAGTCCAGCCACTGTGGCTTGCTACTGAATTCAATGAACTACTACCCTAAACTTGATATCAACCCAACTCAGTTTCAAAATCAACCATATCCAAGCTTATATCAGCAATCCAGAACCAGGTTACTCATGAAACTGTATCATTGACTTTATTTGACCAATGGTGAGATTTGAGTGTATTTCTAAGTAAACTAAAACAGATTTGATAAAAGCTCAAGTAACTGATTGAAATTGCAATAAGCTGAAATGAACATAATGAAACAGTAATTTAAATTGCAGAGAATATAAGCTGAAATAAAAAAAACTTGCATTAATTTGAGTACAAATGAAATTACAAAATACTGGAATTAAACTATTTTAGTGAAAATAAGTAAAGATTACTCAAAACTACACTCTACACTACTCCTACTCTACTTCTACTCTCTAAAAACTACTTGAGATTACAAAGAAGAAATGAAAGGGTATATATAGCCAGCTGCCTGAGCCTTGGAATCATCTAGAAATGAGCTTGGTGTGCTTTCTCTCGAGCATTTCAGTCCCTTGGATCATCCTTATACATCATCAATCAATCTCATCCTTTGGATCATCACAGCCACGCACCTTCGTCCAATCAGAAGCCAGGGATTGGTGAATGTGACACACGGATTGGTGACATGGCACCCGTGTGTCAGTGGGTGTCAGAGAGAAGTACGAAAATACCCTTAATGATATTCAATTTGCTTAATTAGGAGGCGGGGCATTTTAGGGTTCTAAGAACCTGGGTTTATTTGGGTTTTGGGGAAAAATAAGAGCGCGTGTGAGTTTTTTATATTAATTTGGTTATTTGACCGGGTAAGTAGTGGGTTGACTTCGGGTTAAATAAACCGGGTAAGTGAGATATTGGGTTGGATGGTGGACCGGGTATAGAGGGTGGGTTTGGGCTTTTATTTATTTTGGGCCAAGGTATAAAGATTGGTTTTGGACTAGCATTTGATCTATGTAGCAATTTAGGGACTAATGATGTACAAACTGAAATTCCAGGGACCAAAGCTGTAAATTCTAAAAATGTTCTTCAAGGGCCTTACTTGTCAATCTCAAATAATCCAAGGGTTGATTTTGACAATTCCAAAAACTTGAGGGATCACTTTTGCCAAATGCTCAAAGATGAGAGACTAATCTTGACAATTCTTCAAACTTGATTATATCTTCTAAAAATCATCCTCAGAGAATAAAATCTTCAAAAATGCACAATCTTGACCTTCCGGCTCAACTCAAACTCTCTTGATCTCTCGTGCTCGGATTTTCGTCTGATTTGGCTTCTTTTTGTATGTTTTGACATATCCGTAGCTACACAAGCACAAACTCAAGAAAACCACAGATATTAGCAATAAACGGCTCTTTCTTGGTTATTTTGGGATTTATTTGATAAAGAAATGATATGTGTTTTTGCACATATCAAAATACCCCAGACGAGACCATTGTCGTGTCCTCACGCAATGCAATCAACTCACGCTTCTAAAACCAAGGATTTCAATCTCTTTCTACTAAACCTATGAAGAAGTAGCAAAGATTCCTCAAAAGAGATTAAGAAAGCCTTAATTCTAAAAACGCCCCGTTTACCTTTTAATTCACATATATAGATATTACGATTAAGCTCATTTCAATTATGAGTGACGGTTTGTTGAACTTTCATGTCGATCAATAACTCCAACATTTTTCAAACGACACGTTAGGATCACGGAGTAGAAAACACAACACAACGTGAAGTGACCGTACGGATAGAATACATCGTCCCTGATTTTTCACAAGTCCCAAACTAAGCGTAAAATCGAAATCATTGTTAAATATGATTCTAGATGCTAACACTACCCATGGAAGTTACTTGTGTAATTACCTTTTTTTCCCATTTTCCTATTTTCCTCTAGAGATTTTTATTTTTGTGAGAAATGAATTCCTTCAAATTTCTCGTTTCGATAACTTTTATTCCGATAAAGATACAAAGCTAAGTCGATAATTAGTTATCCGCCTTCCCTCAAGAACCATTGTCCCAAAAATGAGGTCCACATCAAGGAATTTTTATTCACTTATACTTTTGACTTTTTCATTTTTCATTCATCATCATTTTTTTTTTTTTTTTTTTTTTTTTTTTTTTTTGCATGAACTTTTACTTGTATGAGCTATGAACTACGGAGCTTCACGGGGTAATTCCAAGACTATAGGCTTCATGAAATGAGGATCCCGGTTGGCTAGGCTAAGACCTCACTCAATCCCGGCTAAAGATCCAAGGGTCCGATCTCGACACCGCAGCTCATAACTTTACTTATTACTTTTTCACTTATTACTTGCTTATTTATTACGGATCCTTGATGTGTACCCAATTTTTAAAACAAAGATTCTTTTAAGAAGATAAAGAACTAACTATCGCCAAAAACTCAACATCTCTAATTATTTTTTAGACAGATATGGGGTGAAACAATTTTGTGGGAACAAAAAGCCATAAGTACCTTCGATGGGCTCTAAAGAGAACCAACTACTCCACGCTTAGCATCTAAACTCATAAGTAACTCTATCATTTCTCGATCTCGGCAAATTTAAAATCCCAAATAATGAGATCCGCGGATGCTTAGCCGATAATTTTTAGATTATCTATGGTTAAGGGAACAAGCTAGGGCTCAACACGCCCGGTCAAGTCAGAATTCTATTCCTACTCTCACCAGCGGAAAGTCAACAAGGTGTCAAAACATATATTAACTTAGCAAATGTTTCGTAAAATAATCTCAAGTCTCGCATTTTTAAAATCACTTATTAGAAACTCGCAAATTCTTGTTTAAGCTTCGCATATAAAATCACCTAGGGAGACTTGCAAATTCTTGGCCTTGTGAGCTAGAATCGCATTTTATAGCCTCTTGTCTAAGCAATTAGCAAAGACTTTTTCAAGAAAAACGCATATTTAAAGTAACTTCTAAGAGACTAGCAAGAACTTTTCAATCATAAAACTAACAAAAGCTTACAAAAATTTTAAATTTTCTCATTTTTTTGCACAATTTTCATTTTCTAAGGAAAAACGGGGTTGCGAGAGTATACGACGAAAAACAAGCAAGTGTGGTCAAATCAAATCGAAGATTACCCTACCGCAGACTAGAACGAAACATTGTCCTCAATGTTTAAAGCAAGGGTATCACGAAAATCTAAAAGCCGTTTATTAAGTATGCTAGAAGATAAACGTTAGTCGATAAGATTTAGGATATCGGATTTCCAGCAGCATCGATCATGAAACTCGAGTGGAGAAAAGACAAACTTCGAGCACGAGAGTCTTCATATCAGGAACATCCTAGACAAAACATCACAAACAACCAAAAACGAGAAATCGAAGAGGCTAACCCCTTTACGTCACTTATTAGAAAATAGAAAGAAGATAGAAACGCTTGTTTTGTTATTGAGTCGTTAGCTTGACTCGCCCCGAATTCATTTGTCCTTGGGGGAGCAAGTGGAAAAGATAATATCCATCGGACTTTCGTTCAAGAGGTTTGGATAAACATTGAAACATGAGAAAGTTCCACTCCGATGAGATACCCACGGTTCTTAAATAGGAAAAACGGTGATTCCGGGGTCAAAGATGGTATCCTCACTCCCGCAAGAGTGAAGAAGAGGAGAAATCACATTATATGGAAGAAATGGAATAAAGATTTTGATAACGATTAGGATCCATTCTTCATCTTCAAAAGCACATTTTATATAAGCTTTCATTTGAATTTGATCATTTAAGCTCATAGGGTGATTTTCAACAAAAATATCGGGAGGAAGAGGTGGGATGATGTCATCAATAACGGAACTCTTTTGAGAGAGCTGCTCTTCCCCCAAACTAAAATCTTTCTCAATATCGAAACAGAACGGATCATACTCTGGAGGAGATATGATATGAGAGAGTTCACCAAATAACTCCTCGAGATGTAAATCAAGAGATGAATCCTTGAGCTCGGGCTCCGGAGGATTTCCTTTAGACGGCTCTACTTCTTTAATTTCATCAATCGAGACAAACGGAGGTGGGATTTGTGCGGTACTTTGTAGACTATGAATTTGCACCTTTTCCATTATGGTCTCCGTGTCGGACTCATCACTTTCCTCGTCAAAGATTTGGTTGTCAAAATTTATAGTATATTCAGAATCGAATTCAAACAAAGGATTTGTGAAGGTCATTTTGAAAGTTTCTGAAATTGAATCGAAAGGTGTCTCAGATACCCTTGGGATTGGAACAAGTTCATCAATAAGAGGAGTACATTCTTCCTTATCCCCCATTGACAAGGTATCCGAAAGTTCATTAATGAGCGGATAGCAATCGGTTTCAACAATTTCCTGCGAAATTGGATCATCGACTTCTTCCAAAATGATGTCACTTCTCTCAACCGGCGTGAGTGAAGGGGAAGAGTCGGAAATGATAGGATTGGAAATGGGAGTGGGATTGCCACTCGAAGAATCGTCATCGATCTTTAAGTTCTCTTCTTCAAACGGTTCATCGTCATCACTATCGTCAGAGTCGGAATAGTAAAAGGTGGATGGATAACTTGGTCTTTGTTGATAATGGTGACTGATATATTGATGAGTGTCTAAATACTCATCATTTTTGTATAATCTAAACTGCAAAATCATCTGAAAACACTCAGAAACACATCAAAATGATCAGAATATCACAAATCAGTGTTTTATGTGTTTTAAATGCAAAAATATCAAAATCAGATGAAAAATGATTCAAGTTTGCAAAATTGGCAGTTTTAGTCCCCCAAGTTTTAAAAGTTGTCAAATCTAGTCCCTGGAATATCAAAATGTGTAATTTTATCATTCAAGGTCCCTAAAATATTCTAAAATGTCAAAAATGGTCCTTGAATAATTCTTTGGTCAAATGGCAGAAAAGGTCCCTAAGTTTGAAAATTTGCAAAATTAGTACTTGGATATTTTAAAATGGAAAATGATCAAATTTTATCCTTGTACTATCAAAGTTTGTCAAGTTTTGGTCCTTGTGATAAGTTTGGAAAAGTGGCATGTTCAGTCCTTTATCTTTGGTCAAATTACATCTTTGGCCCTTGTGGTTAACTAGCTATTAAACCAAACGGACTCCCTTTGTATTTTGAGCCCATCCAAAACAAATAGAACCCCTGCCAAATAATCAGTGTGAACCCCCTCCCTAATATAAAACGTGGTCAAAAATAGTCAAAACCAGACACTGTTCATCCCTTACCTCATTGTCACGCCAAAATCCAGAAACCAGAGTAGTTTCCTTGATTTGCTCTATCCACTCTTTACACCTGTCTCACCACTTGTATATCACCCCTCTCCACCTTCACTAACACCCAAAGATCATTAATTGACTAAAACCTGCTCTTGACAAATTTGGCGCCAAATCTACACATGGACGGATATGATGATTTTTGAAGATCCAATGGCTCAGATGAGGTGGGATATGATCAGAAGTCGGCAAAAGGTCCAAAAAGTCTATATAATAGGGAAGAGAAGCATTGGGAAAATATATCTAGTGTACTTTAGTTTAGCTTATGTCGTTTTAAGTAATTTTCAATTTTCAGTGTATTTTAAAGCCTTCAAGCATTTTGTTAAGTCACTTCAGTGTATTGTTAAACTTTTGCAAGTATCAATTTCAAGTCTTAATCATATTTCTAAGTTTATATATTTTTCAAGTTCAAAATCTCATGTTATGTTGATGTTGTTGTTAGTTGTTTGTACGGACTGAATAAGATCACTTAAGCTCCTAGATAGCTTCTAAAAGCTATTAGATACATTAAAATTCAGTTTAGAATAAAAAAGGAAAAATCACCAAAAATACCAAATAATTAGTTGAAAAATCAAAAATCCCTTGGAAATGGTGTTCACAGCTGGAGCAGGGTAGATTGTGGATGGCCCTGGGTTAGTGGCTTAGTGGTAAGCCTATAGGAGTGGTCTTGTGATCTTGGTTCTGTGATTTCAGTTGGATAGCCACTTGTAAGCATTTTGTTCATTTTTGGCATTTCACTGTTTGAACTGATTAATAGCTTGAATTTCTGTTTCTTCATGTTTATTAGTTTTAGTTAAGTGTAGTTAAAGATTAAAATCAGATTGTTTGTTCTTTTAAATTAGTAGTTGCTAAAATCTCATTTTGACAGTTAAATTAATATAATCATCATTCTTGTGTTTCATGTTGTTAGTACTGTTGTTTCATGTTTACTTAGTCTTATTTAATGATTATATAAGGTCTGCAATCAGCTTCTTGGTTGAAATCTATGTTTTGCTCTGAAAATCACTAAATCAGGCTTATAAAGGTTTGTTTGGTTTAACTTGTTCAACTGTGTTAAAGGTTGTTTGACTGGCTTCTTGTTATTATATCACACTTGGTTCTAACAACTCAAGCAAGTCATAAAAACCAGTCCTTGTTTCATCCATAGTCAAAATCACCTTTGATCACACCTAGATAGTTCACTGTTAGGATTTTTGAATACAAATCTCATCAAAGTAGCTTAGAATCTGTTAACTTAGCTTAAATCAGTTTTAATATAGTTTAGTATAACATAATCAGTAAGTAGAATTGATTCAAAGTTCACATTAGTCAACTTATCCGTGATTCTGCTGCATTGCTTTTGAAACTGCTGAAGTGTTATTTGCTGATTCTGCTGATTCATTATTTTGGCTTCTGCTGATATGCTTCTGCTGATCTGTTTGAAGTTTGCTGAATTAATTTTTGATTCTGCTGATGTAGAAGTTGAGATTCTGCCAATTTGCTTGTTGTTGCTTATTTCTATTTAATGTCTGCTGATTTAGAATTTTAGATTCTGCTGAATCTATTGATTCTACTGAATTGCTTATCATAGTTTAATAGTCTGTTCCTTTACATTCTTTAGCTTATTCCAGTGTGCTTAAGTTGTCCTCAGCTTAAATAATCCAATCAAACCCTCACTGATCACTATCCTTAGTGATCATTCTATCATCTGAATTAGTTTTGACACACCATTGAGTCTCCGTGGGACTTAACGACCCGGGAATTCATTCTATTCTCCAGGACTTCATTGCATTTGTGCTTAAGCTGTTTTAAGTCTGTTACGGTTGGCCATTCACAAGTGGCCAGCTTGTGTGATTAGACTTGACGGTTTGGCACAGATCAAAATTTTGGCGCCGCTGCCGGGGAGGCTTTAGCGTGTGTTTAGCCATTTTCAGACCCATTCTTGCACATAACCCATCATTTGTAAAAAGTTTTTGTAAAGTTATAAGAAAATCAAAAAGTTCATTAACACTTTTCCTAAAGTGTTAGAAACACCAAAAAAATATAAAACAACAAAACAATCGTAGCGTTTTCTATCTTGTATTGTCTTTAAGGTGATTCTTAAAACAATACGATTTGGTTAAACGAGACGATACCAAAAATATTGTCCAAAAGTTTTAAACCCATCTGCACAAATCTATACCTACGTCTTTTCAGTGGTACTTAATTTATACATAAAAATCAACCACCGCAAATCAAGGCAGTGCACTACCTAACTGGGGGTGCGACCATAATAAGTTCCCGAACATCAGATTTAAAACTTGCCTTTGTGTCACTTGTGATTTGGTGTACCTTTTTCAAAGAAGCCATTTCATTTGTGATTATTGGTTAAGTTCACTTGTCGTTTTGCCTCATTTGTTTTGAAAATTGATTTTTATACTTAGTGCATGCGCACTCGTTCTTCCAGTTCTACAAGTCCACTTTCTGAACTTGGAAACATTCCTCGTAGACGTAGAGGACGTTCAGCTCCTTCAGCCGTGACTGAGGAACGTCTACCACCACCACCCCCTGTCGAAATGGCAGAAGACAAACCTATGAATGAGCTTCTCCAAGCACCCATCGAGGGTTACGGAGATGCCATTGTTGTCCCAGCCATCGTGGCTGACACTTTCGAGCTCAAAATCGGGTTGCTTAATCTAGTAACCCAAAGCCAATTCTATGGTTTTGAGCGGGATGATCCTCATGCACACATTCGATGGTTTAACAAGATTGCATCTACCATCAAGTACAAGAATGTCCCACACGAAGCTATCAAACTTCTTCTATTCCCATTTTCTCTAGAGGGACAAGCCCGGAATTGGCTTGAGAAACAACCCCCTCGTTCTATTGAGACATGGGAAGATCTTGTTACCAAGTTCGTTAACGAGTTCTATCCTCCATCCCGAACCACAAGTCTTAAGAATGAGATAATGAAATTTTCTCAGAGATTTGATGAATCATTCGGGGAGGCATGGGATCGTTACAAAGAGTTGCTTCGCAAGTGTCCGCATCACGGTTTTACCGAATTAATGCAAATGGATACTTTCTATAATGGTCTCAATCAGACCAATCAAGACTCTTTGAATGCCTCCGCGGGAGGTAATTTCCTGAGCAAGACCACAAAAGAGGCCTTGCAAATCATTGAGAACAAATCTCAGGTCCGTCCTTTCAGAGCAAAGACATATCAGTCTCATGCTGGACCTTCTTCTTCTTCTTCATCCCCAGTGAGTACATCTAGCACCGATGCTAAGATTGATAAACTCACAGACATTGTTCAGGCTTTGGTTCTTGCTAACCAAAAGAAAGTGACCTTCACTCAGACACCAACACATGGTGAAGTGAAGAAAGTTGAGAGTTGTGTCACTTGTGGTGGTCCTCATGCTTACTACAATTGTACTGCCACCGATGGTAGTCCTTTTGAAGCCAATGCTCTAGCCGGTAGTTCACAGCAAGGAGGTAATCAATACCGTCCTCAAAATGAACCACACTACCGTGCTAACACTAATCAGGCACCACCCGGTTTTAACCAGAATCATAACATGCAAAACCGGAATCAGAACCAACCAAGAATGAACCAAGGTTATCAAAACCAAGGTAATTTTTATCCTGGACCCAATCAAGGTTTCCAACATCAAGGAAACCTTAATCAAAACCATTTCAATCGAGGGAATCAATTTCATGGGAATATGAATCCTAATCAAGGGAATTTTGGCTATAATCAAAACATACGGCCTCAAATTGTCCCTCCAGCTCCTCCCGCCATTATTCCTCCAGGACCATCATCTGATGAGTTACTGAAGCAATTCATGAAATCCCAAGATGAAATGAACAGGTTGTTGGTCAGTCAGATTGCTGATCTTAAGAAGTCTTTAAATGATCAACCCTCGGGCTCAGGAAAACTTCCGAGCAACACGATCGCTAACCCGAGGGGCGATGCAAAGGCGATCACAACCAGAAGTGGTGTTTCATATGATGGACCTACTGTTCCTACTACCTCTTCTTCTTCTTCTCTTCCAAAGGTAGTGGACAGTGAACCTAGGACACACAATGGACCTACGACTCCAATGCCCCCTCCACCTGTGGCAATGAGTCAAGTTACCAAGGAAACAACGGACAAGGTGCATTATTCTAGCCCACGAAGTACCGCACACGTCCTACCTTCGGTAGTCCAACCTCAAATGGTCCAGAAACCCAAGTCAAATCAAGGAGTTGTTTTTGAACCTCCTGTAGCTCCTGTTGAGAATCAGAAATCCAAATCTTCTATTCCTTACCCATCACGTTTGAATGAACAAAAGCTCCGCGAGAAAGCCAGTCATCAAATGGACAAATTTTTCCAAATTTTCCAAGAATTACACTTTGACATAAGCTTTGCGGATGCTATCATGCTGATGCCCAAGTTTACATCAACTCTCAAACACATGTTAAGCAATAAGGAAAAGCTGTTTGAAATGGCAAAAACTCCTCTTAACGAGAACTGCTCTGCAGTTATCCTGAAGAAGCTTCCAGAAAAACTTGGAGATCCTGGGAAATTTCTCTTACCTTGTGTATTCCCAGGGATGGTTGAATGCTTTGCCCTAGCAGATCTTGGTGCAAGCATAAACCTTATGCCTTATTCAGTGTGGAAGAAACTTTCTCTACCGGAACTTACTCCTACATGCATGACTCTTGAGCTTGCAGATCGTTCCATATCCCGTCCTCTTGGCATTGCCGAGGATGTATTTGTGAAAGTAGGAAAGTTCCATTTTCCAGCTGACTTCGTGGTTGTTGATTTTGATGCCGATCATCGGGTTCCTCTCATTGTTGGTCGAGGATTCCTGATAACGGGCCGTGCTCTCATAGATGTATTTGAGCAAGAAATCACATTACGTGTTGGTAATGAAGCTGTCACCTTTAACCTTGATCAAACTTCGAGGTACTCCGCAAATTATGATTCTGAATCGGTTAACCGAATAGATATCATTGATGTTGCCTCTGAAGAGTACTCTCAAGAAGTTCTTGGTTATTCTCATAATTCTGTGAGTGGGGATTCCACCACATCTTCTCAACCTATCATAGCCAATTCTACTCCTTCTCTCACTCCGTTTGAGGGAAGCGACTTCATCTTAGATGAGATTGAAGCATACTTGGCTAGTGATTCTGTTCCATGGGAAATTGATCACGCTCCAATTGATATTGAGGGGGACATACTTCTTATTGAGAAGTTGCTCAATGATGATCCATCATCAACCCCTCCCTCTAGTGATTCAATCCCAGATGAGATTAATCAAAATGAGATTAATCTGGAGGGAGATATTCTTCTAAAGAAGTTGTCAAATCTGGACACTTCTCCTCCTCTCCCTCCCATCAAACTTCATAACAAGGAAGTCAAGTCAGTTGAGAAAACTGAAGAATTTCCTGAGGTTGAGCTTAAGGACTTACCTCCTCATCTCGAGTATGCATTTCTAGAAGGTGATGATAAATTACCCGTCATTATTGCTCGAGATTTGAGTAAAGATGAAAAAGCTGCTCTCATAAAAATCTTGAAGTCACACAAGCAAGCAATTGCTTGGAAACTCTCCGACATCAAAGGTATAAACCCTGAGTTTTGTACTCATAAAATCTTGATGGAGGATGACTTTAAACCAGCAGTTCAACATCAGAGACGAGTGAATCCAAAAATCCATGATGTTATCAAACAGGAGGTTATCAAACTTCTTGATGCAGGATTGATTTACCCGATCTCAGATAGTCCTTGGGTCAGCCCCATTCATTGTGTTCCGAAAAAGGGTGGCATTATTGTTATCACAAATGAAGATAACGAGTTAATTCCAACTCGATTGGTGACGGGATGGCGTGTTTGCATTGACTATCGTAAGTTGAATGACGCTACCCGTAAAGACCATTTTCCTCTACCCTTCATGGACCAAATGCTTGAGAGATTAGCAGGGAATGAATACTATTGTTTCCTTGATGGTTTCTCGGGTTACTTTCAGATCCCTATTGATCCACAGGATCAAGAGAAAACCACATTCACCTGCCCATACGGAACTTTTGCCTACAAACGTATGCCTTTTGGCTTATGTAATGCTCCTGGCACGTTCCAACGATGTATGATGGCCATATTCCACGACATGATCGGGGAAACAATGGAGGTGTTTATGGATGACTTCTCGGTCATTGGGGATTCTTTTCAATCATGTCTCTCCCATTTAGAAAAAATGCTTCAAAGGTGTGAAGACACCAATCTTTGTCTAAATTGGGAGAAAAGCCACTTTATGGTCAAAGAATGCATAGTCCTTGGCCATAAGATTTCCAAGAACGGGATTGAGGTAGATAGAGCAAAAGTAGATGTTATTGCTAAATTACCTCATCCTACTACCGTCAAAGGTATTAGGAGTTTTCTAGGCCATGCCGGTTTCTATCGTAGATTCATACAAGATTTTTCCAAAATCGCCCGGCCTATGACCCATCTTCTTGAAAAGGATGCTCCTTTTATCTTCTCACCTGAGTGCATAGAAGCTTTTGAAACATTGAAGAAAAAGCTTACTGAAGCACCCATTCTCGTTGCTCCCGACTGGAACTTGCCTTTTGAGCTCATGTGCGATGCAAGTGATTTTGCTATCGGTGCAGTCTTAGGGCAACGAAGAAACAAGCATTTTCAGCCTATCCACTACGCAAGTAAGACTATGACTGAAGCTCAAACTCATTACACCACCACAGAAAAAGAGCTATTAGCCGTGGTGTATGCATTTGAGAAGTTTCGGCCGTACTTAATCTTGACCAAATGCGTGGTGTATACGGATCACTCGGCTCTTAAATAATTCTTTGCAAAACAAGATGCAAAGCCGAGATTGCTTCGTTGGATTCTCCTCCTCCAAGAATTTGATATCATCATACGTGATAAAAAAGGAGCTGAGAACCTGGCTGCTGATCATCTGTCCAGATTAGAAAACCCTCACCAAGATGTTTTCGAGAAGAAGGAAATAAATGAAACATTTCCTCTCGAGACACTCAATGCGGTTTCTTTTCGTGGAAACTCTTCTACCCCATGGTTTGCTGACTTCGCAAATTACCATGCGGGTAACTTCATAGTGAAAAGGATGTCGACCCAGCAGAAGAACAAATTCTTCAAGGATGTTAAACATTACTTCTGGGACGACCCCTACTTGTTCAAAATCTGTGCGGATCAAGTCATCCGACGGTGTGTTTATGGACAGGAAGCTATTGATATTCTCACAGCTTGCCATGCTGGACCCACCGGGGGCCATCATAGTCCAAACTACACCGCCAAAAAGGTGTTTGATTCCGGGTTTTATTGGCCCACAATCTATAAGGATGCCCACGAATTTGTCAAAACCTGTGACGCTTGTCAACGTCACGGAAATATATCTCAAAGGAATGAAATGCCACAAAATGCCATTCAAGTTTGTGAGATATTTGACATATGGGGTATTGATTTTATGGGGCCATTTCCTTCGTCTCGTGGAAACAAGTACATACTCGTGGCTGTTGACTATCTATCAAAATGGGTTGAAGCAAAAGCTTTACCCACCAATGATGCCCGAGTTGTTGTGAAATTTTTGAAATCTCTGTTTGCCAGGTTTGGAACTCCGAGAGCGATAATCAGTGATCATGGTACACATTTTTGTAATGACCAATTTGATCGTGTCATGCAAAAGTATGGTGTTACCCACCGTCTCTCTACTGCATACCACCCCCAAACAAGTGGGCAGGTGGAAGTTTCAAACCGTGGTATTAAAAGAATCCTTGAAAGGACAGTAGGCGAAAATCGTGCATCCTGGTCGGATAAGCTGGATGACGCACTCTGGGCCTTCCGTACAGCTTACAAAACACCAATTGGGTGTACTCCATACAAGCTAGTGTACGGAAAGGCATGTCATCTTCCGATTGAGTTAGAGCACAAGGCATACTGGGCCTTAAAGCATACAAACTTCGATATACAGACAGCTGGTGATCATAGAAAAGTTCAAATGAATGAACTAAATGAACTTCGTGATCAAGCTTACGAGAACTCTTTGATCTACAAGCAAAAGACAAAGAAGATTCATGACTCCAAGATCAAGAACCGCGTTTTCAACGTTGGTGATCGAGTCCTTCTTTTCAATTCAAGATTGAAGATTTTCTCGGGAAAGCTCAAGTCCCGTTGGTCTGGTCCATTCACCATTGCTAAGGTTTATCCTTATGGTACCGTTGAGTTATCTCAACCCGATGGTCCTAATTTTAAAGTGAATGGTCATCGAGTGAAGCATTACTTTGGAGAGGACATTCCCTCTGTGGTTGTCCCGGATCTACAAACTTTCCCCATGAACCAATGAATGCGGGGATCGAGTCAAGCTAGTGACTCGGTAATCAAAAACATTAGCACGCACCATATGGGTTTTCACCCATATTTCTGTCTTCTTACCTCTTTCTACCACCCTAGTGTGGGGGAGTTTCCCCACGCTGTTGTATATAAAATCATGTTCTAAAAAAAAAAAAAAAAAAAAAAAAAAAAAAAATCTTCTAAATAATGGCCGTAGTATTTCCCTTTTATGTTCTTTGTTTCGGCATAACCGCCGGTACTTTGAATATTGAGGGCAATATTCATTTCTAAGTGTGGGGGGGAATTCTCACGAATTTTATCATGTAATTATACCGCCCAATTCCCCCATTTTTGGCCAAAAAAAATTTTTTTTTTGGAGTAAGTGTTCTGCACTTACTCATCTTGGTTATCAGTCCGCCATGTCTGTAAGACAAAAGGATTGGCTAATCCTGGAGCAAACGGCTCTAGGTAAAGATTTCTCAAATCCGTTTATATGGCTTGCAATTTGCCCAAAATTGTATGGTTCTCAACTCACCATATCCTAAAAAGTGAAGAGTTGGCTAGCCCGCAAGTTTATGGCTTGTGGTAAAGGCAGTGGAAAATCCATAATTGGTATTCAGCTCACCAAAGATAATTCTGATAATTTATCTAAGAGTTGGCTAGTCCAGAAGGGTACGGCTTCTGGTAAAGACACATCAAATCCGTTATATGGTTTATGATTTGCCAATAAATCAGATGGTTATCAGTGTACCATAGTTCTTACTTGAACTGAAACATTTGGCTACTCCAGAAGTGATGGCTTTTGGTAAAGAGTTTTTCAAATCCATTAAGTTTTCTCAAATCATTGCTAGGGACTAGCAATATCTCAGTGTGGGGGATTGATGAGTGTCTAAATACTCATCATTTTTGTATAATCTAAACTGCAAAATCATCTGAAAACACTCAGAAACACATCAAAATGATCAGAATATCACAAATCAGTGTTTTATGTGTTTTAAATGCAAAAATATCAAAATCAGATGAAAAATGATTCAAGTTTGCAAAATTGGCAGTTTTAGTCCCCCAAGTTTTAAAAGTTGTCAAATCTAGTCCCTGGAATATCAAAATGTGGAATTTTATCATTCAAGGTCCCTAAAATATTCTAAAATGTCAAAAATGGTCCTTGAATAATTCTTTGGTCAAATGGCAGAAAAGGTCCCTATGTTTGAAAATTTGCAAAATTAGTACTTGGATATTTTAAAATGGAAAATGATCAAATTTTATCCTTGTACTATCAAAGTTTGTCAAGTTTTGGTCCTTGTGATAAGTTTGGAAAAGTGGCATGTTCAGTCCTTTATCTTTGGTCAAATTACATCTTTGGCCCTTGTGGTTAACTAGCTATTAAACCAAACGGACTCCCTTTGTATTTTGAGCCCATCCAAAACAAATAGAACCCCTGCCAAATAATCAGTGTGAACCCCCTCCCTAATATAAAACGTGGTCAAAAATAGTCAAAACCAGACACTGTTCATCCCTTACCTCATTGTCACGCCAAAATCCAGAAACCAGAGTAGTTTCCTTGATTTGCTCTATCCACTCTTTACACCTGTCTCACCACTTGTATATCACCCCTCTCCACCTTCACTAACACCCAAAGATCATTAATTGACTAAAACCTGCTCTTGACAAATTTGGCGCCAAATCTACACATGGACGGATATGATGATTTTTGAAGATCCAATGGCTCAGATGAGGTGGGATATGATCAGAAGTCGGCAAAAGGTCCAAAAAGTCTATATAATAGGGAAGAGAAGCATTGGGAAAATATATCTAGTGTACTTTAGTTTAGCTTATGTCGTTTTAAGTAATTTTCAATTTTCAGTGTATTTTAAAGCCTTCAAGCATTTTGTTAAGTCACTTCAGTGTATTGTTAAACTTTTGCAAGTATCAATTTCAAGTCTTAATCATATTTCTAAGTTTATATATTTTTCAAGTTCAAAATCTCATGTTATGTTGATGTTGTTGTTAGTTGTTTGTACGGACTGAATAAGATCACTTAAGCTCCTAGATAGCTTCTAAAAGCTATTAGATACATTAAAATTCAGTTTAGAATAAAAAAGGAAAAATCACCAAAAATACCAAATAATTAGTTGAAAAATCAAAAATCCCTTGGAAATGGTGTTCACAGCTGGAGCAGGGTAGATTGTGGATGGCCCTGGGTTAGTGGCTTAGTGGTAAGCCTATAGGAGTGGTCTTGTGATCTTGGTTCTGTGATTTCAGTTGGATAGCCACTTGTAAGCATTTTGTTCATTTTTGGCATTTCACTGTTTGAACTGATTAATAGCTTGAATTTCTGTTTCTTCATGTTTATTAGTTTTAGTTAAGTGTAGTTAAAGATTAAAATCAGATTGTTTGTTCTTTTAAATTAGTAGTTGCTAAAATCTCATTTTGACAGTTAAATTAATATAATCATCATTCTTGTGTTTCATGTTGTTAGTACTGTTGTTTCATGTTTACTTAGTCTTATTTAATGATTATATAAGGTCTGCAATCAGCTTCTTGGTTGAAATCTATGTTTTGCTCTGAAAATCACTAAATCAGGCTTATAAAGGTTTGTTTGGTTTAACTTGTTCAACTGTGTTAAAGGTTGTTTGACTGGCTTCTTGTTATTATATCACACTTGGTTCTAACAACTCAAGCAAGTCATAAAAACCAGTCCTTGTTTCATCCATAGTCAAAATCACCTTTGATCACACCTAGATAGTTCACTGTTAGGATTTTTGAATACAAATCTCATCAAAGTAGCTTAGAATCTGTTAACTTAGCTTAAATCAGTTTTAATATAGTTTAGTATAACATAATCAGTAAGTAGAATTGATTCAAAGTTCACATTAGTCAACTTATCCGTGATTCTGTTGCATTGCTTTTGAAACTGCTGAAGTGTTATTTGCTGATTCTGCTGATTCATTATTTTGGCTTCTGCTGATATGCTTCTGCTGATCTGTTTGAAGTTTGATGAATTAATTTTTGATTCTGCTGATGTAGAAGTTGAGATTCTGCCGATTTGCTTGTTGTTGCTTATTTCTATTTAATGTCTGCTGATTTAGAATTTTAGATTCTGCTGAATCTATTGATTCTGCTGAATTGCTTATCATAGTTTAATAGTCTGTTCCTTTACATTCTTTAGCTTATTCCAGTGTGCTTAAGTTGTCCTCAGCTTAAATAATCCAATCAAACCCTCACTGATCACTATCCTTAGTGATCATTCTATCATCTGAATTAGTTTTGACACACCATTGAGTCTCCGTGGGACTTAACGACCCGGGAATTCATTATATTCTCCAGGACTTCATTGCATTTGTGCTTAAGCTGTTTTAAGTCTGTTACGGTTGGCCATTCACAAGTGGTCAGCTTGTGTGATTAGACTTGACGGTTTGGCACAGATCATATATCTTTCTTGCTTGCCAAAGACGTCAATTTGTGCATTCATAACGGAAATTATCTCGGAATAATGATCACTCAACATAGTGGTAGAATCGTAAGGAACGTCAGCATCCCACTGATAATGATGTTGCGTCATATTCTCGATCAAATCATAAGCTTCTTGAGGAGTCTTTCGCATGAAATTTCCACCAGCTGCCAACATGATTTTGTCTCGATCAATTGTAGTGATACCATGATAAAAGGTTAGGATTTGATCAAGAAGCAAAATTCGGTGATCGGGACATTTTTGTAATAACGATTTAAATCTTTCCCAAGCTTCAAATACGGTTTCCTTGGGAAATTGCCGGAAATTAAGAATTTCTTTCCTTAGCTGCATCGTTTTCGAATATGGAAAGTATTTTGAGAGAAACTTGCGAAACATCTCTTCCCATGTATGAATTGAATGTTTTTCAAGAGTGTAAAACCAAACTTCGGCTTCGTAGGTTAAAGAGAAGGGGAAGAGATTCAATCGGATATCATCTTGAGAAACGCCACGTTGTTTCATGGATTGAGTAATAGATAAAAACTTGTTCAAGTGCTCATTAGCATCTTCGTCGTTAAATCCATGAAATTGGCAATGCTGTCGAAGAAGACGAACCATACGATTTTTCAATCTAAACTTCGTTCCCGGAACGATCGGTCCTCCTCGACCGATAAGTGATGGATGATAGAAATCCTCCATGGTACGAGGATCATGGGGATCAAATGGTGAAAAATCGAGCATTGTGGAGAATTAAACAAATTAGAGGGTGAAGGGATAAGAATTAAACATTCAGAGGAAAACGAAGATTATTTTTGGGTTTTTTAAAGATAGAAAACATAAAAGGAAAACAAATTTTGAAAAGGAAAATATTTTTGGGTTTTTATAAAAGAGATATTTACAAAAACAACGATAACTTCACTCGGGGGAAGGATCTTCAAATGCACGCGAATCGAGACGGAATCCAAAAACTCACTTCATGCCCTCCCCGGCAGCGGCGCCAAAAATTGATTCGCTCGAGAAACCAATAATAGAAGTTTGTATTATTAATATAAAGGAAAGCAATTATAACAACTAAATCTATAATGTAAATAAGGGAAAACAACTAATTACGAAAATTTAAACTAAAAACGCATAAAACATAATTAAAGAAACGCTAATTAAATGCAACTATGCTAATTTAAACTCGTAAAAATGAAATTCTATTTTTCTACAGCTAAGAATGATATTTGAAAATTATTTAAAATTTAAAACTAATTTTTTGGACTTTTCTTGATTTATTATGATTAAAAAACTAATTTAGGACATTTAAAATAGAGCTAAAATGCTAAAAATTAGGAAAACATGCAAGAAAAATACAAAACTATATTTAAAAAATCTTAAATGACTAAAAAGAATTTTCAGAACTGGAATCACATTTTTTTGACTTTTTCCCTATTTATTATGAATTTAATACTATTTAAAACTAATTAAAATGATAGAAAATCTATTTTAACTAAGAAAATTCAGGAAAAATACTTTTTATGACTTTTTGAATATTCTAAAACTAATAAAATTGAAATTGTATTTTTATGAGCTTTTTCTGAATTATTTGGATTAAATGCTAATTAAAATTGCTAGAAAATGACATAAAATGCAGAAAAATAGCAAATGAACAGTAAAAAATATGAAACTTCCAGACTGAAATAAAATAAAATAGAGAACTAGGTAAAAATAACAGAAACCAATTTGGATCACAAGAACTATGATTTGGGCATGAATCTAATAAAAATAAGCACTAGAAATAAGCTAAAAGCCTCTAAAAGCTACAATAAGCTACTACAGCCTAAAACTAACTGAAATAAACCTACAGCAACTGATATGAATAAAAAATGCACAAGATGAAGTCAAGTGAGCACAAATTCAGTTTCTACGTCTTAATTCCAAACGGCCCTATACTAGCCACTTTCACCCCTCCACAGATTAAGCTACAGATTTTTATGATTTTTTTTCCTTTTGGGAAAAGTAAAAGGAGATGGTGAAATTGTGATTTTTAATTTTTTATGACCACTGAAATTGAATTTAAAAGGCTGGTTAAAAGTGAGAAAAACATATTTAGGACCAAAATTGACTTTTGACAAAAACTCTTATTTTGACTATTTCGAACTTTGATTGCTCCTAATTGATTGAAAATGTAATGATAAACTATAATATGACCTACATAAGCTATATTAACAACAATGTGACCAATATCTAAGATTAAGCTACCTATGACGACTTGAAGCTAACTGTTGAGAGATTTAGCAATGATTTTGACTATTTAATGAATAACTATGCAATATTATAACTAAGTTACCCTATATGGACCTAATACAAGATATCTAAGCTATAAATGACTCATGAAACAGACTTGAGCTCAACAAAACTAACTAATCCAAACACTCTAGTTGAAACTGTTTTGCGACTTTTTCTAACCAAACTACTAATCCAAGCTTGTTTAACCATAAAAACAGATTCAATATACCTAAATCTAACTAGATGAAACAACTTTAACAGCAATATAACACTTATACTACTAAATCCTAATTATGCAAATCTCAACAGTTAAATGGACAAATTAAGCTTAAACAAATCAACTACCAATCACACTAGTAATATAATGATGATATAAGCTAACTTAAACAAATTAAACTCAGAAGCTAATCTATACTACTGATTCAAACTGTAAAGCAGATGTAAACTTACATCAGTCCAGCCACTGTGGCTTGCTACTGAATTCAATGAACTAATACCCTAAACTTGATATCAACCCAACTCAGTTTCAAAATCAACCATATCCAAGCTTATATCAGCAATCCAGAACCAGGTTACTCATGAAACTGTATCATTGACTTTATTTGACCAATGGTGAGATTTGAGTGTATTTCTGAGTAAACTAAAACAAATTTGATAAAAGCTCAAGTAACTGATTGAAATTGCAATAAGCTGAAATGAACATAATGAAACAGTAATTTAAATTGCAGAGAATATAAGCTGAAATAAAAAAAACTTGCATTAATTTGAGTACAAATGAAATTACAAAATACTGGAATTAAACTATTTTAGTGAAAATAAGTAAAGATTACTCAAAACTACACTCTACACTACTCCTACTCTACTTCTACTCTCTAAAAACTACTTGAGATTACAAAGAAGAAATGAAAGGGTATATATAGCCAGCTGCCTGAGCCTTGGAATCATCTAGAAATGAGCTTGGTGTGCTTTCTCTCGAGCATTTCAGTCCCTTGGATCATCCTTATACATCATCAATCAATCTCATCCTTTGGATCATCACAGCCACGCACCTTCGTCCAATCAGAAGCCAGGGATTGGTGAATGTGACACACGGATTGGTGACATGGCACCCGTGTGTCATTGGGTGTCAGAGAGAAGTACGAAAATACCCTTAATGATATTCAATTTGCTTAATTAGGAGGCGGGGCATTTTAGGGTTCTAAGAACCTGGGTTTATTTGGGTTTTGGGGAAAAATAAGAGCGCGTGTGAGTTTTTTATATTAATTTGGTTATTTGACCGGGTAAGTAGTGGGTTGACTTCGGGTTAAATAAACCGGGTAAGTGAGATATTGGGTTGGATGGTGGACCGGGTATAGAGGGTGGGTTTGGGCTTTTATTTATTTTGGGCCAAGGTATAAAGATTGGTTTTGGACTAGCATTTGATCCATGTAGCAATTTAGGGACTAATGATGTACAAACTGAAATTCCAGGGACCAAAGCTGTAAATTCTAAAAATGTTCTTCAAGGGCCTTACTTGTCAATCTCAAATAATCCAAGGGTTGATTTTGACAATTCCAGAAACTTGAGGGATCACTTTTTCCAAATGCTCAAAGATGAGAGACTAATCTTGACAATTCTTCAAACTTGATTATATCTTCTAAAAATCATCCTCAGAGAATAAATTCTTCAAAAATGCACAATCTTGACCTTCCGGCTCAACTCAAACTCTCTTGATCTCTCGTGCTCGGATTTTCGTCTGATTTGGCTTCTTTTTGTATGTTTTGACATATCCGTACCTGCACAAGCACAAACTCAAGAAAACCACAGATATTAGCAATAAACGGCTCTTTCTTGGTTATTTTGGGATTTATTTGATAAAGAAATGATATGTGTTTTTGCACATATCATGAGACATATCATGATATTTCTCTATGTTCCAAACATTTTGCTTTGCAATATTCTGCATTGTTGTTAGACATTAAAATATTTTAGTCAGTAGTTTTTATGGCCTGGGATTTTACTATTGTCCAATTTTAAGACATTAGTGCTCACTTTTTCTTTTACAAATCAGAATCTACAAACTAGAACATGAATATTTACTCTTTCATGCTTGGGAGAATACACATATGACATTAAAAAAATTGACCATTGTGACCCCGGAGCTAAGTATTATTTGTAGTGCCTACAATACAAGCCTCACAAAAACATGACTTTATGTACCCTTTTTCTTGAGAATGCATCTATCTGGCTGGATATTTATCTTCAATTGGGTCGATCAATTTCTAACTACTTCGGCACTGACTTTTGTTGCTAGCTGAATCAATGAATCATATGGTAGAAAACCAAATGATTTCTTGAACTACATTTAGTTGTTTACTAGGCGTGTGAGGTACAATTCTAATCCCATGAAAATTTGCCTTTTAAATAGGTTGCTGATATGAGGTTATAAATCTTGGCAGATGTACAATTCAATAAAAAGCATGTTTAATGTGTTTGTTTAGCTGAAATTTTGTAAATGATAAGGTTTATGGGTTTTGTTTTCAGGTTTGGGTATAAAACCCACAAAATTAGGCATTTTCTAAACCTCCCATTGGTGAGGGGTTTGTAAACCTATTCCTATACATATTCTCATAGTGATTCCCTTATACAAACTAAGCGCCCCCCTGAGTTTTAGAATGTTGGTTTCATTGTTTGAATTTTATAGTGTTGTTACTGTTGTACAAGTTAATGTGATGGAATGTATATAAGAGTTAATTTCAGTTGCAAGAAAAAGTGAAATATTTTTTGACAGTAATATAACGTGTACACCATGTGTTTCGATTAATTTGTTTCATATTCGTGGTACAATGCTTGAATTTGTTTACATTGATTTAGGACAGGTTGGTTTGTTATCTGATATATTTCGCTAGAATTATGCACTACATCAGTTAGTACTTAACGAGTAACAAGGCTTATTTATTCTTTTTTTTAAGTTGTCAAGGGTAAGAAAATAATGGGAATGCATCTAATTAAAATGTTATTGTTTTAAAGTTAAGCATGAAATTTAAAGTACAAGGAGCACTAGAAATGAGCATGTGTTCCTGTTTCTTCAAAATAAGGTTGTATATATAAATGCTTCCTTGCAAATATACCTACATATGTTATTCAAATCATCATGACTGTAATAATGAAATTGAAACTATCATAGCGAAAATTTCTATTATAAGTCATATACATTTAGGTTATTTTCATTTAGGAACAGCCTTAAACTGAAATGGTGTGTTTCCTAACTACTTGAATTGAATTTTATTTTTGAACTCGATTACTTTGCTGCATCTTTTTATCGTTCAAGGTACGAAACGACCCAACTTTGCTCATTCAGGCAATCATGGGTAGATTGAATGTTTGGTTCACTTATGTTGCGTATAACCGAGGATTGCACACGTTTACAAAGTCAAGGTTGGTATGTTATTTATTATTGTTTGCTTATTTGATAGATGTCTTTTTGACCCATGTTGCTTTTAGCTAAACTCATAATTTGATCCATTATTTATCATCTAATTAATATCTCGCGGTACATTTAGATGCAATCTCATTATTTCCTTATCATGTTTGTTTTCCTTTGCAGATAAATAATAAGGGCTAGGAAATCTATATATTGGTGCATTCATAGCTGTTTTTGGTATATATGTAAATGTTATTTCAAAAATAAATATCGAACATGTCATTCGTTCGAAGTTGCATGCATTGTATTATAAGATTTTTTGTACTTCTACTTATTCAAATGTCTGAAAGCTTTTATTATATGTATAAATCATGTTATAGTTCATAACCCATGTATATACACACCTTCTTTCTAAGTACTAATAATAACACATCAGTAAAACCATTCAGAATACGTTAACTTTGTTTGTTTTTTGATCGAATATCACATAATTAGAAATTTTAGAAAAACCCCGTGCGTGCACGGGTATTATAACTAGTAACAATTATAAAATATAAACATCATCAAAGCAAATAGCGGAAGCAAGTAGGATCTAAATACATGTAAACTAGTTAACCGAATTTAAATAGAATGCGTACCTTTTATCAATCCATGCAATTAGGGTTTATGAAAACCCCAAATTATAATCAAGAACCAAGAAACCTTAAAACCCTAGAATTAGGGTTTAACAAATTCGACTACACCAAAATTCGAACACCCAAGTTACCAACACAAGTGTATTGGCCATTCGTTCTTGTACACACGTACTACTATCAAATCATCACGAAAAGCTAGCTTCTAGATCACGAACAAAATACACGTATGTGTGTTTTTATAGGAGATCGACAACCCCAAGGTGTTGGGGCTGTGAATCCGGTCAAACCACACAAGAAGGAGAACCAAGGAAGAGTTAGGGATACAAAACCACTTAACGAATTCATTCACAGGCCTTTGTATTTATAGGCTTAATAACTTGGTGATCAAGTTTAAGGAAAAAAGGAAAGTATTCACCTCCCTTTGAAGCCCATAACCGATTGGCTCTAAAACCCTAAAGGGTTTCTAGAACTTTTTCTCTTGTTTCATTTTATTCGATAAACACTAATATTTAACGACTGTTAACTAAAAACCATTAAATACTAACAACCGTTAAGTATTTTATTCGTGAATAAATAATTAAATATTACATTTAATATATTAATTATTTCTATAATGATTCTCATACGTGATGTGTGCAATCCCGAAGTCTCGAGTTCGAATCGGATCATACGTATATTAATTTATATCCATAACCTTTCAATAATGCCAAAAAGTTTTAGCGACGTTAAATATAAATCCTGGTGCGCATCAAGCTTGTAGACATTTAATAAATGTTTTGGTTTAAATCCTGGTGCGCATCAAGCTTGTAGACATTTAATAAGTGTTTGGTTTCGGTTTTTTATGATATGGAATGTTTTTATGGTTTGAATATTTTTCTTTTGTGCTGGAAAATTAACAAATATAGACAAAGGAAATAAGGCAATGAAACTAGGGGTGTTCATCGGTTCGGTTCTCGGGTTAATCGGTTTATTCGGTTCGGTTTGTTCGGTAAATTTTTTTTGGGTTATAACCGAAAATCGAACAGAACCGAAAATATTTGTGACCAAACCGAACCGAACTGAAAATATTTGTGACCAAGCCGAACCGAAGTTCGGTTCGGTTATGGGTCAAAACCGAAAACCGAATTTATATATATTTTTAATTTTATTAAATAGATTTTTATAGAAAACTAATTATTTCAAGCATAAAAAGTGTTTTTTTATATTAGGATAAAATTTTAATGATCTTTTTATATATATAAATATATAAAAAAATATATATATTAAATATATAAAGTGTTTTTATATATAAATATATAAAAAATATATATATTTATATAAATTCGGTTTTCGGTTCGGTTTTCGATTCAGATAGCCAAAACCATATCCAAACTGAAAACCGAATTTTTAGTTCGGTTCGGTTCGATTTTGACAAATTCGATTCGGTTTTTTTCGGTTCAGTTCGGCTTCGGTTTTCGATTTATTCGGTTATTACCCGACCCATGAACACCCCTAAATGAAACTCAGATAATGGATGCCATATTAGTCATTTTTCTTTGCTGAAAAATCAACATTCAATAAAACTCAAAATGTTTTATATGTATTTTATATATATAACCAAGAGCGTGTTTGGCTTGTAGTCTAGAATCGCAATTGGTAAGGATTTGAATAAAAGGTAGAATGGGAATTTCTATATGCTCGGGTGTCATTCCCCATAAGCACATTTTGTTTGATGATTATGATAGCATCAAAGACAAATGACAAAAAATCTAAGAAATTTACTTAATACAAAATGGATGGATAAAATAATAAAGACATTTAGCTTTTAGAAAATGTTTGGCGCGAGGCTTGTAAGGGCCTGAATTTTAAAAATAAGTTAGCTTATAAAATAAGCATTGTTTGTCATACGAGTTTATGAAAGCTTTTATAAGTTATAAGCATTTATAAGCCCAAGCCAATTGAAACGGACTTCGATGAGGCTTATAATCATTTAAATTACTTAAAGTTCTTTCAAAATATAGTGAATTATTTCGCAAAGCTAGAAATATATCTAAATTTAACTTGATATATTTTTATACTATTTTAAACTAATAAGTTTCAATTACAACTAATTCGTCAAATATCTTTATCAAAATATAAGCTCCAGCTTTCAATTTATAATATAAGTTGCAACTCCAACTTCAACCCCACCTCTAGGTCATTTCACCGAACATACCCTTAGTTATAAAACAAACAAAATAATATTGGAGTTAATTGCATTTTTGGTCCCTGTGGTTTGGCCAAATTGCAGATTTGGTCCCCAAAACTTTGAAAGTGCACCAGAGGTCCTCATTTTCAAGTTTCCGTTGCACGTTTGGTCCCTGGCCAAAGTTAAATGACTAAAATACCCTTGCCTTCTTCTTTTCATATTTTCTTTTCAGTCCATCTTTTTAGTTTCTTACATAAATGGTCCTTGTGTCTTGCCATGTTTTACAGATTTTGTCTATTTTTTTTTATTATTTATTTAACTATTAATATTCGTATATACCAATAACTTCTCATCTTCAACAACACCTCTCAACCGCTCTATCCAATTACTCCGATCACCACTGCCCTCCCTCACCACCATCACTACTCTTCTTCCCATCCGCTCTCATGAAAAAACACCACCACACCCCCAACCCCGACAACTCATTATTCGACAAATCCAGCTTTTTCAACCTATCTAACAACCCCAACTCATAAGGAATCATACCCACAAATCCATTATCACTCAAAACCAAATTATTCAAAAACTTACAGTTTTGCAACTCCACCGGAATCTCACCGGAAAATTTATTCCCAGACAATCCAAAGTTACTAAATATGGCAACCAAGTACAGATCTCACCAGAAACACTCCCAGATATACTATTTTTAGAAGGATCCAAAGTCTGCAAAGACCTACAATACTACAAAGATTCTGGCAACATTCCGGCGAGGGAATATTCCGGCAACTGTAAAGAAATCAGCCTGTTCTCTTTCTCATTCCAGCAAGAAACACCAGCAAGCTTACACAACGAACCATTAGTGAAAACCCATGAAGAAAGTTTGTTACTTGGGTCTTGAAATGAAGTTTTGAGACCTTGGAGACACCTGACGTCATCTTCCATGGCGAATGACGTCACGGCGAGGAAAATGAAGGTGATGGTGGTGATGAGGAGCGTAAAGGGTGTCTGTGTTTGTGTTTTCATGGTGTGCCGTGAAGGATTTGGTTAGGGTTAGGGTTAGGGTTAGGTTTTGAGATCTGCCATTGTTTGTTGGGATTTGAAAAGATGGCTGACAGGGATGAGATGTGGTTTCGTTGTCTTTGGTTTGACTGGTTTTACTTTTATTTGACTGAAATGAGTTTTTTAAAAGTTTTTTTAAGGTTTTATTTGACTGGTTTTACTTTTATGTAAGAAACTAAAAAGATGGACTGAAAAGAAAATAGGAAAAGAAGAAGACAAGGGTATTTTAGTCATTTAACTTTAGCCAGGGACCAAACGTGCAACGGAAACTTGAAAATGAGGACCTCTGGTGCACTTTCAAAGTTTTGGGGACCAAATCTGTAATTTGGCCAAACCACAGGGACCAAAAATGCAATTAACTCATAATATTGTGTCTCAATATAATAGAGATAATGCCGAGTAACTCAATATGATGTGATAAGCCGATATATATATATATATATATATATATATATATATATATATATATATATATATATATATATATATATATATATATATATATATATATATTTTATTACTGGTAGAATAAAACATATGGAAACAAAGTAAATTATAAAGAAATAGACGAATACCCGCGCAAAGAGATGGCGTGATAAGCTGATTTTTTGTTTGTTACTGGTAGAATAAAACAAATGGAAACAAAGTAAATTATAAAGAAATAGACAAATACTCGCGCAAGTGATTGTGTATAGTGACAAATAATTATACTTGCGAACTTGTGTTTTGTTCTGACCTTTGATGCAACACTTACGAGTTCAATTTGTAGTTATTGCGAGTAAAAAAATGTCTATGGGCTATATACGAAAAATGATAAAAGTTTGAGGATTATTTCAACTCTTAATTTAGTGGTGAATGTTGTTATCATTTTTAATCAAGGGTGTTTTCTGAAACCAGAAAAAAGAAGCAGTTTTTCGCAAAGCTTGCGCTTAGTGCAGGTCCTTCTTGTATATCGTATTTGGCCGAAGAAGCATCGGATATGTTAGAGCTCTTACCTTTTTGAGATTCCATGGGCCAAGATATACTTTTATTATAAGGGCAATACCAATCTACTTTAGTATATCATATGGATGTAGAAAAAGCTTCTCATTTTGGTAATTTGGAAACATCATTTTTCTATTTCTATTTACTCAGTTCATATCTTTGTTTCGTGTGTTCCTCGGAGGAATTCGATATCTTCAAACTCGGAATACCACCCAAATAACTATAACTGCGGACAGAGAGTCAAATAGGTCGGGAAAAAAAGAGTAAACCGAATTAATTACAATGAGTAAAAGTTGTCATTTAAACTTATTTTGTAAAGAGTATTACAGGTATATCATATTACTCAAGTTTAAATTTTTTAAGTTTAAGTAAAATTATACATGCATTATAAATAGTAGGGATGTAGCACACCAACCTATTGACTGGTATGGTATATGGGCTTATTTTGGGATTAAATATCCATCTTAGATGGTTGGCCCACTAACCAAACCTAAAAGTGTTGGATCCCTTTGAAGTCTGGGTATCATTTTTGTGTTATAACCGGAGTTAATTATCTTTAAACGCCACTCTATATATATAACTGATAAAGAATGCGTGCGTAGTTCCATTTTTTTTAAATGAACTTGTTTATGTATGCTTTAATGTATTGACTTTTATTGTTTTCGGAATGGCTAAAATGTGATTCAATGCTATTTGTATTATTATGTTTATGTGCAAACGTCTTTTAACAACTTTAATGTTACCGCTTGCCACACCTATCCTTCTTACTAAATGAGCTTGTTTATTTGAATACGATATGAGATGAGCTAATCAAGATTTCAAAATGATATGAGATAAGTTGAAATAATCAAGTTAAGTGTTATGGTTGCGACTTGGGAGTGTCGGCTAGAGATTGAAGAAAGTTAGTGACAAGGGAATACTTGATGAGTGGTTAAAGACTGCAACTCATCATAGCCGATTACGTATGAGGATCGTACTCGCTCAAATGTGTTGAATAATGAAACCTGAGTTATGTTTTGTTAGAGCATTCCCAACAATAACACCATAACATCAATAACACCGTCCACGTCAGCGCCACATCAGCTTTAACATTTCACCGTAACATCTCAAAAAACACCCACAACAATAACATCTCAATAACATCAATAACATTCCCAACAATTTACAAAAACAACCCCTCATTTAGGGGCATAAATGAAAAAAAAAAAAAAAAAAGAAAAAAAAAAAAGAAAGCAAATAACGGGCGTTGCCTACATAACGCCGGCCCCCTTTTCCTTTGCTAACGTCGTTGCTCCAACAATGTTAACTGGTTTAACGCCCTTTTTTTTTGTTGTAACGCCGTTAAGGCGTTGTGATTGTGCATGCTCTTACTCATAATCACTATACTTTTTTTAAATGCAACTTTTTGTTCGGAAACAAATACTTTATATAATTTTGTTTTTGTTCTTTTATTAAAGAAATGGTTATAATGATTAAGGATCAAATGAAAAATATAATTAAAATGAGAAGAATTAGAAGAAACCACAACCACAAATATTAGATGCACTCATAAAAATAGATGCATCTCCTGATTATTTCTCTTTCCTTATTTAAAATATGTAGCTACAATTTTTTCTCACTCTTCTCATTTCAATAATTCTTCTCACTAGATTATTGACAATAAATTAGCAAGAAGCTAAGAGTTACAAAGACTTTAAACGACAGCAAAAACAATACTCACGACCCTCTACTTGTAAGATAATAAATATTAGAGTAAATTGCATTTTTGGTCCCTAAGGTATGGCCAAATTGCAGGTTTCGTCCCTAACGTTTCGAAAGTGCAGCGGTAGTCCACATTTTGAATGTTTTGTTGCATGTTTGGTCCATAAATTGCAGATTTAGTCCCTAAAACTTTGAAGTTTCCATTGCATGTTTAGTCCATAAATTGCAGATTTCGTCTGTTTTATACATTTTTGTTTGTTTTTATACATTTTCATACATTTTTATCCGTTTTAATACGTTATCGTCTGTTTTTATACGTTTTCATCAGTTTTTCTTCCGTTTTTATTCGCTTTCATATGTTTTTAACCGTTTTCATATGTTTTCATCTGTTTTATATGTTTTTATCCGTTTTCGTCCATTTCCATGTCTATAAAGTCATATTTGTCTCTTATGTCTAACGAGTGTTGTAACCCGCGCGTTGCGGCGGGGTTGCTTTTGCACATGTAAATTTGAAACAAATGAATTGGCAAGAAATTTGTGGGAATTATTTCTGGAATTGATGGTTAGAACTATTTGCTTAACGTTTATAAAGAGCGTGCTTCTCAGACGCACTTGTAATGGTACATATGACACTTTAAGGTATTGTGGTTCAACAAAGAAGATATTGTAACAGTCGCGTAGTGATTCGTGATACGGGTTTTCAGCGAAAAGTGCATCAACTCGAGTTTTGGAAATGTTTGTCTTTCGATAAAGTAAAAGTCATGTCAAGAAGTAAGAAAACACATAAAAAAACTACCACATTATCTATATTACAATCAAATTATTGTTTACATTTGCAGCAACACAACATAATTATTGTTTACATTGCAGTAACAAAACAAATCAAAAGTACATGAACAGCTTGCAGCGTGTCGATAATCATATTCAATCCCTAAGCTAGAGAAGAATTATGTATGCTTTTTAGAATTGCATCTAAGTACAAATTGGTAAACCTATACTTTGATTACAGCTTACAAATTGCATATGTGGTTGTATGGATAGTTTGAGACAACAAATCCCTTTTAAAAGCACTTTGAAGTTGTTTACGTACATTACCTGCATAGCTTTCACTTGTAATGTAAAAGTCACTATCTTTGTACTCTGGATATTTCTCGAACCATTGGTTAAGAAAAGCAAGATTGTCTCCGGCTGAAATGAGGAAAAGAATAATCAATCCAAAAATGTTTTTTGTAAAATACAACCCTCATCATATTTCAATTTAATAAAAGCAACTATAATAATCTGGTAGAAAAACATAGTATCATATACACATTTTCAATGCGTGTTGCAGAAGACGTCATTCCCAGTTTTGGAGAGCCTTCGCTAACCTGGTGCATCATTCAGGGAAAAAAATGAAAAAAAAAAGCTTCTAAAACTCGTCTATTTCAGCACCCAAACACACCCACTTCGCCCCCCATTATCCATTTCAGTCTCCAAACTGACCCTTGTTAGTGCCCACTTCAGCCCCCAAACAGACTCATTCTAGCCCCATTTCATCACCCAAACCCACCCATTCAGACTCCTAACGTACCGGCTTCAGCCCTTCAAGTAGCGACGCGGCCTCACTTGACTTGCTCTTCAGCCATAGTTTCTTCGCATTCACCTTGCCTTTTCTTACGTTCTAAAACCATGTTATTGGAAAACAGAAGATAGAAAAAGTAAACTTTTAATTTTTTTTAAAAGAATTTGCTAGAAATGAAAGAAGGGTTGAAGTAGAATTAAGAAAAGGAAAAAATATATATATAAGCTAGCAAACATGGAATGTAAAGAATGATTGTTCGTGAGTTATGGCAGGTTTTAAAAGACTTAAGACAGCAATGGTTTTTGCAATGAAGGAGAACTTACATTCATCATTTTTTAAGACTAATAGGAGTATGTTAGCATGTCGGACCCAAAAGAGATGATACATTTTGAATAATAAAGCAAAGAATACCTTTACATCGTCGTTTTCCTCTTTCTTTTCCTTCCTTGACTCGGCAGCTGTTGTACCATAGTAATAACAGGTGAAAATAAGTTTAGTACCTGATGTCCTTTTAATCCAACTCTATCACAATTTGGTGTGCAAGTATGTTAATATAATATAAATGTGTTGCATAATAGTAAATTTGAATAAAAGCATATATACCCATTTTAACAGCATTTATGAATAATAAAAATGACAACAACATATCCTTAGAAGTACTATGCGTATCAGAATAATGAAAACTAAGAACATATACTTCACAAAATAATCTGATGGAAACTGAAGTACCTGTTTGAGTGTGTCAGAGCATGATTTAATACGGATATGTGTTTAAAAGATGAGCCGTGTTGATTCAGGTACCCTGTAACGAAATAAGAGAGGTCAAAGACCAACATGGCATAGTTACACTACGTTAAGCTAAAAAAAAAAAAAAAAAAAAAAAGTTGATTCAGCACAGTGAAGCAAAATGTACATACAGAAACTTGCCTGTTGTAACAAACACCGTAAGATGAACTTTTGTAGTCATCATTCAAGTCCTTAATTTCATTAGTTAAACAAATTCGGTAAAGTCATACTCATTTAGCTTTCGCCATTTCTTTCGTTGCCATTTCCACGTTCTCCTGGAAATATAATTTGAAACACGAATAAAAACTCGAGTGTTGGTTACAGCAGGCATTAGAAAACCCATATTAAAACACCCCTTTGTCCCATGATTAACATACAGATTTAAATTTTATGTAAAATGTTGAAATGAAATGTATGGGAAGACCATAAGGCACCACAATGTAGATAAAATCTTTAGTGTAAGTTAGATTATTAGTGAAAATAAGAGAACTAAAAAAAATTATAAAATATATATAGAGATAGTATTCGGGATAATGTAAATGACGACCCATGTCGACCTTTTTGAAATTGAAATACCCGTTTTGACCTACCAAACTGATAACATAGTATAGTCAGGAATCAAGACTAACTTCTCTGAGTCCTCTCCTAACATTATGAATGGGATTGCTTATTTTTCAACTTATGTTTAAAAATAAGTAAATATTAACTTCATAAGCTCGAAAATAAAGCAAATTTGTAAATTATAAGCAAAGTCAAATAAGCTAATAAGCCCATGTAAACCAATCAAGCATGCCTTAATCTCTAGTGCTTTATCATCCGTGATTTCTTGCTGAGCACTTTAACTTGAATTTTCATTGACAAATACTTCTTTGGACAAAAAATTAGTATCTGTTCAAATTGGGTAATTACTAATTACCGACTATATTGTCCTAATGAGCATCATAACTTAAATGAACACAAACCTTTAGTTAGAATAATAAGAAAAATTCTTTTGCACTAACCTCTTCAGCCGAATTCAACTTAAGTGGGTAATATACACAATTGCTTTGTCGTGTAACTCACCTGGAAACCAAAAAAAAAAAAACCACATAAGATTATTTGGAAAAAAAATGTAAGGCTATAGTAACGTAGACGGGAGATGAAAAATCCTTCCTACCAATATTCACGTGAGTAACCCGCATCACATGTTTTTGCGTCTTGCCACATCAACATACTCAGACCCGTTTGAACCCACATATCTAATAGTTGGAATGACACACATACATATTGAACATCGATAACTACTGGTATAACTGCAGTCCGCTTTGGGGTGTTTCATGTTTAGGATTGCTTATCAAAGTGCTTAAATATGCATAGCCTATTTTTAAAGCAAATAAGAAAATGGCCAACATCGTATCAAAAACTGCTTTATTGCAGTTTTAAAGCAAGTAGGCACTCCCAAACCATTAGAGAAAAGATGTGTTTTGGATTTAGGCAACATGATAATCGAATGGTAGTAAGTACCTGACCAGCCGAATAACCACATTTATGTCTTTGTATACCTGGCAATCAGAAAAAATATGGAAATTTTAATATAAATAATTGTGTGTATTGTCAAATATGTTGTAAAGAAAGATGGAATTACTTGTATAGGTAGTGATACAATAAGTCTCATATTTAGAACGAACCTTGGATAAAAACAATGACAGTCGGCTTATTTTTGGACTTCACATCCAAACACCTCCAATCCAATGTGTCTGCAAAACCTCCAACCCAATACAACAAAACCTGAATCCACTTTGTAACCAATCTACTTGTAAAATATATGCGAAACCTACAACAACAGAAGTCGTCAGGAATTCAAGCAAACAACAAATTATTCCCAACAAAAACTTAGTCTAAAAGTGGTTCTGCAAAAATAAGAGAAAAGGTATACTAATAATGCAGTAAGGCAGCCATACATGAACTGATAACATCACTTGCCTTGGGTCGTGGAATGTGTTCGTCTGTTATTCTCATGAATGCAGTCGAAAACCTTTATTGGCGTTTGATTAATACATGTATAAAAACTTCGATCATCAGCTATAACTAATCTTGCAACAACACATGATAATAGTATTCGCATCAATTACCTAACCTTAAATATTCACCACAGATTATAACAACCTACTCCTACAACGATCAACAATAAATCGAATAAAACATATCTTATTAAAATTATTAATCGAACTAAATTGGTTAACCCTAAATATAACTACAGATCATAATTTTTTTTTTTAAATGCTTCTATCTAATTCTAAGGCGGAAGGGCAAAAAATCCAATAATCCAATAAATAACTATTTCAATAAAACACAAATTAACCATGAATAAGTAAAACACCCAAATGTTGCTAATTTGTTCCAACTATTTTTTTTATGAAAACACCTAATCTGTTTGTAAAGCCACACTCGGATAACAAAACAAAAATCCTATCAATACCCACTTAAACTAAACACAAATTAACCACAAATTAGTAAAAAGGATAAAGAATTAAATACCTTGATTAAAAAATTTCATGACAGCAACACTTGTGGTTAATTTTTGGGTTTGTGAATTAATCCAGATTCACTTGTGGATTTGTGTTGCCTTGGGAATTACCCATCCAGATTCACGATTGTTTGGATTTGTGTTGCCGTCGGTGCATTTTTGGGTTTTCAAGATGAAATTAGTGTGTGTTTTTTTGTTGAAAGAGATTTTAGTTTGGTGGATTTTATGAGATGGAGAAGAATGTTTATGTCGGTTGGCTGTAGAAGAAGCTGATATGAAGATGGCGAGTACCAGTGCAAGAGAAGATTCTAGGTTCAAATCCAGTATATAAAGATGGTTGTAGCTGCAGATTTTTTTAACCCATGTACCTTAACCCTCATTAAATGTAGTAGGAAACGTGGAGGTATAGCAAGTAGGAAGGTGTAAGGTTCATTTAATGCTTGTCCACTCATATAGCTACACGTGTCTCAAATAATGTTTTGCAAAACTTGAGCTCCTGCCTTTTAGTATATATACTAATAATAATAAACAAACACTTTTATTTCATTTCCGCTTCCCGCCCGCGGACATAAGAGGAAAAAACAAATGCACTTCTTTCATTTTTTCTTCGCGCTTGCAGACAAACGTGAAAAGAAGTGCTATTTTGTAGAAAAATTTGGAGACACTAGAGGAAGATTTTTATAATATGGCAAAAATGATGATGGAGAAAAATAAAGAAGATGAAGATTCAACACTTGGGACATTCCTAAAAAGGAAGGCTTAAAAACGAACTAAATCTGAAAGTCAATAACCATAAGGACCATTACTGTAACTTTTTTAACTGAAAAATAAGTTAAGGGATGACCGGTGAAAGTCAACGCAAGCCACAGGGACCATTTCTGCCAATTTTCAAACTTTGTGACTTGGTAACCTACTAGTTCCCGGTCATATTACATACATCTTTCCAAATTTGAAAGTATTTTGTGTATAATAGTAATTTTCAAAGTTCATTGCTTACATCGTCTGTTTTGAAAAAGTATGTTGCGTATCTTTAGCTTTCACCCTTTTAGAAACGTTCATTTGGCCTCCGGCTCCCATGGTTTCGAACTCAAAAGACCTTAAGATTACAAACGAGGCGTGGTTAAGAAATACAAAGAATTGAAAGTATTTTGCGTACAATGATTTATAGTTGGAGATCGGGTGCACAAATGTATTTAATTTTTTTAACAAGTAGAAGTATTACCAATGGGGACGGAATGATTTAGAGAGCATTACCAATGGGGACGGAATGATTTAGAGAGCATTACCAATTCCTTGCACTCATTTTATCTGGCCTCGGGTTTAAAGATTAATATTTCTAAATCAAACTTATATGGGGTTGGTATTTCTGAAGATGATTTACAAGAAATGGCCCAAATTACTGGATGTCAAGCTGGTTCTTTCCCGTTTACGTACCTTGGTCTTCCAATTGGTAAGAACATGCGCCGAAAATCTAGTTGGTACACGATAATAGACAAGTTCAAAGCTAAACTTTCCACCTGGAAATCGAACCTATTGTCCATTGGTGGGAGATATGCTTTGATAAAGTCGGTTTTAGGGAGCCTCGGAATCTACTACTTGCCCTTTTCAAAGCTCCGCAAGTCATCATTCACACTCTTGAACGTCTCCGTTCCAGATTCTTTTGGGGAGGAAGCGACGACATCAACAAGATGGCTTGGATTAAATGGGAAAATGTCTTGGCTCCAATGGAATATGGTGGCTTTGGAATAGGAAGCTTGCACTCTTTCAATCTTGCGTTGCTTCAGAAATGGCATTGGCGCCTTGTGAATCAACCAAACCTATTATGGGCCAAGCTTATAAAATCAATTCATGGCCTTGAAGCTGGTTTCGCTGGAAATGGCTGTTACATGCATGGTTAATGGGCTGATATTGTTGGTTCTTCCAACTATTTTGTTAATACAAATATTGTCATTAAACGTTATTTATATTTTTGATCTTTACCTAAGTTTTGTTAACGACAAAAGTAAATTTAATTTGTATAAAAGCTTAAAGCTTGTCAAGTTTAATAGATATTAAAACAAGCTTTTTCAAACAATATATTCATCATTCAAGCATTTACATTTATGATTAGTAACATCTTGATATGACTCTAATCATTATGTATGATAGTAGTTTTTAGAATGTGTTAGGTTCTTAAAACCAAACACTACTTAAGTACTTGCATATTTCTAAAAATAGAAATACAACATATGACATCATGAGATGCATCATGGAAATCATTGGAAGATTTCATTAGATATTTTGTGTGGATTTGTACTCTTCATATCTTGCACAATCTCACTTAGATAGAGTTGACTTTGGCAAGATTTGATATCTTGGCTGTCAGACCCGGCGGTACCAATTTGGTACACGGGCGGAACCCTTTTAAGGGTTCCGCGGTCCGTGGACGCTCCTGTCCATTTTGGCTATAAATAGCAATGCCAAGCCAAGTAGTTTTTCATCCCTTACTATTATACTCTCATACATATCTTCTCTCTAACCTTTCTAACTCAGTTTCATATCATAGTAGTGATCTCTTTTGTAGCAAAGAAGATCAAGTCACATTCAAGCTTCAAACGAGAAGTTGGAAGTCTTGTTTGTTTAGTGTTGTATGATCTAGTGTTGATTCATACTTCATTGTTGTATTAAACCATCATAATCTTGTGAGTGTGAGTGGTTAGTATTTTAGTCCTCAAAATAGATTGTGTGTGGGAGTAGTTGTACCCTTGGAAAGAACTCGACATCTAGCTTAGTGTCGGAAATTGTGTAAGCGAAGTGTAAAGGTTTTCTCCGCCGGTGAAATGAGCTTGTTGACTAGTGAAGTTAAACTCTCGAGTGTGAGACTCGGGGAGTGGAGTAGGGCAAGGAAATAGAGTCCTTGTAGACCGAACCACTATAAACAACTTGTTGTGGTTTGATCATTTCTTTCTTTATTTACTCTTTACATATTACTTGCATATTTCATCAACATATCCAAAGATCAATATCAATTGATCTTTCAATAAGTTTCAAAACAAAGTTTTTAATTGGTAAACTATTCAACCCCCCCTTCTAGTTTTCTACAATTAGTATCAGAGCCTCGTTGCTCAAGAATTTCTAAAATAACTTGTATTTTATAAACTTGAAACGATCCATGGATTCTGAAAACTTTAAAGAAAGGCAATCTATGCAAAGACCACCACTCTTTGAAACCAATGGATTTATCTATTGGAAAAACCGTTTTGAAACATATGTAAAATCAAAAGATATAGATCTTTGGTTTATTATTGTTAAAGGGGATTTTAGTTCTACAACAAAGGACACTTCTGTTGATGAACAAAAGAAATTAGTTGCTAAAAATAATGAAGCTAAAATGATGCTTTACAATGCTTTACCTAGAAAAGAATATGAAAGAATTTTTATGTGTGAAACCGCCAAAGATATTTGGGAATCTTTGATTATTACACATCAAGGTAATTCGCAAGTCAAGGATAACAAAATTGATCTTCTTGTTCAACAATATGAACAATTTGTTATCCCTGAAGATGAAACCATTGATTGTGGATTTGCTCGCTTTAATACTATTATTACATCACTTAAAGCACTTGATGAATCTTTTCGTAGTAAGAACTTTGTCAGGAAATTTCTTAGAGCACTCCATCCCAAATGGAGAGCTAAAGTGACCGCTATTGAAGAATCAAAAGATCTCTCAAAAATGTCACTAGACGAGCTAATCGGTAACCTCAAAGTACACGAAATGGTGATGGAGAAAGATTCGGAGATCATCAAAGGAAAAAGAGAGAAGATCAAATCCGTTGCTCTAAAAGCAAAGGCGGAATCAAGTGATGATGACGAATCTTGCTCCGGTAGTGAAGATGAGGAATATGCCATGGCCGTTAGAGATTTTAAGAAGTTCTTTAGAAGAAGAGGAAAGTTCGTAAGACAACCTCGAGAAGAAAAGAAGCCATTCCGAAAAGATCGGGATGACAAAAAGGGTAAAGGTGAAAGAAAGTGTTTTAGATGTGGTGATGCAAATCATCTCATAGGAGAATGTCCCAAGCCACCTAAAAGCAAAACTCAACGAGCTTTTGTAAGTGGTGCTTGGAGTGATAGTGAAGACGATGAAGAGTCAAGCAAGGAAAAGATCGCTCTAATGGCACATGAGTCAAATGAGGTACTTTCCGACTCTCCTTACTCTTCTATTGATGATGACACCTTGCAAAAACAATATAATCAATTGTGTGAGCTAAGTCTAAAAATCATAACTAAAAATAAATTTTTAAAAACCAAAAAGGAATTTTTGGAAAATGAAGTTTATGAGTTAAAAGAAAAAGCAAAACGACTTGAAAAAGGAAAAGAAAATGACGATGATTGTAAATCATGTCAAGAGCTTAAACTTGAAATAGAAAAACTAAAACTCACACAAGATGTTTTAATCGAAAATAATTCTAAATTTAAAAGATTTAACAAAAACATCGCTCTTGCCGATGAAATAGTTAAAATCCATAAAACACCAGGAGACATGAATGGGCTAGGATTTAATGAAGTATTAATTCCAAAGAGTCAAAACAAAACGGCCGAAAAAGAAGAACAATCTGTCAAAACTGCTGCAGTACAGCACGGACCAGACGGAACCAAAATAAGGGTTCCGTTCGTGGAAACAAATGGTGCCGTGGGTACTTCAGCAGGACAGAATGTTCGTAATACGGACCGTACTGAATTTGTCAAAGTAACAAAGAAAACCAAGGATAGTGTTAAACTAAAACCAGCTGTTACATCAGGAGTAGGACTTGCTAAAAATGAATTTAGATAAAAAAACTACTCAACAACGATATAAAGCACCTTTTGCCAAACGCCCCTTTCCTAAGAGCAACCACAACGTACAACCCAACTACCAACACAATGGTTGGAATCAAAACTTCCCTAGACCATATCAAACTCCAGATTACATGTCATGGAACTCTTTCCCATCATTTCCATACATGAATCAAATAAATGGTATGTTTAACCCAAACGGACCCATGAGATATTGGGGACCAAATGATTGAGTTATTTACTTCTTAGGTATGCTTGAAAGTTGGATTGGAACCTGATGAATAGATAAAAGATAGTAGATGCTCACGACACATGACGGGCAACAAAAGTCTCTTCTCATCATACCAAGAGTATGACGGAGGTAATGTCACTTTTGGTAGTAATCTCAAAAGCAAAATCATTGGAAAAGGTACGATCGCTCATAACTCCCTAACTATTTAAAATGTTGCTCATGTGGATAGGTTAGGATTTAATCTACTTAGTATTAGCCAATTATGTTATAAAGTACTATTTGATGAAAATGGTAGTAAAATACTAAAAAATGGTATCACCATAGCTAAAGGAGTTAGGAAAAATAACATATACGTCATGAAGATAGATAAATCATATAACAACAAACTATGTCTAACAACATTAGATGATAGCTCATCTCTTTGGCATAGACGCTTAGGTCACGCTAATATGAGACTTATACAAAACCTATCTTCAAAAGATCTAGTTAGGAATTTACCAAAACTAAAATATGACCAACACTTTTGCGACGCTTGCAAAATTAGTAAACAAACCCATAGTAGTCACAAATCTAAAAATATGGTGTCCACACCTAAGTGTCTAGAATTATTACATATGAACTTGTTTGGACCATCCGCTATAAGAAGCTACGGAGGCAACTTATACACTTTGGTCATAGTAGATGATTACTCAAGGTTTACTTGGACGTTGTTTTTAAAAACCAAAAATGAAGCTTTTGATAAATTTGAAATTCTTAGCAAGAAAATTCAAAATCTACTAGGAGTTAAAATTGTGTCGATCCGAACGGATCATGGTCGTGAATTTGACAACGAAACTCAATTTGGAAACTTTTGTAATACAAATGGTATAACACATAACTTTTCCGCTCCAAGAACACCTCAATCAAATGGAGTAGTAGAACGTAAAAATAGAACAATTCAAGAAATGAGTAGAGCAATGCTTAATGAACAAAACATTCCTCAAAAGTTTTGGTGCAACGCCGTTGACACTTCTACATATATTTTGAATAGAGTCTTAATACGTCCTTTCCTAAACAAAACACCATATGAGCTTTACAAAGGTGAAAAGCCAACTTTAGGATATTTTAGAGTCTTTGGTTGTAAATGCTTCATTCTTAATACTAAAGAATATCTCACCAAGTTTGACCCAAAGTCTTATGAAGGTGTATTTCTGGGTTATTCTCAAACTAGCAAAGCTTATATTGTCCTTAACAAAGAAACAATGATAGTCGAGAAATCGTTGAACATAACATTTGATGAAAGTCCACCTCCCTCTAAGACATCACCTTTGGTAGATGATGACTTAGTTGAAAGTCAAATAATAGAAAGTCAAATTAATAATAACAAGGAAGATGAACCATTAAATAAGGAAATTATAAACATCAAAGAATCTAAAAGTCATCCTTTAGAAAATGTCATAGGACAACTTAATCAAAGAACCTTAAGGTCACAAGCCCAAAATCAAAGTAATTATTCTTGTTTTGTATCCACCATAGAACCGAAAAACATAAATGAAGCAATAAAAGATGAATCATGTGTAATTGCCATGCAAGAAGAATTAAACCAATTCGTTAGAAATGATGTTTGGAAATTAGTTCCAAAACCTAAAGATCAAACCATAATTGGAACGAAATGGGTTTTTCGAAATAAAATGGATGAAAATGGTATAGTATCTAGAAACAAAGCTAGGCTTGTTGCACAAGGCTATAATCAACAAGAAGGTATTGATTATGATGAAACTTATGCTCCGGTAGCTAGACTCGAATCTATTAGAATATTACTTGCTTATGCATGTGCTTATGACTTTAAATTATTTCAAATGGATGTTAAAAGTGCCTTCCTTAATGGGTTTATTAACGAAGAAGTGTATGTTGCTCAACCTCCCGGTTTTACCGACTTTGAGAAACCACATCATGTCTTCAAACTCAAGAAAGCATTGTATGGTCTTAAGCAAGCACCAAAAGCTTGGTACGACCGACTTAAGACTTTTCTTATTGATAACAAATACTCTATGGGATTAGTAGATAATACTCTTTTTACCAATAAAAAGGAATCACATATTATTATTGTTCAAATATACGTTGATGACATTATATTCGGATCAACTTGTCAAGAACTATGTGATGATTTCTCTAAAATCATGCACGACGAGTTTGAAATGAGTATGATGGGTGAGTTAAATTTCTTTCTAGGACTTCAAATTAAACAACTAGAAGATGGCATATTTTTTAACCAATCTAAATATATATAAAAGACATGCTTAAGAAATTTGGGCTTGAAGATTCCAAACCAACTAAAACACCCATGTCCTCGGACACCAAACTCACCAAGGACGAAGAAGGTGAATCCGTAGATAACACTAAATATAGAGGAATGATTGGTAGCATACTCTATCTTACGGCTAGTAGACCCGACATTATGTTTAGTGTTTGTCTATGTGCCCGCTTTCAAGAAAACCCAAAGGCATCACACTTAGAAGCCTTAAAAAGGATTTTTAGATACATTAAGGGAACAACGTGTTTAGGATTATGGTATCCCAACGGAACGGGTGTAGAAACCATAGTGTATGCCGACTCGGATCATGCCGGTGACTATGTCGATAGAAAAAGTACAAGTGGTATTTGCACTTTTGTTGGACATTGTCTCACCTCATGGTTTGCAAAGAAGCAAACGGCCTTAGCCATCTCAACTACTGAAGCCGAGTACGTCTCAGCCGGAAAGGCATGTCAACAAGCTCTTTGGATGAAGCAAGCTCTCGTAGATTACGGAATTCATCTCAACGACATTGTGATACTTTGCGACAACAAAGGAGCCATCGATCTCAGCAAGAATCCCGTTCAACATGCTCGTATAAAGCATATTGAAATCCGTCATCACTTTCTTCGCGACAATGTTCAAAAAGGGAACATTTCAATTGAGAAAGTATCCTCCGAAGACAACATTGCCGACATCTTAACTAAGCCTCTTAAACGAGAACCTTTTAATCTTCTTAGACTTGGTTTAGGGTTAATGGAACCAAACATGTAGGATAAACATAGCCTAAAACATTAGAATAGTCAAACCAAAACAATTTTGTTTTATATCTGCTACTGTAGCCACGGTACCAAACGACAACAAGGACGGAACCAAAATTTTGGTACCGTTTGGTCCGTGGTGTCTACAGAAGCCAAAATACTACCTACAAAACATCTTCTTCCTCAAAACCCACTTTACCAAAACGTGTAAAACTTGAACCAAGCTCATTATTGACACCTTCCCTCTCACTAATCACAGAAGATAACATCATTGTAAGTATCCTAACTACATTTTATCTCTCAATTCTGAGTCTAGGATTCTTATTTATGCACAAAACTATCAAAAATCATTACATGGGGTTTTATGTATGCTTTTATACTAAATATGAATTCAATTGGCAAATTGCATAACTAGTCATTGAAATTAGGTACTACATTATCATATTGCATAAACAAATCATGTTTCCCACTAATAAATAGATAATGAATATAAGGCCTTATTCAAATAACCAAACACCCCATGTCAAATTTTTTTTGAAAAGCTTCTCACTTGTAGGAAAACAATTTTTCATTGTTAAATACAAATAGAAACGTTAGACTTTCATCACTTGCATGCTCTTGAATACTAAAGGTATTGCATAACTAATATGCATTCCCGGGTATATTCAAATGAAGCCACATTGAATTAGGAGCATTTGGGTTATCTCATGGTATTTGCCAAACACCCCACTAAAACCATTTTTGTGCATAAAATGAGTCGAGATAACCGCAACTCCAAATTGTTTTCATATAGGCACACACTAGAACCAAAACGTTAAAATTTATTCTCATTTTTAACATATCAATTCTTGTCCTTAGGAATAACCATGGTAGCCGCAAGATTCTATGATCACAAAGACACCCTTAACTACATTCCCAAACACCACAAAACCAAAGGACTTACCAAGGATCAAGTAGAAATATTTAAGGGTCTAGAATCAAGGTATTTCCATGAGGGTAGAACCATTCACTCATCCTTCCTTGAACATACCAATCTTCGTGAAGAACTAGCCGCCATTAAATTCGATTGTCTTCTTGACATCGATGAACCAATCTGTCCTAGGTTTGTGTTAGAATTCTATGCTAGTGTGGCCGACTTTAGTGATGAAGACGATGATGAATTTTGTCTTAGATTTAGAATCAATCAAAACGACTACACCATCACCTTAAGCAACTTTGCTCAAGTACTAGGAATTCCCAACCGAGGAACTTGTGTCTACACGGATAAGTGGTCTCTCACCGCTCTTGATGCAATCAATGACCGCACTTCTCCCTACCAAACCCGTTTGGCCGATAAGGATGTTATCCGTGAACACCTATTTAACCCAAAGGGTGATACAACCCGTGTTACCCAAAAGGGAAAAGAGGTAAACCGAGATCCATATGGAATGGAGCTAAATGAACTTAAGCCCGAATTTAAGAAATGGGAGGAGCTACTTAGAGCCAACGTCATTAGCACCATAGGAAATAGGGATCACATAAACGCTTGCCTTTGTCACATACTCTACAACTTGTCCACCCGACAACTATTCAATTTAGCCTATTACATAGCTAGGAGAATGATTGATATTCCAACTCAAGGATCGGTTGCTCTTCCATACGGGATGCTTCTCACCCGTCTCTATAGAAACTTTGCACCAATTCCACCAACCCCAAAAGGGATGCACCTTCACTATGAACTCATTCCTCACATCTTTGTACCTTTGAGTGATGAACGAGTTGCTAAGACAAAAGGCAAGAGATCAAAACCTCCAACTCCATCATCTTCATCATCAAATAGCTCCGAGGATGGTCTTCCAAGCTCTCATCTTCCACCTCATGAGTATTACGCGTATCTTTCCGAGATAGAGAATGAATCAGCAGAGTTCAAACAAACTAAGGGAATGTTCAAGTGCCTTGGTAGGATGATGAACAAGATTTACAAGAAGTTGGACAAATGAGGGTCCATTAAGGAGTGTTTGGAACAATACATTATCGTTAATGTTTGATACTATTTAGTTTTTTTTATTATGTAGGATGATAATATAACTTGAAACAATGTTGTTTGCTAACAATCTCATGCAGGGGGATAGCACAAGTATGCTATCAAATTTTACCCATTTTCACTATAATGTGAAAATCAATAAGCCTTGCTAAAAATCTATGCTCCACTATGTTTATACATGTGTTATTTACTTTTCCTAACTAGAAATGTTTAGTATAACACCTTTTGATAAAAATTTCAGGTTTCGGAAAAGTCCTCGACGGCGAAAAATTAACTCTGTCTACTTTTCTGCACTACACGGATCAGACGGCACCATCAATTTGGTACCGTCCGTTATGTAAATTGGTACCGCCGTACCTGTACAGGCGGACCAGACGGCACCCTAAAAAGGGTTCCGGCCGTGTAAAATTTTGGTGCCGTTGATCCTCCAGGTAATTTTCTGAATTTCGACTCTTTCGTGATTCCAAATTACCATCCATCACTTATAAATCAATCTTAACTAGTTTATACTTTTATTAGAACTAGTATAATTCACTTAGGTATATAAGAAATCCATTTCCCACCAAAATTCAAAAATTTGAAAAATCCACCCAAGGAGCCCTTTGGCATAAAGGAAGGAACCAAATTTTTTGTACCTTCAAATCCGTGGGTGATCTGATTGTTAGGAAATTCCACTCATTAGAACACATTTATTGCAAATCTTTTCTTCTTCACTCCATCTCTCTTGAATGGATTGACTTGGGTGATATGACTAGCATTCAACCCACTTCCAAATCATTAGGAACCTCATCTCTTCAATGGTTTAACATCAAATCAAACACATTTCTCCATAATTTTTCACTTCTATAAATTGAGAGGTTTTACCATGATCATCCTCACACCTTTTTCATTCTTACTATCATCTAGCAAAGAAAAACCAAAGTCAAAAATGACAAAATCATCTCCAAAACCTTGCAAGAAGACCGCTAGAATTAGTGTGAGGCCTTGTTGCTTCGTTAACCTTAGCTCCTCATCCGAGTCTTCTCTTACCTTGGCTACACCAAATCAATCACACATTGTGATCACCACTCCACCACCTACAAAAACACCAACTTCACCTCCACAGGCACCCATTCAAGCATCCAAAACACCCTCACCACCTTCACCACCAAGGTCTCCTAATCTCATGCCTATGGAGTTATTCTCCACTCCACCAACTTCACCATATCCTTTCTTGGAGGACTTGGATGACTTGCCTCCTAGGCCAAATCATCCACCACCATTGCCATCCTTTGGCACAATTGAGCAAATAGCTCATGAATCACCAAGGTCATCTTTTGACCCAAACGCCCCACTAGGGCCAAAACCTCTTCTCTTCCACCCCATTTACAAAGACATTCATGGTCCTTTGTATGGGGATCATCCACTCCCAACATCAATGTCCCCTCATCTTGAGGACATTGAGGAGTGCATGTGGGATGCCAATCCCACTAGAGAGGAGATTCAAGCGGAACTCCACAACCTCCACCAATTCAAAGGCATGGTGGATTCTCACTTAAGTGAGACTATGCAAATGCAAAATGCTTTGCTTGCCTCCATCATGACCACCCCAAATATTCCCAACACCACCAACACATCTACCATACCACCACCACAACCTTCCCAAACATTCTACCCTCCTAGGCATGGTTACTCAACGTGTGAGCAAACGGCCCAAACCGCGGAAAAGACCCGGCTTATGGTCCATGACTTCCAAGAGGAAATGAGGTTCATCCTCAATCATATCCTTGAGCGCCTCAACGCTCTTTCTCATCCACCATCAAATTAGGATGGTCATAGATTAGCATTTCTAGTTCTTCTTTTCTTAGGATTATTTTCTTTTTCTTGTACTAAAACACATCATTGTGTTCTCATTTCATGATCTTTATTCATGAAAATTTTAACTAATGAATGGTGTTTTTATTATAGTGTTGGTACTTTTACATAGTGTTTGGAAATGCTTGTGAATGATCATTATTACTAACATTTGTTTTGTAGCTTTATTTTCACAATCCATGTATCTTCCCATTAAGTACCCAATTTAGGAGGAGCTTTGATCAAGGGGGAGATAATGGCTCGGGCTCATTACATTCCGCGTCGCCTCTTCTTTTTGTTGAGACAAAAAGGGGGAGAAAATATAGAACTTGATTATATTTTGACTTTTCTAAAAAAGTCAAACTGACATCGACTTTCTGAAAAAGTCAAACAGGATACATCATTGATAATACTTGACTTTTCTTAAAAAGTCAACTGCATACTTTGACTTTCTGAAAAGTCAACATCATGCAACAACTAGTGAATACTTTGACTTTCAGAAAAAGTCAAACATCATACACTTGCATTATCATTCTCTTTTCAAGTTCTAAAACTAATATTTTTATAACTCTTGCACAAACTTTGTATCTTTTATAAAAATAAAATTTATATTTTGTCCTCAACAAAAAGGGGGAGATTGTTAATACAAATATCGTCATTAAACATTATTTATATTTTTTATCTTTACCTAAGTTTTGTTAACGACAAAAGTAAATTTAATTTGTATAAAAGCTTAAAGCTTGTCAAGTTTAATAGATATTAAAACAAGCTTTTTCAAACAATATATTCATCATTCAAGCATTTACATTTATGATTAGTAACATCTTGATATGACTCTAATCATTATGTATGATAGTAGTTTTTAGAATGTGTTAGGTTCTTAAAACCAAACACTACTTAAGTACTTGCATATTTCTAAAAATAGAAATACAACATATGACATCATGAGATGCATCATGGAAATCATTGGAAGATTTCATTAGATATTTTGTGTGGATTTGTACTCTTCATATCTTGCACAATCTCACTTAGATAGAGTTGACTTTGGCAAGATTTGATATCTTGGCTGTCAGACCCGGCGGTACCAATTTGGTACACGGGCGGAACCCTTTTAAGGGTTCCGCGGTCCGTGGACGCTCCTGTCCATTTTGGCTATAAATAGCAATGCCAAGCCAAGTAGTTTTTCATCCCTTACTATTATACTCTCATACATATCTTCTCTCTAACCTTTCTAACTCAGTTTCATATCATAGTAGTGATCTCTTTTGTAGCAAAGAAGATCAAGTCACATTCAAGCTTCAAACGAGAAGTTGGAAGTCTTGTTTGTTTAGTGTTGTATGATCTAGTGTTGATTCATACTTCATTGTTGTATTAAACCATCATAATCTTGTGAGTGTGAGTGGTTAGTATTTTAGTCCTCAAAATAGATTGTGTGTGGGAGTAGTTGTACCCTTGGAAAGAACTCGACATCTAGCTTAGTGTCGGAAATTGTGTAAGCGAAGTGTAAAGGTTTTCTCCGTCGGTGAAAGGAGCTTGTTGACTAGTGAAGTTAAAATCTCGAGTGTGAGACTCGGGGAGTGGAGTAGGGCAAGAAAATAGAGTCCTTGTAGACCGAACCACTATAAACAACTTGTTGTGGTTTGATCATTTCTTTCCTTATTTACTCTTTACATATTACTTGCATATTTCATCAACATATCCAAAGATCATTATCAATTGATCTTTCAATAAGTTTCAAAACAAAGTTTTTAATTGGTAAACTATTCAACCCCCCTTCTAGTTTTCTACATATTTACATTCACGCAACCTCATCCCAAAAGACGTAATGAAATGCAATATAGGTAATGGCTCGACTATTCGTTTTTGGAAGGATCTTTGGATTGGAGATGAGCCACTGAAAGACAACTATAACAGATTATTTCGTTTAGACTTAAATGAAGATTGCCTTCTCAGTGATAGGCTAATCGATGATGTCTGGTCTTGGCAATGGAGAAGACCCATTTTGCCAGGGAGAACTGAATCGATGTTGCACTCTCTTCTTTCAGAGGTTCAACATACTATGCTCACCTCTAGCCCGGATAGGTGGACGTGGTCTATTGGTTCTGATGGTTTATTCACGGTGAGCTCCACACGCTCCTACATAGATCATCATCTTCTTCCTTCTTTAAACATGGAAACTAGATGGAATAATTGCGTCACAAGAAAAGTTAACATCTTTATATGGAGATTTCGCTTGGATCGTTTACCACACCGTCTTAACCTTTCCAAACGTGGTTTAGACATTGCTTCGATCCTTTGCCCGATATGCGATCAGCATGTAGAGTCAAATGAGCATGTTTTCTTTTCTTGTGATGTGGCCTCAAATGTTTGGCGTTTAATTCGTATTTGGTGCAACTTATCGGATCAAGCGCTGCATTCTTTTGAAGATTATACTTCGTGGGTTAACGCTGTCCTGGGTTCAAATGCCAAGAAGGACCGTATGTTTGTTATAGTTGCTTCTACGTTTTGGATTCTATGGAAGTATAGAAACTCCATCACATTTCATTCATGTCCCATGAGGAAATGCGATCTTTTCGATTTTATTCGTTTAGTTTCTTTTACTTGGCTTAAATTTAGACGTAGGAAAGTCCATAACTGGTCTCAATGGCTTTGTAATCCTTTTATGTAATTTTCTAGCTTCTTGCTAGTTTATATATACAACTTTCAGCCGTTCAAAAAAAAAAAAAAAAAAAAAAAAAAAAAAAAAGTAGAAGTATTAAATTTCGTAGAAGTCATAATGTGAATTACTCCCTACTTATGTGGTATTCATAATAGCCGGCGTATTTGACCAGTTGACTTTGAGCTCGTCAAAAAGTTTTGAAGTATTTGATCGTAGACTTCCAAATTCCAATATCCTTGAAACGTGAACGCCTTATTTCAGTTTGAAGATACTACTGAAAATAGTTTTTGACTAAAAAAGGGAGATAAGAAGAGGAGAATATATCGCTAACCCCCAAGACTAACTGATCGACATTAACCTGACCTGATCGTGTGGAGAAATTTCTAAACATTTGCTCTTTTTGTGACAATTGCTACATGTGTGGCTCTGTGCTTCTTTTAAAACTGTATTCCAAAAGCATGCATGAAATGCATGCATGTAAATTCACTTTTCTCTCCCCCACACTCCATTTCTTTTTTGGGTTTTCCCGGTTTCTGTTTCCATTATTTACATCTTCTTTAGTTTTTCCACCTTTTCAATTTTCTTTCTCATAACTTGCATAAATTCTATTTAGAAACATCTCCCAAAATACATAACTAAAGGCGAGGTTGAATGTTTTAAACTTATTATGCTTTTTTATAAAGAAATAATTATCTCATTTACGTTTAACGCGCGATATGAAGCCTACGGGATGTTAACTTTATTCGTTATCCTAACTTGCATCATACATAAGTCAAAGAGTTAGAAATACCAATTTAAGTTGGCCATTTTTTGTTATATACAACTTCGCGATCAAATGCTTGACATGTTAATTAATATAAATGTCGTTTGTTTATAACTTAATAGAAAAAAGTGACAAAAAGTATAAAACGATAAAACTAATAGTGTCTGCATTAAATCATCTTTATCTGTTATTTAAAGATAACTTAAGAATTTAAATAAACAAGTCCTAATCTGTTATATTTGTTGATTGAAAGGGAATGGGATAAAAGTGTGGTATAAAGGAAGCACAATATCAATAAACATAGGATATGTAGTAGTATAACTTTAAGGAAAATAAACAACAATAGAAAATCAAATTAGTTGTTGAAAACAAAAAAGGTAAAGTGGGCAAGCGAAAACAGAAATATATCTGCACTACTTATAATGCATGAATAATTTTTTCTTTAACTTAAAATCCTTAAGTTTGAGTAACCCTATAATACCCTTAATTGAAAATATTAACGACATCCACATCTAAATTAATATTTTATATATTGTTTAATCATCAAACTTTTATCTTTTTTCGTTTATAACCCATAAACTATTTTCTCACAATAGCTACTATTTGAACATGTAAGTATTACATCAAGAGTCACACCAGAACCACAAGTTCGCAAATATAATTATTTGCCTCTATACATTGTCGCTTTTCGCGGGTATTCATCTAGTTTTGTAATATACAACTTGCTATGACCTTTATGCATATTGTTGGAATGTATTTTAACAACAAGCATACAATTAGAAAGCATTTCAAAAATGTTAATGGCATCCGCCTCTAAATTAATATTTTATATATTGTTTAATCATCAAAACTTTTATCATACTTCGTTTATAACAAATAAACTATTTTCTCACAATGACTACTAATTGAACCCGTAAGTGTTGCATCAAGAGTCAGACTAACCACAAGTTTACAAATATACTTATTTGCCGCTATACATTGTCACTTTGCGCGGGTGTTCGTCTAGTTTTGTTATAAACGAATTGCTATGACCTTTATGCATATTGTTGGAATGTAGTTTAAAAACAAGCATACAACTAGAAAGCATTTCAAAAAGCAGCTTATTCTCAGAATTAGCTCGATCGTGTGACACCTTTTACATCCTAAAGAAAATGAAACCAAGAATTTTTAATTACTTTTTAGAAGTGAGGGTAGTTAAACGTACATATTCGTTCTCTGCCAACCGATCAAATGTTTTTCTACCTTTTCGATAACAATGATTAAGTTTTACTTACATAAAGAAAATGCGAATAAAATCACAAAGGAACAATGCTTAACAATGTTTCTTTGTGCTCTTTGACTTCTAGTGAAAATCACCTTCAAATAGTCTATTTATTTTATATGCAGTTGTATGTGATGTTTATCTGTTTTGAAGCATGCATTTTAGAGCGAATAAAAGCTTATTAGGTTTGGAACATACAAGCAGAATTTAATTAGGTACTCGATGGTTGCTACTTTCAGTATGTTGATGCATTAGGTAGGTCAACTTCATATAGTTGCGTCTTTAGATGTAGGACGAAAGGTGATTGATCGAGTTCACGAAATATATGAAAGTGAGTTGGCTGGTAAAGAGTTTGTTTTTGTTTGTCTGGTGTCTATGTGATTTCGTACAAGTAATCATACAGTGTACTTAATTTTTTTTGTTTGTTCTATTTTTTATTTTTATTATTATTTTTTTGGTTTGCTGCAACATTTAGTTTGTTAACGAGTGTGGAAACCCGCGCGATGCAGCGGGATTGGCTTCTAAGGACTTATTTTGTAGCGACACTTAAACTTCAGGGGCTATTTTTGCCAAGTTGTGAAACTTTGCATTTAATTTTCGGACTTACTTTGCAACGATACTTAAACCTCAGGGACTGTTTTTGCCAAGTTGTGAAACTTTGCATTTAATGTTTGGACTTAGTTTGCAGCGACACCTAAACCTGAGGGGCCATTCTTGCCAAGTCGCAAAACTTTGCAATAAATGCGGGGGACACGTGTCGTGTCCACATTGAATCCCCGCCTTTTAGTTATATGTATAATGTGTTAGGTGGTGGCTTAAAAGAATTGAAAGTTGGTGTACTCAAAGCTGTTGACGGATCTTTTGAAGATGACTACGGATATATTAGAGCCAAAAGTTACACCACGGGAATAAATACAAAATATCATATTGTCTTTTTAGTTTGTTTATAGTTCCCGAAAGTGTAAGAATTAAGTTTTCATTTGAGTATTAGAAGAAAATTTTGGATAAATGTTTGTTGCTTTTTGTAAATATATGAATTGTGAGATCTTTATGTGAATGGATGATTACATGATACTAAATGCTAAATTCATTAGGTACTGATCGAGAAACTTACCTAAAATGATTAAAGTGACGTTTGTATGGATCAAATTATGTTTTACGCATGTTTTTTCCCTTTCTGTTAGTCTCTTTCAGTTGTGAGACGTCATACGACATTCATGTATAATCTTTTAGCTAAAGCAATACTATCGTATACAAACAATCCACTGCAATGTGTGGGCTCAAATCCTTGTTAAGAACAATTATCATTCCATGTTCAACACATCATGGATAGCTCCAAGTCTCTGCAGTTATGCCATAACTTGCTTGTACCAAAACTAAGATATAAAAAAAAGAAGAGAATTATAAAGAAAGACGAAAACAATCGTTACAAACACTTACACGTATCACAACTCTTGAATGATCAAAACATTAGAACGTTTTAGTACTCGTATTTATAGTTGTATCCATCACAAAACACATACATTAGCTTCTCTAAAATCTATATCTTTTTTTAACCCCCATACGTTACACTTATCAACAACTCTTTCCATCACTCTACACCTCAATCAAATCAATCATATATGATCACATAAAAACCATGTTTAAACATGAACGACGTGTGATATATTGATTAAACTCTAATGCGAGTCTCTTGTACTTAATAAAGAAATTAAGATACCCAACTTACTTGTCTTAAAAGCTGTTGGTCACAAATATCAGTTGTCTAAGTATATTCAACCCAAAAAATGTTAGATAAAAGGAATAATTTCATAATATAAATGTTAGCGGAGAGAGCCTTGAAAAACCGGCAATACTGATATGTACCAGAAAGAAATGCCTCTGACTGCAACAATGGTTTTTACTTCGAAGCCCGGACGATTGCTGGAAGACGGTTGTTTACAACTCTCTTTTAAGGTGACAGAGTTTGGGTGTTCTAACAAATCACAGCCGTATAGACAAATAACAAAATCATGTAACAAAAAGAAAGATTCATAAATATTATTTAGAGTTAATTACATAAATCGTCCTCGTGGTTTGGTTAAAATTACGGATCTTGTCCATGTGGTTTTTTTTTAAGCGGGTTACGTCTCCGTGGTTTCTCAAAGTTACGGATCTTGTCCAAATTTTGACCCGCTCGTTAAAAAGGACGTAACTTGATATGATTGACTAACGGAGGGGTTAACCTTGTAATTTACTCTTAAAATACAAACCACAGGGACGATATCTGTAATTTACTCTTAAAATACAAACCACAGGGACGATATATGTAATTTACTCTTTAAAAAAAAAAAAGTCTCTAATTTTATTTTACGAAAATTTTTTAATTTTATTATAATAAATTAAAAAAAAAACTTAAAAAAAAAATAAATTTTGCAAAAAAAAAATTACAAAATTTAATAAAAAAATTATTTTACTATAACACTTAAAAAAACTGTTTAGTTAAAAAATTAATTTTATTAAATTTTTTTATATTAATTAATAAAAACTTAAAAAAATTAATTTTGTAAAATAATATTACAAAATAAAAAAAAATTATTTTACTATAACACTTAAAAAAAACATTTTACTATAAGACATAAGAACGGGCATTTATATGGACATTTTTTTTCCTTTTTATAAAGACGGACATTTATACGTATAAAAATGTGACTTTGATCCGTTTTTATAATAACGGACATTTATAAAAACGGCGTTTTCATCCATTTTTAAAAACGGCTTTTTCATCCATTTTTAAAAACGGCGCTTTCATTTATTTTTATAATAACGTACATTTATAAAAACGACGCTTTCATCCATTTTTATACGTATAAAAATGGCGCTTTCATCCGTTTTTATAAAAACGGACATTTATACGTATAAATGTCCGTTTTTATAAAAAGGAAAAATGTCCGTATAAATGCCCGTTCTTATGCGTATAAATGTCCTTTTAGAAATGTATAAATGTCTGTTTTAATGCGTTTTCGTACGTTTTTGTACGCTTTCGTACATTTTATCAAAAACGTACGAAAACGCATTAAAACGGACATTTATATGTTTTAATGCGTTTTTGTACGTTTTCGTACGTTTTCATCCGTTTTTATATGTTTTTTTTTTGCTTTTTATAGAAATGATCAAAAACGTATAAAAATGGCGCTTTCATCCGTTTTTATAATAAAATTTAAAAAATATTTTTTTCGAATTTTTTTAATTTATTCCAAAAAATATTTAATAATTTTTTTTAAATGAACAGATTTTGTTAAATATTATAGTAAAATGATTTTTTTTAATTTTATAATAGACTAAAATATACCGTTGGTCCCTGAATTTGGCACGACGCATCGCGATGGGACGAAACTCACCATTTTCATCGTGGTGAGTCCAAACCTTGGCCTTTAAATGACAAATCAGTCCCTTTGACCAATTCTCTGTTAGTCAAGGTCTGTTAACTTCCTCATGTGCCTTGCACATGAGGGTAAAATCGTCATTTCATTGTTTTAGTTTATCACCCTTCATCTTCATCTTCCTCATGTTTAAACCCAGATTCCGGTGACCTTAAACCCAGAATCCGGCGACCAAGAATATCATTTGTAACAATTATTACTAATTCAAACAAGGTATCCACATATAAACCTACGAGATAAAAATAAGTCATGTATAAAACTGGAAAATCCTTAAAACTTCTGAGCTAATTCGTATAAGTATTCACACAACATATGGGGAACCAAAATAGTGCAAGCCTCTTCGAAAGCCTAGAAAAGCAAGAGGATTTGAACAAATAAAAATCAGAATATTGATGCATGGAAGAAACAGGTAGATTTTGGTTATGTTTTCCCTCAAAACGGATCAAGTCAAAAGTAACTAAAACGGAACGGGATGAGAGACCCTTAAAGTGTATTTAAATGCAACATACTTTTAATTTCAGAATATCATTATGATCATATAGTTTTCATAATCTTTAACGCATTCAATATTGAGTAATAAAGAACTAAAGAACATGTAAATGTGGGTCACTCGACCCAAACTCTAAAACTATACCCGTTTTGACCCAATCCAATTTTGACATCTCTAAGAAAGTTAAGTTTGTAGTTTGTGGGGTTGGGCTAACCCACAAAACAAAAGTTAATCATTCTATTTTTACAAGCATTATAAGTTTTTTACATGTGCACATGTTAAAATTACAAAATCTAAACTGTTTAGTAATGTGGTTGACTGATATTGATTTGTTTTTTCAAAAAGTTCTCTTACCTCACGAAACCGGAGCTGCAATCCTAGCTTGCGTTCTAAATCATGCTCCAATATTAACTGTCCCACCTGTCACAAACAATAAAGAATATTCATAAAATTGCTATCCAATTCAAGTAACTAAAATGAAGGCTTTAATATAAGAAAACTATGATGACATTTATTGCCAAGAAAATCTTACATTCTTTAAATCATCGATGTCTCAACCAGGTCTCTGAAGAACAGAATATATATTCGCGCATGCGCATACTGAAGGTATACACTTGCATCTCCCTGTTAATCTGTTATCGAAGAGCATTATTGCAATATCAACATTGAAATATTATGAAAAATATAAGATTGCATAACATCACTAGTTAAAGGATGAAGTCTTAAACGTACTAAAAATGAGAGAACACCATTAAGCATACCTTATCACCGAGCATCTGATCATAATTGAACTTGTAATTGGTCAATCTATTGTTCTTCAGATCAGCATATCTGTTAAAAGCACACACAAAATTATACCATATTCAAATATGTTTTCCCGTTCTTTACATAAATTGAGAATCGAAATTTCACATCTAGTCTTAATCCTCGTTCAAAAGAAGTTACTTTATGCAGTAACTGTTTTAACTAACATGAGCAAAAAAAAGTGTTTATCACACCTCTTTAAGGGAATGAATTCCGGTTTTAAACAGGTTCATTAGAAACTCTACTCTTTATACATGGCTTATTTTCATCTCATAGGTTTATATGTGGATATACCTTGTTTGAATTAGTAATAATTGTTACAAATGATATTCTTGGTCGCCGGATTCTGGGTTTAAGGTCGCCGGAATCTGGGTTTAAACATGAGGAAGATGAAGATGAAGGGTGATAAACTAAAACAATGAAATGACGATTTTACCCTCATGTGCACGGCACATGGGGAAGTTAACAGACCTTGACTAACAGAGAATTGGTCAAAGGGACTGATTTGGCATTTAAAGGCCAAGGTTTGGACTCACCACGATGAAAAGGGTGAGTTTCGTCCCATCGCGATGCGTCGTACCAAGTTCATGGACCAACGGTGTATTTTAGTCTTTATAATATTATTTTACAAAATTAATTTTTTTTTAAGTTTTTTTTAATTAATATAAAAAAGTTTAATAAAATTAATTTTTTAAATAAACAGTTTTTTTAAGTGTTATAGTAAAATGATTTTTTTATTAAATTTTGTAATATTTTTTTAACAAAATTTATTTTTTTTAAAAGTTTTTTTTTAATTTATTATAATAAAATTAAAATATTTTCGTAAAATAAAATTCGAGACTTATTTTTTTATTTTTTATTTTTTATTTTATTTTTTTATTTTTTTTATAGAGTAAATTACATATATCGTCCCTGTTGTTTGTATTTTTAGAGTAAATTACAAAGTTAACCCCTTCGTTAGTCAATCATGTCAAGTTACGTCATTTTTAACGAGCGAGTCAAAATTTGGACAAGATCCGTAACTTTGAGAAACCACGGGGACGTAACCCGCTTAAAAAAACCACATGGACAAGATCCGTAATTTTAACCAAACCACAAGGACGATTTATGTAATTAACTTTATTATTTATTGTTAAAAAAATTTGTAAGACTTAAGAGTGAGATTTTACCTTTGCTTTATCACCTTATTTATTTTTAATTGCTGCATTTTACTATATACTCGTCAAATCAGTTTAAACTGCAGAAACCAAAAATTAAATATTTCCAGAAAAAGAATAAACCAAAAGCTCACAAAATAAAAACAACATCAATACCTATGAGTAACTTACGTGAGTTCATAATCAAAAGATGGACGTTGGCTGAGAAAGAAGAAAAAGATTGTTGAGAGAATAAGAAAGAAAGAAAGTGGGTGAATGAAAGTGCGTTTAATTGGGCAATTATTAGATGATAATTGAATGTAAATAGTAGCTAACTATTTACATCTGACGTGTCAATTTAGAAAGGGTCATAGTGATATCAACGATTATTTTTATAATATAGGTAGATGATATAAGATGAGATGAGATAATCAAGATTCCAAAATGATATGAGATAAAATGAAATAAACAAGTTAAGTGTTATGGCTGCGACTCGGGAGTGTCGGCTAGGATTGAAGAAAGATAGTCACAAGGAAACATTTGATGAGTGGTTAAAGACTGCAAATGATCATCTTAGTTGATTACGTACGAATCATACTCGGTGTGAAAATGTGTTGAATAATGAAACCTAAGTTATGTTTCATTACTCATCACCACCATACTTCTTTTTCAAATGCATAATTTTATTCGGAAACAAATACTCGTACATGATAAAGATAAAAGAGACGAAACGAAGACCTAAGATTTATTGGGAAATAAATACCCACATGTTCCAAAAATGGATAAAAGAATCAAAACAAGCACCAAGATCAGATAATATATGTGTATCTTTGCCCTTAAAAAATATCTAAGAAAAAGTATAACACCAATCGAGCATATCCATGCATATATGGATGATAAATAAATAAAGCTTGAGAGTCATATGATCACAATATTTGTTTATCGCGAACAACTACTAGCCTAAATCATACTTCGCTTGATCCATATGAAACTGTATAATTTTGGTCGTGATTGGTCTCTAATACTAGGATGGAGCGTAAAATCATTAGAATTTCGATAGAAACTACAAGTTACGTTTTAACAAAAACAAACAAAAATTATGGCACTTCCGATCCGTGACGCCAAATTAACAATTTTATCCATCAACTTGCATGGTTTGAATTTGTAATTGGTTAATAATGAACCTTGTATGAGTTGTATACTTGTATCCATAAAAAATATCCGGAAAATGAAATGAAATTCCAATAAATTTTACTTGAATACAACCCGAGTACAAATTTTCCGTGATAAAGTTAGCTAACGGAAAATTAAAAGTAGCCAAGACCATCTACCTTTAAATTAATTTGAAGTCAGACACGTGATAAACACCACTAGGAATCAGTTAAGTTTCGTTAATGGATTACAAACAACAGAGCGATCAAGAACAGAAATAGATCACTGAAACTGAATTGTATTATCAAATGATTAGTTGGGTTTCTGAAATGAATCAGTTACAAGAGAGAATTTAGAGAGGGAAATTTTTATCAAAAACTGAACTAACTACTAATGAGTTTACAACAACTATTTAAAAGATAGTTTTGGCGGAAAAGTTGTTAGTCCTTTTAGTTGTGGAAATGTACACGTGTACCTCACTGACTAGCTATGCTAGTCATGTGCACCTCACGTGTCACAACTTATGGAACTATCAATCCATCCCCCTCAGTTTAATCTTGTCCTCAAGATTAGCAGTCAAAGGTAGGGAACCTTTTCTGAAGATCTTCAATGGGTTCCCAAGTAGCATCTTCTGTGGACCCATTTGCCCATTGAACCAGCACAAACACAGTAGCAGCGTTCCCTTTCTTTGCCAACCTTCTATCCAATATTGCAATAGGCTCAACCAAGACCCTTCCTTCAACATCACAAGCTGGTAAAGTACCACTGTGAGTAACTGCACCTCTGCATTTCTTAAGTTGAGACACATGGAAAACATCATGAATTTGGGAAGAAGTGGGTAACTTCAATTTGTAGGCAACTTGTCCTATCTTAGACTGCACTTGAAATGGACCATAGTACTTTGGTGAGAGCTTATTTTGCTTTCCTTGCCTGATGGACACTTGATTGTGAGGTTGCAGTTTCAGATAAACCCAATCATCCACCTCATAAGTTCTATCAGTCCTATGTTTATCAGCTTGGGACTTCATTCTGTCTTGGGCTCTATTTAAATGGAACTTCAAAAGATCAATAGCTGCTTCCTTAGCTGTAAGAGTCCTATCCACAGCTTCAACTCTACTTTCTCCCCCCACATAAGGAACATGAACAGGTGGAGCTTGACCATAGACTACCTCAAAAGGTGTAGTGTTGATAGCAGAATGATGGTTAGTATTGTACCACCATTCAGCTAAAGACAACCATTTCATCCAATGCTTAGGTTGTTCTCCTGACATGCATCTTAGATAACACTCCAAACATCTATTAACCACTTCAGTTTGACCATCAGTTTGTGGATGGTATGAGGTAGACATTTGCAACTTCACCTGTAGCAACTTAAACAGTTCCTTCCAAAAGGTGCTCAAAAAAATCTTGTCCCTATCTGAGATAATAGTGCTTGGCAGTCCATGAAGTTTGTAAATGTTGTCCAAGAAAACTTGTGCAACAGTTGTAGCAGTGAATGGATGAGCAAGAGGGATGAAATGTGCATATTTGCTCAGTCTATCAACCACTACAAAAATAACTGACTTGTCTTGTGACTTTGGCAATCCTTCCACAAAATCCATAGAAATACTAGACCAAATAGTAGTAGGCATTGGCAATGGTTGTAGTAATCCAGGATAGGCTGCCAAATCTGATTTGTTCCTTTGACATATGTCACATTCCCTTACCATTTGGTTGACATGTTTCCTTAGCTTCTTCCAATAGAACACACTGCAAATTTTGTTGGTAGTAGTCTTGACCCCAGAATGACCTCCAACTGACCCTTCATGAAACTGCTTAAGCAATTCATTTCTGAGCTCTGAGTCATTGCCTACCACAAGTTTACCTTTTCTTCTTAATTCTTGGTTAGACCAAACATAAGACCCTTTCACAGTTTGACCATTCTGCAACTGTTGTATAACTTGTTGAAGTTGTGTATCTGAGTTCCAACTAGCCACAATTCTTTGGTATAACTCAGTACTCATGGAAGATGAAATCAAACTAAACAATTCCCCTGAATTTTGAATCCTGGATAGAGCATCAGCTGTAACATTTTCTACCCCTTTTCTATACACAATTTCATAATCAAACCCCATCAACTTTGGAAGCCACTTTAACTGTGTAGGAGTAGACATCCTTTGATCCAACAGGTATTTAAGACTGAAATGATCAGTTTTAATCTTAAAATGCCTGTCCAACAAGTAACCTCTCCATTTTTCCAAAGCATAAACAATAGCCAAAAACTCTTTTTCATAAGTGGACATTAGCTTGTGTTTGTCAGACAAAGTTTTGCTAAGAAAAGCTATAGGATGCCCTTCTTGTAATAACACTGCCCCCAATCATACTCCTGAAGCATCAGTTTCCACTGTAAATTCTTTTGTAAAGTCTGGTAACTTCAAAACTGGAGCACTGATCATAGCTTGTTTTAACTTTTCAAAAGCTGTTTGAGATTCATCAGTCCAAGTAAAAGCATTTTTTCTGAGTAACTGAGTAAGAGGCCTGCTGATGCTTGCATAATTTTGAATAAACCTCCTATAGTACCCAGTTAATCCCAAGAACCCTCTAAGTTGTTTCACACTAGTAGGTACAGGCCATTTTGACATTGCTTTGATCTTTTCTGGGTCAGTAGCAACACCCATTGGTGTAATCACATGTCCCAAGTATTTCACCTTATCAGTACCAAATACACACTTAGGCCTTGTTTGTTTTTTCAAAGAAGAGCTTTTTTCCTCTTTTGTCTGCAGGCGCGCAGACATTATCTTTGAAGACCGTTTGTTTTTTTTCAGACATAAGAGGATATAATCACTTCTTTCCTCTTCACCAATGCAGACATAATTTAGGTCTTTTTTCCACTTCTTTCCTCTACACCAATGCAGACATAAGAAGAAAAATGAAAGAAGTACTTCAATAGCACAAAAAACAAACGGTCTTCTTCTTGCAGATGAAGAGCTTAAATGTACCTCTTCTTCTGCAGACATGGTTTGCAGATGAAGAGGTAAAAGCTCTGAAAAAACAAACGACACCTTACTCTTCTTTGCATACAATTTATTTTGTCTCATGGTTTCTAAAACTGTTTGCAAATGAAGTACATGATCCTCCTCAGTGGGACTATAAATGAGTATGTCATCAAAGAATACCAAAACAAACTTTCTTAGGTAAGAGCTGAATACCTCATTCATTAAGGATTGGAATGTAGATTGAGCATTTGTAAGTCCAAATGGCATCACCAAGAATTCATAATGTCCCTCATGAGTTCTAAAAGTTGTCTTTGGTATATCTGCTTCATGCATTCGGATTTGATGATAGCCAGATCTAAGATCAAGTTTAGTGAACAATTTTGACCCATTCAATTCATCAATAAGCTCCTCTATGATAGGAATAGGAAATTTGTCTTTGATAGTGTGCTTATTCAGTTGCCTGTAATCCACACACATTCTCCATGAGTTATCCTTCTTCTTGACCATGACTATAGGGGAAGAAAATGGACTGTGACTTTTCTTGATTACCCCTGCATCTAACAATTCAGCAACCATCCCTTCTATTGCATCCTTTTGTGATGGTGGGTGTCTGTAAGGTCTAATATTGACTGGTTGAGTGCCAACTTCTAATGGAATTCTGTGATCATGGTTCCTTTTAGGTGGTAACTCTTTAGGTACTTCAAACACATCTTCATAGCTATCCACCACATTTTGATATCTAGGGTGCATTCCAATCTCAGTTCCTTCCACTTGCATACAAGTAACAGCAGATTCAGGAAATACACATAAGGCCATTGAGTGGAATTCACCTTGCACAACTTGACTCACAGTTTTAGCTGCATTTTTGTGTCCCAACCATTCCATTGTAGACTTTTTTGTACCTCTGATGGTGACTCTTTTACCATGATACTTAAAATCCATTCTCAATTCTTGGAAATTACATCTCATGTTTCCCACGGTAGCCAACCATTGTATACCCAACACCATTTCACAACCTCCCAAAGGTAAAAGCATAACATCAGTTGTAAACAAAGTAGTTCCAAACATCCATTTGAATCCTTTACATTCACCAGTGCTAACCAAATTATTGCCATCAGCCACTGTAACAGATAAGGGACAAGTGTTTCTAATAACACACCCCAATTTCTTAGCCATGTTCTTATCTAAAAAATTGTGTGTTGACCCACAATCTACCAATATATGTACCACATGTTTTCCCACAGTTCCAATCACCCTCATTGTTTGAAAATTTGTGGTGCCAGTCAAAGCATGGATAGAAATTTGTGGTTGTTGTGTCTCCAACAATTCAAAATCAAACTCCTCTTCTTCTTCTTCCACCAATTCAGTCTCACATACATCCAACTCAGGCATCACTATTAAAGAGTACAATTGTCCACTACATTTATGCCCTGGTACATATTTCTGATCACAATAAAAGCACAAGTTCTGAGCTCCCTTTTCTGCATACTCTTTTTGAGACAATCTCCTATTTGTACCTCCAGCAGGAATGTTTGTACCACCATCAGAATTGTTTGGCTTATTTGGTAATGCCAATAATGGTTTTTGGAAACTGTTATTGACTGCATTGTTCCCAAACCTTGAATTATTTCCTCCAAAAGCAGGCCTATTCTTCTTTTTCACAGCATTCAAAGTAGCCTCTTGCAAATTTGTTAAGCAATAAGTATCTGCTAGTGTTTTTGGTTTAAACATCCTTACACTCATAGCTATTTCAGCAGGCAATCCACCCATGAACAAACTCATAGCATGTGATTCACTTATATCAACTCTACTTAACAGATTATCAAAAGCATCTTCATAATCTTTAGCAGAAGTTTCATATTTCAAATTCTTGAGTTCAGACATAGGATCATCATAGACTGTACCAAATCTATTCAAAATAGCTTGTTTGTATACTTCCCAATCCACAAAACCCCCCATGAATTCTAATATATTGTGTATGCCATAACAAAGCTTTGTCATACAAATGGATAGAAACAAGATTTACCTTATCCATGTCAGTCACCTGATCAATCAAGAAGAGTTGTTCACATCTAAACAACCATCCTCTCACATCTTCACCACCAAACTTTGGAAATTCAATTTTGGCCACTCTAGTATGTTGCAACTGTCCACCACCAGTACCATTTCCCAATTGTTGACTGTTTTGCAAACTTAACCCAGTAATCTGTTCTCCCATTTGATCAAGCCTGGTGTTAAGAGCTGTCATAGCACCACCCACCATTTGAGCAATTGTCTCTGCAATGAACCTTCTGGTGTCATCATCAATCACTAAAGATGACCCATTATTAGACCCACTTGCAACACCAGTTGTTCTTGTGCTGATCACCATTGTGAATTGACTCAAGATTCCTAACTAACTGCCACGTGTACTATTTCTTGATTATGTATGAATCTAGTTGGTAGCTATCACTCCTTCACGTTCAGTGAGTAATAACTAACAACTATTAACCGTTTCTTGGCTACCTTCATGTAACACCCAGACCCGACAAGGGTAAAGATATCATAATACGGTTTCATATCAGAACTTTAACTAATGTACAATAGCAGAAGCCTTTACAAAATATCCAAAAAGAAAACATAAATAGATAAAACATCAAAATAAATCTAAGATCTCTATGGTAAAGTCTTGCTCTCAGCTCTACTCTCAAACCCAGATCAGCTATCCCATAAGCTCATCTTGAAATGCTAAATACCTGCCGCATGAAAAGAAAAGTGCGGCTGAGCTTACAAAGCCCAGTGAACGGATATGACAGAAACAAAAGCTAAAACAAAACAAATATACGAATAACGAAAATAAAATGAAATAATGACGAAGGATCTTTTAGAATTCTGCGGAAGCACAAATATACAGAAATCCAAACAACCTTACATAACAGTTAGACATCACCTAGCACATTAAAGATACAAACACAAGTACATCAAAACAACCAAACACATAGCATATCAAAATAACAGATTTCGTATAAGCCAAACGGAAAGTCTAAAAACTAACTGAAACAGTTTCTAGTAAATAACATGGCATTCATACAAATCAATAAATCAAAATCTATAGCACTTAATTCAATAATATCGCAGCGGAAATAGCAGACATGTCATGGCAGACATAATAGCTAAACCAGTTCTCATATCAAATCCTAACCTTAGCAATGTTTAAAACATGGCAGGTCACATATGCAGACAGATAATTAAACCTTCAAAACACTCAATTATATACTAGCACATTCACCTCGCAAATCAACGCATTCACGTAATGATAACAAATCATAATATCAGATATACGAATCATGTTTTAACGTATTAGTCTTATCCTAGCATGACAACTAATAATCACTTAAACAAATACATCATAAGCACATTCACTAACATATCATATCACAAATATCTTTCTTCTTCAAAAGTAACTTCAGAGAATATATGGAGTAGCTAGCTCCCAGATTTTGTGAAGACGCGTATTGCACACGACATCATTCACCAGATAACATAACAGATAACAGATCAGATCTAGGATGCATCCATACGCCCCTTCCTACATATTCAAAAATATGCTTCACCATCCAGAGACGTGGCAGAACATCACTCTACTGCCCTAGAGTCATATCAGAGGTGCATCACTGATACGGACATGGAACCCCCATGACTAGTTAAATATTTGGTTATTATCAACCAACTTAAGCCAAACAGATTTTCAGATATAGTACAGATCATAGTCAAACATAAGGTCACAGAATCATATCAGATGGTTCATATCGTAAGGTTCATATTCAGATAGTCAGAAAACATAAGTTCATATCATAGTGGCATATCATATATTCATAATCATAAGTTCATAACCAGAGGTTCATAATCGTAAGTTCATAATCCAACATAAAAGGATTCAACAAATGTACATATCAAAGTCTTCCTAACATAAGTTCACATCAGATATTGCATCGTTCACTAGAACATAATTCAGATAAGTAACAGATCGAACATTCAGAAAGGGTTCATAGCAATGGCATTGGAAATCCTAATAAACATAAGAGACATGACGAAGAAGGAAAAACATGAGGGACCTTTACCGAAAAGGTCAGAACACATGTACAATAACAAAGTGTCTTAAAGTAAGACAGAATATCCGTACCTTAAAGCAAATGAAAAGAAAGCAAACGAATGAACGAATACGAAGATGTAACGTCGCGTCTCCTCCAACGAATCTACACGGATTATGATTTATTTAATACTTATTAGTATAACGGATAAATCTCATTAATACTTTTAGAGTTGTCAGATTATTCCCATTTTTAGTGACGGACAGAATTACAATGTTTTAGAGCATTAGTCATTAATTAGCCAAACTTATGGTTTACATATGATAAATATCTTATTTGAGAACTTATATGATCATCATTCATAGTATAGGTCTTACAAATGTCAAAGACGGATTTTAAGACTCTCTTCCAAAATAGTTTACATAATCTATAACTTACATGAAATAACGAAATTACACACTTAGCTTTTAACCCTAATCACTCCCTATTTAGGTTCTAGGGTTTCCATACTTTTAGTATTACTTAATACGCATTTAATTTACATGTTACCTCTTTTAATTATTCCCACTTGACCTAGAACGTACATGGAAACAAACCGAAGTTACCTCAAAACTCATGCGTGTCCTTACGTAATTCATTTACACATGTTGACCCATAATTACTCAGGATTACATATTACACCCTTAACATCTTTAAGTATATGACCTAACCTTATATTATCAGATTTTACACTTTTAACCCAAAGGTTTTAGAATTTACAAAACATACCCTTTTAAGTTAAATACAATTCGAATGGCCCTCTAAATATCCAAAAATACACGTTTAACCCCCACGCTTATTTTATACGTGTAGTACATGTATTTTACTGTTTTACAAAAATAACCTTTAAGTTTCAATATTTACAAAACCAACCCACACCTTTTATTTAGAACCGAATGTGCATTATTCAAGTACAAGCCCTAAACCTAGGTTAAACCAATCATTAGCTCATCATTATTAATTCATTTATTACCCTTAATGATAACAAGAAAACCCTAGTTCATGCAAACCCTAATCGTTCCTTATATAATTCTTTCCTTTTTATGCGTTTTCGAACAAGAAAAACCCAAGACAATTCACACAAGCTTCGAATCCATGGATATGTATTTTATTCAGGTCTTATAACATGTAATAGCTTCTGGAAAAATCAAATAATGGTCTTAAAAATTGTCATAAGCTCATTCGTTATTTTTATACACTTTCTAGGGTTTTAAATCAAATTAATTCCATACGACTTATAAAACATGCATGGCCAATTTTTATGTGTTATATGTGACTTGTAGGACTGAAAGCAACATTATGAACTTACCCTTGATGAGCTTGAATCGTTAGAGCAAAAGAAACCAAAAACTAGCACTCGTCGAAACCCTAATCGACCCAAAAACTACCCACGCTCAAACCAGCAGCTTTGGAACTCGAACACTATTTTTCTCACCTTCTTTACCTTAAATCTTGTCCAAGAAAATTGGCTTTAAGCTCTGGAAACTGGAAGTCGAATTTTTGAGGGTTTTGGAGTCGGTTTTAGGGTTATCGAATATTAGGGATTTCATTAAACCGAATTTTGTATATATACAGGATTTATGATTTTTCTTGTGGGCTTTATAATGTATTGGACTTAAAATAAATGGACTTTTAACAATATAAATTTATATTGGGCTTTTATTAGTTAAATTCTTTTATAAAACAAATTAAATATATACGGCTAATTATAAAAATACAAAACTAATTTTTATAAAGTTAAAAACTATAAAAATTACTTTTACAAAGTGTTTAATATTTATTTGGATCATGTGTGATATTTCTTAAAATTTTCTGAATTTACATAGCTTATTTGGTATTCTTTAAATTAGTTATTCATACTTTTTGATTGTAGGGGTATTTTGGTCTTTTTGTGAACTTTAGAAATTCCAGGTATTACAATTCTTCCCCTCTAAAAGAAAATTTCGTCCTCGAAATTGGACAAGACGGAACAGAACAGAAAACGAATCGGATTTCAGAATTTCTAGGAATATAACGAACGTTAATCTTATCTCGGAACAAACGAATTCTTATCGGAATATTTAAACTCAAACTTATTCAGAAATTAAATCAATAGTCAAATACTTATAATAGATAATTATATACTTATCAAGTAATGGCGGAGAACAGATGAGACGCAGAAAATCAAACGACAAATTCTAACTTATTCAGATATCTAATGATGAGGACATCATATGCATAGACAGAAATAAATCCTATCGGCCTCAATAGTCGCAGAAATATGGGGAGACATATAAGGTTAAGGTGGTCATAGCAATCTATAGGTTTGTACAGATCATAACAACTTCGGATTCCAAACGTGCAGAACTTATATGTAACAAATATCGACGAAATCTCACAAATAGGTACAGAATTCAAATGAACATGAGGAGTGCCAAATAACAGATACATGTCAAAGTCTATCACACATCAACTACAGGCATTTCCCAGACGTCGTATACCTTCAATAAGTTCAGATTATGTGATCTCGGTATTATTACGTTGATCAGGCGTCATAATACTTGCATCACATAACAAGTTCTTATTGTCACTATATTCGGTCTCGGGTCATGACAAAACACATAACTAATATCATAACATACCACATACAGATAACATACATATAGCAAGTAACATATAATAACAAACCAGATTCACATGAGTATACCATCATAATGGTCATACTTCATTCAAACGGAAATAACATCATGGAGAAAATAAATAGCGGCAAAACTTATGAGGACTAACGGAAACTTAACGACTCTAGCAGAAAGAAACAACAGACAGGAACTATACTTTCAAAATTTCGTTTTATTTCCATTAATCAAACAAAATTTGCAGAATCGTCTTAAGATGAATTTCCAAAACAAAACTTAAAAATCCCAGATTCAAACGTCAAAATGAAAACAAAAGAACCTAACTCAAAATCAACTGTCAGAAAATTCTCATAAAGAGGGTAACTAATCAAAAACGAAATTCCTATTCTTGTGTCGGATTGAACCTACTAGTAGCCGTAGATTCCAAGTCCGAATCCACTTCGTGTTCCTCTTCTTCCTCTTCCTCCTCGTCTTCCTCGTCCTCCTCGTCTTCCTCGCTTATCCATCCGTTCTTGTTTCCTTCATGCTGTGGTAGTAAGCGACTAGCAAAGCCACCTTTACGCTTCCTCTCTTCCTCCTCCGGCACACGATCCACAAAGGCATATAGATCACGACTCTCAGCTCGTCCTACTCCTTCATCCTCAACGAACTTGGGACACCTATCAGGATATCTAGTAGTGAAACCTTGGTTGTCAACAACCTTAGTTTCGTATTCCTCCACCACCTCTCCGTCAATGATCTTCAAAGTCAGCTTCTCCTCGATGGTGCATGGCCACATATAGGCCGGAACTCTTATCCTCTTATTAGTCCGCTTCACTTTACCATACCTCGTGCAGCCCTTAGCAATGACAACGGCCCATTTCATCTTCTCCTTATGTTGCCTAGCCGGTCCTTGATTACTCCTATCAGATGAACTAGAGCGACGGGGAATAACCATCTAAAAGAAATACTAACCATCAGCAAAACTTAAATACGATAGGGTACGTAAAGAAGTATGCAGAAAGGAAAATCCTAAATCTACCCACTTCTCACAGGTCATAGCCTAAGCTCTAAGGGTCCTAAAACCTAGAGCTCTGATACCATAAATTGTAACACCCCGACCCGACAAGGGTAAAGATATCACAATACGGTTTCATATCAGAACTTTAACTAATGTACAATAGCAGAAGCCTTTACAAAATATCCAAAAAGAAAACATAAATAGATAAAACATCAAAATAAATCTAAGATCTCTATGGTAAAGTCTTGCTCTCAGCTCTACTCTCAAACCCAGATCAGCTATCCCATAAGCTCATCTTGAAATGCTAAATACCTGCCGCATGAAAAGAAAAGTGCGGCTGAGCTTACAAAGCCCAGTGAACGGATATGACAGAAACAAAAGCTAAAACAAAACAAATATACGAATAACGAAAATAAAATGAAATAATGACGAAGGATCTTTTAGAATTCTGCGGAAGCACAAATATACAGAAATCCAAACAACCTTACATAACAGTTAGACATCACCTAGCACATTAAAGATACAAACACAAGTACATCAAAACAACCAAACACATAGCATATCAAAATAACAGATTTCGTATAAGCCAAACGGAAAGTCTAAAAACTAACTGAAACAGTTTCTAGTAAATAACATGGCATTCATACAAATCAATAAATCAACATCTATAGCACTTAATTCAATAATATCGCAGCGGAAATAGCAGACATGTCATGGCAGACATAATAGCTAAACCAGTTCTCATATCAAATCCTAACCTTAGCAATGTTTAAAACATGGCAGGTCACATATGCAGACAGATAATTAAACCTTCAAAACACTCAATTATATACTAGCACATTCACCTCGCAAATCAACGCATTCACGTAATGATAACAAATCATAATATCAGATATACGAATCATGTTTTAACGTATTAGTCTTATCCTAGCATGGCAACTAATAATCACTTAAACAAATACATCATAAGCACATTCACTAACATATCATATCACAAATATCTTTATTCTTCAAAAGTAACTTCAGAGAATATATGGAGTAGCTAGCTCCCAGATTTTGTGAAGACGCGTATTGCACACGACATCATTCACCAGATAACATAACAGATAACAGATCAGATCTAGGATGCATCCATACGCCCCTTCCTACATATTCAAAAATATGCTTCACCATCCAGAGACGTGGCAGAACATCACTCTACTGCCCTAGAGTCATATCAGAGGTGCATCACTGATACGGACATGGAACCCCCATGACTAGTTAAATATTTGGTTATTATCAACCAACTTAAGCCAAACAGATTTTCAGATATAGTACAGATCATAGTCAAACATAAGGTCACAGAATCATATCAGATGGTTCATATCGTAAGGTTCATATTCAGATAGTCAGAAAACATAAGTTCATATCATAGTGGCATATCATATATTCATAATCATAAGTTCATAACCAGAGGTTCATAATCGTAAGTTCATAATCCAACATAAAAGGATTCAACAAATGTACATATCAAAGTCTTCCTAACATAAGTTCACATCAGATATTGCATCGTTCACTAGAACATAATTCAGATAAGTAACAGATCGAACATTCAGAAAGGGTTCATAGCAATGGCATTGGAAATCCTAATAAACATAAGAGACATGACGAAGAAGGAAAAACATGAGGGACCTTTACCGAAAAGGTCAGAACACATGTACGATAACAAAGTGTCTTAAAGTAAGACAGAATATCCGTACCTTAAAGCAAATGAAAAGAAAGCAAACGAATGAACGGATACGAAGATGTAACGTCGCGTCTCCTCCAACGAATCTACACGGATTATGATTTATTTAATACTTATTAGTATAACGGATAAATCTCATTAATACTTTTAGAGTTGTCAGATTATTCCCATTTTTAGTGACGGACAGAATTACAATGTTTTAGAGCATTAGTCATTAATTAGCCAAACTTATGGTTTACATATGATAAATATCTTATTTGAGAACTTATATGATCATCATTCATAGTATAGGTCTTACAAATGTCAAAGACGGATTTTAAGACTCTCTTCCAAAATAGTTTACATAATCTATAACTTACATGAAATAACGAAATTACACACTTAGCTTTTAACCCTAATCACTCCCTATTTAGGTTCTAGGGTTTCCATACTTTTAGTATTACTTAATACGCATTTAATTTACATGTTACCTCTTTTAATGATTCCCACTTGACCTAGAACGTACATGGAAACAAACCGAAGTTACCTCAAAACTCATGCGTGTCCTTACGTAATTCATTTACACATGTTGACCCATAATTACTCAGGATTACATATTACACCCTTAACATCTTTAAGTATATGACCTAACCTTATATTATCAGATTTTACACTTTTAACCCAAAGGTTTTAGAATTTACAAAACATACCCTTTTAAGTTAAATACAATTCGAATGTCCCTCTAAATATCCAAAATTACACGTTTAACCCCCACGCTTATTTTATACGTTTAGTACATGTATTTTACTGTTTTACTAAAATAACCTTTAAGTTTCAATATTTACAAAACCAACCCACACCTTTTATTTAGAACTGAATGTGCATTATTCAAGTACAAGCCCTAAACCTAGGTTAAACCAATCATTAGCTCATCATTATTACTTCATTTATTACCCTTAATGATAACAAGAAAACCCTAGTTCATGCAAACCCTAATCGTTCCTTATATAATTCTTTCCTTTTTATGCGTTTTCGAACAAGAAAAACCCAAGACAATTCACACAAGCTTCGAATCCATGGATATGTATTTTATTCAGGTCTTATAACATGTAATAGCTTCTGGAAAAATCAAATAATGGTCTTAAAAATTGTCATAAGCTCATTCGTTATTTTTATACACTTTCTAGGGTTTTAAATCAAATTAATTCCATACGACTTATAAAACATGCATGGCCAATTTTTATGTGTTATATGTGACTTGTAGGACTGAAAGCAACATTATGAACTTACCCTTGATGAGCTTGAATCGTTAGAGCAAAAGAAACCAAAAACTAGCACTCGTCGAAACCCTAATCGACCCAAAAACTACACACGCTCAAACCAGCAGCTTTGGAACTCGAACACTATTTTTCTCACCTTTTTTACCTTAAATCTTGTCCAAGAAAATTGGCCTTAAGCTCTGGAAACTGGAAGTCGAATTTTTGAGGGTTTTGGAGTCGGTTTTAGGGTTATCGAATATTAGAGATTTCATTAAACCGAATTTTGTATATATACAGAATTTATGATTTTTCTTATGGGATTTATAATGTATTGGACTTAAAATAAATGGACTTTTAACAATATAAATTTATATTGGGCTTTTATTAGTTAAATTCTTTTATAAAACAAATTAAATATATACGGCTAATTATAAAAATACAAAACTAATTTTTATAAAGTTAAAAACTATAAAAATTACTTTTACAAAGTGTTTAATATTTATTTGGATCATTTGTGATATTTCTTAAAATTTTCTGAATTTACATAGCTTATTTGGTATTTTTTAAATTAGTTATTCATACTTTTTGATTGTAGGGGTATTTTGGTCTTTTTGTGAACTTTAGAAATTCCAGGTATTACACTTCAAGTCAAACAAAACTGACCATTCAACCAAAAGCAGAGGATTTAAGCACTAATGCGCTGCTCTTGTGGTCGCGATGAATACTTGACAGATAGTCGTATTTCTTAACGGATAGTACACAACTAATCAATGTACCAGTGTAGTACAGTGATTAGAATCAGAGTACCAGTGCAGTACTGTCTGATTTTCTTGATCGGAAAACTAACAACCTTCACCGGAAGTTGACCGGAGAAGATGATCGGTTTGGATGAAAAAAAATGTAACGATATAGAGCCAAGAAAGTGCTCTGATACCAATTGATAAACACCACTAGGAATCAGTTAAGTTTCGTTAATGGATTACAAACAACAGAGTGATCAAGAACAGAAATAGATCACTAAAATTGAATTGTATTATCAAATGATTAATTGGGTTTCTGAAATGAATCAGTTACAAGAGAGAATTCAGAGAGGGAAATTGTTATCAAAAACTGAACTAACTACTAATGAGTTTACAACAACTATTTAAAAGATAGTTTTGGCAGAAAAGTTGTTAGTCCTTTTAGTTGTGAAAATGTACACGTGTACCTCACTGACTAGCTATGCTATTCATGTGCACCTCACGTGTCACAACTTATGGAACTATCAACACGATGACTCTAATATAATTTTACTTTTGTTTTCGATTTTTTATATTTTTTGAAAAGCAATACTTATTATTAATAATAAATTAGCAAGATGCTAAGAGTTACAATAACTTTAAACGACAACAAAAAAACGATACTCGCGACCCTCTACCATGACCTTGCAAATTACAACACAAACTACCTTCTGTCACATGATACTTCCGACCAAATGACCCTATAAGCCAAACGAACTTCAACGATCATAAGAATTACACAACAAAGAATCTAACAATCTTAGGTTGAAACACCCGGTATAAAGTTTGAAAACAAGTAAGAATCGAAGAATCACTTTTTTTCTTTTTCTTTATTCCAAAAAAGACTGACTTTTTGGTTTCGTTTGAACCATTAATTTATTCTTTTCCATTAAAAGTCCAAAATCACAAATCCACTCCGTAGTCCTTACGACGAACCTTCAAGATGAGAATACAGATATATTTTTCTAGCATTTTTCATGATTTAATGCTTTCTATAATAATCATCTAATGCTTTCTATTTTAATCACATTCGAGTTTCCGTCTCAGGTAAGAAGAAACATGCAAATGCAGAAAAATAAGATTATGCTATCAGCTAGTTGTTACTTTAACGCGATAAGTATAACAATTGTATCATGAATTTTTATTTCAGTTAAAAAACGAATTATACATATAATTTAACTTGATTTGTTGTAGTTTTTCTAAGAAAAAACTTTTTCTCGGACATCCAATACACCAAAGCACCAAACTATTAACAAAAGAGCAAAAGCATCGATTTTCTCGCACAACGTGAAATCATGTGCAGGATATAGTTTCTCGTATGGATACTCATTTTGTGCGGAAAAGGAAATTCCCACGCAGGTACCTGTTCTATGCGAGTAGTTAATTACTCGTACGAGTACTGGCTCTCACCCTGTGCAAAAAAACAGATATTTTAACTTTTGTGTTCTACATATGTGATTTAGCGAAATATGTATTACAAAAGTTATTTTTGTATTTATACTTTTTAATTTAGTGAATCCGAACTTAATTTGTTAATCTTAGCACGTGACGTGATATATGTATTTTAGTTTTGTTGAGCCATACATTTGTTAAAGTTGCATTCTCTTTAACAAAAAATAACACAATTAGTACCCGGGTTTCGGATGGGTGGAGAAAAACATTTCTCTGGTGGAACAGACGCTATACTCCTTTTGGATCGACTGAAGAGGGCATCAACCACGTACAAAGGGTCATAACCTTTTAACAAAAAACAAAACCCGATGTGGCGCGGCAAGCTAGCGGTTTCTGTGTGAATGTTATACATAGCTAGCTAGAAAAAAGAGGGCATTCGAAAATAAAATTACTAATCTAACAATTGTAAGTGACGAGGTTCAAGTACTTACTTTCTTTTGGGTTCCAAATAGAGGTAAAGGTAATATATCATCTTGGATTGATCAATGGGTTTCTAGTACGTATCGCTTGTGCAAGTCATTCTAACGACTACGGGTTTCAATGCCATTTACACAATTGGTTCAAGTATCTTAGTCTTGGTTCGATCGAGTCTTGCACCTTCAAGAGTCATCTGCACCTTCTCTTTTATTTTTTCTACAACTTCTAGAGTTGCATAATGCATGTAGGAGGAGTTTGGAAAATTTTCTTGTGTTTTGTCTCTTACTGCCTTACCAAAAAAAAAAGAAAAAGAAATCGTATTGATACTATTTGTGTTTCTGTTAATTAAACAATTCTTTTGATAAATCAAATACGAAAACCTAGGTAAATAGTTCATATTCAAAGCAAGACTGCATAAGGCAACAAATGTTTCGTAGAGATAAATAGCTGAATGCAAATGCTTTCAATGTTTCATCTCTAGACAGCATAAAGAACCTTATATAGCTTCCGTAAACAAAACTAAAAGTGTGTACAAAATATATAATGTCATTGGAAATTTATATTTAAACAGATAGATCGAATTATAAGTGGTACATTGTAAAATTAAAGAAATGGTTACAAAAGCATGCATGGAGCTAAATTGTAGCAAAATACACACTCAAAACTTGTACGACATAAAGCATAGATATAATCATATTTTCGTGGACAAAACTATTTGAAGAACCAGTAAACACCTTTTGTCTCAGCGTTCTCATCTTTTTCAACATAGATGCACTCTTTGGTGTCTCTCCACAATGCCTTTGGAATCGGAGTATCGTCGTACTTGTAGTATTCACCTAACATAGGCTTCACAGCCTCTCGAGCCTCCATTGCATGATAATGTGGTAGGCTTGGGAACAAATGGTGAATCACGTGAGTGCGATTTACATCATGGAAAACCCAATTGAACATCCCAAAATCCCTATCAACGGTTGATAAAGCACCTCTTAGCCAATCCCACTCAGTAGTGTCGTAGTGTGGAAGCGATGGGTGAGTGTGGTTTAGGTAAGTTACGATGACAAAGAAACAACTCATCCCAAACAAAGGAATTCCAAACAGGAAAAGTGTTGAGTTAACACCTTGTGTCATTGCATGGTGGTACAAAGCATACAGAACCGTGATAATTCCAACATCTGAAAGCACAACCTGAGCACGCTCACGGTCGTTAAAGATAAGACTTTGTGGCAAGAAATGGTTTGAAAACCTTCCATAATCCCGACCTAAAATGTTAAAGAACAAGTACAAGGGTAAACCAAGGGTTACACGTAAGATAAGATTAAAAACGTTGCCTGGTCCGTTGTTCAAAACTTCGCTGAATAAAGTATCAGATTTACGTTTTGGGATGTACACTTCATCATACTCAAGTGAGTTTGTGTGTGCATGGTGGTGTGCATGGCTGTACTTAAAAGAAAAGTATGGGGTCATGGTAACCGAATGGATGAAGAAGCCAACTGCGTCATCGACCCACTGGTATTCACTAAAAGCATGATGTCCACATTCATGGCCAAGGCACCATAAGCCAAAAAGCATACTGCCTTGAGCTAACCAGTAAAGTGGCCATGCAACGTACAAGAGGGTTTGGGGGAGCAATGGGATGTAATTTGATGCGAGATAGTACATGGTAGAGATTATAGTAAGATCTCGAAATAAAGATCCAAAAGAACGAATAAGTGAGCGTTTGAAGCAGTGTGGTGGTATGGCTCTTTTTAGATCACCGATCCCGAAAGGAGGTTTCGAGACGGGAATACGTTTGAGTACGTCTTTTTCTGTTTTAGAAACGTTCATTTGGCCTCCGGCTCCCATGGTTTCGAACTCAAAAGACATAAAGATTACAAACGAGGCGTGGTTAAGAAATAGAAAGAATTGAAAGGATGTTGTTAAGTGACGAGTTGTAAGAAAGGTATGCAATGATTTATAGTTGGAGATTGGGTGCACAAATGTTTTTAATTTTTTTAACAAGAAGAAGTATTTAATTTAGTGCCAATTTCGTAGAAGTCATAATGTGAATTACTCCCTACTTGCTATTCATAATAGCCATCGTATTTGACCAGTTGACTTTAAGCTCATCAACAAGTTTTGAAGTATTTGATCGTAGACTTCCAAATTCCAAATTCCAAGTTTTGAAGATACACTACAACAATCGGATGGACGGGCGAAGATACTTTCACCCGGGACACCATGTCCCCGGCGAAAGTAACTAAACGACAAAATAAAATCTGACGTGGCACATAAATACGCTGACTTGTTATGGAAAATTCAACGGATACTTTTGGCGGGGACATGTCCCCGGCGAAAGTAAGTTTGATTTTTATCAAACGGACACTAAACGACAAAATAAAATCTGACGTGACACATAAATACGCTGACTTGTTATGGAAAATTCAACGGCCACTTTCGGCGGGGACATGTCCCCGACGAAAGTAAGTTTGATTTTTATCAAACTTTGACCGGATAGTCAAAATTCAACGTAAAGTTTCTGCCCGCAGAAAGTATTTTCAACTTTTATCAAATTTTGACCAAAGTCAAAAGCATGTTAATTGTTCGCGGGAAAATTCCCGCCAAACCTTTTCCCGGGGACATGTCCCCGGCAAAACCTGATATTCAGAAAAATTACACTTTATTACAACTATTAATACATAACTAAAACCCCGATGCTTGGATAGTCTTTTCATTACGTAAAAACCCTAAATTATTTTAAAATTAAAACGGCATATCTTTAGTTCCATCGTCTGTCGTTACAAAATATCTTTTCAAAAGAAACGAATACTTGAATTTTGAGCAGCTGGGTTGTATCTCCAGGTTATCCAACGCTTGAGATTTATTGATGAGACTTGACGAAACATAGTAGATATATAGCTATGGGAAAAACAAAAACATTATATTTATGATGAATTAATATGGTTCTTAATTCGTGTTTGTTAAATGTGATATTGTTTCTTCAGTTTCATTCTTTGAGCATATTTAATTTAGTATTGGAAAAGGGGTGTTTGGACACCATAATCTGGTTAACTAAGAACATGGTCAGCTTTACAAATCCAGCATGTGCTTTGATTTATGAAAATACTTGACAGATACATACTACAAGAACAACAACAACATCAACAACAGCAACTACAAGAACAACTACTACTTTGATCAGCAACAACAAGAACAAGAACAAGAACACCACCACCAACAACAACAACAACAACAACAACAGCAACTACTACTACTACTACTACTACTACTACTACTACTACTATAATGCATCCGACTGACATGCGTGGTCGTTAGGAATCGTTGTCATTTCAAGTTTGGCCTCCAGCAACCTTACTCTTGTCTCTAGCACATGTTTTTGTGTTTCCAGCAACCTTATCCTAAGATCTTTTTCATGGCAGCTCGAGCACTCTGTTGGTGCACAGATTGTTCTTAAGTACTCGTCAAATACATCCTTCCACATAAAATATCCGCATCCGTTATCTTTTCTGGGCTGTTACATAATAAGGAAATTGTAAGAGATTACAACCCAATTATATGTATATTTACATAAATAAGAAATGTATGATTGTTCACCTTTGACAGAGGACATGAATAATATTGTCGTCCAGATGAATATTCTCTATGTGATGTTCTTAATTTTATATTTCCTGCTCCATAAGAACACATAAAAGGATTAAATTGCTCCATCTCAGGTTTTTAACATGATATGTATACCAATGCACCTATACTTGCTCGTTTAACATGATACGTATACCAATGCACCTATACTTGCTCGTTTAACATGATACGTATACCAATGCACCTATACTTGCTCTTTTAACATGATACGTATACCAATGCGCCTATACTTGCTCGTTTAACATGATACGTATACCAATGCACCTATACTCGCTCTTTTAACATGATACGTATACCAATGCACCTATACTTGCTCGTTTAACATGATACGTATACCAATGCACCTATACTAGCTCGTTTAACATGATACGTATACCAATGCACCTATACTTGCTCGTTTAACATGATACATATACCAATGCACCTATACTTGCTCGTTTAACATGATACGTATACCAATGCACCTATACTTGCTCGTTTAACATGATACGTATACCAATGGACCTATACTTGCTCGTTTAACATGATACGTATACCAATGCACCTATACTAGATTAGTGTTATAATTTATAGGTTAAATTTAATTATATAATTTTATAATTTATTATTAATTCTAATTATATAAAATGATAATTTTAATTTTACTATTTAAACTTTTTCCCGGGGAAAGTTTTGGAGTAAATTTTCATTTTCCCTCCGCACTTTTACTTTATCCCGCCATCATTTTCCCCGGGGACGTGTCCCCGGAAAAAGTGTCGCTAGAAGACAAATAAAAATTTCGCCGGGGATTTGTCCCCGACAAAAGTTGAAACGAAATATTAACCTCAATTATTAACAGATCTGGTCTCACTCGGGAAAAAAAAACGAAAAAAACCCTCGTCTTCCTCCTCTCAACTCACCACCACAGCACCGTTGCTACTCTCACACCACCACCACCACCACTGCTACTCTCACACCACCACCACCACCACTGCGTTGTCTTCCCCACACTCGCACCACTGTGCACCACCTCCATTGCTACTCTCAACCTTCTCATTGTTTAATTCTTTTCTCAAACCTTCTCATTGTTTGATTCTTTCTCTTCCCCCTACTCTCACAACATCCTTATAACAAACCAAGGTACAATTTTTTTTTAATTTTGCAAATTTTTAATTTTGCTAGTTTTTTTATTTTCGTTATTTTAATTTTTGTTTTAATCGTTGTTATTTGTTAATTGTTATTTTTTGTTAATTGTTAATTGTTTAATTTTTAATTTATAATTTTTTTGTTTACTTTTTTTGGTACAGTAGTTGTGGTGAGACCACAATATGGTGCTTACGTGAGCCGAGACCACAACCGTGAGCCGAGACCAAAAGGTATGTTTATGTTTTTTTTGTTTATTTTTTTAGCGGGAACATGTCGCCGGAAAAAGTATATAGCTCCCTGTTTTTGAATGTGTATGTATTTTTTTAGCTTCCTGTTAATATGAGTAGGGTATGCAATGCACCGGCTTAATATGTTTTTAGCGAGTATTGGTAGGCAGTTAGCTTAATCTGTTAATATGAGTAGGGCATGTCTCAGCTTGTTTACTTTTTTTTTTGTTACTTGTTTCCTGCCATTGAACATCATTTGTTTCCTGCCATTGAACATCACATGTATAAAGTACTTGTTTCCTGCCATTGTGGCATTCTATAGTGTATTCTATCATTAGAATGATAGTAGCAGAATGATAGTGTCGATGTTAAAACAGTGTGGTTATGAGTCTCATGTATAAAATCTGTATACAAATTAACAATGTAAAATCAGTTTTGAAACCTTTCGTGTGGTTAAAATCTGGGAATGAGTGTTGGTAGATTAGTATTGGTCTCGGGTAGTGACTCATTGGATTTGCTTATCAGCCCACAAGGGGTGTTTGTTTCGGCTTATAACCGGCTTATCAGCCCACAAGGGGTGTTTGTTTCGGCTTGTAACCGGCTTATCAGCCCACAAGGGGCGTTTGGTTTATGCTGTCCAAACAGCATCCCACAAGGGGTGTTTGGTTTATGTTGTAATTTTGATTTTTTATTAATAATATTGATTTTTATTAACAATTTTGATTTTTTTTACAGTCGAGACCAGCCAATAGCCGAGACCAGCCTTCTGTCAAGACCAGCTAGCCAAGAGCCAAGACCACAATCGGTATGTTTTTCTTCAATTTTCCGGCTTATTTGGAGACTTGTGGGCTGATATAAGTATATTATGATATAATAAACTTATATAAGTTCACAAGTCTCCAAATAAGCCGTCCGAAGTTCCCCGTCCGAAGTTAATAAGCTTATTGTAAATGATTTTAGGACTTTAGTGATTAATTTCGGAAATTCCCCGTCCGAAGTTAATCATCCCATAGAAAACCCGTCCGAAATTAATTTATTAGAAATTAATTTCGGAAAGTCCCCTGTTTGGGACTGCTTTTTGAATGTTTTGTCTCATTTAGGATATGGATGCGTATAATTGATTTACTATTTGTGAAAATTTTGACAGTGTTTCCCCTTTACTCCTACGAATATGTCTTTACTGCACATATTTGGGGAGTTGAGGGGAAATGCTGCCGAAATTTTCTCAAATAGTAAATCCAATTATACGCATTCATATATGAGACGAAACATTCAAAGAGTGGGTTAGGATTGCCTTCCATAGTTGGATTAGGTGAACAAAACGCACAACTGGTAATTCCACCTTTATATGTTTACGTGTAGATTTTTTGTGAACATTTTAAGTTTATATAATTATTTATTGCTTCATTAAAACGCAGTTATGCCAATTGATAAAAGTTGGGTCTCACTAGCACGTACCAGTAGAGAATTCTTAGTTGGTCTTAAAGCTTTCTGCAAACATTGCAAGCCCTTGGTGAATATTGATGGGAATATAAAATGTCGTTGTGCTCTTTGTTTAAACTTAAACTGGATTAAGCACGAATTTTTGTTTGACCACATACACACAAATGGCTGGGACCATAGTTATACGAAATGGTATAATCATGGTGAGCCGGATGGCCGAACAGCCGTACACAACACAAGACACCCTGGGATGAGTGACATGGCTGAGTTCCTTCATGATATTGGTCCGAATAACGAACCAGATGATCCAACTCAAGGAAATATTGGCGAGACAAGTAACGACGCAATTTCTCAACGTAATGAGTATGAGGAGTTACTTGCCACTGCCAACGAAAAACTATACCCATCCTATGAGTGGATGTCTTCATTAGACTTTATGGCAAAGATTACGCACATCAAGGTCAAAGGTAAGGTGAGTGACACCACATTTAATGAGTTCCTAACTTTATTCAAGGAAGTTTTCCCGCCCGTTCTAGGATACAAGATGCCATCGTCATACTATGAAATAAAGAAGACATTTAAAACTATCGGGTTAGGATATTAATCGATGCATGCTTGTGTAAATGATTGCTTTTTATATCGGGGGGCGGGTAACGAAGATTTGCAGACTTGTCCGATCTGCGGCGCTAGTAGATGGAAAGAAAAGAACACACTTGGGAAGAAAGTTCCTAACAAGGTGTTGCGTTACTTTCCTATCATTCCTAGACTACAACGTTTGTACAAGTCTAAACACACTGCAAAACATATGACTTGGCATGCGTCTGGGCAGTCTACGGAGAACGGTAAGATGCAACACCCGGTTGATGGTCAAGCATGGAAGAAATTTGACATCAAGTATTCGAAGGAATTTGCTAAAGAAAAAAGAAACGTCCGGTTAGGGTTGGCTGCTGATGGTTTCAATCCGTACGGCAACCTTAGTCAGTCATACAGCATGTGGCCGGTCATATTAACCACATACAATACGCCTCCCTGGATATGTATGAGAGAGACTTCTCTTATGTTGACATTGTTAATTCCGGGCCCCAAATCACCAGGGAAGGATATTGATATTTACCTGAGGCCTTTGATTGGTGACCTAAAGACTTTATGGAAAGATGGAGCCATGACTAAGGATGCTGTTACAGGCACCGAATTCTGTATGAAAGCAGCGCTTTTATGGACTATCAATGACTTTCCCGCTCGAAGTAGTTTGTCTGGGTGGAGTGGGCAAGGTTACATGGCATGTCCGACATGTAATGTAGACACTCCAGCTATGAGCGTGTTAAACAAAACCGCTTATGTTGGTCACAGAAGATTCTTAAGCATGACCAATAAATGGCGGAAGAACAGAAGGGCATTCTATACAGAGGTAGATAATACAGACCCTCCTAGAAAATTTACCGGTGATGACATCTTGGATCAACTAAGAAGATTGCCTAAACGTGTCCCGGGGAAACATCCAAGATATGGGGGTGCGAAAAAAAAACGTGATCAAGATCGCGAATTGAATTGGACAAAAAAATCTGTTTTCTACGAGCTAAAGTATTGGTCTTTTCTTACACTAAAACACAATTTAGATGTCATGCATATCGAAAAGATGTGTGTGAGAGTGTGTTGGGTACTTTGTTAATGAATGACAAATCAAAAGACACCAACAAGGCAAGACAAGACTTACAAAATTTGAATATTCGTACGGACTTGTGGCTCGTCAACAAAGGAAACGGGAAGTGCTCTAAGCCTCATCCTACGTACTCTTTCACAACCGAAGAAAAAAAACTTTTTTGTCAATTCATTAAAGGTACGCGTTTTATTTGAAAATTTCTTTGTTCGAATTAATTTGCGTATTCATTTCAACAACTTATTCTAATATCCTGATTTTTTTTCTTAATTCATGAAAGGTGTTAAACTACCTGATGGGTTTGGATCTAACTTCAAGCATAAAGTGACCAACAACGATAGCAACATAACAGGCTTGAAGGCTCATGACTGTCAAATAATGATGCAACGGTTTCTTCCTGCTGGACTTCAAAATTACTTGAAGGACCAAACCACCGCAGCACCAATAATCGAGCTTTGTTCATTCTTCAAACAAATATGCACTCGAACTTTGATGGTGGATGACATGTTGAAAGCTAGAGCACAACTGATCAATATTTTGTGCAGTTTCGAGAAAATATATCCTCCAGCTTTTTTTGACATTGTGATTCACTTGGTTATTCATCTACCGGAAGAGGCTATTGAAGGCGGTCCTGTTTACATGAGGTGGATGTATCCATTTGAAAGATACATGAAAAAGCTCAAAAATTATGTCAGAAATAAAGCCAAGCCTGAAGGTTCAATAGCGGAGGGTTATATTGCAGATGAAGCATTAACTTTTTGTTCGCATTATTTTCGGGGTGTTGAGACGAGATTTAATCGTCCTGACCGGAATGAGGACGGTCCAAGGCCAACAAGTCGATTTGAGGTGTTTCGATCAGTCTGCAAAAAGAATGGTAAACAATCATTAGTTCGGTTTAAAGCAGACACAATGAAGCAAGTAGTATGGTACGTACTACACAACAGTCATGAAATCGACCCGTACATGAACGCGTACAAGAGGTACGCGTTTTATTTCAAAATTTGTTTCACGTAAGTTGTTATTCGACGACTTATTCTAATATCATGAACATTTACAGGGCATTTCCTGGCAGAGACTTGGAAGAAGGGTTTCCTCACTGGTTTGAGATGAAGGTAGACTTATTGTATGTATTACCCTGTATAAATAATGACTATTACTCATATCTATCTATTCTTAACTTTTTCATAGATTCGTGAATTAAAAGTACAGAAGGACCTAAGTTGTACCGCCGAGTTATTCGCTTTGGCTTGTGGACCATCATGTACTGCAGTCTCAGTCAACTCTTGCGTAGTCAACGGTGTGAAGTTTACTGTACACGACCGTGATTTACGTCGTTCAACTCAAAACAGCGGAATTTCAACTCCTAACCCTGATGGAGGAATGCATTATGGCCAGCTTGAAGAAATTATCGAGTTTTCATATATTTCATTCAATGTTGTGTTGTTCAAAGTCAAATGGTTCGACACTAATAACAGTAATCGCCTAAAACGCTGTACCTATAGAAACAACATTACGCAATTTATGACCGATCGTGTATCGTTTCAAAATGAACCATTCATTCTTGCAACGCAAGCAACAAAAGTCTTTTACCTTGATTTCTCGGGTAAACGTGGTAATTGGAAGGCCGTCCAAGATTCTTATCATCGAAAGATTTGGAACCCGGATATCATTGTGGTAGAAGACAACCAGGATGTTGTACATGACAACAACTCATCACATATCACACTCTCTGCTGAGTTGGATCAGTTGGATTATAACATTATTAATATAGATGTTCAACCAGTGGAAGTTGAGGCACCACCACCAATTATCACTATTGTGGAAGACGAAGATGATATTGATTATGATGATCACGTTCCTCATGATTTAGCATCTGATGATGATGATGACCACGAGAATGAAGATGATGAAGATGACAGTACTAATAATGTTGAATTTTTTTGTTTGTTCTATTTATTTAACGTAAAGTTTCTCCCCGCCGAAAGTATTTTCAACTTTTATCAAATTTTGACCAAAGTCAAAAGCATGTTAATTGATAAGGTTTTAAAAGGTACCATTTTGAGGGGTCGTTTAAGTCCTTATTTGATCACTTTTGTATCCTTTATTGCTTAATATCGTTCCTTTTCACTTTTTAGGTCTCTTGAAGGCAAAATGCTGGAATGGCACTTATTTGGACGAAAAGGCGCGAATATATGAAGAAATGGCCAAAGTCAAAATCGAGACACTCACAGTTGCTGAAACTTGAAGGCGACGGCGTCAGGTGTTAATGGCGACGCCGTCCCAAAATTATTGTGACGGTCCAGAACCCAAAACTCGTATTTTCAAGTGACGACGTCTAGTTGTGAAAGAGTAGGCCGTCGCTACTCAGACGGCCTAGATGCAATCCAGACGACGTCAGAAGCTGAAGAGGACAGCGTCACGGACATAAGGTGATGCCGTCGCAAGGTTAACGTGGCCAAGACGAAACCCTAATGATGGCGACACGACGGCGTCACTAAACATAAGGTGACGCCGTCGCAATTGTAATCTTATATATAGAATCCGAATTTTTCAGTCTTTGGGTGGAGAGTCTTTGGAGTAAAAACCTAAAACCGAACCTAAGGTGTCTTGTACAGTATTTTAGGGTTTTAAACCCTATCTTACATCAAGATAAGTCTTTGCTTCATTAATTCAATTATGTCTTTGATTATTTGTGTGTATGCTTGCATGTTCTCCATGTCCGGCTAATTTACTTGTGTGTTTGCTTAGGAAGTATGAAACTTAATTATTGAATATTGATTGGTTGTTTCTTATCTTAGTTGATTAATGATCTAGTAATGCGATAGGTCATTCGTTGTGTACTTAATGCTTGATTCATCTTTGTGAACCTTAGAATATAATTACTTGAGTAGTTGTAGGCTAAACCATCCAAAGAGCGCCTTAGAGTAGGAGTTTATCATCCCTAGTGGGTTTGTAGACGAGACCCTTTGGTAAGTTCAAAGAGTTAGGGAGAAACGCATACCCTACAACTTTAGACACACAACGCAACTAGGAATAAGACGTGACACTCAACCATCAATAGGAGATAATTAAGGAGTAATACAAACTAAGTAAACACATCTTTAAACTATCATACGAGCACACATTAATTAGACATAGACTCCCACAACCTTAGTTTAGATAATTAGATAATAGTAGAGTAATCGGTAGAAATACCAACCCCCCAAATCCAATACCCGAAATTCGTACCTTTCCCTTTCATAAAACATAAAAAGATAAAAAATAATCTTCCTCAACCTTAACCTTAGCGTAGTAAATCCTTACTAGCATTCATATTCCCCTAGAGAACGATATCAATACCCGTGGCTTACCCTAATTACTACACTACAACGATTAGGTTCACTGCCTAGGGTGTTATAAAACTTGCTCGAAGAAAAGGAAGTTTCCTTGACCCCGAACGACGCGTGTAGCGTTATCAAGTTTTTGGCGCCGCTGCCGGGGAATAGAATAGCTAGTTAGTAGTCCACCTCGTTTAGGTTTCTTTGCTTGATTCCTATCAAGTAAATTTTTTCTCATTTTTTTAGCTTCCTCTTAGTCTATCCTCCTTCTTCGTAACTTTTGTTCGTAACCCCATCACTTTTCATCATGGAAGGTGATAACCAACCACCACTCGTTAACCAACAACCAAACTACGCTTCACCACCAAACAAATACCCACTGCTTGACCCAGCCTCTGCTAACCAACTCCGAGCCCGTATCATGAGTGAGATTGGAGAGCTTAGGAAATTAAATATGATAAATGAGAATACACTTGAGGAAGCCCTTAAGGAATCTGATCAACCTCTAGATATTGATTCGATTACAAGTGATTCGGATGATGATTTAGAAGAAGGAGATTATAAGATGTTAGAAATTATGGAGGGTAGTAAGGAGAAGGGAGAACTTAGGGAATACTTTGATTCATACCCTAAAAGGAAAGAAACCGCTTATCACCATAATGTGGTTAATTTTCCAAGACCACCTTTCGAGCCTCGTATAAGGAGGGGAAACCCTAAAAACATCAAAATACCGTGTATGATTGGATACTTATACAGGGATCACACCTACATTGATTATAAGGCACCCATGAATATCATGTCTAGGCTCTATTACAATTGGATCATGAGCAAAAAGCTAGAGCCTATGAGGGACCCCTTTCGCCCTAGGAAAGCAAGTAACTATGTGGGGAGGGTTAAGGGATTGCACGTGTTCATAGGTAATTTCACATATAGGTGCGATTTCATGATTCTGGAAAATGTCAAAGGAGTCATTGATGGGTTTTTAGGAGACGTGATACTTGGGAAACCATTTATAGAAGAGTCTAAGATAGTTTATGATAAAGAGAAAGGGATAATCGAGTTCTCAAATGAAACCGAGAATGTTAAATATATAATGCCCCACAAAAATAAGAATTTTGAGGGCATGGATAATTTAGATGTAGATAACATTCCGGCATTCGAAGTAGACTGGAAGAACAAAGTTTACTACACTGCTTGTCTTGAACTAGGGCCTGAATATATTCGTGATGAAAGAAGAGTTAAGGAGATCGAATGGGCCTCGAAGATTAGGGCAACGTAGGAGCACGACTATGAGTCTAGCTACAAGACTCTTAAATAAAGAAAAGCGCTTCGTGGGAGGCAACCCATGCTTAATTGTTTGCTTGTTAGTGTCATATATCTTTTATTAATTGTTTATCCTCATGTTTAAATTTGTAAAAATGCTTTATTTTGTTTTTAACCTCGTCTTAATTGCATGTAAAGGTATTTTACATAAGGGATAAGTGTAGGGAGGATTACACACGTTTTCAAAAGAAACGTAAACATGAGAATAACAATTAACTAAAAGATATATATGCTTGTTTGTTCGAGTCAAATGCTTGTATCGAGTCATAATGGATGTTTTGCATAAATTTTTCCAGATTCTAAAGATGTAAATTTTCCAGAATTTTTTCCAGAAAATCGCATACCAGTTTTTGTCAGGATAACCTGACGGCGTCAGGATTGCAACCTGACGGCGTCAGGAAGGAGTAAAAACATCAGATTACTTTTTCTCGTTTTCTGAGCTACTTATAAATTTTTGGAATTTTCCAGGTCTTAATTTTCTTAGAAATTCTGTAAACATCCATTCCACAAGCATTATATCCTAGTTTAAATCGAGTCTTATATATATTATTACCGCCGATTTTACGCGAAGGTTTCGTTTGTTTTCTTCAAGTGTGCAGGTTTAGTTTGTCAAGAAGAAGTTACATAAGATTGGAGGAGCTTTTCACGCAATAATTCTTCTTGGAAAAGAGTTTAACCACCACTTTACACGGATCCTACCGAGCTAATCAGGGGAGTATTAGTTTCTTTCGTTTTTAATTACCTTCTTTTATCATAACTTTGATACTTTCGGGGAACATTGGGGACAATGTTCAGTTTAAGTGTAGGGAGGGAAAATAAAACGGGAACTTTGAAACTATGCTTATCCTTGATTATTTGCTTTGTCCAATTGTGATTGTGTAATAAACCATGAGAAAATGTCGGTTAGGGTAATTTTGGCTCCAAATTTAAAATTTTTCATGACATATAGGAGTGGGCCATTAGTCTTAACAAAAGCGTCTCATGGATAGGAAATTATATGACTAGCACAAAACCCTTTACCACCCAAATTCCACCAAAATGTGAGGATCGCCCTTAGATTAGTAGGAATTAAAGCATTCATCTTTTATGCTTAGAGTGTGAACCGGTAGTATATTAGATTCTAGAACTTGTTTTGTGATGCATTCCGAGATCGCAAGTGAGACTACACTTGTGTAGTTAGGAATAACTAAATGATAAGAGGCATTAGGATAAACCCTTGTTTGATACCCGTAATATAATTACTTCTTCCACATCGGTTGAGTAATTCCCCCACACCCTTTGCGTTGTACTCATCTTTAGTACACGATACCCCTAGTTAACCCCTCAGAGCCTATCCTTTTCGCGGTTCTCGTGATATTTCGGTTTTTCCGAAATATCAATGAAGAGCATTGTTTACACCCCACCCCCAAATATACACCCAAATCGCCTTAGCCTACCCCTTATGCACTCACTTTTAGTGCAAATGTTTGTTATCACCCCAAACCCTTAGTTCAATTATCTAGTTGCTTGCATAAGTTGCTAAGTCGAGTCATATCTTTTGTATACAGTTTTGGGATGATTGGGATTCATGGGAAAAGTTAAAGTTTATGAAATGACGGGAAGGGAACATTAAATTCAAATTCCCTTTGTTTGCATAATAATGTACCCCAAGTGTTTTGATCTTTTCAATTCGGGTCGAATTAGTGTTAGAGTAATAAAAACTCAAGTGTAGGGATGTGCCTATAAATCCTTAGTATTTTGATGTTATCTTAGAGGATGGTAGAGTAAAAGTGTATGAAAAAAAAAAAAAAAAAAAAATTAGTAAAAGAGAAAAGAAAAAAAATAGTGTGAAAAAAAAAAAAAAAAAAAAAACCATACGGGCTACCATCCTACATCTATCTTTAAATTTATGTTTGTTTATTTCAGTTACCTAGAGTTTTAGAGTGTCGAGTCTTGGCTTAGCAACGCCATTCTTCGTATGCATTTAACATAGAGATTTTTGACTTGCCACCACTAAATAGCCTATCCCACCAAACCCTTGTTTCCCTACCGTAAGCCTAACATTACAACCCTTTAAAAGACCTCTTTGATAGTCTTTCCTAGGTGCTTACGCCAAAGCGATGGAGGTTTGATCTATTCTTAAGCCTATGGTAATCTATGTACTAGGACCGGTTAATGAGTGTTTATCTTCCATTTCCTAATTGTTATATTTCATATATACACCCGAGAGAGATGTGAGTATCCAAACACCCCATGTGAGGTGCTAGTATGTAATTTCCATGCTTGTTATGACTTTTGTGGGGCTTATATGTGTTGTGGACCGTTTTGAATTAATGCTTCATGACCCCTAACTTATAAATTAATTGGCTAAAAGCACATTTGCTTGAGGACAAGCAAACAAGTGTAGGGATATTTGATAAGGTTTTAAAAGGTACCATTTTGAGGGGTCGTTTAAGTCCTTATTTGATCACTTTTGTATCCGTTATTGCTTAATATCGTTCCTTTTCACTTTTTAGGTCTCTTGAAGGCAAAATGCTGGAATGGCACTTATTTGGACGAAAAGGCGCGAATATATGAAGAAAATGGCCAAAGTCAAAATCGAGACACTCACAGTTGCTGAAACTTGAAGGCGATGGCGTCAGGTGTTAATGGCGACGCCGTCCCAAAATTATTGTGACGGTCCAGAACCCAAAACTCGTATTTTCAAGTGACGACGTCTAGTTGTGAAAGAGTAGGCCGTCGCTACTCAGACGGCCTAGATGCAATCCAGACGATGTCAGAAGCTGAAGAGGACGGCGTCACGGACATAAGGTGACGCCGTCGCAAGGTTAACGTGGCCAAGACGAAACCCTAATGACGGCGACACGACGGCGTCACTAAACATAAGGTGACACCGTCGCAATTGTAATCTTATATATAGAATCCGAATTTTTCAGTCTTTGGGTGGAGAGTCTTTGGAGTAAAAACCTAAAACCGAACCTAAGGTGTCTTGTACAGTATTTTAGGGTTTTAAACCCTATCTTACATCAAGATAAGTCTTTGATTCATTAATTCAATTATGTCTTTGATTATTTGTGTGTATGCTTGCATGTTCTCCATGTCCGGCTAATTTACTTGTGTGTTTGCTTAGGAAGTATGAAACTTAATTATTGAATATTGATTGGTTGTTTCTTATCTTAGTTGATTAATGATCTAGTAATGCGATAGGTCATTCGTTGTGTACTTAATGCTTGATTCATCTTTGTGAACCTTAGAATATAATTACCTGAGTAGTTGTAGGCTAAACCATCCAAAGAGCGCCTTAGAGTAGGAGTTTATCATCCCTAGTGGGTTTGTGGACGAGACCCTTTGGTAAGTTCAAAGAGTTAGGGAGAAACGCATACCCTACAACTTTAGACACACAACGCAACTAGGAATAAGACGTGACACTCAACCATCAATAGAAGATAATTAAGGAGTAATACAAACTAAGTAAACACATCTTTAAACTATCATACGAGCACACATTAATTAGACATAGACTCCCACAACCTTAGTTTAGATAATTAGATAATAGTAGAGTAATCGGTAGAAATACCAACCCCCCAAATCCAATACCCGAGATTCGTACCTTTCCCTTTCATAAAACATAAAAAGATAAAAAATAATCTTTCTCAACCTTAACCTTAGCGTAGTAACTCCTTACTAGCATTCCTATTCCCCTAGAGAACGATATCAATACCCGTGGCTTACCCTAATTACTACACTACAACGATTAGGTTCACTGCCTAGGGTGTTATAAAACTTGCTCGAAGAAAAGGAAGTTTCCTTGACCAAGAACGACGCGTGTAGCGTTATCATTAATTGTTCGCGGGAAAATTCCCGCCAAACCTTTTCCCGGGGACATGTCCCCGGCAAAACCTGATATTCAGAAAAATTACACTTTATTACAACTATTAATACATAACTAAAACCCCGATGCTTGGATAGTCTTTTCATTACGTAAAAACCCTAAATTATTTTAAAATTAAAACGACATATCTTTAGTTCCATCGTCTGTCGTTACAAAATATCTTTTCAAAAGAAACGAATACTTGAATTTTGAGCAGCTGGGTTGTATCTCCAGGTTATCCAACGCTTGGGATTTATTGATGAGACTTGACGAAACATAGTAGATATATAGCTATGGGGAAAAAAAACATTATATTTATGATGAATTAATATGGTTCTTAATTCGTGTTTGTTAAATGTGATATTGTTTCTTCAGTTTCATTCTTTGAGCATATTTAATTTAGTATTGGAAAAGGGGTGTTTGGACACCATAATCTGGTTAACTAAGAACATGGTCAGCTTTACAAATCCAGCATGTGCTTTGATTTATGAAAATACTTGACAGATACATACTACAAGAACAACAACAACATCAACAACAGCAACTACAAGAACAACTACTACTTTGATCAGCAACAACAAGAACAAGAACAAGAACAAGAACAACAACAACAACAACAACTACTACTACTACTACTACTACTACTACTACTACTACTACTACATACGAAGATTTTCCATGTCACCTAACAGCTCACGAAGTAATGCATCCGACTGACATGCGTGGTCGTCAGGAATCGTTGTCATTTCAAGTTTGGCCTCCAGCAACCTTACTCTTGTCTCTAGCACATGTTTTTGTGTTTCCAGCAACCTTATCCTAAGATCTTTTTCATGGCAGCTCGAGCACTCTGTTGGTGCACAGATTGTTCTTAAGTACTCGTCAAATACATCCTTCCACATAAAAAATCCGCATCCGTTATCTTTTCTGGGCTGTTACATATTAAGAAAATTGTAAGAGATTACAACCCAATTATTTGTATATTTACATAAATAAGAAATGTATGATTGTTCACCTTTGACAAAGGACATGAATAATATTGTCGTCCAGATGAATATTCTCTATGTGATGTTCTTAATTTTATATTTCCTGCTCCATAAGAACACATAAAAGGATTAAATTGCTCCATCTCAGGTTTTTAACATGATACGTATACCAATGCACCTATACTTGCTCGTTTAACATGATACGTATACCAATGCACCTATACTTGCTCATTTAACATGATACGTATACCAATGCACCTATACTTGCTCGTTTAACATGATACGTATACCAATGCACATATACTTGCTCGTTTAACATGATACGTATACCAATGCACCTATACTCGCTCGTTTAACATGATACGTATACCAATGCACCTATACTTGCTCTTTTAACATGATACGTATACCAATGCACCTATACTTGCTCGTTTAACATGATACGTATACCAATGCACCTATACTAGCTCGTTTAACATGATACGTATACCAATGCACCTATACTTGCTCGTTTAACATGATACGTATACCAATGCACCTATACTTGCTCGTTTAACATGATACGTATACCAATGCACCTATACTTGCTCGTTTAACATGATACGTATACCAATGCACCTATACTTGCTCGTTTAACATGATACGTATACCAATGGACCTATACTTGCTCGTTTAACATGATACGTATACCAATGCACCTATACTAGATTAGTGTTATAATTTATAGGTTAAATTTAATTATATAATTTTATAATTTATTATTAATTCTAATTATATAAAATGATAATTTTAATTTTACTATTTAAACTTTTTCCCGGGGAAAGTTTTGGAGTAAATTTTCATTTTCCCTCCGCACTTTTACTTTATCCCGCCATCATTTTCCCCGGGGACGTGTCCCCGGAAAAAGTGTCGCTAGAAGACAAATAAAAATTTCGCCGGGGATTTGTCCCCGGCAAAAGTTGAAACGAAATATTAACCTCAATTATTAACAGATCTGGTCTCACTCGGGAAAAAAAAACGAAAAAAACCCTCGTCTTCCTCCTCTCAACTCACCACCACAGCACCGTTGCTACTCTCACACCACCACCACCACCACTGCTACTCTCACACCACCACCACCACCACTGCGTTGTCTTCCCCACACTCACACCACTGTGCACCACCTCCATTGCTACTCTCAACCTTCTCATTGTTTAATTCTTTTCTCAAACCTTCTCATTGTTTGATTCTTTCTCTCCCCCTACTCTCACAACATCCTTATAACAAACCAAGGTACAATTTTTTTTTAATTTTGCAAATTTTTAATTTTGCTAGTTTTTTTATTGTCGTTATTTTAATTTTTGTTTTAATCGTTGTTATTTGTTAATTGTTATTTTTTGTTAATTGTTAATTGTTTAATTTTTAATTTATAATTTTTTTGTTTACTTTTTTTTGGTACAGTAGTTGTGGTGAGACCACAATATGGTGCTTACGTGAGCCGAGACCACAACCGTGAGCCGAGACCAAAAGGTATGTTTATGTTTTTTTTGTTTATTTTTTTTGTTTATTTTTTTAGCGGGAACATGTCGCCGGAAAAAGTATATAGCTCCCTGTTTTTGAATGTGTATGTATTTTTTTAGCTTCCTGTTAATATGAGTAGGGTATGCAATGCACCGGCTTAATCAATTTTTAGCGAGTATTGGTAGGCAGTTAGCTTAATCTGTTAATATGAGTAGGGCATGTCTCAGCTTGTTTACTTTTTTTTGTTACTTGTTTCCTGCCATTGAACATCATTTGTTTCCTGCCATTGAACATCACATGTATAAAGTACTTGTTTCCTGCCATTGTGGCATTCTATAGTGTTTAGATCTTGTATAGCAGAACTACAAAAAAATGGTAAATTGGTGTTGGTTTTTAGTGTATTCTATCATTAGAATGATAGTGTCGATGTTAAAACAGTGTGGTTATGAGTCTCATGTATAAAATATGTATACAAATTAACAATGTAAAATCAGTTTTGAAACCTTTCGTGTGGTTAAAATCTGGGAATGAGTGTTGGTAGATTAGTATTGGTCTCGGGTAGTGACTCATTGGATTTGCTTATCAGCCCACAAGGGGTGTTTGTTTCGGCTTATAACCGGCTTATCAGCCCACAAGGGGTGTTTGTTTCGGCTTGTAACCGGCTTATCAGCCCACAAGGGGCGTTTGGTTTATGCTGTCCAAACAGCATCCCACAAGGGGTGTTTGGTTTATGTTTTAATTTTGATTTTTTATTAATAATATTGATTTTTATTAACAATTTTGATTTTTTTACAGTCGAGACCAGCCAATAGCCGAGACCAGCCTTCTGTCAAGACCAGCTAGCCGAGAGCCAAGACCACAATCGGTATGTTTTTCTTCAATTTTCCGGCTTATTTGGAGACTTGTGGGCTGATATAAGTATATTATGATATAATAAACTTATATAAGTTCACAAGTCTCCAAATAAGCTGTCCGAAGTTCCCCGTCCGAAGTTAATAAACTTATTGTAAATGATTTTAGGACTTTAGTGATTAATTTCGGAAATTCCCCGTCCGAAGTTAATCATCCCATAGAAAACCTGTCCGAAATTAATTTATTAGAAATTAATTTCGAAAAGTCCCCTGTTTGGGACTGCTTTTTGAATGTTTTGTCTCATTTAGGATATGGATGCGTATAATTGATTTACTATTTGTGAAAATTTTGACAGTGTTTCCCCTTTACTCCTACGAATATGTCTTTACTGCACATATTTGGGGAGTTGAGGGGAAATGCTGCCGAAATTTTCTCAAATAGTAAATCCAATTATACGCATTCATATATGAGACGAAACATTCAAAGAGTGGGTTAGGATTTCCTTCCATAGTTGGATTAGGTGAACAAAACGCACAACTGGTAATTCCACCTTTATATGTTTACGTGTAGATTTTTTGTGAACATTTTAAGTTTATATAATTATTTATTGCTTCATTAAAACGCAGTTATGCCAATTGATAAAAGTTGGGTCTCACTAGCACGTACCAGTAGAGAATTCTTAGTTGGTCTTAAAGCTTTCTGCAAACATTGCAAGCCCTTGGTGAATATTGATGGGAATATAAAATGTCGTTGTGCTCTTTGTTTAAACTTAAACTGGATTAAGCACGCATTTTTGTTTGACCACATACACACAAATGGCTAGGACCATAGTTATACGAAATGGTATAATCATGGTGAGCCGGATGGCCGAACAGCCGTACACAACACAAGACACCCTGGGATGAGTGACATGGCTGAGTTCCTTCATGATATTGGTCCGAATAACGAACCAGATGATCCAACTCAAGGAAATATTGGCGAGACAAGTAACGACGCAATTTCCCAACGTAATGAGTATGAGGAGTTACTTGCCACTGCCAACGAAAAACTATACCCATCCTGTGAGTGGATGTCTTCATTAGACTTTATGGCAAAGATTACGCACATCAAGGTCAAAGGTAAGGTGAGTGACACCACATTTAATGAGTTCCTAACTTTATTCAAGGAAGTTTTCCCGCCCGTTCTAGGATACAAGATGCCATCGTCATACTATGAAATAAAGAAGACATTTAAAACTATCGGGTTAGGATATTAATCGATGCATGCTTGTGTAAATGATTGCTTTTTATATCGGGGGGCGGGTAACGAAGATTTGCAGACTTGTCCGATCTGCGGCGCTAGTAGATGGAAAGAAAAGAACACACTTGGGAAGAAAGTTCCTAACAAGGTGTTGCGTTACTTTCCTATCATTCCTAGACTACAACGTTTGTACAAGTCTAAACACACTGCAAAACATATGACTTGGCATGCGTCTGGGCAGTCTACGGAGAACGGTAAGATGCAACACCCGGTTGATGGTCAAGCATGGAAGAAATTTGACATCAAGTATTCGAAGGAATTTGCTAAAGAAAAAAGAAACGTCCTGTTAGGGTTGGCTGCTGATGGTTTCAATCCGTACGGCAACCTTAGTCAGTCATACAACATGTGGCCGGTCATATTAACCACATACAATACGCCTCCCTGGATATGTATGAGAGAGACTTCTCTTATGTTGACATTGTTAATTCCGGGCCCCAAATCACCAGGGAAGGATATTGATATTTACCTGAGGCCTTTGATTGGTGACCTAAAGACTTTATGGAAAGATGGAGCCATGACTAAGGATGCTGTTACAGGCACCGAATTCTGTATGAAAGCAGCGCTTTTATGGACTATCAACGACTTTCCCGCTCGAAGTAGTTTGTCTGGGTGGAGTGGGCAAGGTTACATGGCATGTCCGACATGTAATGTAGACACTCCAGCTATGAGCATGTTAAACAAAACCGCTTATGTTGGTCACAGAAGATTCTTAAGCATGACCAATAAATGGCGGAAGAACAGAAGGGCATTCTATACAGAGGTAGATAATACAGACCCTCCTAGAAAATTTACCGGTGATGACATCTTGGATCAACTAAGAAGATTGCCTAAACGTGTCCCGGGGAAACATCCAAGATATGGGGGTGCCAAAAAAAAACGTGATCAAGATCGCGAATTGAATTGGACAAAAAAATCTGTTTTCTACGAGCTAGAGTATTGGTCTTTTCTTACACTAAAACACAATTTAGATGTCATGCATATCGAAAAAATGTGTGTGAGAGTGTGTTGGGTACTTTGTTAATGAATGACAAATCAAAAGACACCAACAAGGCAAGACAAGACTTACAAAATTTGAATATTCGTACGGACTTGTGGCTCGTCAACAAAGGAAACGGGAAGTGCTCTAAGCCTCATCCTATGTACTCTTTCACAACCGAAGAAAAAAAACTTTTTTGTCAATTCATTAAAGGTACGCGTTTTATTTGAAAATTTCTTTGTTCGAATTAATTTGCGTATTCATTTCGACAACTTATTCTAATATCCTGATTTTTTTTCTTAATTCATGAAAGGTGTTAAACTACCTGATGGGTTTGGATCTAACTTCAAGCATAAAGTGACCAACAACGATAGCAACATAACAGGCTTGAAGGCTCATGACTGTCAAATAATGATGCAACGGTTTCTTCCTGCTGGACTTCAAAATTACTTGAAGGACCAAACCACCGCAGCACCAATAATCGAGCTTTGTTCATTCTTCAAACAAATATGCACTCGAACTTTGATGGTGGATGACATGTTGAAAGCTAGAGCACAACTGATCAATATTTTGTGCAGTTTCGAGAAAATATATCCTCCAGCTTTTTTTGACATTGTGATTCACTTGGTTATTCATCTACCGGAAGAGGCTATTGAAGGCGGTCCTGTTTACATGAGGTGGATGTATCCATTTGAAAGATACATGAAAAAGCTCAAAAATTATGTCAGAAATAAAGCCAAGCCTGAAGGTTCAATAGCAGAGGGTTATATTGCAGATGAAGCATTAACTTTCTGTTCGCATTATTTTCGGGGTGTTGAGACGAGATTTAATCGTCCTGACCGGAATGAGGACGGTCCAAGGCCAACAAGTCGATTTGAGGTGTTTCGATCAGTCTGCAAAAAGAATGGTAAACAATCATTAGTTCGGTTTAAAGCAGACACAATGAAGCAAGTAGTATGGTACGTACTACACAACAGTCATGAAATCGACCCGTACATGAACGCGTACAAGAGGTACGCGTTTTATTTCAAAATTTGTTTCACGTAAGTTGTTATTCGACGACTTATTCTAATATCATGAACATTTACAGGGCATTTCCTGGCAGAGACTTGGAAGAAGGGTTTCCTCACTGGTTTGAGATGAAGGTAGATTTATTGTATGTATTACCCTGTATAAATAATGACTATTATTCATATCTATCTATTCTTAACTTTTTCATAGATTCGTGAATTAAAAGTACAGAAGGACCTAAGTTGTACCGCCAAGTTATTCGCTTTGGCTTGTGGACCATCATGTACTGCAGTCTCAGTCAACTCTTGCGTAGTCAACGGTGTGAAGTTTACTGTACACGACCGTGATTTACGTCGTTCAACTCAAAACAGCGGAATTTCAACTCCTAACCCTGATGGAGGAATGCATTATGGCCAGCTTGAAGAAATTATCGAGTTTTCATATATTTCATTCAATGTTGTGTTGTTCAAAGTCAAATGGTTCGAAACTAATAACAGTAATCGCCTAAAACGTTGTACCTATAGAAACAACATTACGCAATTTATGACCGATCGTGTATCGTTTCAAAATGAACCATTCATTCTTGCAACGCAAGCAACAAAAGTCTTTTACCTTGATTTCTCGGGTAAACGTGGTAATTGGAAGGCCGTCCAAGATTCTTATCATCGAAAGATTTGGAACCCGGATATCATTGTGGTAGAAGACAACCAGGATGTTGTACATGACAACAACTCATCACATATCACACTCTCTTCTGAGTTGGATCAGTTGGATTATAACATTATTAATATAGATGTTCAACCAGCGGAAGTTGAGGCACCACCACCAATTATCACTATTGTGGAAGACAAAGATGATATTGATTATGATGATCACGTTCCTCATGATTTAGCATCTGATGATGATGATGACCACGAGAATGAAGATGATGAAGATGACAGTACTAATAATGTTGAATTTTATGTTGATGATGTGGAAGATTAATCTCGAATTGTAATTTGTAGAATAACACTTAATTATTTGAATGAAATTGTTATCGAGTGGTTAAATGTGTTTATTTGTTTGTTTATTTTTATTTATTTATTATTTATTTATTATAATTATCTTGTTGATATATACTGTTAAATGTGTTTGTTTGTTTATTTATTTATTTATTTAATTATTTATTTATTTATTTAATTATATATATGTTTCTTCACAAATTTCTATGTTCGTTTAACAGATGGCAGATGTTGTAGCTAGGTCTCACGGTGGCGATGGAGGTAATTCGCCACCTCGTGGTCCCTCGAGGAGGATAGGCACCAATTGCCAGCGTAAGAATTTCTGAATTATTTTTCGATAAACTGTATTTGATTACATGTTATTTTAAATTGATAAAATGTTATTTTATGTCATCATCACTTGAATTTGATTACTTGTAGGCTCTAAATCCAAAGCTGCCAACCCAAACTCCAAAACTGGGAAAGGCGGGAAGGTGGTGCGTGGTCCCACTAAGAACACGGCACTCAAGGCGAAGAGGGCACTTGATGGTCGTCCTGTGTCGATCGAGTTTCGGGTCAACCAGGAGGGGTTTTGGACACACGTGGGCCCTCACTCTTCTTGGTTCTCCAACTATGTTGGGGAGGTGTTACGGGACACGATTCCCATGTTTTACGATTCATGGGCTAAGGTTCCCGAAACGGCCAAGGCCCACATCCATGAGCATCTACACGTAAGTTTTTTTAACCTTTATTATTTTAATTATTGTGTTTATTTATTTAAATTTGTATATTTATTCAAACTTGTTTGTTTATTTAAATTTGTATATTTTTTATTTATATTTTATTGCAGCACTACTTTGATCTCGACACACACCTTGCTGGCCCGAATGGAGAGCAGATTGTTGACAGTATCGAGTATTATCTCCAAAAACGATACGACGACAACAAATATAGGTACAAAAAAGATAACTTTACGGCAGCAGGTGGGCTGGAGAAAATTGAGGAGATCAAAAGAAAGCGTCCAGCGAACAAGACGCAAGAGGATTGGGATGCGTTGGTAAATTTCTGGATCGACACTTTATAATAATAATAATAATTCATTTATATAATAGTTTTTATAATTTAAAATACGCAGGTTAAGCTTTGGAAAAACCCCAAGAAGCAGAAGATCTCAGAGGTGAACCGACAAAACTGAATGGCGAACACGAGCTCTAGCCTTCACGGATCTCAGTCGTATGCTGCTATTCGCCATAACTTTGTAAGAAACTATTTAATCATTTTATTTATATATATACATGGTGTTGGGTGTGTCGTTATTGATTTTATTTTTAAACAGTTGACCAGCGAGGCTGAGGCGGCGGTTGGAGAAGACTTGATAGAGCTTTATCGTCGGAACCATACGAGGGGCGATGTCTTTGAGTCCCCGTTATATGAGGCTAGATATGTAAGTATAATTTATTTTCAAAGTCACCCATTTTGATGATATATAATGCATCACGACTTATATATTACTTTTCTTGTTTTTTTGTAACTAAACAGAACGAGATGATGCGGATGCGGGAAGAGAGCACCTCCGATGGGACTCGCATGACTGACCGTGAGATTTTGCGTACCGTGATTGGTGGTAAGCAGCGCGGTCATATTCCTGGTGTAGGTCAGGTCTTACCCGGCGGTGGAGTGAAGAAGACCTTTAGCGCCTCCCGACCTCGTGATGCAGCGGATGTGTCCTCACTGCGGGAAACAATGCAGAAACAGACCGAGGAGCTCGCTACACAGCGGAGTCAGATGGACCAGGTCATGGAGTTTGTGAGGACATTGCCGGGTTGGCAGGAGCGAATACAGTCCGCCCCGGGATCAAGTGCTACTCCACCAGGTGGGTCGGGATCTGGAGAGGGTGGGTCGGGATCTGGTGCTACTCCATCCGGTGAGTCTAGAGATATCGGGGACGATAATGGGGGTAGTGGGGTTTGAGATGCCGATTTATGTTACTTTAACACGTTTTGGATATGTTTGTAGAGAATAACATGGATTATTATGTCGTTTATGTGCATTATGTGCTAGGATTCCCGTAAATGGATTATACGTATAGTTTTGGACCATTTGCGGATAGGTAGTTTTGGATAGTTTTGTAGATGATCATGCGTTAACGGTTTAGAAACCGTTTTGGCGATTTTGGAAAAGGATAACTATGTTAACGATTGATGGGTATATATGATATTATGTTTAGCGAATTTGTGTTATGATTGGGATATTAAACATTGGTAAAACATGTTGTAGATTAAAACAGGTTGTAGATTTTTTCGGGAGAATTGCCGAAAAAAATCTAGAAATTACCCATTTTGCAGCAATATTCTGCATAATGGGTCAGCTAGTTTTGCCGGGGACATGTCCTCGGGGAAAGTACAAGAGCATATTTTAGTTAACCTCTTTCCCCGGGGATATGTCCCCGGCGAAAGAGTTTGACTCAACAGTGGTTATATACTTCAACGGGGACATGTCCCCGGCGAAAGAGGATAACTCAACAGTGCTTACATACTTCTCCGGGGACATGTCCCCGGCAAAACGTGTGCCACGTCGGACTAATAACGTAATTAGGGTATTTAAATTAAAGTCCAAAAAGAGTTTCTCCGGGGACGGGTCCCCGACAAAAGTGTATGCCACGTCGGACATGTTTGACCGGCGACAATTGGCAGTGGGACCCACATGTCCCCGGTAAAAGTGTAAAACAGTCCCCGGGAAAAGTATTACCGAGAAGGTATTTACGGAGAACTTTCGCCGGGGACATGTCCTCGGGGAAAGATTTCGCAGGGGACATGTCCCCGGGGAAAGCCCTGAAATTTCGCCTGCGAAAGCGACGATTGTTGTAGTGATAATACTGAAAATAGTATTTGACTAAAATAGTTTTTGAAACGTGTAACATGTACGATTAATTGTTTCCATGTAAGTAATGTAGTACGTAGGATATTACCTCTTTTGGGTGCAGTAGAGTGGCTAACCCCCAAGACTAACTAACACTGGGTGGCAAAAAAACCAAACCCAATAGAAAAACTCAAAACCCGAAGTCTTTGAAGCAGGTCGGGGTATGCTTAACAGGTTACAAAGCGGGTTTCAAGGTGTTAACGGGTATTTTTGTTGTGTTCGGGACGGGGAGCTGGGAACAACATACCCGACTTGCCCACCCTGAAACATATATATATACATAATAGATATATTATGTTCATATATTGTTATGTTAGTATATACGTAACAAAACCAATATTCTCGAAATTTTGTGGTTTTGTATATTTGCAAGATCGTAAATAGTGACAAAATAAACTTTTTTATGTCATATTTTTAAAAGAAGTTTTGATTTTCTAAAGGATGGTTTATCATAATTTATGTTTAATTTGATGAAAACTTATTAAGACTAATACATAATATGTTATTAGTGGGTTTTGAATTTTTACATTATTACATATAATCATATTGCTAAAATATGATGTAAAATTAATAATAAATTCACTACAAGAATACCGTCGATTCCCCACGAAAGCTACCCACGTAAACAGATTAGTGGCTACTTGCCCGCAAATTTCCCGTGAGTTACCCACGAAAAAGGATTGAAAATTGCGAAAAAAAGTTTGCCTCGAATTTCCCACAATTTACCCGTGAAAAATACACATGTACCTAATCTTGGTGTGAAATTTGTGGGTGAATTATTTTCGTTAAAATATTTACACAAATTACCCACATAAAAAGTCGTCGAGGTAAAATCATGGGTAATGTTGTGGGTATTTTTACCTTACCCACAAAGTAGACAATCTTTTCTTTCTTTGTGGGTATTTTTTCTGGGTAATTTATGGGTAAACATACACACAGATTTACCCATAAAATTTTAGTGGGTATTTTATAATAGTTACTTTTTCATGCAATTTTATTTACTTAAAACTAACTTTCGTTACTTTCAAGAAAGATATATTCAAAAAGGTTAATTAATCGTTTAAGAAAACAAAATAACCATTAGGATGATCATCTTTACATCATTTTAATGGAAATGCATTTCAATATACTTTCTACAAACGTTTATCCATTTTTGTGGGCAAAATTGCTACACGTGAAAACAAGGGTTATTTTTATTTATAAATGAATGCTCGAGATTATGTTTCCCTAGACAAAGAACAATATTTTTTATTATTTAATTGAACTCATCGTAATACTAAAACATTGTAAATGCACGGAGTTATTAAAATCAAAATATAAACACGAAATACCAAAAACATTGTAGCGTTAATTTGTGTGCAATTTCTTTTTATGTATATATAACTATATAAGTATGGTTATTTTAGTCTTACAAAATTATTCATTTTTGAAGTTTTAAGTGTTAATCAAATGTGTTTTCTCTTTATATGAGTAATAGTATAAATTTAATCATGACCTTTTAAAAAGTATATTGATCAATAAAGTTTACAAAGTGAACACTTAATTTAGTTTAAGGGTGTCAAAAAGACCGATCCAATCCGAACCCGAACCCGAACCTGATTAAGCTTATTCGGTTAGATTACTCAGGTCAATAATTTCAACCCGACTAACTCGAGTTTTAAATAGGGTCGGGTTTAGATATGTTTTTGTAACCTCAACCCGAATTGACCCGAACCTGACCAACCCTACTCGACAAACACTTTTACAATTTAAACATATTGAAGCAAGCAATTTTTTTTTAATTATTTTACTTATATTTGGGTTGGCCCGAACCTAAATTGACCCTACCCGAATTGACAAAAACCCGACTAACCCAAGTTTTAAATAAAGTCGGATTCAAGTATTTTTTTAGCATTGACCCAAACCCAACTAAGTCAAGCCGACTAACACCCCTCCACAACTAGAAAACTTTATTTCTTCCATAGCTTCCAATCAAACTTATTTCTTACAAATACAGTCATTTAATTTAATACAGGGAGAGTATACGTTTTTTTTATTATTTTATATACTAATAATATTTCCTATAAGACATTTATGATTGTTAATCCGTAATCTTCAATAAATCACATTTAAAAATTACAAACTAAAACTATGGCGCCTAAAACTTCCGCTATTTAAAAATTCAAAACTTTAATCCCCATATAAATCTCATTCAACTAACCGCCACCCATATCTTTTTTCAAAGCCTCCACCCAAACTTTTTTAACAGAAATGTTACATCCACTCAAATTTTACACAAAAAAATCTACACAAATGATGTGACCATGTGTGATTGGGCTAATCAAAATGAAGAGAGATAAATTGTACCAAAAGTCACCAATCATACATAACCACATCATTGTGTGGATTTTTTTGTGTAAACTTTGAGTGAATGTAGCATTTCTCCTTCTTGAAACGTTCCTCTTGAAACCGTCCATGCTTATGGCTATGTTTGGCGCAGAGCTTTTTGGAGCTTTTTGGGGCGATGAGCGGTGAGCAGTGAGCTTTTTTATTTTTAGTGTTCGTTTGGCAAAGGAGCGGTGAGCTTTGCTATTTTTTAGGAAAGCTCATTTTTCCAATGCTTCTTTAGGAAGCTGTGAGCGGTGAGCAGTGAGCTGTGGCTACAGCTTACAGCTACTGCTCACAGCTCACTGCTACTGTTCACAGCTACTTTCGCCAAACATAGCCTATATGTTATTAGGGGGGTGGCAATGGTTTAGGGGCATACCTCACCATACCTCACAACCCATCAATAATTTCATTCCACCTAATCTCATACCTCACTCATATCTCACCATAGTTTTTTAGTGGCAATGGTCATTCCATACCTCACTCATTTTTTTTGGACCGTTGGAGACACGCTCCCTTTTCTTTCCTTCCATGCCGCTACGGCAATGAATACCGCAGACCATGCCTCACCGCTCGATGCCGTGTAGGTGGCAATGGTTTGCCTCACCATACCGCACGATGCCGATGGCATACCGTGTGTGTTGCCACCCCCTTAGTCTTTCATGTCTTGCACTTTTCATTGTTCTAAAAATGTGTAGAAGACTATCCACCATATTTTCCCTTTTTATCATTTACTGTCGGTGTTAGGTTTGCTTTTCACAAGTTGACATTTGTTGTTCATCTTTGTTCAATCTTAAAAACTGATTTGATCAATTATTTTATGCTTACTGCTCAAAAAAGAATAACAATATGCTTAACATACTTGTTTTAGTCTTGACAGGTTTCATCATTGTTTTTTTGGGTAAAAGGGTTACCCCGGTAAAATAAGATGTCATCATTTTAATAGTCACAAGCTCACCAGATGAATTTGAGGAGGCTATATTTTACTTACAGGTTTGAAAATGATTGTTATGAATTATATAGTATTTCGTTATTATCCAAACCATTTTTTGTATTTATGTCGTTTTTGTGCATCTAATCACGTTTTTTTGGTCATTTACACATCTCTTGTTATTGCACTTACATATTCCATGTGAATACAACACAAAGGAGATGGCCATCCATGTTTGAGCACCTCACAACGAGTAAACTGTTGGACGACTTCACTTTGAATATTCCTTCTCCCTTGTTATTGTATAAGCCGACGTATATATATGTATAAGATATATGATACCTTCTGTTGCCTCAAAACTTTCATATTTTAGTTATATGTATATTCCATGATATGTTTGTAATAAATGAAGGATTAACCCATCAGAGAATATTGATTGATTGATTGTAGTTTCATTCTGACGTTAATGTTTGTGATTATATTTGTATATCGAATTATCGATCAACATGAAAAGGAGTTTTAGAAAAGTATTGTTATGTTCAGAGGAATTAATCCTTATCCATAATTATATATAAACGCCACTTACCTTAATTATAATACATGATGGGTATTTAGTCGCAAATTAGTCACAGATTATTACGGGTAAATTTAAAATATTTACATCCGGATTTAGACGCTACCGTATCTGTGTGAATTTTTCCCACTGTCTAAATACGAACACCCACAATTTTTGTTGCGGGTAAAATACCCATGGATTGAAAATGTTGTGGGCAAACATTTACCCTCGGAGGTTTTACCCATGTTTTTATATTCACGGGTATTACGTGGGTATTTGCCGATTACCCACGAATTTTTGTCTTTTACCCACAAATTGAGCCCGCGGGTAATAGACAGAATTCTTGTAGTGAAACGAGGACCAACGTACATTTGGTAGAGCATTACACCCAAATAAGAACCCAACTGGAATCGCAACGGGTTTGGGGGAGCATCTAGCCCCAATGGAGCGCCCCAATAAAATGCCCAATGGAGATCAGGGCAGGTTTGAGTCGTGATTTGCTAATCGGATTTAGAAATGAGTATGGCCGACCCGCCACAAACCTGCCCATTGCCATTCGTAAACTAACATTAACCTAACATGATCGTGTGACCCCTTTCACATCCTAAAGAAAATGGAACCAAAAATTTAAATTGATTCTTTGGATGGGAAGGGTAGTTAAATGTACATGTTCGTTCTCCTCCAACCGATCAATTGTTCTGCTACCTTTTCGATAACAATGCTTAAGTTTGACTTTCCACTAGTAACTCACAGCAATGCACAACTGCACAATAATGAATGCACGACTTCGGTGGATAGTCTCATGCACCCTCCATTAATCGAACCACCTCATTTGTAGAGTCCACCTTAATTAGCTACATTTTCAATGCAGTGGCAATCTAATAAATGTTATTAGGTTGTCATCTCAACATACATCAAATAACAATACAATAACTAAAACACCCGTCTTAACTAGAACTGTTATAGGCGCATGTGGCCTGGGTGTGGGTATTAGTTTTTTTTTTTCTTTTTTCTTTTTTTATAAAACAAACACATTTTATTAAATACATTTAAATCAATTTTATACATTTTAGGGACTAAAACTATAAGAAAAATAACTTAGGAACTAACAATGTAAGGAAAGAAAAATAATAAAAAAAAACCTATCATAAAGACTAACGATGTAAGAAAAAAACTGCCAAAAGAACATACGATGTAAGCTTACAGAACAATAAGGTTTATAATAAAAAAAGTAAATAAATAAATAAATAAATTAAAAAAAAAAAAAAAAAAAAAAAAAAATCTTCTTCCCCACGTGTTATATTTGGAAAATACTTATAAATTATGATGCTAAAACTCTTTTTTATGAGTATTAATAGATAATAGATTAATAGATATATTTTTGCCGTTCATATTGTCATATACTTATACTTTTGCTCATGATTGCATTACAAGTATAACATAATTTTGTTTTGTTTAACTCATGTTATTATGGAGCTAAAATGAAGAAATTGAGCTAACGATAAAGTTCAAGGAACCAAAGAAGCAACCTGAACATCAAAAATCAACCATTATAAAATAATCCGGTAGTGGTAAGATCTTTGGTTTTATTACAAGATAATAAGTGTTCAAACCTCGTTAAATATGTACATTTGAAGTACCGAAAGAAGAGTCAAAAACGGTCTCAAAATTAATTTGGTAGGACCGCATACATCTTAGTCGTGAGACTCGCCTTTCCTAAATTACTTTAAAAAACAAACCGCATCTAAGAAGCAACCAATAAAGAAAAGAAAAAAAAAAAACCCAAGACAACACAACTCGGTGATTATCGAAAACAGGCCCACTACCGAATATCTTCATATCCTACCCCAACAGTCCAACACTATGCTCGGTCAAGAAGGTGGAGGGCCAAATGGAAAATGGCCAATGACATGAAGATACTTTTGTTTTGGAGATGATAAGACTTAAGAGCAACCATGTTACACGAACGGTCATTTACTTTAGATGTATTTTTCGACAGTTAAAATCTCAATTTAATAATCCCTGGTTTAAAAGTATCCACCGTTGTAGTTTACGAAAAAGTTTAACAAAAAGGAAAAGGCCTAAAAACGTGTAAACGATAGTGAACATATATTTATGTTTGTGTGGCGTAAGTAAGTCTAGATTATTAAACCTCTTCGTAATTTAATGCATTTAGATTATATATAATTTTTATAAAACTTTATGAAGTTTATACATAGTGGAGATATAAGAGCATCCACTATGGTGGTTTTTAAATAGGTCTAAAACATTTTGAAGAGGTTTATAAATTTGTGAACCATAGTGAGAAACCATTTCAATCCTAGGTGGAATGAAAAGGTCTAAGATCTTGGAGAGGTCTAAACTATTTTTTAATTTCTTTTTTATTTTTATTTTTGAAAATGTTAGTTGTGTTTTGTGATATGAAAAACTTTATGAATAGGTTTATCCATAGTAGAAATAGGTTTATAATATGAAAAAGTTTATAAATTGATGATGTATTAATTGTATAAACCTTTTTTGAGGTTTATCATAGTGGATGCCCTAAGTTTATAAAACCAAAAGGTTTATAAATTAATGAACTAATTCAATTATAAATTTTTAAAAAGATTTACAATAGTGGATATCGTGTTTATTCAGACAAATACATTTTAATGTAGATATAATTAATGCACCGTATTTGATATGTTTTATATTTTAGTAAAAGATAAAAGATCATTTAGGGACAAAACTTTATCTACATACCAAGGGACCAATCCTCACCTTTCATTCATTTTGATCTAATGGCTTAGATTAAATCTGAATTTTACACTGCAGGGGTATTTTAGTCAATATAAAAAGAATTTTTTATGTTTCTTTCTATTAAACGTTATCTAATTTTCACACACACAAAGTGTGTGTTTATCTCTATTCTCTCGATTCTTCATCAGTTAACCGCATCTTCTTCATCAGTTATTACTAATTCGTTATCAATTAATCATTCTTTCATGGATTTGATTCCAAATTCTTCAGTTTCTTCTGATCCTTCTTCTTCTATTAATGAATCTGATCGTTCCTCTTTTGATCCTTCTTCTTCTATAACTGTTAGTGATGATGTTTCTGTAACTGAATCTGCATCTCAAGATGTTGTTGTTAGTGATGATGTTTCTGCTAAGTATACGGAGGAGATTGTAGCTTATGAACACGGTGATGAATCCGCAGCTATTAAGAGTAAGATGCGTTTAATTTTTGTTTTTTATTGTTTTTTCTGTTTGAATAACAGTTTTAATATGTGAATAAGCTATTTAGTTATGTTTATATTGAATTAAGCAGTTTTAATTTAGTTTTAGATTGAATTAAGCAGTTTTAAGTTAATTTGAAGCTGTTAATAAGCTATTATTTAGCTTTAGATTGATCTAAACTGTTAGTTTTGTGTTACGTGTAGGAGATGGATAAGGTGTTAATCATTTTAATCCTCTGAATAAGCGATTAGTTATGTTTAGATTCAAATTAAGCTGTTAATTAGTTTTTGATGAATTAAGCATATTAAGCTTTGAATAAGCTATTAGTTTATGCTTTGATTGAATTAAGTAGTTTAAGCTTTTTGAACAAGCTATTAGTTATGTTTTGTTAAGCACTTTTTATTTTGCATCACATGTGATATCATATGTGATATCATATGTGATATCACATATGATATATCACATGTGATATCACATATGATATCATATGTGATATCACATGTGATACCACATTTTTACTTGATCGATGTTTTTATTTTGTACTTTTTTGTTTTTTCAGAACTGAATGCTTTGAAAACTCCTGAATCATTCTCTACTCACTCTAATTTTGATACTCCTGGTGGAACGGTTTATTATATTCCTAAAGTTCCGGTCGATGTTTTACTAGCTAAGGGCAATGTTTTTAATTCAGTTGATGAGTGCATTAGTGCGTATATGAAATATGCTTCAAAAGCAGGGTTTGTGGTTAGGAAATCATGTCAGAAAAGGTTGAGGAGTGGTATTGTAAAGCAAAAGTATCTAGTGTGTAATAGGGAAGGTTGTCCTAAGGGAATTCATGTAGACACACTAGATTTAGAGAATAGTGACAAGCAGAAGAGAAGTTCGAACCTTCATATCACAGGTTGCAAAGCACGTGTGATGTTTGAGTTGATTCCTGGTTCTTCAAAGTATAAGTTGACTGTTTTTGATAGTATACATAACCATGAGCTTGAACGTAAAGAATATAAGCATTTGTCAAAGACCGAAAGGCAGTTAACATATGCTGAGCAGTTGTTTATTGTTAAAGCTGCGAGCGTGAATATAGGTGCAACGCGAGCTCATCACTTGTTGACTGGTCTGAAGGGATCGTATTTGCTTGTTCATGGTACAACTGTTGACTTTAAGAACTTTTTTAGGAGTGTGAATTGTTATATAGGCGATAGTGATGCTCAGATGCTTATAGCTAAGATGGAAAATAGACAGAAGCATGTTCCAGATTTTTCGTTTGATTACTTGGTTGAGAATGCTGAGCTTTCTGCAATTTTCTGGGCTGATGAAGTTTCCAAGTACAATTACAAAGAGTTTTGTGACGTTGTCTCTTTTGATGCTACGTACAGGACAAATAAGTAAGTGTTTGAGTGATATATATCATATTTTATTGTATTACTTGTATTTTTATTTTTTTTAACTATTTTTGTTTTTGTTTTTCAGGTACAAAATGATGTTTGTTCCTTTTACAGCAATTGATAATCATAGGAAGTGTGTTACGGTTGCTGCAGGCTTGCTGAAGAATGAGACTGCAAACTCTTATATTTGGTTGCTCAAAGCATTTATAAAAGCTTTTGGTAAAGCTCCTAGTATCGTTGTCACTGATCAGGACGGGGCTATGAGAAAGGCGATTGAACAAGAATTTGCTGGATCGAAACACAGATTGTGTATGTGGCATATTACACAAAAGCTTCCTGGAAAGGTATGTTGTGTGCTTTCTTGTATTTCCTTTTATTATATCATATGTGATACTTTATGTGCTTTCTTGTATTTTATTTTTCTTTCTTTGTAGTTTCTAATGATTTATCATATGTGATATTTCATAGTTTTTTCATTTTGGTAAATCGTTTGTTATATCATATGTGATATTTTGTTTGCAGATATGCTCAAAGATTTATGATCACACAGACTTTAAAAGGAAATTCAATCAAATTGTGTGGAATATGTATATTGGTCCTGATGAGTTTGAGTATCAATGGGGGAAGTTATTAGATGAGTTTAATTTGCATAATCATAAGTGGTTAACAAAGATGTTTCGCATTCGCTCTTGTTGGATTCCTGCTTTTTTTGTGGACTCTCCTTTGTGTGGTTTGATGAGGACAACTTCTAGGTCTGAGAGTGAGAATTCTTTTTTCTCTCATTTTACTAATTCTGGTTCGACTCTCATGAATTTTATGAATTGTTTTGAGACGGCAATGGAAAAACAGAGGCATATACAAGAGAGGTTAGATCATAAGTCGATTGATTATGTTCCTACATTTAGAACCTATCTTAAGATTGAACGTCATGCGTCAAAGGTTTATACTCGTCCCCTTTTCGAATTGGTTCAAGCTGAAATATTTGCTGGGACATGGTTTTGCCAAATAGATACCAAAAGTTTGTTTGAAGGATCTGAGGTGTCTATTATTAAAGAGAAAAAGTTTGTTGATGAAGTAATGGAGAAGAAGAAAGCTAAGAAAAAAGAGAAATTTAAGAAAAAAAGGTGATGATACTGATAAAAATAAAGAAGAAGAGGAGCCGATCAACTTGTTTCACAGAGTAGATGGACTGTATAAGGTTTGTTAGTTTTGTTAACCAATTTTTTTTATGGTCTTTTTAAAGCTTTTTTTATTGTTATTTTTTATACTTTTATAATTTTGATATATCATATGTGATATATCATATGAGATATCATATGTGATATATCATATATGATATATCAAATGATGTATCACATATGATCTATCATATATGATATTTGACTATGTATTGTTTTTTTTTCATGGAGGTTTTGCGAAACATAGAAGATGGATCAGTTGTTTGTTCCTGTCAGCTATTTGTTAGAGTTGGAATATTGTGTAGACACATTTTTTGTGTCTTTAAGAATGCGAATGTTGAAATGATTCCAAATCAATACGTCTTGAGGCGTTGGACAAAGAACTTGATACCTGCTGGTTTGAGGAACAAAAGGAACAGGTATGGTGAGAAGAATGAGATTGTTGAGAATTATGCAAATGAGGCTACTTCTATTGTTGATCACTGTGTGCATATGTTGAGTAAAGACGAGACAAGGTTAGCTGCTTTTATTGAGAAGTTGAAGTTGCTAAAGTTAGATGTTGAAGCTGATTGCCCAAATCCTCCATCAAAGGACAAGCTTGATAATCTTGAAGAGCTTGTCGGAGTGCCAAAGCCTCCTGTAGTTGCTGTTAAGAATCCGTCTGGCTGTAAGCCCAAAGGACGTGAAAAGTCGCGTATAAAAGGTGGAAAAGAGCAAGCTATTGATGAGAGTTCAGTTAATAGGAATGCATGTTCAGTATGTGGAGCTAAAGATGGCCACAACAAAAGGACCTGTCCAAATAAGTATAGAGTACAAGATGATTTGGTTCAATCTGAAGCTACATGATAAATCTTTTTACTGTTTTTGTCCAAATAAGAATTTTGTGATTGAAGTACTTTTGAATCTTCTTTGATTGTTTACAGATTTTGTTTTATGAAATGAATTTTTGATATATATATTTTTTTTGGTTTTAAGTGATTTATCTTCTCTTTGTGTTAAGTGAATTATCACATTTGATTTATCTAGTTTGTTTTTCCTGTTATATATCATATTTGATATACATACAAAATCATATGTGATACCACCATTAGCACATTTGTTGATCAGATCTCATATCATATGTTTTCAAATTGTGTTATAAAACGCGGAGTTGGTTAGCAACACCTTTTTATCGAATATATCAGTTTTGTGTAGCAAAACTTGTACACCAGCACATATAATCCAAAATCACATCCGCAGATGTGCCGCAAAATTCATTATATAACCATTTCAGATCTGATCACTATTCGTCAACATTGTGACATTGTACCATAAGACATAACATATTGTAGCATACGAGATAAGATTGTGACAGTGTACCATAAGACATAACATACTGTTCTAACCATTCTAAATGGCATAAGCTATCCCAAATTTAACTAATCAGAAGTTTGTAAGTGCATCACCATTGTCACTCCACCTTTACCCAAAAATGAGTGACTTCCCATCTATTCATCAGCTCCTATCATCTATCAATTGTCTTCTATCATCTATCGAGTTTTGCCTTCAAATCGCACTTGCAACATGGGTTGCCTCCTGTTCCTTCTTCTTCTTTTCTATCTGCTCCTTTATGTAGGTTTGTTTCAATGCTTTGTCAGTATGCTTCCTTGCAAACGCATGTGCTTCTTCGCTGATTTCTTCTCTCTTACTGTTAATTTTATGCGTTAACATTTTTGTTGCATACTTTACTCTCAGCTTGATTATTGCCATTGTTTGGCCTTCTTCTTCAGTTGGGAAGTTCAGCTCCCAGTTCTTTGCTGCTTCACCATTGTACAACTCCATGTGCATCATAACAAAGACCCCGCAATCAATCACATTTTGTTTTGTTGCCCATTTGACTTTTATGATTGCTGTCTTGTTTTTCTTTATTTGCTTCGCTTTTGGGTGGTTGAATGACTCCAAATACTGTGAAAACACTTTTTTCTGCACAAACAAAAGATTCAGTTTACTTACTAGTGGTTTATCATATCTGATATTTCAAACAAAGACTCAATTAACTTGCTAGTGGTTTATCATATATGATATTTAACTACCATATTTTAGTTTCTAATATTTAAAGACAATTATATCATATATGATATTTTAATGTCATATTATAGTTTCTAATATTAGATGCAATTTATGTTCTTTCCATGCCTAGTTTCAGTGACTTACCAAAACATCGCATTCTTTCTTGTATTTGGTGTCATATGTCTGCCCAGAGTTGGAGTTGTCAATGATTGCTGAAGTTCCTTTTGCTAGATTGAATACAAACAGATAGAAGTGTTCATGAGCAATCACTGGGAAGAAGGCCTGTAGAAATTGAAAGAAAATTATATTCATTTTAGCTCAAATAAAAGTCGAATCTCTTTCTTCATAATAAGTAAAGTAAGTTGTTACCATTTCTACATGTTGCAATGACATGTCATTTGGGCTGTCTTTAAACTCCCTTGTCATGCAATCAAAGAAAGCTTTATATTGCTTTGCTTCATCTTTCTTCGGCAACTCTACCATTTGGCTTGTCTGTTGTCAAAAATCAACAATATCATATAACTGTTAACAAACAGATTAGTAATTAGTTTCTAAATGTTTATCTACTTACCAACATTCCAGTGTGGAAGTAATGCTTCATCTTGTTTCCACCATTGGTCACCATTTCTTCATAGTTTAAAAGTGAAGCAAAGCTGTCAATGACACTAGCTTCTACCTTCAAGTTAGTTGCCAGTGTTTGCATGCTTTCCCTTATTGCAGGGGCTCCCTTGATGCTTGGTTCGAAGACAAAGTCACTACACAAAATTTAAATCATATACATATTATTATCACAACATTTATTATTTTTTTGTGTGATTTTTAATAAAAAAAATAGCAGACTTACACTGGATTTCCTTCCATTGAAAATAACGCGTCCGTTATCATCAATTCATCTGGTTGTGCTGGAGTGTGGATTACAGTTTTTTTGTTCATGTATGGTGATACCAGAAAACGTGATGGTTTTTTGACTCTCTTTGCTAGATGTTGTTCTTCTTGTTTTGATTCTGTTTCAGTCTCAGCCTCCATGTCTCTCACCCTTTTTTCTTTCTTTTCTTCCAGTTTTGATGCTGTTTCAGTCTCAACAACAGCTTCTGTTATCGTTGGGCTTATACCAAGACTGAAAGTTGGTGGCGTGAATGATTTTCTGATCTTTCCTCTTGTCATTTTCTCAGATGGTGGCGACATTGACTTTCTTACTATTCCTCTGGTCATTTTTTCTTTTGACCCTTGAATTTCTTTTGGACTACTCATCTCCGTTGTCCCAGCAATCTCTTTTGGGTCACTTATCATCTCTGTTGTCCCAGCAATCTCTTTTTGATCACTCTTATCTGTTTTCCCATGTTTTTCTGCATATTTTTGTTCTGCTTGACTCACGAGATTATCAAAGTTTTCTTCATTCCAAAAATCATCTGGTGTTGCTAGTCTCAACTTATAACCTGGTGCTACCTCCACAGTTGGTGTTCCAACTTCCTTTTCAACTTCAATCGGGTTTTCAATCGGGTTTTCCATCACACTCTCCTTCACTACTGGTATTTCTGTTTCTTTCTCTTTTTCTTTCTCAGGTTCTTTTTGTGTTTCAGTTGGAGTTGTTTCTTTGTTTGCAACTTTTTGTTCCTTCTGTACTGGTATTATTTCTGGTATTTTTGGTAGTTCTGGTATTTCATCTTTGCTCTTAACCTCCTTTTCACTTAAATTCTCGCTTTCATCCTCCTGTTCAGTTTCGCTCTCACTTCCAAATATATTATATTCTTCTTCTTCCTCATCCTCACCTTCACTCTCACTTTCATTTTCCTTTTCATTCTCCTTTTCATTTTTGCTCTCACCCTCCTTTTCATTCTCCTTTTCAAGTATTAATTTTCCTTCATTTGTTTTTTCTTGATTCTCAGGCTCACTTCCTTCTTTGTTCTGACTATCACTATCAATATTCTCAGCCTCACTTTCTATATCAAAATCGATCTTGTTGAACATTCTCTTGTACTTCTTGCAGAATGACAACATCACCTTGTCCCATTTGAATTTCTTCAATCCCTCTCTCATTGTTTCAACCAACTCTATTTTTTCTTTTGAGATTATCTCAAATTTCTCATCAATTTTTTCATAAAACTCCTGTAAAGTAAATATTTCAGTTTAGTTTCTTATTGTATATGGAAAATCATATATGATTTTTTAAAATATCATATATGATATCACATATGATATTAGTGTAATATCACATATGATATTACATATCATATATGATTTAACACTAATATCAAATGTGATATTCATCTTTGTTTTATCATATATGATATTGTTGCAAGCACAGCTGAATGTTAGCCTGCTGAAGGCTTAGTCTCTGGCATAGCCTTCGGCTAAAGCCGAAGGCTGTGCCTGAAGGCTTAGGCGCAGGCATAGCCTTCGGCTAAAGCCGAAGGCTATGCTTGCGCCTAAGCTTAAGGTTTTGTTTTCTGTTAAGTCTTTTAAACATTCTTTTTTAATAATAAGTAAAATATATCATAACATACATTTTTATAACAACATTTTTATAAATGAATTCAATAATATTACCTCTTTTTCCACTGGCTTTCTGGGAGGCATCGGTTCATAGTATATGTCTGCTCCCTTGTACAAATTCAGGCCGGTTTGCTCCTCATCAGGATCATACTCTCCGTGATGCTCTAACGTCCCCAAGCAACCGTCTCTCATTTCCATGTTTATTCTTTTCCTCATTGTTGGAGTGTTCCAACTTCTGATGGCTGGGCGGTGACGCATAACTTGGAACGTCGGGTAGTTTGTTGAGTCCAAGTATAGCAGCTTTTTTATACACAAAAATACAATTAAAATTTTGTTAGATAATTTTTTATATGAGTGAATCATAGTTGATAAGTTTAATGGAAAACAACTTACACATAAGAATGTTATAGGACCATAATAGAAGTTGGTACCCGACTTGACTTGCATCCAGTTTAGCTTACTGACTTCCAAGCATTCCATTATGTAGGTGCACCAATCGATATCAGAGATATCATCATCTTCTTTCACGTGCCTGAGGATTTTTTTGGGCACTCTTCCTGCACTCTCCAAAGTGCCCATGGTGCTTGCAAACAAAGTTAAGAAATTCATCTTGAACATGAAATCTGCTTCAGTTGAGCTTGATATCTCGAATGCTACAGCAGGTGGTGTAATTCGTCCAAGATGAGCATACTGTTCTTCCCACTCTCTAACAAAATCGTCATCATCAAATCTTTCTTCCAGATCTTCCAGCTTTCTTGTCCCCATCGGCACACCAAGCATATCATGAATTTTTTGCCTTGTTACCTTTATTGAACCTTTTTGTAATCTCAATTCCATGCTAGGTGGATGGAACTTATCAATTACATGATACACCAATGCAGATGGAAGTTCAACAATAGGGAAGTTTATGAACCTCTCAAATCCCATCTCTTTCAAGCACTTCTTTCGCTCATTTGATAAACCAATCATTGCTTCATAGAGAGGTTTCGGTGATGACCTTGTTGTACATGTTGGGTAATTTTTTGTTTTTGCTTTGTCCTTTTTCACCTTAAGCTTCTTTTTATCTTCCTTATCTTCAACCACCTTCTGAACAGCTACTTCCTTCTTTCTCTTTTTGGTTTCTTTTACAACCAATTTTCGATCATTCTCTTCTTCGATTTCCTCTTCAATCTCTTCCACTTCCTCTTCAGTCTCTTCCACTTCCTCTTCAGTCTCTTCCACTTCAGTCTCTTCTACTGTCTCAGTATCCTCATCATCACTTTTATCAGCATCTTTTTCCTCTTCAATTCTCCTAGCATCACCTCTAGTAAATCTTTTCGGAGTACTTTGCTTTTCTGATGCTTTTCTTTTCTGTGCACGTTTCTTTGCTGAAGTGTCTTTTTTTCTTGATTTTTAGTTTTTTCCTTATCTCCTTCATTCTTCTTTTTCTTTTCTAGCTCTGCTCTACTCTTCTTAGCATTTCTATGCATTTCATTCAGTCTTTGAGCTACTGTTTTTGATTTATCTGCAAAACAAATTTATATTATATCATTTGTGATTTAGTAACTGAAATATTCTCAGTACATAACGTGTTTCATTAATAACATGATATGTACCTTTAGCAGGGCTTTTCTCTTCAGCAATTGTTTTTAATAGTGGCAATTTTGAGATTAGATGCCCAACATCATCTTCTCCGTCATCATTTTCTTTATCTCCTACATCATCAACAGTGAACAATTAATTAATATCCTGACAGTTTTACTCAAAGGATTAGGTGCAGGCATATCTTTTTTTTTTGCAAATTTAGGGGCTACGCCTGTATATTACCAAAATTCTTTATAATATCATATATGATATTCAACATAATTTTTTTTAGCTACTGAATAATTGTTCATTTTTGTCAAATTCTTAGGCCACAGGCATAGCCTTCGGCAAAGCCGAAGGCTATGCCTGTGGCTAAGCCTTTGCTTATCTGCACCCTAGTCAATTCACAAAGTTGAATACATCTTTTATTATATCATATGTGATATTTAACATAAAATTTTTGGTAGATACAAAATATGTTACAAACATGTATTTGCGTTCAGAAATGTTGAATGCTATGCCTGTGGCTAAGCAAATGTTAATGATTTGAAGTTTTTTTCAAAGGCTATGCCTGTATCTAAGCCAAATCCTTTGTTTCTAACGAAATTTTTAAGTTATCACATATTTAAAAGGCTATTTTTAAAAGCAAATGTTTGTTATATCATATCTGATATAGAACAAAAAACAGATGTAAAAGCTTATTTTAAGTTATCATATATCCGCACAAAGCATTTTGTGCATCAGTCAAGGCCAATTTGTTTGTTAAATGCTAAAGCATCTTATGCGGCTAAGCAAAAGGCTTAGCCACATAAGATGCCTATGGCGAAGCCAAAGGCATGTTCTGTAGCTAAGCCAAAGGTTTAGCCTTATAAGATGCTTTAGCATTTTGACAAAGGCACCTTCCGCGGCTGAGCCAAAGGATTAGCCGCATAAGATGCCTTTGGCTTCGCCAAAGGCATCTTATGCGGCTAAGCAAAAGGCTTAGCCACATAAGATTCCTTTGGCGAAGCCAAAGGCATGTTCTGTAGCTAAGCCAAAGGTTTAGCCTTATAAGATGCTTTAGCATTTTGACAAAGGCACCTTCCGCGGCTGAGCCAAAGGATTAGCCGCATAAGATGCCTTTGGCTTCGCCAAAGGCATCTTATGCGGCTAAGCAAAAGGCTTAGCCACATAAGATTCCTTTGGCGAAGCCAAAGGCATGTTCTGTAGCTAAGCCAAAGGTTTAGCCTTATAAGATGCTTTAGCATTTTGACAAAGGCACCTTCCGCGGCTGAGCCAAAGGATTAGCCGCATAAGATGCCTTGGGTGATGCCAAAGGCATCTTATGCGGCTAATCCTTTTAATTAGCTGCTTTGTTGAATCCTTTTGCATTCGTCAAAGCTTCTACAGCTGAGCCAAAGGTTTAGCCGCATAAGATGCCTTTGGCGAAGCCAAAGTCGAAGGCGTCTTATGCGGCTAAGCCTTCGGCTTAGCCGCATAAGACGCCTTCGATAAACACTTCTAATCTCGCAAACCTAGCTTCTAAACTATTAAAACCTAACTCCTAATCATAACAAAAAATCTATAAACAGTTCTAATCTTGCAAACCTAACTTCTAAACTGTTAAAACCTAACTTCTATTTGCACATTTCTTCATCATAATCGCTATAAACAGTTAAAAACATCATATAATCATAAATAACAGTTGTAGATATTGAAATAGTTGTTTAGAGTGTAAGATTATACCTGAAACCGGTTTTTTGGCCGGTTTTTTGACCGGTTTTTTGGCCGTTGGTTTGTTTGTGCTTCGTTTTTTCCTCAGTTCCTTTAATGTGATTGTTTCAGTGTCGGTATCTTCCATTTTCTCCGTTGATTTTGATAGTTTTTGATGTTTTTTGGGTTGGTTTTTGATCGGTGAAAATGTGTGAGTAGTGTGTGTTTTTAGTGTGTGTTTGGTAGGTGCAGTAAATGTGAGACTTGAAGAGAGAGGCCGTGTTTTTACTCTTGGTTGTTAATTGACGATTATACCCCTCCGTTTTATTTTAGTTGATAGTGTGTTTTAATCTCAGCCATTGATTAAATTTGAATCAATGGTTGAGATGTGTCCCTTGGTATGTGAGGAATATTTGGTATGCAAAATAACCTCACTCAAAAGTAATTATAAATAAATATCTTTTAGCTATATAAGAAAGATCATTATAATGGAGTTTATAATTATAAAAAGATCATTATTTACAATTATGTTATAATAAAAAAATATATATAAATCCTTGCGTAATGTTAAAACAAGATTTAATCAATGTTGGAATCGCGTTGATACACGAAAACTATAAGAACATCAGGTGTGGTGGCTAAACCATTTTCACTTCTTTGGTGCCACTTCAACGACACCTCACCATCCCCATTTTCAACACTCACACTCCAAATCACCCGTTCACTAGTGGCATGCCATTCACATCCAATTTGAGCCTATTATAACAAATTAAAACACTACACTCACAGACAAACCAATTTATAAAAAGAAAAAATATGTGTTTTTCTTTTTTTTTTGGTTGTCTAGTTCGCCACTTAAGTGGCTAATGAAATTGGCGGATGTAAATGATGTGGTATAAGTATTTTTAAACTAAAATCCTCTTACTTATAAATTCCAAAACAATATATTAATAATATAAATACTTAATTACAATTTAATTCACAAACTTTCTTCACTTTTACTTACACCCATATATTAAAAACTTACAAAATTAGTAATGTTTTTCTAATAAAATACTCTGACTTATAAAAGCCAAAAAATCAATTTATAATTTAAATAGTTAATTACAATTTAAGTTACAAACTTTCTTCGCTTTCACTTACACAAAAAATAGTAATAATAATAAAAAGTAAAAATTGACGCTATCATATATTTTTGCCGCTATGTGCTGGAATCATCGCGAAGCCCATTGCTGAAATATAGTTTCTTTATTTACTATTTCCTCCGTCTCAAAATAATTATCTTGTTTTGTTTATGTTATATAGTATTTGATGAAAATTATACTAATGAAAATACATTTAAAACTCAATTCATTCATATATTTTGCATCAGTTATTATATAACACAAAAGAAAACTGTTAATGTTAAATTTGAGAAAGAAAATTTTCAAAAAGTCAAAACAAGACAATTATTTTTAAACGGAAAGAGTTTTTTTTACCTTATTTCTCAATAATATAATCCTTTAGTTTTTAAAGTTGTTTCAACCAAAAATCTCTTTTATTCGTAAAATAATCGTCAAGCAAAGCCGCCTATTGGGATGTCTGCTTGAGGGAGTGGTACTACTTAGGTGCACTCGGGCTGAGCAAAGGTCCAAAACGGATCCGAATCGACAAAAATCAAACTGACCCGAGAACCGATTTCGTGAAAAACATGAACCGAAAATGAAACGAATATGATCGGTTAGGTTCGGTTAGGTTCGGTTTGGGTATGTTTAGGTCGGTTTTGGGTCGAACTGAACCTAACCGACCTGAAACCGAAATTAGAAAAAACATGAAATCGAGACCGAACCGAAGGGTTGTCGGCTCAGCTCGATTTTTATCAGTTCGGTTTTGGGTCGTCAATGCTCAGCCCTAAGGTGCACTGTGGAGTCGCGGCTCGAGCCGACATTATTTACGCGCCAAGCCGAGCCAAGCCTTTGGCTTTTAAGGATTTAAAAATTGGATTAGTGCGGTTTTTTTAGTGGGTTCTCCACTGATTTATCACTTAATTTGTTGCACTATCTCATGTTTGACACCTATTTTAAATTATCAGAATTTGGATGAGTTCACTGCATATTTTGTACACATATGTTCCATTATCAATTTGAGAACCATTTACATAAGGAATCCGATTTCATTTGCTTGGTGTTTTATACAAAAACTCGCGCACACACATTCGGTGCAGGTAAGAAAATTGGAGTTAATTTAGGGTTTTTTGAATTAGGTGCTTGAGGCTAAAATTGTTTTAGGGGTTTTGGTGGGAATGATGAGTAGAACGCTTGATTATGCTTGATGTATTATTACAATTTGAATCACTGTTATTGAGTTCAATTTTATTGATTTCGTGTTTATCTCATGTTCTTATACTGAATGTCTTTCGCATCTTTTTAGGTGTGTAAACTTTCTATATAGCAATTGGAATCATAGTCATGAGTTTGTTGTTAGGTAATTTGAATGTTATATCTATTTATATTGGTGTTGCTTTAGATCTGAATGAGTGGTGATTGTTTGGTTGTTTTGATGTTTCAGAAATCGATGTTTAACTGCTTATTAGTGGCGGGTTACAAATTACGGGTATGTTTTTTGTTGTTGCTTATTTGTGTAAGTTTTACAATGTTTTGAGTGTGTAAGATTTTGGAAATGACATGTTGCATGAGGTGGTTGGAAATTCTTTCAGGTTTTTTTACTTGATTTAGTTTGATTCTAGGTTTTTTTTACCTAATTTTGTTAAATTGTTGCAGGTTCAACATATTATTTGTGCACCTTAAGCTTTAGATGTTTAGCATGTTCTTGATTACAGGTGCATTGCCGCCCATGTTAAAAGGGTACAATTCTCATTTTTTATTGTCTCATTGTAAATATTGAAAACTGATGAAGTTTTTTTTGTGGGCTTGATTAAGTTAAGTGTTATGTGTTCGCTTAATTTTTAAAAGAGTTAATCTGAATAAGTGTGAAGTGGTTACCAATTCATGATTTAAGTTATTATATGAGGCGTCTATAAGTTGTATTCCAGATTGTTTAATGACACTATAATGTGTTAAATAAGTGTTTACTAATTGCATGTTACACATCTGTTTTTCATTATCAGACCTACAATGGGTTCATTCTTTGCAATTTTATATGTGGTCATATGAGTCAAAGAGCACGAAATTATAGTAGCTTGGTTTATTTTAAGTTTTTGCTTGATATGTGGTCATAAGTGCTGGTTTTGTATGCTTAGGTTTTGATTAAACCATTTTGTTAATTTTATATGTGGTCATATGTGTTATAGAGCACGAAATTGCATTAGTTTGGTATATTTTATGTTGTCGCTTGATATGTGGTCATAAGTGCTGATTTTGTATGCTTAGATTTGGATTAGACTGTTCTATTTTTTGTTGATTGTGCAAAACAATTGCTTTTATCCATTCTTTGCTTCTTAAGTCCCACGAGATATGTTTTGGGTATGCAAAACAAGTGCTTCCCAATGTTTGTTAGAGTCTGATATGTGGTCACACTTATTTAACACATAAGACTATTATGTTAAATAAGTGTGCACTGGTTTCATGTTTTACACCTATTTTGTGTTATCAAAACTTGGATAGGTTCATTCTTTGCATATTTATATATGGATATATGAGTTATGTGGCGCAAAATTGTAGTACCTTGATATATTTTATGTTTTTGTTTGATATGTGGTCATAAGTTCTTATTTTGTATGATTAGGTTTGGATTAGACAATTCTATTTTTTGTTGGTTATGCAAAACAATTGTGTTTGTATTTTTTTCTTTTTTTTCTTCTTCTTAGGTCTTACGAGCTATTATTTGGTTATGCAAAAAAGATGGTTCCCATTGTTTGTTAGAATATGATATGTGGTCATACGAGTTATGGAATGTGAAATAGTCAAAGCATGGGATTTTATATTGTTGTTCTCCGTTCACTATCGTTTAAAACAGTTGAAGTATATAAAACAAGTTAATAGTGAACTATGACTGAAATTAACATAAGTAAAATACACAAAGTAATTTTTAACATCATATTCTTATTAGAAATAAATCAACAAAGAATACGTTACCCAAGTACTTGCGGAATAGTACTTGGGATTGAAATGACAAAGTTGGGTGACTCCTCTCTAAGCTCAGGCTAAGTCTGAGCACAACTCTTAGAGCTCACTGAGCTATCTCAGGAACTAAGTTGTATTTGGAGGAGTGAAAAGATGGCTTGCGTGTATGTGTGTTTTTACAATTCACAAGCTTAACCTTTTCAATCCATCTCTTATGCTATTTATACATGTATGATATTTGACTCTTTCCTAAGTGACAAACTGACATCATACAGAAGACAAAATACTGATGTATTTTGTCTCTGTTTACAAAGACTATTCTAGGTAAGAGACAAGACTACTTTCCTAAGTTCAGTGATGACACTGAGCCTGATCTTTTGCCATTCAGGGAAAGTTGACTTTGGTTGATAAGGACTTCGTCTTATCTGATTCAAACTTATCCCGCCTTGTCCCGCTCTTTCTTCAGTTTTTTCATCCTTCAGTCTTCTACTTCAGTTTGTCTTCAGTGTAAGTAGTTAGAGAGGAGTCTTAGGGATTCAGTGAGTTATTGTCATCACTCACTGAATCCATCATCTTCTTCTTGACTCAGTCTTCACCCTTTAAGTTCCGCCTTACTGAGTGGAGAGACTTCTTCTTCGCCTCGTACTGAGTATCCTGAAGATGACTCACTGAGAGACTATGCACTCAGTGACCTGTTAGTGTTTAACGGACTAAACACTTGGGCTATTTTCTATTCAAACCCTAGATTAAGGGGTTTGGGTATTTACTAAACCCAACAGTCTCCCCCTATTTGGATATACAAATAGCCTAAGTGGTTGATCAGTGTAAGTGAGCAAATGGCTTCTTTTTACACTGAATGTACTAATGAATACAATAAGGAACACTGAGTAAATTAACAAAACATACATCTTTTATTGATCAGATTACATAGTTCCTATCACTAGTACAAAAGATAAAACAAAATGATGTCAGTGCAGATGGATTCCCAGTGCTTCAAGCTTGACCTTTTTGGTGATGAGTGTTTCCCTGTCAGGATGGTCTCTTATCTTTGCGTTTAAGTCAGTGCAGAACCTGATATTCGCAGGAGTCTGAATTTGAGAGGCCACTGGAATATAGCTGATCATTGTAGCCACTCCAGCCTGATCGATATCACTCCACCTTTGGAATGCTGGGTTTCCATAGACATCAATGAAAAATAGCCCTCTTTCAGGCTTTTCAATCACAAGACAGTTCACAAATTTCACTCCTTCAGGCAGCTCCCTATTACACTTCAGTCCAGGCACTTTAATCTCAGGTTGGAACTCAACTCTCTTCCTTTTGCCAGTGGATGATTGTGGTTGAGATCTTTGAGGTGCAGTTAAGGCGAGCTGAATTCCCAGTTGGGCTGGACAATCTCTCAGTCTTTCATATCTTTTACTGAGCATCTTCATCAGGTCCTTAACCACCGCATTCTTCTTCTTTTCAATAATTGGACCAAGCTCATCGAGTTCAGTGATCCCAAAGTCAGTGAATTTGAGGGGATCATGAACCTCGAAGTGTCTTTTATCAACCCCTCTGTAAACGTTCATGGCCAGTGGTTTGGTATTGGGGATGATTTTGACATCTGTGATCTTTTCAGGAAGCCTTCGGCTTGTCATTGTCCAGTTGTAATGCTCAATTCTGCTTTGCCTGATGGCTTAAGTTTTCTTCTTCTTTTCTTCCACTGTTTTCTCATTTCAGCCATCTGAGCAGCCTGAGCTTCCTTGAACTTTTGTCCTGCCTGACCCTTTTCAAGCTTCTTAGCATCTATCCTTATATTTTCAGCTTTCTCAGCAACTACTTGTACCGGTGCTTCTCTGCTCTTTCTTTCTTCTTCAGCAAGTTTCTTTTTTCTTTCCTCCTTAGCAAGGTGAGCACTTAGCTGTTGTGGTGTGAGCAGGTACATAGTGTTGCCGATCTTAAAGGGAATCTTCTTAGGCTCAGGAGTTGTCATTTTGCCTTTTTCTTTGTCCTGGCCTGAGGAAGATGAAGTTGCTACCAGGGGTGGTGGTGTTGTTGTTCTTGGTGTGATTACTGTCAGTGTTGTTGTTGATGTTGGTGGTGGGATTGATGATATAGGTATTGCTGAGACTGGTGGTGATGATGAGATTTGAGCTGCTAATTCTGATGGTGTTGGCTCCCCCTCAGTGTGAGAAGGAGGTTCTTCAACAATATTCTCCCCCTCAACTGTTGCCGGAGCGTCAGTGAGGGCAAGAGTTGGAGTTGGTGCTGAGGGGGACAAAGCCGCTTGACCCTTGAAGGCCTGATAAATTTCAGAGATCATAGCCTTGATGTCTGATGTGTCGGTTTGAATACCAGTGACCTTTGCTTCCAAGTTAGCATGAGATAATTCCAAGGCTGTCATCCGAGGCCCAAGATTCCAAGCCATGGAGGATGATGCCATATCCAGATTAGCCACCTGAGCATCAAGAGAACCCAATGTAGATTGTAGAGACTGAACAGAACTCTATAGGCCCTGAACATTGGCAGACTGAAGCATATCAACCAGGTCAGTGAGACGGGAGGAATTCTTCATATAAACTTCAGTGGCTTCCAGTACTTTAGAATTGAGTGCTGGGTCCTCCTTGACAGTCTCCTTGATATCATCAATTGATGAACCACACTTCTGAAGATACTCTCGAATTTTACCCAGGTTTGTATTCTGTTCGTCAATCTGTTGATACATAAGATCCCTGTGTTCGTGAACATTTTCATTGAAGGTGAGCACATCGGATTTAAGATCAGTGTAACTGGCAGCAGCCTTAGTGTGTTATTCCCACAGTGTTTCAGTGACCCCAGAGTATAACCTTCTTGAAGCTTTGGTGATCCACTGAACAAGCTGCCTTTCAGTAAGTGGGAGAACATTATCAAATCTTTCAAATTCATCAGTGGAGGAAGAGGAGTCATCATTTTCATGCTGGAATGGTGATTCAGTATGTTCCTGTGGATCAGGCTGAGGCTCTTGTTCAGCTTGAACCTCAGCGTCCACTTCTTCCCCAGCTGATAAAACTTCATCATCAGTTTCAGCAAGCTCATCTTCCGAAAAGAGTATTCCAGTAACATCAGCAACGGTTAACAGGGGGTTGGTGATGGGTTCCATATCAGCGGGTGGTATGTTTCCCTCTAAGTCTTTGTCCCCCGTTGACCCCTCGGACACTGGTGGGCGTTTCCCAGTGCCTTCGCTGGAGTCAGGATTGGTTGTGGGTTCTGTATCGGCGGGTTGTTCCTTTCCCTCCGAGTCTTTGTCCCCCAGTGACCCCTGAGACACTGGTGGGTGTTTTCCAGTGCCTTTAGCGGAGTCAATGATAGTTGTATCCCTATCAGCGGGTTGTATCATTCCCTCTGAGTTTTTGGGATCGATCAGTGTGCCCTCAGACAAAGGCTTGGATTTGCTAATGTCATCACTGGGCGATGTGGAAGGCGCTCCCCTACCAGCGGGTTGTTTGTTTCCCTCTGGATCTTGGGGAGTAGTGGTTGTGACCAAGGGCACTGACTGTGATGTATCAATGTCCTTCGTTGTCACGGGGGTGGATGTTGCATGGTCATCAGTGGGTGTCTTTTTAGTCTCGGGCCTTTTGTGCCTTTTAGGCTGTGTTCCTGAAGCCTCAGGGCCCTGGACTTGGGTTTAGTCTTAGTCCCAGTCTGAGACTTCCCTTTTGTCTTTTTAGGAGCAGGGTTTGGAGACACTGATCCCTCTTGGTTGTTTACAGCAACCATTTGGGCCGTCAATTCAATAGGAGTGACAAGGGATGGGTCTTTTTGAAAATTGGATTGGCTCAGGATGCCATGTAAAGCACCAAATTTTTCTTCCTGAGGATAGTTTGAACCCAGTAACACTTGCAAAGCACAAGAGACAAACCTAGGATACGAAACGTATTTCGTCCTAGTTTTGCTCTGTAGCTTGGTTACGAGATCACTGTAAATGATCTCCCCTATGTCGACAGTGACCCCATTCATTAAGCAGTATGCCATCATCAACTGAATAGAGTTAACTTGTTTAGTGGATGAGTGGTTCCCGCCGAGGACCTGAATCACAAAAGTGAATAGGATCCTCCAAGCCACGGGAAATGAGCTTTTGGTGACTGGGGTCTTGTCCAAAAACGTTGGATCTAAAACGATTTGTTTTAACCCATCCTTCACTGTGGAGGGTTCAGGATGGGCGACATAAACTCCTTTGTTATAATCCAGCCCTGTTGAAGTGCAAAACGTTTTATAATCCAGGGTGAATCGTTGTTGCCCCCTGTGAAGACTGAATCTGATGAGATATTCCCTGAGAGGTCTGAGGTTGTTCTTATCAGTAGAGGGTGTCGGGTCATAGGCCTTGGCTGTTGCCCAAAACTCCCTGAGGAGATTTTGGTAAACAATGGAGGGACACTGAACAAAGGCCGTTTTCAGTGGGCAATTAAATAAAAATTTCATAATGTCTTTGTAGGCTAGGACAGTTTCAGGGTATTCAAAGTTGCCTATGACATTATTAGTTTTAAATTCAACATTTGTAAGATCCCCTACCCACTGAGAAGCAAACTGGAGAGATTGAGTTCTAGCCATTTGATAAGGTTTTAAAAGGTACCATTTTGAGGGGTCGTTTAAGTCCTTATTTGATCACTTTTGTATCCGTTATTGCTTAATATCGTTCCTTTTCACTTTTTAGGTCTCGTGAAGGCAAAATGCTGGAATGACACTTATTTGGACAGAAAGGCGCGAATATATGAAGAAAATGGCCAAAGTCGAAATCGAGACACTCACAGTTGCTGAATGTAGAAGGCGACGGCGTCAGGTGTTAATTGCGACGCCGTCGGAGAATTATTGTGACGGGACAGAACTCAAAACTCGTATTTTCAAGAGACGGCGTCTAGTGGTGAAAGAGTAGGCCGTCGCTACTCAGACGGCCTAGATGCAATCCAGACGACGTCAGAAGCTGAAGAGGACGGCGTCACGGACATAAGGTGACGCCGTCGCAAGGTTAACGTGGCCAAGACGAAACCCTAATGGCGGCGACACGACGGCGTCACTAAACATAAGGTGACGCCGTCGCAATTGTAATCTTATATATAGAATCCGAATTTTTCAGTCTTTGTGTGGAGAGTCTTTGGAGTAAAAACCTAAAACCGAACCTAAGGTGTCTTGTACAGTATTTTAGGGTTTTTAACCCTATCTTACACCAAGATAAGTCTTTGCTTCATTAATTCAATTATGTCTTTGATTATTTGTGTGTATGCTTGCATGTTCTCCATGTCCGGCTAATTTATTTGTGTGTTTGCTTAGGAAGTATGAAACTTAATTATTGAATATTGATTGGTTGTTTCTTATCTTAGTTGATTTATGATCTAGTAATGCGATAGGTCATCCGTTGTGCACTTAATGCTTGATTCATCTTTGTGAACCTTAGAGTATAATTACCTGAGTGATTGTAGGCTAAAACATCCGAAGAGCGCCTTAGAGTAGGAGTCTATAATCTCTAGTGGGTTTGTAGACAAGACCCTTTGGTAAGTTCAAAGAGTTAGGGAGAAACGCATACCCTACAACTTTAGACACACAACGCAACTAGGAATAAGACGTGACACTCAACCATCAATAGGAGATAATTAAGGAGTAATACAAACTAAGTAAACACATCTTTAAACTATCATACGAGCACACATTAATTAGACATAGACTCCCACAACCTTAGTTTAGATAATTAGATAATAGTAGAGTAATCGGTAGAAATACCAACCCCCCAAATCCAATACCCGAGATTCGTACCTTTCCATTTTCATAAAATATAAAAAGATAAAAAATAATCTTCCTCAACCTTAACCTTAGCGTAGTAACTCCCTACTAGCATTCCTATTCCCCTAGAGAATGATATCAATACCCGTGGCTTACCCTAATTACTACACTACAACGATTAGGTTCACTGCCTAGGGTGTTATAAAACTTGCTCGAAGAAAAGGAAGTTCCTTTGACCCCGAACGACGCGTGTAGCGTTATCAAGTTTTTGGCGCCGCTGCTGGGGAATAGAATAGCTAGTTAGTAGTCCACCTCGTTTAGGTTTCTTTGCTTGATTCCTATCAAGTAAATTTTTCTTATTTTTTAGATTTCCCTTAGTCTATCCCCCTTCTTCGTAACCTTTGTTCGTAACACCCATCACTCTTCATCATGGAGGATGATAACCAACCACCACTCGATAACCAACAACCAACCAACGCTTCACCACCGAACAAATACCCACTGCTTGACCCAGCCTCTGCTAACCAACTTCGAGCCCGTATCATGAGTGAGATTGGAGAGCTTAGGAAATTAAATATGATAATTGAGAATACACTTAAGGAAGCCCTTAAGGAATTTGATCAACTTCTAGATAGTGATTCGACTACAAGTGATTCGGATGATGATCTAGAAAAAGGAAAGTATAAGATGTTAGAATTTATGAAGGGTAGTAAGGAAAAGGGAGAACTTAGGGAGTACTTTGGTTCATACCCTAAAAGGAAAGAAACCGCTTATCACCATAATGTGGTTAATTTTCCAAGACCACCTTTCGAGCCTCGTATAAGGAGGGGAAACCCTAAAAACATCAAAATACCGTGTATGATTGGATACTTATACAGGGATCACACCTACATTGATTATAAGGCAGCCATGAATATAATGTCTAGGCTCTATTACAATTGGATCATGAGCAAAAAGCTAGAGCCTATGAGGGACCCCTTTCGCCCTAGGAAAGCAAGTAACTATGTGGGGAGGGTTAAGGGATTGCACGTGTTCATAGGTAACTTCACATATAGGTGTGATTTCATGATTCTGGAAAATGTCAAAGGAATCATTGATGGGTTTTTAGGAGATGTGATACTTGGGAAACCATTTATAGAAGAGTCTAAGATGGTTTATGATGAAGAGAAAGGGATAATCGAGTTCTCTAATGAAACCGAGAATGTTAAATATATAATGCCCCACAAAAATAAGAATTTTGAGGGCATGGATAATTTAGATGTTGATAACATTCCGGCATTCGAAGTAGACTGGAAGAACAAAGTTTACTACACTGCTTGTCTTGAACTAGGGCCTGAATATATTCGTGATGAAAGAAGAGTTAAGGAGATTGAATGGGCCTCTAAGATTAGGGCAACGTAGGAGCACGACTATGAGTCTAGCTACAAGACTCTTAAATAAAGAAAAGCGCTTCGTGGGAGGCAACCCATGCTTAATTGTTTGCTTGTTAGTGTCATATATCTTTTATTAATTGTTTATCCTCATGTTTAAATTTGTAAAAATGCTTTATTTTGTTTTTAACCTCGTCTTAATTGCATATAAATGTATTTTACATAAGGGATAAGTGTAGGGAGGATTACACACGTTTTCAAAAGAAACGTAAACATGAGAATAACAATTAACTAAAAGATATATATGTTTGTTTGTTCGAGTCAAATGCTTGTATCGAGTCATAATGGATATTTTGCAGAAATTTTTCTAGATTCTAAAGATATAAATTTTCCAGAATTTTTTTCAGAAAATCGCAGACCTGTTTTTGTCAGGATAAACTGACGGCGTCAGGATTGCAACCTGACGGCGTCAGGAAGGAGTAAAAACATCAGATTACTTTTTCTCGTTTTCTGAGCCACTTATAAATTTTTGGAATTTTCCAGGTCTTAATTTTCTTAGAAATTCTGTAAACATCCATTCCACAAGCATTATATCTTAGTTTAAATCGAGTCTTATATATTATTACCGCCGATTTTACGCGAAGGTTTCGTTTGTTTTCTTCAAGTGTGCAGGTTTAGTTTGTCAAGAAGAAGTTACATAAGATTGGAAGGAGCTTTTCACGCAATAATTCTTCTTGGAAAAAAGTTTAACCACCACTTTACACGGATCCTACCGAGCTAATCAGGGGAGTATTAGTTTATTTCGTTTTTAATTACCTTCCATTATCATAACTTTGATACTTTCGGGGAACATTGGGGACAATGTTCAGTTTAAGTGTAGGGAGGGAAAATAAAACGGGAACTTTGAAACTATGCTTATCCTTGATTATTTGTTTCGTCCAATTGTGATTGTGTAATAAACCATGAGAAAATGTCGGTTAGGGTAATTTTGGCACCAAATTTAAAATTTTTCATGACATATAGGAGTGGGCCATTAGTCTTAACAAAAGCGTCTCACGGATAGGAAGTTGCATGACTAGAGCAAAAACCCTTTACCACCCAAATTCCACCCAAAATGTGAGGATCGCCCTTAGATTAGTAGGAATTAAAGCATTCATCTTTAATGCTTAGAGTGTGAACCGGTAGTATATTAGATTCTAGAACTTGTTTTGTGATGCATTCCGAGATCGCAAGTGAGGCTACACTTGTGTAGTTAGGAATAACTAAATGATAAGAGGCATTAGGATAACCCTTGTTTAATACCCATAATATAATTACTTCTTCCACATCGGTTGAGTAATTCCCCCACACCCTTTGCGTTGTACTCATCTTTAGTACACGATACCCCTAGTTAACCCCTCAGAGCCTATCCTTTTCGCGGTTCTCGTGATATTTCGGTTTTTCCGGAATATCAATGAAGAGCATTGTTTACACCCCACCCCCAAATATACACCCAAATCGCCTTAGCCTACCCCTTATGCACTCACTTTTAGTGCAAATATTTGTTATCACCCTAAACCCTTAGTTCAATTATCTAGTTGCTTGCATAAGTTGCTAAGTCGAGTCATATCCTTTGTATACAGTTTTGGGATGATTGGGATTCATGGGAAAAGTTAAAGTTTATGAAATGACGGGAAGGGAACGTTAAATTCAAATTCCCTTTGTTTGCGTAATAATGTACCCCAAGTGTTTTGATCTTTTCAAATCGGGTCAAATTAGTGTTAGAGTAATAAAAACTCAAGTGTAGGGATATGCTTATAAATCCCTAGTATTTTGATGTTATCTTAGAGGATGGTAGAGTAAAAGTGTATGAAAAAAAAAAAAAAAAAAAAAAAAATCGAAAAAAAATAGAAAAAGAGAAAAAGAAAAAAAATAGAGTGTAAAAAAAAAAAAAAAAAAAAAAAAAAAAAAAAAAAAAAACAACATACGGGCTACCATCCTACATCTATCTTTAAATTTATGTTTGTTTATTTCAGTTATCTAGAGTTTAGAAGTGTCGAGTCTTGGCTTAGCAATGCCATTCTCCATATGCATTTAACATAGAGATTTTTGACTTGCCACCACTAAATAGCCTATCCCACCAAACCCTTATTTCCTTACCGTAAGCCTAACGTTACAACCCTTTAAAAGACCTCTTTGATAGTCTTTCCTAGGTGCTTACGCCAAAGCGATGGAGGTTTGATCTATTCTCAAGCCTATGGTAATCTATATACTAGGACCGGTTAATGAGTGTTTATCTTCCATTTCCTATATTGTTATATTTCATTTATACACCCGAGAGAGATGTGAGTATCCAAACACCCCATGTGAGGTGCTAGTATGTAATTTCCGTGTTTGTTATGACTTTTGCGGGGCTTATATGTGTTGTGGACCGTTTTGAATTAATGCTTCATGACCCCTAACTTATAAATTAATTGGCTAAAAGCACATTTGCTTGAGGACAAGCAAATAACAAGTGTAGGGATATTTGATAAGGTTTTAAAAGGTACCATTTTAAGGGGTCGTTTAAGTCCTTATTTGATCACTTTTGTATCCGTTATTGCTTAATATCGTTCCTTTTCACTTTTTAGGTCTCGTGAAGGCAAAATGCTGGAATGACACTTATTTGGACAGAAAGGCGCGAATATATGAAGAAAATGGCCAAAGTCGAAATCGAGACACTCACAGTTGCTGAATGTAGAAGGCGACGGCGTCAGGTGTTAATTGCGACGCCGTCGGAGAATTATTGTGACGGGACAGAACTCAAAACTCGTATTTTCAAGAGACGGCGCCTAGTGGTGAAAGAGTAGGCCGTCGCTACTCAGACGGCCTAGATGCAATCCAGACGACGTCAGAAGCTGAAGAGGACGGCGTCACGGACATAAGGTGACGCCGTCGCAAGGTTAACGTGGCCAAGACGAAACCCTAATGGCGGTGACACGACGGCGTCACTAAACATAAGGTGACGCCGTCGCAATTGTAATCTTATATATAGAATCCGAATTTTTCAGTCTTTGTGTGGAGAGTCTTTGGAGTAAAAACCTAAAACCGAACCTAAGGTGTCTTGTACAGTATTTTAGGGTTTTTAACCCTATCTTACACCAAGATAAGTCTTTGCTTCATTAATTCAATTATGTCTTTGATTATTTGTGTGTATGCTTGCATGTTCTCCATGTCCGGCTAATTTATTTGTGTGTTTGCTTAGGAAGTATGAAACTTAATTATTGAATATTGATTGGTTGTTTCTTATCTTAGTTGATTTATGATCTAGTAATGCGATAGGTCATCCGTTGTGCACTTAATGCTTGATTCATCTTTGTGAACCTTAGAGTATAATTACCTGAGTGATTGTAGGCTAAAACATCCGAAGAGCGCCTTAGAGTAGGAGTCTATAATCTCTAGTGGGTTTGTAGACAAGACCCTTTGGTAAGTTCAAAGAGTTAGGGAGAAACGCATACCCTACAACTTTAGACACACAACGCAACTAGGAATAAGACGTGACACTCAACCATCAATAGGAGATAATTAAGGAGTAATACAAACTAAGTAAACACATCTTTAAACTATCATACGAGCACACATTAATTAGACATAGACTCCCACAACCTTAGTTTAGATAATTAGATAATAGTAGAGTAATCGGTAGAAATACCAACCCCCCAAATCCAATACCCGAGATTCGTACCTTTCCATTTTCATAAAATATAAAAAGATAAAAAATAATCTTCCTCAACCTTAACCTTAGCGTAGTAACTCCCTACTAGCATTCCTATTCCCCTAGAGAACGATATCAATACCCGTGGCTTACCCTAATTACTACACTACAACGATTAGGTTCACTGCCTAGGGTGTTATAAAACTTGCTCGAAGGAAAGGAAGTTCCTTTGACCCCGAACGACGCGTGTAGCGTTATCACCATTTCCATTTAAAAGATTTTAGGGTTTTGAAAATATTTTGACTAGAATAATCAAAGGGTTTTTTTTTTTTTTTTTTTTTTTTTTTTTTTTTTTTTTTTTTGATCTCACAAGTTTGTGATGAAAACTTTTGTAAATGTTTACAAGAAGGGTTTTCCAAAAGAGGTTTGAAGAGTTTTTGATCACACAAAAATATTTCTGAGTTTTAGAAATGATTTTGACAGAGTTTTGTTGCAGAAAATAATTTGTGTGTGTTTGTTTGTTTTGGAAGAGGGTATTTATAGAGTGGTGAGAAGGGTGATTTGTGCAAAAATGTGAATATTAAGAGTCGGTTTTTGAAAAACGTTTGAATTTCCACATTTAATGCTACCACTCCATTACCCGCAGTAAAATCCCATTTTTCAAGGGAACAGTTGCAGTGCACAGTAAAAGTGCACTTTTGTAGAGATAAAATATCAATTTGATATTTTTGTGAGAGGCATTAAATGCCAAGTGGGATGACAGTAAAACAAAGAGACATATATTCCTATATTGAATTAACATAGTTACCAACCTAGGACATTTAAGTAACTGATACTTGGATCATTTAGTTACTCATTTAATGCTCTTTGTCAAATGTCAGGGACCCTGAATGAGTCTTACTCATTCAGTGAGAGGTTTATTTTGGATGTTCAGGGAGGATGAACCATTTCAGAGAACTTACTGAGATTGGTTTTCAGATACCTGACTTTCAATGTCAAGCATTCCCAATTCAGCTTTCAGTCTCCTGAAGGTAGGTTCATCCAAGGGTTTTGTGAAGATATCAGCCAGTTGATATTCAGTAGGGATGAAATGAAGTTCAATGTCTCCTTTCAGTATGTGATCCCTGATGAAGTGATATCTGATATCAATGTGTTTGGTTCTTTGGTGGAGGACAGGGTTGTTGGAGATTGCAATAGCACTGGTGTTATCACAGAAGATGGGCACCATTTTGTAATGGATGTCATAGTCACTGAGTTGACTTTTCATCCATAATACATTGGCACAACATCCTGCTGCAGCCACATATTCAGCTTCAGCTGAGGACATAGCCACTGATTGTTGCTTTTTAGCACTCCAACAAACCAGTTTTCCTCCAAGAAATTGACAGGACCCTGAGGTACTTTTTTTGTCCATGTTGCAGCCAACATAATCAGAATCAGAGTAACCCTTGAGATCAAACCCTGAGCATTTTGGATAATAGAGTCCAAGGTTTGGGGTTCCCTTCAGGTACCTGAGAATTCTTTTGGCTGCAGTGAGGTGAGATTCTTTGGGATTGGACTGATATCTTGCTATTAGACAGACTGAAAATTGTATGTCTGGTCTAGTAGCGGTTAGATACATCAGTGAGCCAACAATCCCTCTAAAATGGGTTTGATTGACTGATTTGCCAGTGAGATCAGGTCTAAGGTTGTTAGGTGGGACCATTGGAGTCTTCACTAAGGCACAGTCAGATATCTCATATTTCTTCAAGAGATATCTGGTGTATTTCTCTTGACTGATGGATATTCCTTTATCAGTTTACCTGATTTGTAGTCCAAGAAAGTATGTGAGTTCCCCCATCATGCTCATTTCAAACTTCTTTGTCATCAATTTTTCAAACTGTTTGCAAAGTTTGTAGTTTGTTGAGCCAAAGATGATGTCATCAACATACACTTGGACTAGTATCACATCCTGTTGAGTTCTATAGACAAATAGTGTGTTGTCAATCTTTCCTCTGACAAACTTGTTTTGTATCATGAAGGCTGAGAGAGTTTCATACCATGCCCTGGGAGCTTGTTTAAGTCCATACAGGGCTTTGTCAAGCTTGCAGACATAGTCAGGGAATTCACTACTCTCAAAGCCTGGAGGTTGCTGAACATACACATCTTCCTTGAGATCACCATTTAAGAATGCACTTTTAAAATCCATTTGGTAGACCCTGAAGTTCATGTATGTTGCATATGCAAGGAAGATCCTGATGGCTTCCATTCTTGCAACAGGAGCAAATGTCTCATCATAGTCAATGCCTTCTTGTTGACTGTAACCTTTGGCTACAAGTCTGGCTTTGTTTTTAATGACAGTGCCGTTTTCATCAGTTTTGTTTCTGAAAACCCACTTCATTCCTATGACTACTACATCCTGAGGACATTTGATCAAGGTCATGACCTTGTTTTTATCAAACTGTTGCAGTTCTTCTTGCATAGCCTGAACCCAACTTGGGTGTTTTAGAGCCTCAATGACACTTTTGGGTTCTATATCTGATAGGTAATCAACATATAGACATTCATTGGCTGAAGCTGTAGTTAGATTAGCAGCCATGCTTCTAGTGAGCATACCCTCAGTGGGTTCACCAATGATGTTTACAAGCTCAATGTCCTGAGTTCTTGCCCACTTACTTTGTGGTCTGGGATCTGAGCTTGAAGATGTCACTGGGAGTTCATATGCGAGTTCAGGTGCAAGAGCCACATAATCATTTAGATCATCTGTAGAGATGTCTAGTTCAGGTTGAGGTTCATGAGTTACAAGTTCCTGATCATTTGGATCAGTGTTTCCTATCCCAGCAGGGACTGACTGATTATCAATGAACTCACTGATAGTTGGTTGGGGTAGGTTGTGAGGTAAGACATAATATGAGATGTCAGCATCAGCTTGATATGAGGAATTGATTTCAGTATTGAACTCATCAGGAGGATATCTTGATGAGACATCAATTCCTATTTCCTTCATTGAGGTATTTGTGAACCTGATGCTTTCATAACTTTCATCAAAGGTGACATGAAAGGTTTCCTCAACTTGTTGTCTCCTTGTGTTCAAAACCCGGAAGGCTTTGGAGATTAGTGAGTAGCCTAAGAAGTATCCATCATCAACTTTTGCATCAAACTTGCCTAGATGATCCTTGTGGTTATGAATGAACACAGGACATCCAAACACATGAAAGTAGCTGATGTCAGGAAGTCTACCTTTGAAGATCTCATATGGGGTTTTATTATGTCTTTTGACAATGATTGACCTATTTTGAGTGTAACAGGCAGTTTTGACTGCTTCAGTCCAGAAATGCTTTGATAGGGCTGAGCCATTTAACAGGGTTCTTGCTGCCTCAATGAGAGTTCTGTTTTTCCTTTCAGCAACCCCATTCTGTTCAGGGGTATAAGGAGATGAGAAATTTTGAGAAATTCCTTTATCATCACAGAAACTCTCAAGCTCTTGATTTCTGAACTCAGTACCATTGTCAGTTCTGATTTGTTTGACAGAAATGTCATTCTGGTTTTCAATCTTCCTGATGAATGACATTATTGTATCAGCTGCCTGACTCTTTTTGGAAAGAAAGTATACCCAAGTGTATCTTGAGAACTCATCAACAATGACAAGTGTATACTTCTCGTGCTGGATTGATCTGGGACTGACAGGTCCAAAGAGATCCATGTGCAGGAGGTGAAGGCAGCTTTTGATGGAGAAATTTTGTTTGGTTTTGAATGATGCTCTGTGGTGTTTACCTTTTTCACAGGCAGAGCATGGTTTGTCTTTTGAAAAAACTAGTGATGGTAAGCCAAGGACCTTGTTTTGTTTTGCCAAGTTGTTGAGGTTTTTGAAGTTTAAGTGTGAGAGTCTCTTATGCCACAGCCAATTGATAGTTTCAGTGGCTTTAGCAAAGAGACAAGTTCCATCTTGGGAGAGTGTTGACATGTCTAACACATAAACATCATCTCTCCTTGGAGCTATCAACACTACTTCCTTGTTGGCATTGAAGATGGTGCCTTGTTTGTCATTGAATTGCACAATGTACTTAGCATCACATAGTTGGCTGACACTGATGAGATTGTATTTTAGACCATTGACATAAGCTATTCTAGAGAAAACTATTCCATTGCAGTTTACTGAACCGTAACCTTCAGTGGGACATGATGAGTTATCACCAAACACTACTTTGGGTCCTGGTTCCTCTATATACTTGTGCAGATACTCCTTTACACCAGTCATGCTTCTTGAGCATCCACTGTCTAGATGCCAAATAGGCTCCCTGGCGTGTATCTGCACAAGTAGTAAACTGAATTTGTTTCTCTTAGTGACCCACTTACTAGTGGGCTTGGGTCTCAAGGTCTCTTTGAATTTGACAATCGATTCATGGTCAGTGGCTGAGTGCATTGTGCTACCACAGGTTTTGCATTTAGAGACTGAGGATGATGCAGTAATCTTGAGTTGCTTGGAACTTCTCCTTGCATGGATGACACTGTCATGCTGGGATGTCTTATGAGCTGGATTTCCGCAAATATCACAGCATGTGTTCATAAGACAATCATGAGGGTGATGATCATTAAACCCACAGTGTGGACAAGGAGGAAAAGGTTTTGCTCTCAACATTTGAGCAGGCTTGGATGTAGAAGCATACTGATGACCAACTTTGGTGTAGTTTGCTTTACTGAGAGAACTTACATATTGTAAGTGATCAGCAGTTCTGTGATCATCCTTTTTGCAGATCATACAAAAAAGGATTCTATAATAGTTGTCAGTGGTATGACTGGTATAGTGGCACATATCACACTTCTGCTTGTTTTTGGTGGTGGATTTTGACTTTGATGAGCTAGATGAGGCTGACTTAGTTTCCTTGATTGAATCAGGGGCTTTTTCGATGGAATCCATCTTTTCTGTCAGCTTCCTCACAAGCTCAGTAAGTTGCTGAATTTGGTCAGCTTCAGTGGGGACAAAGGATGTTGAAGTCTCAGTAGGAGTAGAATCTTGTTGGATTTGTTTTGTTTGTCTTTGCAGGATGGTTCTACCAAGTCCAGACCTTTCCTTTGGTGAGTGAGGATTGAACTTCATTGGAGTAAGCTCAGAGCTTGGTGCAGCACCCTGAAGAGGTGGGGTGGAAGCGTTGCATTAGACTCTGCTTCAGACTCAATGTGTTTAGTACTACTGGGCACATCAGGGAGTCCAAGCATGCTCTTAAGAGCTTGACTCTCAGGCTCTAGAATTTTTCCAGAATCGAAATTAGGAAGCTTACTATCAGGATTAACCCGATCAATCCAATCACTTGGCTTGGGACTAGTCAACATACTGGTAATCATACCACCAGACACAAATGGCTTAGGACCCTGGTCTTTGAGAGAGTCAGGAAGATGATCTTCATCTAAGACTCTCTTCTTGCTACTGGGGGCTCCCACAGCATCAAAGACCCTGGGGTTCTTAGCAGTCCAACTATCAAGAATATCTTGAACCTTTTTGAGTTCGTCTTGAAGAGCCTGATTTCTTTTAACTAGTTCAGTGTTTTGAATTTGCAAAGTGACAGCCTCAAGCTTGGCTTGTTTTAAAATGAGTAGTTCATCCCTACACTTGTTTAATTCAAAACTTAGCTTGTTGTATTTTGAAAAAAGATTCAGTCTTTGATCTTCCACGAACTTAAGGTCAACATTAAGATAATTCATGTAAGACTGCCAATCAGAGTCATCATCCATAGAAAGTAAAATGTTTACCTTCTTTATTGTGATATTGACCCATTCTCCATTTCTGGCATGATTCTTTCCAACAGCAAGCTTGTCTTCTTCTAAGAGGGCCATCATACCGATAAACGAATTTAGTATGTCAGGTACGTTAAAATATCAGTTGTTATTTTGACATTTTTTTGTTCACTTTTACACCGTGTGCGGTATCTGAAATGAGACATGTATATCTTTGGTATAAGTATTAATGGATTGTGTTCTTTTGTATTAAGGGTATCAAAGAGATGTTAACTGGAGATTGTAATATGTGAATAAGGAGAATGGAAGAAATAAAATAAAAAATGTTGTCTATGGTAGTTGAAGAAGGATTTTGTTCCGAAATATGGGTGAATAATGATATGTCGTTGTGGATTGTTAATTTTCTTTACACAGTCCATGTACATATCAGGTGCTTCAAAGTGACGACGGTTATCCAAAATAGCCTCCATCCATCTCCAATAAGTTCAAGATGCCTAATCATGTATTTTACGGATTTTGCGTTTTATGTTATGTTAAAATCCATGGTATTGTCTTTTGTACTATAAAATGCAACATGGGATTTTATAAAGGATGGCTGAGATAAAAACGCTTTTCAAGGTTTAGAAACGTAGAGCTCTGTGTATGTCGGCCCCTAAAGTTTACACCGCACGTATTAGCTGGAGGACACTTCATTTGTTGATTTGCTTATTGCGCTTTTGCATAATCTGTGACTAATATGCGTAGTGGTTGGTCATAATTATGGGAGTATTCTTTTGACAACTCTAAGTTGGTCATAATTATGGGAGTATTCTTTTGCAACCACATGGTTTTATTCAAGTATGTTATGGAGCGGATATGGATGCAGATATGGATAATGGGCTATGCTATATTCATCCTGAAAATAAGGTGATTTAAACAAAACAGTTGAAGATTTGGTTATGTATGATTCAAATGGGATCAAGCTATACAAGTTACTTGCACTTAAATATTGTAAGTAATTGTTTTGGTTAATACTAATAGGAAATAAGAAAGAGCTAAAGGCAAGAAGAAATAAAAATAATTTTGTTAGAGTTTATTTGTATCTTACTTGCAAGAACTGTAGCTAGGAATGAATGAAAATGATTTGTGTTATAAATTGTTATATTTAGATCTTTTATTAGAACTGTGTTTGTATCTCGTTTACCCCCGTTGGATAAAGATGTCGTAAATTTGTTTACAATAATATTCCTCTTGCTTTAACAAAACTCGAATCATGACGATACACTTTTCTCAAACCATGTGTATTAGATACATATTATTAGCATTACCATCACCCTTCGATGTGTGCAACAACATCGTATAGTGATGCTCCGCTGCAACGCACAGTTTGAAATTCTTGTTACTTATATGTATTAGAAACATACTAACCCGTCTAATTAAACAATACAATATAATTCACTTCGTTAATCTTTACTCCACCTTTTCTTTTGTTATATTATTTTTTCTACATGATAATCACATTTATTTTTGTACCTATATGGTGGAACCGTGGAACCATATGAGCCCAAGCATTGATAAACTCTCACGTCAATATTCTCTCCATCATTCATCAATGTGCAAATTAGTTATACTAAGGTTCACACTTGAGAGGTGTTAGTATAGAAGGATCCATCCATCAATGTGCAAATTAGTTATACCTGGGTTCTCACTAGACAGGTGTTAGGATAGAAGCCTAAAAGGACCCAGTACTAAGGGTGCGTTTGGTATCCCTCAATCGGAATGGATCTATGGATTTCATTCCGATTCAAGGTGTTTGTTTAGTGGGTCCGGGAATCAAATAGGTATATCATAGTCATAGATTCATTACACACCAATTTGATGTCTATGAAATACATTCCCGTGGGCCCTTCTCTTTTCCACTACAAAACTCAAATATCTATACACTTTTTTATACCATATTTTTTCATCCAAACATAAACAATCGTAATGATACACTTTTTCATATCCATTGTCATTCTACCCCATACCAAATCCGATACCAATTGTCATTCCTAGCAACAAACCAAACGGGCCCTAAACTTCACATCTGAAAGGTGTTACTATAGGAGGACCTACAAATATATATATTCAATATGTGAGTACTCCGTGGTCTTTTACCGACTAGTATACTTCAAACTACACTATTTTTGTCTGTTTGTTCTTTTCTGTTTTTTTGTTTCCCCTAGGTCTTTTTCAACAAAATCCCGTTCGGTTTTGAGGCTCTTTCAAATGGTAGTTTTGTATTAAATAGCTAACGAAAAGTTATAAACAACAAATCTTTTATGTAATAAAATAATTACATTATTTCGGAGTGTTTTTGCAAAAGTTTTTCTCATTGAAAAAAAAATTAGACCAATAGGAGAGGTTGATTTTGCCACGTAAGCGAAATCGGGCGACGTGATTGGTTAATAAAAGTCAAAATTAAATTGATTTTGGTCAAACTTTAGTTTATTTTGTGTAGAAATTTGGTTGAGAAGAAAAATAAATAAAAATATAGGTGTCAAATTTGTAAAAACAAAAAATTTTAAAAAAAATGAGGTAATGAATAAAACTTTAGTGGTTAAATTTTTAAAAATTGTATAGAGTTAAGTGTAATATTATAAGTTTTCATGTTTTTTAATAACTTTAAAAATTAAACAAATACCCCCTTATATTTTATACACCTTATATTTTATAACTTAAAAATACAATATATATATGTTGTTTTAAAACTCCAACATATAAATATACATAAGATTATAAATGTCATTTTTTTACAATATATGTTTACTAATAACTCATTTATTTCATATTAAAAGTATGACAAATGTGGACACGAATTTGAATATTAAATACGGCTAAATTATTGAAAACGAGAATATAATTATCAAATTGTAAGTATGAGCTACTGTAATATGAAAAAAATGTGATTGTACTTATAACAACTACTCATGTAACTTTTATTTATTTATATAAGGATATGTAGAAAAACATTTTTTAAAAACTTTAAGGAGTATATTATAACTTCATCAACGTTTATTATGTGCAACAAAACTCGCATCTTGTGTACATCATAATATTAATAGTGAAATTTAAATAGGAACATCAACATCTATGTCAGCTAAATATAGTTGAATCTTGAGTTATCTAACAAATTTTTTTTTACAAAATTTGATTATACAAAATTCTAATGGATATAATGAATAATGAAAAATTCGTGCATAATTATATAATTATACGTAATTAACTTTAAAGATATAATATTTTGCATTGATACAAAATATATTTCTTTTTGTCAAAACTCTGTGCGTGCACAGGTATTATAACTAGTAACGACAAACAAACATTTCGAAAGAATTCTGTGATGGTCCCCGGCCTAGTTAGTGTGGTCTTATTTTATTCTTATATTCAGTTTATGTACTTCCAGTTAATTGGTCTAGTCCACTAGTGAGTGCTTAATTTGGCATTGTATCTAGGGATTCTGGTCACTGTGGGTCAAACATAATTGATGTTGATTTTACTATGAGAGTGAATTAATAAGTGGGTTTCATAATTTTTACTAAAAGATTTTTTTTTTTTTTTTTTTTTTTTTTTTTTTTTTTTTTTTTATTTTATTTGTGATCGATGAACCTGATTTATAATTTTTATTTTTTATTTTATTTACTAAAAGATTTTGATGTAACTTCAAAGGGTTTTGATATTATATGGGTTTAGAGATACTGGTCCAAATTGGTCTTTTGGCTCTTTGGTGGTTTGTTTTTGTCCCACGGGTATTGACATGTTTTGCATTGTGGTTTCATTTTTCAGGGTTTTGTTTTTTTTAATAATCTTGATTCATCTTGATTAAAGAAGTTGGATGCGTTTTATTTTTATGTTTTTGTTTTGGTTTGTTAATAAAGTGTAGCCTTTCTAAAAAAAAGCATTTTAAAATAACGAACTCAAAGAAATCCGAACAGCCACATAAAAAACCCAACACCTAACAAGGGGCGTTAATAGGGCCGGGTTGGTTGGGTTTGGGTTCATTCGGATCGAGTCAATTTAGGTTGAGGCTAGAAAAATACACCCTAACTCGACCCTATAATGGTTTTGGGTCCATTCAGACTCGGGTCCACGTATACTTCATTTAACAATCACATAACTTAATTGTTTAAATGTGGTAGTTGACAAGTTAAACAAGTAAAGAAGAAGAAAGCTCTGTTAAAAAATGTAAACCTTTTAGAGTTTACTTTATTAATAACCAATATTTTGTATGACACTTGTGTAAGATAGAAAATTACAATTAAAAAAAATGTAAGATTGTTAACATGGTTTTAAAAGGCGCGCTATGGTGACGCAAAGACGAGAGACGTGACCTTCATGTTACGCAATAGACCAAGGCGTGAAAAGGCGCGCTATGGTGACGCAAAGATGAGACGTGAAAAGGCGCAATAAGGTGCGCTAAGGCGTGAGGCGTGACACTTTTTTTGAATTCAACTATGATGAAAATGGTTCTTTTTGAAGGAAATGAAAAAAATTGAATGAAATGATAGTTTAATGACTTAGTTCTTTATGCATAACACTTTTTGTAAACTCGATATATATGAAATATGATATATAATATTAAACCTATAAATATTTTCATATTTTTGACGCTTTAAGTCACGTCTTAATAAACAATAAAGTTTCGTCATAGCTCCTAAAGCGTAAGGCTTGACCATGCTACAACGCCACGCCACACGCTATCTATAACCTTGATTATCAATGATAATGTCATCAAATCAAAATATAAAACAATGACACTGAATTAGATAATTTAAAAGTTGATGGGAGATTGTCAACAACATTGGTAGAGGCAACCAACACGGTTCTCTTCAAGAGGTTTTTATTTCATGCTCTTTTAACACCTTCTATTTTTTTGGAATTTTATAATAATGTTAACCATTTAACACTACGAGTACGCAGCGGAATATGGATCTAGTTTAAGCAATTAGATTAACACGTATAATTAACAAAGGAAGTATAAAAGGAAACAAGAAAACTAACCCTCGTAGTCACCCGCAAGTTATCAAACAAGACACCAAGTAATCAACACGATTACCTCTACAATTGCTCACATAAACACGTAACCCAAATATGCCCGATATGCTAGTCGTGTCACGTTTAACAAACAACCCTTCGAACCAAAATCAAAACACTCTACTGTAGCTAGTGTCCGAGAACCTGGAACAAAAACCCAAGATCAAATCTGCCCGAGAACCTTGATATGTTCTATCTGATATCGGGTGTAACTACTCGATGTGTTCTGCCCTTTGTCACCCAAGAAAACACAGCAAAACAAACACCCTTTGGCTTCTCTTTTGTTAGGAATTAGAAAATTCCATAGTGAAGTATCGGTCACCCCAAATATAATCTAGCATAAGTTAGCTCGTAGACATTACGTTATTTACTAGTTATTTAGTTAGTTCTTTAGTTTAGTGCAACACCGTGGAGGAAGGACGGGTCTTTACTCACTGTATGCCTGATCCACAGTCCGAAGGAGGACGTTTAGTATGTAACTATAAATACCCTCTACCTCCCAAGGTAGAGGGTTGGACCTTTCACTCAATCTAATATTCTTTCTTTTGTTACTTTCTCTCTCTAGAAAGGCTCCCACACTACTTTCTCTCTCTAAATTACTTCATCTCATTCGAACCATACTTTGATTTGTTATGTGTTTATGAAATCCAATATCCTACAATTGGTATCAAGAGCCATGGTTTGATCACTCATCTTTCATGTTCTTGGATTTATAGTGGTTTTCATAAGGTTTTTGGGTTTGAATTAGTTTAGAGTATTTTGCATCATTTGGATCATCTCTAGTGTTAAAGTTTTGATTTTGATTGTACTTTTGTGTTTAGAATCATCATAAGTGTTTAGGTTTTGATTTGGAAGGCTTGAATCATCGTGGTTAGGTTGTTTTTGGATTGAAAAGTGGTGATTTTTTTAAATATTGTACTATGCGAGTTGAGTCACGCATTGACATTTCTTGGAAGAGAGTTGCTTTGTTAAGAGAGTTGCCTATGCGACTTGTCCAGATTCAACTTATCTAAAGAGAGTTGCCTAAGAGAGTTGCCTATGCGAGTTGCCTAAGAGAGTTGCCTAAGAGAGTTGCCTATGCTTATTGAAGCGAGTTGTGTTATGCGAGTTGCCTACATATGCGAGTTGTCTACTTGCTTATTGAAGCGAGTTGCCCACATATGCGAGTTGTCTGCTAGCTTATTGAAGCGAGTTGTTTTATGCGAGTTGCCCACATAAGCGAGTTGTTTGCTTGCTTATTGAAGCGAGTTGTTCTATGCGAGTTGCCCACATAAGCGAGTTGTCTACTTGCTTATTGAAGCGAGTTGTCTTATGCGAGTTATCTGTTAAGCGACTTGTCAATGACTGTGATTTGTCAATTCCTGCGATTTGTCTCTAAACCTAACATACAAAACCCTTGTTTTCAAACCCTAATTTTCCCCCCAGCGAATTAGGGAACATGGGGTATATATATAAAGAATTAGGGAACATCACAAACTCAACCACAACACCAATTGATCTTCACTTCCTTATCATCTCCTAGTTCCCTTACTATATCCTATTTTTCATTGTCTCACGATTTTGTCTTGATTTTTGTAAAATCTCGCGAAAGATTATATTTCTCGGTTTAATTCATAGACTTGTAAAATCCCGTGTATACTTCAACATCATGTCTTGCTCTACTGACCCAGTGATTTCAGAAGTACTCAAACTGTATGATGCTGTTGACAACCATGAGAATATTAGTTATACTGAACGGTTAAAGATGATGGAATCAATCAATGAAGATGTGAGATCTCTGGGTTCAGACTCTGAAAAGACAGAAATGCACCTGTCAATGTTACAGAATGCCATGCAAAAGCAAAGCAGCATTGAACCATATCAGCAACTTCACTCTCACCTCATGTTACTTCTACCCACATCAATGGAACGTACATGTATTGCCCTTTTCCGTCAAGACCTATACACATTAACGGGAACATTACTATTGAACTTAGAACAATTAGAACAACAACTTGATAAAGAAAAGGTTCAAAAGGATTGTTCCAGTGCTGCACTTCAAGTAATCCACAACCAATTTTAGTCATTCATCAGTGGGGAATTTACATCAGATTATGATCAAGACATGACTGAGGTGTCTTTCAAGAAACACACTGGAATGGAAATTAGCGTGTTTATAGAGACATTTATCCATCTCATGGATAATGTGGAGAAGTATATTGAGGTAGTTACTCAGACAGATGAAAAAGTGGATGAGTGTCTGGTGCATTTGAGAGATAGTTGCGATAAGTTGGGTAATGTATCTGTTGAAGAATCTGGTGTTGCTGCATGCAGAATGTCAGAGACAACAAATAATGATGAGTCGGGTAAAGCACCAGATGATGGATCAGTTGACACTGAATATAGAGGCTCAGAGATAGATAAGCTTGACACAGTCAGCGGTTCAGTGACTCTTGTTACACATGATGTGGATGCAGATATCAGACCAGAAATTGAGCAGGTGTCATGTGATGAGGTACACTTAACTGTTCAACATAGTGCATCTGCTAATGTACCTAAACATACTGATCTTAATGCTGAACATGATTCTGATAAATGTTCATTGGTTGAGGCTGAGTCTAATAATTTCAAAACAAATGATTTGGTTGATAAAAAGGCTTTTGATGAACTTTCAAACAAATTCTCAAAACTTGAAAAACATTGCATTTCATTTGAAATTGCGATATAGAGTAAAGAAGAAAGTTTTCAACTTAACAAACCATGTAAAAATCCGGAACTTCCTGAATTCCGTGAACTTTTTGAAATTAACACTTTGAAAGCTCAGCTTCAAAACAAAGAGTCAACTATCAACAATTTGAAGAAACATATTTCTGATATGCATGTGAAAAGGAATTTGGTTACAAGTAATTCTGATGTTAATGCTATTGATGATATTCAAATGAGAAATGATGAATTAGCAGTTTGTGTGGCCAAATTACTAAAGGAAAATGAGTCTTTGAGAAAGCATCACATAGAACTAAGTGACTCTGTCAAAGAAGCTAGAACTAAGTCAACAGAACAAACAAACTCTTTGATAGCAAAAATTGATGATCTCAAAGCTCAACTTCAGGAAAAGAGTTTCGCTATTGTTGCCCTAAAAAATGAGCTTAGGAAAACTACAGGGAAAAGTGTGAACACTAAGTTTACAAAACCATCAACCTTGGGGAAACCAGTTTCTCATCCCATTAGAAACCAGTCCGTTGTTAGGCAGCCTACTGCGTTTATATCCGAAAGACCAAAATTTTCAAAAACACGGTTTGCCTCCCAAGTTGATGAGAAACAAGTTTTGTCAAAACCAGTCACTTCACCTGAGTTACCTAAGAATAAGGCTTCTAGCTCCGTTAACCCTCAACATGTAGCCACTTCTACTCCCAGCACCTCTAGGATTAGTTCGAAAAGAGTGTCAAAACCAAGCATTAAAACCCAGAATTCATATGATATGAATGACTTGTGGAAGAACTATTATCTAGAAAAAGCTAGAAAAAAGGCACAGATTCGAAAAGACGGAATTTTAGGTGCAAGACCTAGGGTGATGCATTCCACGAGATTTCAAGGCACTACTAGTAGTTATATGAAGAAGAATGCTAAGCATGTAGAAAATGAACATAGAATTTCTGAGTCTTTTCCGAATTAGAAACATTTTCCTAATTCACATACTAAGGTACAATCCACTAAGGCTACTAACATGGCTAAGGTTCAACATGTTATGAAGCAAAACAAACCTAAAACTTCACCTAGATGGATCCCAACTGCTAAATCTTTGGAAACTAGGAATAAGGATAAGTCTTCCACTATGCATAAGAAGCCTAACAATCCTAGACCTAGCCATAAGTGGATTCCGTCTGGTAAAATGTTTAAGGATGTTGGACTTAGGTGGATGCCTACCGGAAAGATGTTTTCTGATGACAAAATCAAGGTTGACCGTGAAACCCCAAAGGATTTGGATACTAATGTCACTAACCAATATATATGCAATCAAGCTTGTAATGTTAGTGCAGGTAGTCCTTACTCAGTTGCAGATACTTCGATCCTTCAATACATGGACTGGTTTAAAGTATGGATAACACAAGGATTGATATCTCATAACTCACGGGTTCAAGTAACTCAATCTTGATATTCTTTCGGCTATGACGTCTGTTTACATCAGTTCAGGCCTCGTTCTTCATCACTATGGCATCTGCAGATATCACTTCAGGCCCCGTTCCTCAAAGAAAAGAAATGTGTACGCTTCAGTGCGTTGTATCTTCAGAAGAAGAGAAACCTTCATGTTTATGACCATTCTCAACGCCATTCTTCATCAACAAGCTTCATGTTTCTCCCATGCTCATTCTGTCATCAAATGGATCTACGTTCATTGGTGTATATTCTTATTCACTTGTTAAATCAAAAATGACAACTTCGGATGCAATTTTTGAGGGGGAGAAGAGTGAATATACTACATGATGATGGATGTTTGAATATACTACATGATGATGCATGTTTGAATAATGGTCATACGACTTAATTTTTGATAACTCTCCTCCAACGCCTAATGCTTCACTTACTAAGGATAACTGGGATTCATTGTTTGGGATTCATTGTTTTTCAAAGATATGTTTGATGAGTACTTCCAACCTCCGACGAATGTTGATCATCTAGCTTCTGAAGCTCATGCTCCGGTTCCTACTGACTCAACTGGTTCACCATCTAAGAAGTACTTCTCAGAATTCTCAAGAAACCTTATCTCCAGGCGTTGATAATGACTATCATGATATTGTAGTTGCACTACTGAATAATGACCCGCTCTTTGGTGTTCCTCTGCCAAATCTTCACGGATTATTGTTCATGAATAATGATCCGCTCTTTAGTATTCCTTTGCCAAATCTTCACGGATTATTGTTCCTCTCATTGTGCACGCTATAAATCAACCACATGAACATTAATGAAAATGACTACCTCATCCAGATCAGTTTCTACATGTATACCTTAAGGAAGAATGCATTGATGTTGAGGAATCATTTGCTCCGGTTCATTCAGTGGGTCAATGTTCATCCGATTGTATGTTTATTCACGTGTTGGACATTTGACACAAGTTGATTACTTCGAAGTTACTCATTTATCACTTATTTGAGGTTGAAGTTGACATTCACAAAGGCGTGTTCTTATTTGATAACTTGCTCGGGCTTAAGAATTTGAGTTGAAGTCTTGGGTTATCTAGTTACCAGCAGTCGAGGTGGATGGTTGAAGACCTGGTTAACTATCACTATTAGGAGTTACTTTGTGTGGAAAACTAGAAGGGGGGGTTGAATGGTTTTACCAATTTAAAACTTCCTTTTAAATATTTAGATCGACTTATGTCAATCTATTTGGTTGTTTATGTCGGACGTTAATAGATAGAAATATAAACGTGTAACGAAAGATAGAGAGTAAGAAGCACATCATCACAACACAAGTTATTTATAGTGGTTCGGCTACAATGACACCTTCCTTGCCCTACTCCACTCCCCGAGTCACCTACTCGAGAGTTTGTAAACACTACACCAACTCCTTATGGCGGAGAAGCCTTCACAACGTCGCTTAACCTTTTTCCGGTACTAAGCTAAATACCGAGTTCCTTCACACCAAGGCGAACCACACCTAACACAACGTCGCCTACCCTTTATACGGTGCTAGGCTAACCACCGAGTTCTTTCACACCTTAGGAGAACTAATCCTATCACAACTTCGCCTACCCTTTATTAGGTACTAGGCTAAGCACCTAGTTCCATTACTATGGAGGAACTACTACCCTTCACAACACAACACCTAATATCAAGGAGATCTACTCCTTGTTACAACATCATCAAGGATATCACCATCCTTGGAAATGAACAAATACTTATATGTATAACGATGCACCTCATCGATTATACGACCTAGGCATTCTTCCTAAATGCTACTTGATTTGATTCTTCGGCATCCTTCACTAATGCCTTTGACACAACGCTTGGCACCCTTCACTAATGCCTTTGACACAACGCTTGGCACCCTTCACTAATGCCTTCGTCTTGACACCTATAGCATTCTTCACTAATGTTCTTGACACGAACGATAAGCACCTCTCACTAATGCTTTCGTCTTGACACTTTCGGCATCCTTCACTAATGCCTTTAACCCAACATCTATGGAGAAAGGAAGAACGATCAACAAGAGAACCTTCGTTGTCTTGATGATGACGAAGCATGGCAACTCATGGACTTGAGCTTGCACGTCTTCAAGAAGTGGTGATCTTTCCTTTAAGAGGAACCTAGAAGATCACACAAAAAAAACAAAAGACAAACTACATAGATCACTTGGATCTGAGGTTAGAGGGTTAGAATACTTAGGGGAAATATGTGTGTAAAGTGATGAATAGAAAGGAAGAAATGGCTCTCTATTTATAGAGAAAATTCTCTACTGTTTCCCCGGATCCCTTCCACTTGGGATCCGGCTAGCACAAAGCCAGGGATCCGTGGAACGCTCCTCTTTGCCCATGGGTATTTTTGGCTATGGGTCATGGGTCATGGGTTATGGGTTGATCCATGGTTTTCTTTCTAGATACAATGAACTTGGTTAAGTGGTATATATAAAACCATGGGTTATGGGTCAATACCATTTGCTAGTTTTTACCCATTTAGTACATACTTGTTTTTACCCATTTTAGTATACTTAGTTTAAGTATATGCTAACCCAATATGTTAACATTAGTTGTTGTACATATGTATTTAAATCATAAAAACACTTATACTTGTTTTAGTGTTTTATGTGAAAACGTAAGTGTGTTAGGAAACTATTAACTTAAACTATTTACGTATTCTATTTGTTTCGTTAAAATGATTTTATGTTTGTTATCGAAAAAAAATTAGAAGATCGTAAAATATAAATAAACGTTTTTACGGCTTATTTGTATTAACAATCTCCCCCTTTTTATTGATGACAAAACATAAAATTATTTTAAGGAAAAACTAAAATTCGTAAAAGTTTGAATTTGTAGTTTTTACTTTCTTCTCTCCCTTTTTGTCGAAACAAAAAGTGTTAAAAGAAACTAACACAATTTTTATAAGAAAAGTTATGTAAAAATGTAAAGAGAGCAAGTGACGGGAATGGTACTCGTCTTAACTCCCCCTTAACGAGTCCATCCCTTTGAAAGGGCGTCAAGGACATGATGTAAAATAAACTAATTGTGTTTGCAATTAAGTTTGCAAATGGTTCGTCTAAGTGACGAAAACGTGCTCCCCCTCGAATATTATAAAGTTGCAATGGGGTATCATGAAGTGTAATCCAATATTGGATTAAGTTGCAAATGATTTTGCAATGTCATTTGATACAAAGCTTCCCCTAGCTTTATGGTGTCAACATCTTCATGTGTATTTTGAATAGCTACAAAACAAAGGTTAGAAAACAAGAGTATAGTGCATAATTTCCTGCAAATAAGACTCATGTTAGTAGAAGTTTGTACTTCTGATACACGGATCCCGCGGTTCCCTTCTTGGAGGGATCCAGATAGGCATTTTGTAGGGATCCGGCCATCTGATGACAGTTTCTTCAGCAGTGAAGATGTGTCAAACAATGCTAGTGGAGACAATATATGTGTGCAATAAAGAGCACAACGCACAGAATAATCAAAACATATAAATGTTCATTCAATAAAACAAGAGATAACCAACCAAATCTCTAAAACTAAGAGAATGAACTAGAACATACAAGTACCACTAAATACTAACTAGATACTAGACTTAAAATGCTACAATGTGCTTGAGTCTAGGGATGAGTGGACTTGTTGATTTGATCCAACTTTGCAAGAAGATGATTAAACATGAAATGTATCTCATTTCGTACTTCTTGAACAAGTCCTTGAGTGTTTAGACAATTTGAACAATTATTGTCTTGGTTTGGACACGGAGGGAAAATGGATACTTTGAGGAGGCTCTATGTGTGCTTGTGGGTCTTCATTTTGAGGAGTAGGAAGATGTTCTAAAAATAAAGGTGGTAATGGAACTTCTTCCATATGATCAAGGTTATTCCTTGTCTCCCATGATGGGCTAGTTGGTGTTGTGGGTGGTTCCCTATTTAATGAAAAGGTTGGTGAATGGGAGGTTCTTGGTGGTGAGTGATCTAACGAGTAGATGTTCGGGTGAGGAAAAGGCTCATTCAAGGATTGTAGTCCATGCTTAATGAATGATGGTTTTGATGGATTGCTAGAACTAGCCATGTTTGGTTTTGAACTAGATGACCCTTTTTCTAGTCTGAAAGGTTTGATACTAATCCTTGCAGTTCTCTTAGCCTTTGGATGGGTTTGATGAGGTGAGATTCTAGCTTCTTTATCTCTAATGGGAGATGTTTCGGTGGATGAGATTTCATGGATCATTTGACCTTTTCTCTTGAATGATCCTATGGTTGAAGACCTGGGATCCGGCTGTCAGACAGGTTTTAGGTGAAATGATTATGCTTTTGTAAGGTTTATTATCAATGGATTTCGAGGTTTTGACTTAATTTTGAATTCTTTAGCAGTTGGATATCTCAAATCCTCAACCATAACAAGTAATGGTGCTTAATGATGGTTTTGGCCAAGAAAATTGACCTTGGGTAGTCTAACTATATATTTAACAAGGATTCCATTTAATTTGATGTGGAGAAATGGTGACAACAAGTCCTAGAAGTCAGATGATGTCCTAAGAGGAATTTACTAAAATCTTTAAAAATAAAGAGAAATGAAAAGCTAATATTTGACCCTAATTTTGATTTAAAGATGATTGAGATCAATTTGCTAAAATCAAAAGATATACCTAACTAAGTGCTATCAAAAGTGATAGATAATGTGTGAGTGTTGGAGCGGAATTATGGTGAGTTTTGACTAGTTGATAAATCAAAAATATTTCGAAAATATATCCTAGATAAGTCATGGATGAGAGTGAGGTTTTTAACTATTTGAGGAAGACTTAGTTGGCTCTAGTATCTTATGTTTGACTTGTTTGAGGTGATCTAGTAGACTATTTTGATGTATCAAAATCTGAATTGCTTATCAGATGCCACGGATCCCACGGTTCCCTTCTGGGAGGGATCCGTCTAGTACAAATGCTGGGATCCGCCTACTGCAGATCAGAAGGCTTTCAGCAAATGTGCAGTTTTGCACTTCTTAGTAAATGCTTCTCCTAGTTGTTTCTATGGGGACTAAATGCAGGAGCACAACTACTATAATGTATGGCAAGGTAGGAAAAGCTAAAGTTCCTAGAATGAGTGACGACGACCACTCAAGGGGTCGTAAAATCTCATTTTTCAAATACTTAAGTTAGAGTTGTTTAGTGCCAATATATGGCCATACCTACATACTACGAGCATAATTAAAAGTGTTTACAAACCATTTTTTGAAATTGTTCATCATACACTAGAGTCCTAAGACCTTACCTTTCTCCTCCTCCTTCACTTCTTCACCCGTCCTCCACTCATTATCGAACTATCTTCACTTCTTCTTCCTCAAGAAATTGGCGAAGCATTTGAAGATTCCCTTGGTTTGTTGCCATTCGGGTGATTCATTAGGGATGTTTGGCAATTGGTTAATGTAGTCCAAGGGGTCAAGATCGATATTTTCAAGTGGGTTGCTACTACTCCCTTCACCTTCACCTTCTCCTTGCCTTTCCCTCTCGTCCGAGGAATCCGTGGGTGGGTGTGGTCTCTTGCCTTTCACCATAAACCTTGTTGTTCTACCCTCGGTTAATGGTACCATAACCTTATTGCAAAAGCTATGATCCAAGGATTGTGGAGAAGGGTCTAATGCAAAGATGAATTTGGCAAGCCGGGTTAGAAGCATTGCATATGGAAGCACCATTTTGTCCATGCTTCTCACACTTGCCATTCTCTTGATCATGTAGTAGGCAATGTTGAAGCGGGTCTCGGTCACAAGACAATAGATCATGAAGCTTAGACATGCGTTGGGGTGATCCTTGTTTCCTACTAGACACACCACATTCTCCCTTATCACAACTTCCCATTTTCTATATAATGCAAACATCTCCGAAAGCTCCATTTGAAAAGGATCCCTATAGATCACTTTCGACTTTCTAGTCACCCTTGAAGGGGATGCTCTTGGCATAAACACGGTGTCCTTTACCGTGGTTGCTTCCGGGATTATTGTGTGATAAATGTCGTGATGATCAACCATAGAGTGTAATTCCTGCAATGACCATTCATTAGAATACATGCAAACACCATCGGATGGAACCCCTATTATTCTTCCAAACTCCTCAAGTGAAAGAGTGTACTCATGTCCATTTATGGTGAATTCAATTGAGATGGACCCATCATCATTTCTAATTATACCCATAGTCTTGTAGAACTCAAGCACAAAGACCGGGAAAATTTGCTCATTTATATCCAATAAACAATCAAACCCAATAGTTCCAAATACTTCCCTTATGTCGGTATTTGCAAGGAATGATGGATCAACAACTCTACCTTCATGAAAGAGTCTCCTTTCAAGTAACTTAAAGGCTTTTCTATCATCCGGACTTAATCCATTTTTCCTATGGTACATGGGTATGTAGTGAGCTGTGTCTTGGTAATCTTGTTGCTTGTTGCTTGGCATGATGTTCCTAAACAACACAACCATAATGTGGTGTTAATTGTGAATAGTAACCTAGAGGGTTTGATCACAATTTTTCTCTCATCATCTTTGTTGAGTTCAAGAAATGTGTTTAATTTGTATTAACAATGTTAATTCTTTGATTTAGATTATCTTAGAAAACAATGTGGTGACAAATTATGGTAAACCCATTTTAACCCAACTCTTAAAGATGAAGAAATTGTAATCTTAGAAATCAAGGAATTAAATTAACAATGTAGTGAAGAATGTACTTACACAAGTGATTGCTAAACTTGAGAGGAATGATCAAATTGCTCCTATGAACAGTACCTGAGTTTTTGTTCGTGAGTCTTTGAGGTGAGTATAATTGTGGAACATCCACAGTGATCATTCTTGAGCATATACTGTCTTCTGTTGCACGGATCCCGCGGATCCCTCTCATTTGGGATCCGGCTAGTATAAGCGAAGGGATCCGGCATAACAGCAAAAATCCAGCTCAAACATTCCTTGATAACTTTGGTTTGGGAGTTCTAAAACGCCTAGTGTTTTGATGTTAAGGCTCTAAAACTTGTGGTTTGAGGTTTTGTCGATTTAATACTATTCCTATTAGACGAGGTTCCCTTTTTAAGAATTAGTCATAATTCTTGGGAAGCTTTTCAAACATTATAATAAAATCCCATTTTATCATAATATAAGAAGTTTCACATGGATATTTATTGACATAGATGAAGTGTCAATAAATCTTTTGTGATGAATAATGATTGAGGTTATCGAATAACCAAGATATCATTATTACAAGTTGATAATGAAGTCTATACAAATAAGTCAGAGAAAACTAATTTGATGAAGACTATAATATGAATAACTACTAGAACAATTACTAATAAATTATGCAACTAAGATTTTAATAATAATAATAAGGTATGTAATTAAAGATCATACCTTTGCCAAATATTCTTTTAAGGAAAAGAAGTATTTAGATGTTTTGTGATCTTCTTGGAATTTCCAGATTTATGTTGTAAGAATACTTAAACATTCTTTTTGCGAAAAGAAATATTTAGATAAATTCTTTATGATTTTCTTGGTAACTCCAAATCCAATTACGGATAATGCTTTAAGAGAGAAAAAAAATATTAGAGCATTCTATCATTGTCCAACAATAAACAATATACTGATTTTTAAAATATGACAAAAATAATCCTTCTTTGTAGTTTTCAAACATACATGGATCGTATCAAGTTTTTAAAGTACAACATACTCTAAGAAACTTGGTAACGAAGCTCTGATGCCAATTGTGGAAAACTAGAAGGGGGGGTTGAATAGTTTTATCAATTTAAAACTTCCTTTTAAATATTTAGATCTGGTTGTTTATGTTGGACGTTGATAGATAGAAATATAAACGTGTAATGAAAGATAGAGAGTAAGAAGCACATCACCACGACACAAGTTATTTATAGTGGTTCAGCTACAAGGACACCTTCCTTGCCCTACTCCACTCCCCGAGTCACCTACTCGAGAGTTTGTAAACACTACACCAACTCCTTATGGCGGAGAAGCCTTCACAACGTCGCTTAACCTTTTTCTGGTACTAAGCTAAATACCGAGTTCCTTCACACCAAGGCGAACCACACCTAACACAACGTCGCCTACCCTTTATACGATGCTAGGCTAACCACCGAGTTATTTCACACCTTAGGAGAACTAATCCTATCACAACGTCGCCTGCCGTTTATTAGGTACTAGGCTAAGCACCTAGTTCCATTACTATGGAGGAACTACTACCCTTCACAACACAACACCTAATATCAAGGAGATCTACTCCTTGTTACAACATCATCAAGGATATCACCATCCTTGGAAATGAACAAATACTTATATGTATAATGATGCACCTCATCGATTATACGACCTAGGCATTTTTCCCAAATGCTACTTGATTTGATTCTTCGGCATCCTTCACTAATGCCTTTGACACAACGCTTGGCACCCTTCACTAATGCCTTTGACACAACGCTTGGCACCCTTCACTAATGCCTTCGTCTTGACACCTATAGCATTCTTCACTAATGCTCTTGACACGAACGATAAGCACCTTTCACTAATGCTTTCGTCTTGACACTTTCGGCATCCTTCACTAATGCCTTTAACCCAACATCTATGGAGAAAGGAAGAACGATCAACAAGAGAACCTTCGTTGTCTTGATGATGATGAAGCATGGCAACTCATGGACTTGAGCTTGCACGTCTTCAAGAAGTGGTGATCTTTCCTTTAAGAGGAACCTAGAAGATCACACAAAAAAAAAACAAAAGACAAACTACATAGATCACTTGGATCTGAGGTTAGAGGGTTAGAATACTTGGGGGAAATATGTGTGTAAAGGGATGAATAGAAAGGAAGAAATGACTCTCTATTTATAGAGAAAATTCTATACTGTTTCCCCGGATCCCACAGATCCCTTCCACTTGGGATCCGGCTAGCACAAAGCCAGGGATCCGTGGAACGCTCCTCTTTGCCCATGGGTATTTTTGGTTATGGGTCATGGGTCATGGGTTATGGGTTGATCCATGGTTTTCTTTCTAGATACAATGAACTTTGTTAAGTGGTATATATAAAACCATGGGTTATGGGTCAATACCATTTGCTAGTTTTTACCCATTTAGTATATACTTGTTTTTACCCATTTTAGTATACTTAGTTTAAGTATATGCTAACCCAATATGTAAACACTAGTTGTTGTACATATGTATTTAAATAATAAAAATACTTATACTTGTTTTAGTGTTTTATGTGAAAACGTAAGTGTGTTAGAAAACTATTAACTTAAACTATTTACGTATTCTATTTGTTTCATTAAAATGATTTTATGTTTGTTATCGACAAAACATTAGAAGATCGTAAAATATAAATAAACGTTTTTACGGCTTATTTGTATTAACACTTTGTTTTACTCAGTGTTACACGCATATGACGGTGTGGATAATCGCAAGAGGTGTTAATGTCTCATACTTTGCTTGAGTAGTGAGTACTTAGAAATTTGCTTGAAGCATAAATTCTCGACACCATTCTTCCATTATTAAGTGCAAGCTTAAGATACAAATGTGGGAATTTGACTTCAGTTTCAAGTTTGGTATATTGGTTATTCTTCATCAGTGGTCACTTCAAATTGTCTACATATGAGTTGATATAGATAGTCAGAGAGTATTTCCGTTGCAGTTGATTCTCACAGGATTCATTTAGGCTATTTGAGTTCTTCTCACAAGATTTCGAGTTTTTGGGTATATTATGTTTTGCTGAATCTGAGGTATCAAAACCAGCAAGGGGGAAGGAGACATATATCTAAAAAGCACAACGAGTACACATGATGAACTTAACACTTCTACCTGATTGAAGTTATCCCGGAAAGACAATGGTCATAACCGTAGAGAAACTCAGTGTTTAACTTGCAGCCTTTGGTGTATTATTCCAACTAATTGGGGGAAATGGTCTCTGGAGACTTTTGGTATGTGTTACTTCAGCGTTCAGTTAGAAGAAATGTGAAAAGAATATTTGGTTCGTGAGATGATATTGCATATCGACATCTTCTATATGATTTATGATAAAGTGCTTCCGGTTAGTGCTTCATGTACACAATGTAATGATGATTCTGATGAGATCGCAACAATCAGGGGATATATATGTGTACATCAGGGTTGGACAACATATTCACGTGACCGAGCTTAATCAGTTATTCTAGAGTTGACATCGGTAGAGGAGATCAGTGATTCAACCAGTTAGTGTGATGTTGTTGTCTCTACTCTGGTTGGGTACTTGTGTACATTATGGGCTGATTGGTTATATGGAAGATAACTGGAATGCATTTAGTAAAATGAAGATGTTGATGTATTGTTCCCCTGAATAAGACAACTGGTCAATCTCGAAGAGTAATGTGTACATCGGGGACGCACAGCAGGTTCATGTGATCGGTCTTCATCAGTTATTCCGGATTTGATAACCACTAAGACCATCAATGTTTCAACTTGTTACTTTGGTGTTCTCATGTTCTTCGGGGTGCTGAGCTTCATTCAATGAGACCGTTTTTGTCCATTTCTACTTCTTGGAGAAATGGTATTTGTTCTTATTTTGTCGGTTTGGGGGGAAGCTACCAAAGTCTCACTTTCTGAAGGCTCAAGTTCTGACGACGATTCAAGAGCCTTAAAAGCTTTGGTGGTGAAAGTTTAAGAGATGATGACTTCTATCTTTTACAAAGTGCCAAACTATTTCCTTATCTCGGTACTCGTATCACCATCTTCTTAAACTATTTCTCTATCTTTGTAAATATTTATCAAAAACCAAATAGAAAAATATAAAATCAACAAAAACCCATAAAAATCAGAAAATTTTGAAAAATGTTGGGTTTAGTAAATACCCAAACCCCTTAATCTAGGATTTGAATAGAAAATAGCTGTTGGGTTTATTGATTTGATGATATAAAACAATAAAGAATGAAACATCAAGGGCTTAAAGTGACAAAGATGAAACCTACAAAAAGATGGAAGGACTTGCTTGCAAAAGAAGATTTATTATTTAGTCCTTCATAGAGATTTGTAAACCCTAATCCTCTAGTATATAAAGAGGACATGGGGTGTAGGTTTTAATCATTAAGTCTTCTATAATGTAGTCGACTAAAGGTGCGTATAGTCTTGTAAACACCTAGGTAAGTAGTTTAGTTAACCCCCAAGATAGAAGGTGTCTTTGATCCTTGTTATAGTTTAGATAACACATTATTAATATAATTGGAGGTGATTGTGAAAGAAACCTTGTGTCAATAATAATGATGTTTTGATTTATTCCGCTGTGCATCTTATTGTTATCATTGTTATTGTCGAACCCTAGATGCTCAAAACGATCTAAAGGAGTCTGTCAAACTCCACAATTGGTATCAGAGCTCAGGGAGCTCATTACCTAGGGATTCGCAAGGTTTTATTGGTCAAAGAACGGCGAAAGATGAAAAAAAAAATCGAATCTGGAAATTTTCGTAAAAGCTTCTGCAGGACAGTTTTCAAACGACGATAACTTTGTCGTTAACCGTTGGATCGAGCTAAAAAATTTTTCTGGTGAATCTCACTATATCCATCTAATGTTTCACCGGAGGGATCGTCTAGCTGAGCTTTTATGTGAAAACTATAGGGTGTCGAAAACTACTGCAGAGGAAGGTTTGCTTTTCGAATTTTTAGGGTTTTTAGAGTTTAACTTTCTGATTTTCTTATGCTACTCTTCTTATTCAACATGAAAATCAGTTAATGATTCTAAACTCATGCCCTAATTACCAAATAAAAGTAGCTTTGAAGAGTGTATGATCTTTTTAGAATGTTTCTGCTAATGATTTGCTTCAGACGTGGTTGTGAATTCATGGTTATATTTTGATTAGTGGATATTCTTAATTGATCTATTGGTGACTTGATATTGGTGACCACATAATTCAATTGGTGTTATATTTGTTGTGAGGTTATTGGAAAAAAAAAACGAGCAGATGAGAGATATTATTATTCTTTTAGGGTTTAGTCTACCTTATATTAGGAACATGAGCGGTTTAAGATGCTTATAATTCTGCTACTACTACTCATTGTCATCAAGTGAATGCAAACCCTATGGAGTACCGCTAAATTTGAAATCTACTGCTACCTTGTTACAATCTGCTGCTCGTTATGTTCTCTAACCACTGCTACAAGTCTCGACCACTGCTAACATGTTTGGCACCACTGCTAGTTACTATGCCATTCGAAGTAACTGCTGCTACCTACATGTGATTCTGCTGCTAGGTAAAGTACTGCTCGTCTTTTGGTTACCACGGCTATTACTTTTGTTACCACTGCTACTTTAAATTGTTTCCACTGCTAACATACTACTATCCACTGCCATATTATCTTGATACCACTGCTCGTTGCGTGATTCCACTGCTAGTTACTCAGCGTCTAACTACTGCTTCTTAACGCGTCACTGCTGCTCGAACATGCTAATCTACTACTAGTTATCAGTAACCTAGCTACTGCTCGAACTGAACTGTTGCTTGATGCTACGATCTATCAGTACCTACAAGTTTCTTTTAGAAAGACAGTTTAGTGTTGCTAGAGCACCACAACAAAATGGTGTAGCTGAAAGGAAAAATAGGACACTAATTGAGGCTGCTAGGACAATGTTGTCAGAATCTAAGCTACCTACTACCTTTTGGGCTGAAGCAGTAAGCACTGCATGTTATGTGCAGAATAGAAGTAAGGTAGTGAAGCCTCATAACAAGACCCCCTATGAGCTATTACATGATAGGAAGCCAATGATTGCATTCCTAAAACCTTTTGGGTGTCCTGTTACTATCTTGAATACCATATACTACCTAGGCAAGTTTCAAGAAAAAGCTGATGATGGATACTTTTTAGGCTATTCTTCTAATAGTAAAGCCTTTAGAGTATACAATAGGAGGACTAGAATAGTTGAAGAGAATCTTCATGTTCAATTTAGTGAAAAGACTCCTAGTGTTGAGACCAAGGGACCAGACTGGCTGTTTAACATTGATATGCTAACCAAATCTATGAATTATGAGCCTATCATTGCAGGAACTTCCATTAATGATAATGCAGGTACACAAAAGAATGCTGATGCAGAAACACCTTCTAAGGAAGCTAATTCTCCAAAGGAGTTCTATTTGGTTGAAAAGTGGAAAGCTGGTTCTGTCTCACCCATCATTGATAAGCAAGGTCCCACTGATGATGATGTATTGAATACTGGAGGCAAAGTTGATCATCATCAAGATAAGGATGAGTTATTGAAAGATGACTTAGTGTTGGTAGAAGAAATTGAAAAGAAGAAAAGGCATTCTGAAAGCACTGCTAAGCCAACATAAAGCACTGATAGGCCATCTTCTACCACTGATAGTTCAAGTGAAATCCCGGCTGCAAGTACTGATGATAGTACTTTCTTTGGACCACATGCAAAGCCATTATTTGGTGAAGAGGAGTATCCACATGATCCTACCATGCATGCTTTGATAGAAATTGATACTCCTACTGATGATGAAGACATGGATGATTTCTTCAATGCTGATCTGTCTAACTTGGAAAATGTCATTCATGAAAGTCCTATCACCACTACAAGGATACATAAGATTCATCCCAAGGATCAAATACTTGGAAATTTGAATACTCCATTTCAAACAAGAAGCAGGGTTAAGAATACTAAAGCCTTTCCTGAACAAGGTTTCTTTGCAAGATCACTTCACAAAAGAAACAGTCATAAAGATCTGCAAAATTGCCTGTTTGCTTGTTTTCTGTCTCAAAAGGAGCCCAAAAGAGTGGAAGAAGCTTTATCTGAAGAAGGATGGGTAGAATCAATGCAAGAGGAGCTTCTTCAGTTCAAACTTCAAGAGGTTTGGACATTAGTTGATCTTCCTAATGGTAAGAGGGCAATTGGGACAAAATGGGTGTTGAGAAACAAGAGGGATGAAAGAGGTATAGTGGTAAGGAACAAATCAAGGTTGGTTGCTCAAGGATACACACAAACTGAAGGCTTGGATTATGATGAAGTGTTTGCTCCAGTTGCAAGAATAGAAGCTATTAGATTGTTTTTAGCATATGCTTCATTCAAGAATTTTGTGGTATATCAGATGGATATCAAAAGTGCATTTTTGTATGGCACAATTGATGAGGAGGTTTATGTTTGTCAATCTCCTAGTTTTGAAGATCCTGATCATCCTGACAAGGTTTACAGGGTGAGGAAGGCTATGTATGGGTTGCATCAAGCTCCTAGGGCATGATATGAGTGCCTTTCTACTTATTTGATGGACAATGGGTTTAAAAAAGGGTTGATTGATAAAACTTTGTTCATTAGGAAGCACAAAGATGATATTTTATTGGTTCAGGTCTATGTAGATGACATCATCTTTGGCTCAACTAACAAGGAGCTATGCAAGGATTTTGAGAAACTTATGCATGATAAGTTTCAGATGAGTTCTATGGGAGAACTCACTTTCTTTTTTGGGCTACAGGTTCAACAAAGGACTGATGGTATCTTCATAAGTCAAGACAAGTATGTAGCAGATGTTTTGAAGAAGTTTGGGTTTCAAGATGTAAAGAGTGCTAGTACACCTATGGAGACTCAGAAATCACTACTACCAGATGATGGAAGTCCCAAGGTTGATTTGAAATTGTACAGGTCCATGATTGGATCTTTGATGTATCTCACTGCATCTAGGCCAGATATTATGTTCTCAGTATGTGTGTGTGCAAGATTTCAAGTCACACCCAATACCTCACACATGAATGCTGTTAAGAGAATCTTTAGATATCTTAAAGGTCATCCTAAACTGGGCCTTTGGTACTCTAAGGATTCCCCTTTTGATTTGGTGGCCAACACAGATAGTGACTATGCTGGTGCTAGTTTGGATAGAAAGTCTATTACTGGAGGATGTCAGTTTTTGGGAAGCAGACTAATTTCATGGCAGTGTAAAAAGCAAACTATTATGGCAAATTCTACAACTGAAGCTGAATATGTGGCTGCTGCTAGTTGTTGTGGTCAAGTTCTTTGGATTCAGAATCAATTGTTGGATTTTGGGTACAACTTTATGCATACTAAGATTTACATTGATAATAACAGTATAATTTGCATTATTAAAAATCCTATTTTACATTCTAGAACTAAACATATTGAGATAAGACATCATTTTATTAGAGATTGTAATGAGAAAAGGTTGATTCAAATGGTAAAAATCCACACTGATTTCAATGTTGCTGATCTTCTCACTAAAGCTTTTGATGTGGGGAGGTTTTAGTACCTTGTTGTTAGTATTGGAATGAGAAATCTCTAAATCTCAACTTGTTTTGTAAAAGATTGTATATGTATTGGACTGGTATTATGTGATCTTAGTATTGCTATTTTTGTTTCTAACCACGGATAGCTGTGTTCAAACCACTGTTTGTTGCTTTTTGTTCCCACTAACCATTTTGCAGATAAAAGAAAGTTGATTATAAATGCAAAAGAAGTACTGAAGTTAAATTGTTCATTCATTCAAGAAATAGTTTACAGCTTACAGCTTACAATTAACTTCAAGTGCAATTAAAAGACTAGTTCTATACATGATTTCCTACTTCTATCCTAGCTCCTATCATCTATTCCAAAAGATGGATTTGCATGACCAGTACGATGAAGAAGCTAAGGATCAAAATGGGAAGGATGGATTGATGAAAACGAAGATGATGAAGATGAATACAGTAGATGGATTTGAGATATGAGAAGTCTTCGGTTGTTCCATCTACACTTTCCACCATAAAGCATCACTCCATCTTCCTTTTACCCTTTCCCTTACCGATATGAGATGAAGCACCAAAACTTGGTGCAGAAAGACCAAGAACCACCTCTTTGTTCTTTGGAAGTGGTGGATTTTTGGCACATGGCCTTGGTTGAGGGTGAGAGGGTGAAGGTTTTGTTTTTTCTGCTTCCTCTTGAACCAATCTATTGAAGATTGGCTCCAAATGCTCAATGGAATCATCTGATCCTCTTGATGACTCACTAGGATCTACCACACTATCATCTTTCGATGAAAGAAGAGAGGGGGATTTTCTAGGTCTTGGTTCTAGTGGAGGAAGGTAAAGTCGCCATGGGTTAGAATCATCACTTGATGATGATGGTGATGATAAGGAGGAGGAGGATGTTAGATCAATGACTTCTGGTTTATTCCAACTGGGATTCCACATAGTGTTTGTGGTTGATTGTGGATTTTGGAGAAATTAGGGTTTTGGTTTTAATTGGTGTGTGTGTTATTTGGGATTTGGGGTTCTTTTATAAGAAAAGATATGGCTTATGTAAGTTAATGAGGGGAAGGTTAAATGTGGTTGAGGAGTTAATGAGATCATTGGGTTTTGAACATATATTAATACTGGAAGTTGACCATATTGACTTAGACATTAGCACTATGGCTAGACACTGATACGTCTATGGAACCACTTCTATCTATTACTAACCACTGATAACTCTCTTCTCTGTGTTTGGTTCTTGTTTGTGTCTTGCAGGTACGAAGGATAAGTGTACATTGGAGCTTGTGATGTGTTTAGTTATAAAAAAAAAATGTGTAATCCTTCATATTTTTGTGAGATCTCTCTTATTTAGACACAGATTTGCTTGCTGTAACTCTTGGTCAACTGATTGAAGTGAAACATTGTATCCACTGATAGTACGTTTCAAACCACGGATAGCAGTTCTGAAACCTTTGATAGCATGCTGCTTATTTTTGGATACTACAGGGGCTGTTTGGTAACGTTGGCGAAAGCATATTTATCTCCCCAAATCACGGATGGATAATTTAATTGGTCTTCGAATCATATTAACTTGGCGCTCTACATCCACCCTAATCACTTTACTTTGCATAATTCACAAATCTCATATCATACCCATTATCGATCACAATGGCGAATAAGTACTCCAACACACATAACCTTGTTGCTAATCTCATAAAAAAAAATCGATCTGAAGGTTTTCATCCAATGATTGATTTCCTTATTCACAGTCCTATTCACTATGCCTTAACTGTCACACCAACCATCCTTAAGGCCTATGTTCATCAGTTCTGGGGGAATGCTAAGCTTGAGGAGGTCGATGGAGTAGATGTGTTTGGCACTGTTGTAGATGGAAATGCTATTTTGGTTAATGAGGAGATTATTAGAAGGGTTTTGAAGTTTGATGATGCTGATGGTATTGATAATCTTTCAGATGTTGAGATAGTTGCTGGTTTAGAAAGGTTAGGCTATACACACAGGGGTGATAAGGTACAATTTTTTAAGAGTTTATTTTCAAAACAATGGAAGTTTTTGATTCACACCTTGTTGATGTGTATGAGTAATAAGACCACTGGGTTTAATGATTTTCCTTCTAAAATCGCTACTACTGTTATTTGTTTGTCTGATGGAAGGAAGTTTAATTGGTCTAGGATGATTTATGAGGGACTTGTACAGAACATTAGGAAGAAGGGTAAATACTATTTATATCCTAGGTTTGTTCAACTGATTGTGGAAAGTCAAATAGCAGAACCTGTTGAGCATTCTAGGGAGTATGAAGTTCATTATATGCTTCCTAAGGTTTTTGCACATATGAGGAAAAAGCCGCAGAATGTACAAATTAGGGATGTTTCTTTATTTCCACATATGCTTGCTTTGCCTGCTGATCCTGAGTTTGATGAAGAACCCACTGCTAGTACACTTCAACCCACTGATAGTACACTTGCATCCACTGTTAGTGAAACTCAACCTACTTCTAGTCAAACCCAAACCACTGTTAAACCACTTGTATGGACTCAGAGACAGAAGGGCACCAAGCTACCTCAGGCTGGTGTTAGTAGTGTTGTTCATGAGGCTGTCACATGGAGTGGAGGTGACATGATTGGAAGGGCTTCCACTACTGATTCATGCTTAGATGCTGGTCAGGATAGTGGAAACATAATTAAGACCCATCCTTTGGCAACTTCTAATGTGGAGAGTTCCTTGGAACTTAAAACAGGTGGAGGAATCCCTAGCCAACTAGCTACTCCATGGTGCATAGATGATCAGACAAGGTTTGGTGCTATGTTTACTTTATCCAAGGATTCACCTCTTGGAGCAGTTAACACAGCTCAAAGTGATGAGGATAGTTTGGAACATGAAACTGAATTGACGGATCCTAATATGGTACATAATGACTTTTCCAATGAACCACCTCTCGGACCAGTTAACACAGGTCGAAGTGAGGAGGATATTATTAAACCTTTTCATGAATTGACGGCTAAATGTGCTAAAATGGATGATACAATCTCAAGTCTTCAAGAGTTGGCTGTGTTTCAGGGTAAAGAAATTCGAAGGCTGAAGCATAGGATGTTGGTTTTGGAAAAAGTAAGAAGACCTGGGGTTGCTGTTTTAAGAACTATGAAGAGAATGAAAAAGAAGGTGGACTCTTCTCCAGCTCTGAATGTGGAGAATGTATCCAAACATGGGAGGAGTGAAGCCATGAATTCAGGGGAGGCTGTTGATGTATCTATGGAAGAACATGTTGATAGTGGAGATCAAGAATTTTTGGTATCTGATAAAGATGGGAATGAGGCAGTTCTTGAAAATTTGAAGACTGTGGTAGAAGATGAGATAGTGCAGGACACAACCACTGACAATATGTTTGCAACTACGGATAGTTTTCTTGAAACCACTGCTGCAGTGTCAGACATGACAGTTGTACCCACTGCTATCATAACCACTTCCACTATTATTACAACCATCTCTGTATCACCACCTAAACCTAAAGAAGTTGAGAAAGAAGCTGCAAGTACATTGATCAATCTGAGTAAAACCTCATTTAACCCTACATCTATCATTGCACCTGTTTCATCTATTAAATCTACTGCAATCAAATCCAAAAGAAAAAGTTTAGTTATTGGTGAACCTTTAAGGAAGAAGGTGACTCAATCAAATGTTGGAAAAGGTAAAGGAGTTGCAGAACCAGAGTTGAAGTTTAAAAGTAAAGAAGAACAGATTGCTTATGATGAAGAGTATATAAGAAAGATGTTAGCTGAAGAACAAGCAGCTTTAGAGAAAAGAAAGCAAGAAGAAGAGGAGGCTAGTCAGAAATTGTTAGCTACATGGTATGAATCACAAAACTATCTTCAAGCTTCTAATCAAATACATGATGAATATACTAAAAAAGAATGGGCATTGTTGGATGATGAGGAAAGAGCTAGACTTTTGGGTGAATGGGCAAGGAGGATCAGTAAAGAAAGGAAACAAGTTATAAGAAAGAAACCTCCTACCATTGCACAGTTGAGGAATGTACTTATGAAGATTATTAAGAATTTAGGCATTCATATTCCTGATAATCTTAATAAATGTTCTTTTGAAAGAATTCATGAGCTTTATTTGATGTGTATGAGGATTAATAATGATAGTTTCTATCCAATGAATTCTGAAAAGGAAGAAGAGTGGATTAAAGGTAATCTAAAGAGAAAATCTGAGATTCAGGAGACATCTGATTCTAAAAGACTGAAAGAGAATGAAGAAGGTAATCAAATTATCTTTTATGAGTATGAGCTTAAAGGGAGTAAAGGATGCTGTAAAATTCAAAGACTCAATAATGAAGTTTCAGAGTATAATAAAGTTTCACAGATGCTTCAGTATTTTGATAGAGATGATTTGCTGAATCTTTGGGAGCTTTATAGGAATAAGTTTGGTAATGTGCAACCAGATGATTATCATGAGAGCATGGTTTATAATCACTTGAAGATTTTGTTTGAGCCTACTCATGATGAACCTGAATGGAAAGGACTCTGCAATGGACAAGTTACAGAATGGTTTGTATATCAAACTTGTGGAGTTCATGTTTTAATTGTATCTGGAGAAGTTATTCATATGCTTGTAGAAGGTGATTATCATAAATTGAATAAGTATCCAGAAATTATTGCTCAGATGGTGAAGCCTGGTATTATCAAGATGTTGATGCCCTATGATGGTCAAGCTTACAATTTGTTGCTGAAGTATGAGAAAATTCTTAAATCTAGTAGGTGTTTGACTACATCCTCCAATTCAGATGTTTTGAGCTTAAAGGAAACTTGAGAATTCTATTTGAATGTATCAAGTTTAGGGGAGGATTGTTGGGTTTTTGGTTCCTTGGATCATGAATTATTCTAAGTGTTGGAACCACGGACAGTCTTGATGAAACCACGGATAGAAGAATGGAACCACTGCTAAAGACAAACCGTGGCTAGTAGTATTGTGGAACCACGGATAATGTAATGTAATCACTGCTAGTCTTGTATAGTCGGTTTAGTATTTTGTAATAGATAAATATGGAAAAGATATTTATCTTATAGGTTACGTATTGTATTATGTAAATGACTCTTTAGCCTATAAAAGGAAGTCCTAGGTTAGGTTAGATATACGTATGTATTATTTCTAAGGTCGATACACTTCAAGGTTGTAAAACCCTAATACTGATTAGAGTATTCGTATTAATAATAATATTGAGGTGTTGAATGTTTATTGTTCTTCTTCTTAAGATTAAGTATTAAATTCCGCGTGATACTTAATAAGTTTTTGTTTAAAGTCAGTTTCTATATTAGATCGTTTGCTCAACTGGGATCAACAATAGCCCAAGTGTTTAGTCCGTTAAACACTAACAGGTCACTGAGTGCATAGTCTCTCAGTGAGTCATCTTCAGGATACTCAGTACGAGGCGAAGAAGAAGTCTCTCCACTCAGTAAGGCGGAACTTAAAGGGTGAAGACTGAGTCAAGAAGAAGATGATGGATTCAGTGAGTAATGACAATAACTCACTGAATCCCTAAGACTCCTCTCCAACTACTTACACTGAAGACAAACTGAAGTAGAAGACTGAAGGATGTAAAGACTGAAGAAAGAGTGGGACAAGGCGGGAAAAGGTTGAATCAGATAAGACGAAGTCCTTATCAACCAAAGTCAACTTTCCCTGAATAGCAAAAGATCAGGCTCAGTGTCATCACTGAACTTAGGAAAGTAGTCTTGTCTCTTACCTAGAATAGTCTTTGTAAACAGAGACAAAATACATCAGTATTTTGTCTTCTGTATGATGTCAGTTTGTCACTTAGGAAAGAGTCAAATATCATACATGTATAAATAGCATAAGAGATGGAGTGAAAAGATTAAGCTTGTGAATTGTAAAAACACACATACACGCAAGCCATCTTTTCACTCCTCCAAATACAACTTAGTTCCTGAGATAGCTCAGTGAGCTCTAAGAGTTGTGCTCAGACTTAGCCTGAGCTTAGAGAGGAGTCACCAAACTTTGTCATTTCAATCCCAAGTACTATTCCGCAAGTACTTTGGTAACGTATTCTTTGTCGATTTATTTCTAATAAGAATATGATGTTGAAAATTACTTTGTGTGTTTTACTTATGTTAATTTCAGTCATTGTTCACTCTTAACTGTTTTTATATACTTAAATTGTTTTAAACAATAGTGAACGAGGAACAACAAGTGGTATCAGAGCCAGGTTAATTATAAAACTCGTTTTTTTAGGCCGCTCTAAAAGTTTTTAAATTAGGATCCTAAATGGCTGAAATTGATGTACCCCAACTAGTCGATAAAAAGGGTGGAGCTTATTCAGCTGTTGACCCTAGACTTGAAGTTGGCAAATTCAACAAGTAGAAAAAGCGAATGCTTTGCTATTTGATTGGGATGGAACCTTATTATATCAAGTGTATAAATGAAGGTCCATTTGTCCCAGAGACTGCTGAAGGGTTGCCCAAACCTGAAGCTCAGTGGACCCAGGATGAAAGGAGAGTGGTCAACCAGGACCAAAGACTCAAAAGTATCATAATATCTTGTCTTCCTGACGATATTATGGAGTCTGTTATAAGCTGTAGTACAGCTAAGGAAACCTGGGATGACCTATTTCATAGTCATGAAGGACCATCTAATACCAAGGAAAACAGGATAATGGACCTGAAACTTGAGTATAACACCTTCAGGGCTAAGGACTCAGAAACTCTCTCTCAAACTTACACCAGGTACAAAACTCTTTTAAATGAACTATCAAATGATGGTGTTAAGTTGTCCAAACGTGAAATCAATGTTGGTTTTGTCAACAGTCTCCCTGAGAAGTGGTTGAATTTCTCTCAGGGACTTAGGAATGCTAATCATATCCAAAATCTTGAGCTTCCTGAAATTTATAGGAAATTTGTCTATGAGGAAAACCTCACCAACAGACGATACCCTGACTTAAAGAAGTCTCAGGAAGTCAAGAAGTCCCTGACCACCACTTCATCACCAATATCAACTGCTTTCTATTCTAACAATGTTGTTCAAGTTTTTCAGGAAAATTCTGATGATGAGCCTGATGAGAGATCAAGTGAGGAGTACCTAAATGACCTGAACACTGAATTTCAGGAAAGGGCACTCCTTGCCAACTATCTAAGGTTTATAAAAAGAAACAAAGGTTTTTCAAATGCCAAAGCAAATGAGGAAACTGAATGCTTTAAGTGTCCCAAAAGAGGTCATTTTGCAAAAGACTGTTTTTCAAAACAATTTCTGAACCCTCCTATAAACCATCAGGGTCAAATCAGTCCTCAGGCTTTAGCAAATTTCAACCAAAAATCAATCAGTCTCATCAAAACTTTCAAAACAAATATGATCAAAATAAAACTGTTGATTTTGAAGCCAAGTATAAGAAAGTCAAAGCTAAGCTTGCGTTGCTCGAGGCCAGTCCCTCAGAAACAACAAAAAATGTTCAATCTGTGCAGGGTAAAAACAAAGGCCTTGTTGCTGAGACCTTCGACTGGGATGAAGAGCCAGTGTCATCAAATGATGAAATGGTGCATGTTAGTGCACTGATGGCCCTCTCAGAAGAGGACAAGCTAGCTGTTGGAAAGAATCATGCCAGAAATGGGGAATGGGTCAACATCACTATGAAGAAGGTAAATATCTTACTTTCTATGGATGATGACTCTGATTGGCAGTCTTATATGAATTATCTTAATGTTGACCTTAAGTTCGTAGAAGAGCAAAGATTAAATCTCTTTTCAAATCCAACAAGAGTCTACTCCTACTGAGACTTCAACATCCTCTGTCCCTACTGAAGCTGACCAAATTCAGCAACTTACTGAGCTTGTGAGAAAGCTGACAGAAAAGATGGATTCCATCGAAAAAGCCCCGGCCCTGATTCAATCAAGGAAACCAAGTCAGCCTCATCTAGCTCATCAAAATCAAAATCCACAAACAAACCCAAGCAGAAGTGTGAGCTGTGTCATTACACTAGTCATACCACTGACAACTGCTATAGAATCCTTTATTGCATGATCTGTAATAAGGATGATCACAGAACTGTAGACCACTTGCAGTATGTAAGCTCTGTCAGTAAAGCAAACTATACCAAAGTTGGTCATCAATATGCTTCATCCTCCAAAACAGCTCTCAAGAATAGAGCAAAACCTTTTCCTCTTTGCCCTCACTGTGGGTTTAATGATCATCATCATGATGACTATCTCATGAACACATGCTGTGATATATGTGGAAATCCAGCTCATGAAACATCCCAACATGACAGTATAATTCATGCAAAGAGAAGTACAAAACAACCCAAAATCACTGAGTCTTCCTCAGTCTCTAAATGCAAAACCTGTGGTAGCACAATGCACTCAACCACTGACCATGAGTCGATTGCAAAATTCAAAGAGACCTTGAGACCCAAGCCCACTAGCAAGTGGGTCACTAAGAGAAACTAATTCAGTTTACTACTTGTGCAGAGACACGCCAGGGAGCCCATTTGGCATCTAGACAGTGGTTGCTCAACAAGCATGACTGGTGTGAAGGAGTATCTGCACAAGTATGTAAAGGAACCAGGACCCAAGATAGTATTTGGTGATAACTCATCATGTCCCACTGAAGGTTATGGTTCAGTAAACTGCAATGGAATAGTTTTCTCTAGAATTGCTTATGTCAATGGTCTCAAATACAATCTCATTAGTGTCAGTCAACTATGTGATGATAAGTACATTGTGCAATTTAATGACAAACAAGGTACCATCTTTAATGCCAACAAGGAAGTGGTGTTGATAGCTCCAAGGAGAGATGATGTTTATGTGTTAGACATGTCAACACTCTCCCAAGATGGAACTTGTCTCTTTGCTAAAGCCACTGAAACTATCAATTGGCTGTGGCATAAGAGACTCTCACACTTAAACTTCAAAAACCTCAACAACTTGGCAAAACAAAAGAAGGTCCTTGGCTTACCATCACTGGTTTTTGCAATAGATAAACCATGCTCTGCCTGTGAAAAAGGTAAACACCACAGAGCATCATTCAAAACCAAACACAATTTCTCCATCAAAAGGTGCCTTCACCTCCTGCACATGGATCTCTTTGGACCTGTCAGTCCCAGATCAATCCAGCATGAGAAGTATACACTTGTCATTGTTGATGAGTTCTCAAGATACACTTGGGTATACGTTCTTTCAAAAAAGAGTCAGGAAGCTGATACAATAATGTCATTTATCAAGAAGATTGAAAACCAGAATGACATTACTGTTAAACAAATCAGGACTGACAATGGTACTGAGTTCAAAAATCAAGAGCTTGAGTGTTTTTGTGATGAAAAAGGAATTTCTCAAAATTTCTCATCTCCATATACCCCTAAACAAAATGGAGTTGCTGAAAGGAAAAACAGAACCCTCATTGAGGCTGCTAGAACCATGTTAAATGGCTCAGCCCTCTCCAAGCATTTCTGGACTGAAGCAGTCAAAACTGCCTGTTACACTCAAAACAAGTCAATCACTGTCAAAAGACATAATAAAACCCCATATGAGATCTTCAAAGGTAGACTTCCTAACATCAGCTATTTTCATGTGTTTGGATGTCCTGTGTTCATTCATAACCACAAGGATCATCTAGGCATGTTTGATGCAAAAGCTGATGATGGATACTTCTTAGGCTACTCACTGATCTCCAAAGCCTTCAGGGTTTTTAACACAAGGAGACAACAAGTTGAGGAAACCTTTCATGTCACCTTTGATGAAAGTGCTGAAAGCATCAGGTTCACCAACACCTCAGTGGAGGAAATAGGAATTGATAACTCATCAAGATATCCTCCTGATGAGTACAACACTGAATTTAATTCCTCATATCAAGCTGATGCTGACATCTCATATTATGTCTTACCTCACAACCTACCCCAACCAACTATCAGTGAGTTCATTGATAATCAGTCAGTCCCTGCTGGGATAGGAAACACTGATCCAAATGATCAGGAACCTGAAACTCATGAACCTCAACCTGAGCTAGACATCTCTACAGATGATCTAAATGATTCTGTGACTCTTGCACCTAAACCCACATCTGAACTCCAAGTGACATCATCAAGCTCAGATCCCAGACCACAAAGTAAGTGGACAAGAACTCAGGACATTGAGCTTGTAAACATCATTGGTGAACCCACTGAGGGCATGCTCACTAGAAGCATGGCTGCTAATCTAACTACAGCTTCAGCCAATGAATGTCTATATGCTGATTACCTATCAGATATAGAAACTAAAAGTGTCACTGAGGCTCTAAAACACTCAAGCTGGGTTCAGGCTATGCAAGAAGAACTGCAACAGTTTGATAAAAACAAGGTCATGACCTTGATCAAATGTCCTCAGGATGTAGTAGTCATTGGAATGAAGTGGGTTTTCAAAAAACAAAACTGATGAAAATGGCACTATCATTAAAAACAAAGCTAGACTTGTAGCCAAAGGTTACAGTCAACAAGAAGGCATTGACTATGATGAGACATTTGCTCCTGTTGCAAGAATGGAAGCCATCAGGATCTTCCTTGCATATGCAACATACATGAACTTCAGGGTCTACCAAATGGATGTTAAAAGTGCATTCTTAAACGGTGATCTCAAGGAAGATGTGTATGTTCAGCAACCTCCAGGCTTTGAGAGTAGTGAATTCCCTGACTATGTCTGCAAGCTTGACAAAGCCCTCTATGGACTTAAACAAGCTCCCAGGGCATGGTATGAAACTCTCTCAACCTTCCTGATACAAAACAAGTTTGTCAGAGGAAAGATAGACAACACACTGTTTGTCTATAGAACCCAACAGGATGTGATACTTGTCTAAGTGTATGTTGATGACATCATCTTTGGCTCAACAAACTACAAACTTTGCAAACAGTTTGAAAAACTGATGACAAAGAAGTTTGAAATGAGCATGATGGGGGAACTCACATACTTTCTTGGACTACAAATCAGGAAAACTGATAAAGGAATATCCATCAGTCAAGAGAAATACACCAGAAATCTCTTGAAGGAGTATGAGATATCTGACTGTGCCTCAGTGAAGACTCCAATGGTCCTACCTAACAACCTTGGACCTGATCTCACTGGCAAATAAGTAAATCAAACCCATTTCAGAGGGATTGTTGGCTCACTGATGTATCTAACTGCTACTAGACCAGACATACAATTTTCAGTCTGTCTAATAGCAAGATATCAGTCCAATCCCAAAGAATCTCACCTTACTGCAGCCAAAAGAATACTCAGGTACCTGAAGGGAACCCCAAACCTTGGACTCCATTATCCAAAATTCTCAAGGTTTGATCTCAAGGGTTACTCTGATTCTGATTATGCTGGCTGCAACATGGATAGAAAAAGTACCTCAGGGTCCTGTCAATTTCTTGGAGGAAAACTGGTCTGTTGGAGTGCTAAAAAGCAACAATCAGTGGCTATGTCCTCAGCTGAAGCTGAATATGTAGCTGCAGCAGGATGTTGTGCCAATGTATCATGGATGAAAAATCAACTCAGTGACTATGACATCCATTACAAAATGGTGCCCATCTTCTGTGATAACACCAGTGCTATTGCAATCTCCAACAACCCTGTCCTCCACCAAAGAACCAAACACATTGATATCAGATATCACTTCATCAGGGATCACATAATGAAAGGAGACATTGAACTTCATTTCATCCCTACTGAATATCAACTGGCTGATATCTTCACCAAACCCTTGGATGAACCTACCTTCAGGAGACTGAAAGCTGAATTGGGAATGCTTGACATTGAAAGTCAAGTATCTGAAAACCAATCTCAGTAAGTTCTCTGAAATGGTTCATCCTCCCTGAACATCCAAAACAAACCTCTCACTGAATGAGTAAGACTCATTCAGGGTCCCTGCCATTTGACAAAGAGCATTGATTGGGTAACTAAATGATCCAAGTATCAGTTACTTAAATGTCCTAGGTTGGTAACTATGCTAATTTAATATAGGAATATATGTCTCTTTGTCTTACTGTCATCCCACTTGGCATTTAATGCCTCTCACAAAAATATCAAATTGATATTTTATCTCTGCAAAAGTGCACTTTTACTGTGCACTGCAACTGTTCCCTTGAAAAACGGGATTTTACTACGGGTAATGGAGTGGTAGCATTAAATGAGGAAATTCAAACGTTTTTCAAAAACCGACTCTTAATATTCCCATTTGTGCACAAAACACCCTTCTCACCACTCTATAAATACCCTCCTCCTAAACAAACACACACACACACAAATTATTTTCTGCAACAAAACTCTGTCAAAATCATTTCAAAATCCAGAAATATTTGTGTGTTCTTAAAAAACTCTTCAAACCTCTTTTGGAAAACCCTTATTGTAATCATTTACAAAAGTTTTTCATCACAAAACTTGAGAGATCTAAAAACCTTGATTATTCTAGTAAAAAAAAAATATTTTCAAAAACCCTAAAATCTTTAATGGAAATGGCTAGAACACAATCTCTCCAGTTTGCTTCTCAGTGGGTAGGGGATCTTACAAATGTTGAATTTAAAACTAATAATGTCATAGGAAACTTTGAATACCATGAAACTGTCCCAGCCAACAAAGACATTATGAAATTTTTGTTTAATTGCCCACTAAAAACGGCCTTTGTTTAGTGTCCCTCCATTGTTTACCAAAATCTCCTCAGGGAGTTTTGGGCAACAGCCAAGGCCTATGACCCGACACCCTCTACTGATGAGAACAACCTCAGACCTCTCAGGGAATATCTCATCAGATTCAGTCTTCACGGGGGGCAACAACGATTCACCCTGGATTACAAAATGTTTTGCACTTCAACATGGTTGGATTACAACAAAGGAGTTTATGTCGCCCATCCTGAACCCTCCACGGTGAAGGATGGGTTAAAACAAATCGTTTTAGATCAAAAGTTTTTGGACAGAACCCTAGTCACCAAGAGTTCGTTTCCCGTGGCTTGGAGGATCCTATTTACATTTGTGATTCAGGTCCTCGGCGGGAATCACTCATCAACTGAACAAGTTAACTCTATTCAGTTGATGATGGCATACTGCCTGATGAATTGGGTCACTGTCGACATAGGGGAGATCATTTACAGTGATCTCGTAACCAAGCTACAGAGCAAAACTAGGACGAAATACGTTTCGTATCCTAGGTTTGTCTCTTGCGCTTTACAAGTGTTACTGGGTTCAAATTATCCTCAGGAATAAAAATTTGGTGCTTTACCAGGCATCCTGAGCCAGTGAAATTTTCAAAAAGACCCATCCCTTGTCACTCCTATTGAATTGATGGCCCATATGGTTGCTGTAAACAACCAGGAGGGATCAGTGTCTCCAAACCCTGCTCCTAAAATGAGAAAGGGGAAGTCTCAGACTGGGACTAAGCCTAAACCCAAGTCCCAGGGCCCTGAGGCTTCAGGAACACAGCCTAAAAGGCACAAAAAGCCCGAGATTAAAAAGACACCCACTGATGACCAGGCAACATCCACCCCCGTGACAAAGAAGGAAACTGATACATCACAGTCAGTGCCCTTGGTCACAACTACTACTCCCCAAGATCCAGAGGGAAACAAACAACCCGCTGGTAGGGGAGCGCCTTCCACAACGCCCAGTGATGATATTAGCAAATCCAAGCCTTTGTCTGAGGGCACACTGATCGATCCCAAAGACTTAGAGGGAATGATACAACCCCCCGATAAGGATACAACTATCACTGATTCCGCCAAAGGCACTGGAAAACTCCTACCAGTGTCTCAGGGGTCACTGGGGGATAAAGACTCGGAGGGAAAGAAACAACCCGCCGATACGGAACCCACAACCAATCCTGACTCCAGCGAAGGCACTGGGAAACGCCCACCAGTGTCCGAGGGGTCAACGGGGGACAAAGACTTAGAGGGAAACATACCACCCGCTGATATGGAACCCATCACCAACCCCCTGTTAACCGTTGCTGATGTTACTGGAATACTCTTTTCGGAAGATGAGCTTGCTGAAACTGATGATGAACTTTTATCAGCTGGGGAAGAAGTGGACGCTGAGGTTCAAGCTGAACAAGAGTCTCAGCCTGATCCACAGGAACATACTGAATCACCATTCCAGCATGACAATGATGACTCCTCTTCCTCCACTGATGAATTTGAAAGATTTGATAATGTTCTCCCACTTACTAAAAGGCAGCTTGTTCAGTGGATCACCAAAGCTTCAAGAAGGTTATACTCTGGGGTCACTGAAACACTGTGGGAACAACACACTAAGGTTGCTGCCAGTTACGCTGATCTTAAATCTGATGTGCTCACCTTCAATGAAAATGTTCACGAACACATGGATCTTATGTATCAACAGATTGACGAACAGAATACAAACCTGGGTAAGATTCAAGAGTATCTTCAGAAGTGTGGCTCATCGATTGATGATATCAAGGAGACTGTCAAGGAGGACCCATCACTCAATTCTAAAGTACTGGAAGCCACTGAAGTTTATATGAAAAATTCCTTTATATGAAAAATTCCTCCCGTCTCACTGACCTGGTTGATATGCTTCAATCTGCCAATGTTCAGGGCCAACAGAGTTCTGTTCAGTCTCTACAATCTACATTGGGCTCTCTTGATGCTCAGGTGGCTAATCTGGCTAAGGCATCATCCTCCATGGCTTGGAATCTTGGGCCTCGGATGACAGCCTTGGAATTATCTCATGCTAACTTGGAAGCAAAGGTCACTGGTATTCAAACTGACACATCAGACATCAAGGCAATGATCTCTGAAATTTATCAGGCCTTCAAGGGTCAAGCGGCTCCGTCCCCCTCAGCACCAACTCCAACTCTCGCCCTCACTGACGCTCCGGCAACAGTTGAGGGGGAGAATATTGCTGAAGAAACTCCTTCTCACACTGAGGGGGAGCCAACACCAACAACATCAGTGGCTCAAATCTCATCATCACCACCAGTCTCATCAACACATATCTCATCAATCCCACCAACAACATCAACAACAACAACACTGACAGTAATCACACCAATAACAACAACACCACCACCCCTGGTAGCAACTTCATCTTCCTCAGGCCAAGACAAAGGAAAAGGCAAAATGACAACTCCTGAGCCTGAGAAGATTCCCTTTAAAATCGGCAACACCATGTACCTACTCACACCACAATAGCTAAGTGCTCACCTTGCTAAGGAGGAAAGAAAAAAGAAACTTGCTGAAGAAGAAATAAAGAGCAGAGAAGCACTGGTACAAGTAGTTGCTGAGGAAGCTGAAAATATTAGGATAGATGCAAAGAAGCTTGAAAAGGGTCAGGCAGGACAAAAGTTCAAGGAAGCTCAGGCTGCTCAGATGGCAGAAATGAGAAAACAGTTGGAAGAAAAGAAGAAGAAAACTAAAGCCATCAGGCAAAGCAGAATTGAGCATTACAACTGGACAATGACAAGCCGAAGGCTTCCTGAAAAGATCACAGATGTCAGAATCATCCCCAATACCAAACCACTGGCCATGAAATTTTACAGAGGGGTTGATAAAAGACACTTCGAGGTTCATGATCCCCTCAAATTCACTGACTTTGGGATCACTGAACTCGATGAGCTTGGTCCAATTATTGAAAAGAAAAAGAATGCGGTGGTTAAGGACCTGATGAAGATGCTCAGTAAAAGATATAAAAGACTGAGAGATTGTCCAGCCCAACTGGGAATTCAGCCCGCCTTAACTGCACCTCAAGGATCTCAACCACAATCATCCACGGGCAAAAGGAAGAGAGTTGAGTTCCAACCTGAAATAAAAGTACCTGGACTGGAATGCAACAGGGAGCTACCTGAAGGTGCTAAGTTTGTGAACTGTCTAGTGATCGAGAAGCCTGAAAGAGGGCTATTCCACATTGATGTCTATGGAAACCCTGCTTTTCAAAGATGGAGTGATATTGATCAGGCTGGTGTAGCTGCAATGCTGAGCTACATACCAGTGGCCTCTCAGATCCAAACCCCAGCAAACATCAGGTTCTGCCAATACCTGAATGCCAAGATAAGAGACCATCCTGACAGAGAAACACTCATCACCAAGAAAAGTCAAGCTTGAAGCATTGGGAATCCATCTGAACTGACATCATTTTGTCTTATCTTTTGTACTAGTGATAGGAACTATGTAATCTGATCAATAAAAGATGTATGTTTTGTTCATTTACTCAGTGTTCCTTATTGTATTCATTAATACATTCAGTGTAAGAAGAAGCCATTTGCTCACTTACACTGATCAACCACTTAGGCTATTTGTATATCCAAATAGGGGGAGACTGTTGGGTTCAGTAAATACCCAAACCCCTTAATCTAGGATTTGAATAGAAAATAGCCCAAGTGTTTAGTCCGTTAAACACTAACAGGTCACTGAGTGCATAGTCTCTCAGTGAGTCATCTTCAGGATACTCAGTACGAGGCGAAGAAGAAGTCTCTCCACTCAGTAAGGCGGAAATTAAAGGGTGAAGACTGAGTCAAGAAGAAGATGATGGATTCAGTGAGTAATGACAATAACTCACTGAATCCCTAAGACTCCTCTCCAACTACTTACACTGAAGACAAACTGAAGTAGAAGACTGAAGGATGTAAAGACTGAAGAAAGAGCGGGACAAGGCGGGAAAAGGTTGAATCAGATAAGACAAAGTCCTTATCAACCAAAGTCAACTTTCCCTGAATAGAAAAAGATCAGGCTCAGTGTCATCAATGAACTTAGGAAAGTAGTCTTGTCTCTTACCTAGAATAGTCTTTGTAAACAGAGACAAAATACATCAGTATTTTGTCTTCTGTATGATGTCAGTTTGTCACTTAGGAAAAAGTCAAATATCATACATGTATAAATAGCATAAGAGATGGAGTGAAAAGATTAAGCTTGTGAATTGTAAAAACACACATACACGCAAGCCATCTTTTCACTCCTCCAAATACAACTTTGTTCTTGAGATAGCTCAGTGAGCTCTAAGAGTTGTGCTCAGACTTAGCCTGAGCTTAGAGAGGAGTCACCAAACTTTGTCATTTCAATCCCAAGTACTATTCCGCAAGTACTTAGGTAACGTATTCTTTGTTGATTTATTTCTAATAAGAATATGATGTTGAAAATTACTTTGTGTGTTTTACTTATGTTAATTTCAGTCATTGTTCATTCTTAACTGTTTTTATATACTGAAATTGTTTTAAACAATAGTGAACGGGGAACAACAAAAAAGACCAAAAATATTGTTTTCTCAAGACATGTCTTCTGGTATCGATAACATCTACGGTCTTAGAAATATCATTCAATAATGGCACGGGACTTTAGATGAATTTCGAACAGAAGGTATAAATATTCTTTTCTAATCATGTCTTAAAAAAAATGGCTTACAGTTATTTCAGACTGTAACCTGCGCTTCAAAAATGGCTTGCTATTATTTCTGATAGCAACCCGTTCTTCAAGGAAGGAAAGTGCTGCGCTAAAACAATTTTCTTAAATCTCGTGCACTTATCCTAAAACAAAACAAGGAAAGCATGTCGTCAAAAAGACTGCTGTTCCTACACAAATATTTTTCCGTCTAAAATTCTTCAGAAAAATATTTGTTGTATTCAAAAAAATGGTGAAAAATGAGTTGCTTGAAAACAATAAGATTAAGAGTTTTTATTAAATTTGCAAACTCAATCAATGACTTCAGCGCTTTTAAAATTCTCAGAAAATGAGTCATTGATTGAGGGGGAGAATGTTTTTCAAATTTATATCATCTATCAAACTTATCTAATTATCCTAATGTGCTTAATTATAAATGATGTTAACCTATGTTGAAGGACTAGGTGCCTAGGATATGATTGTTAGGATTAGATGATTAGAGTTTGATAAACACATTATTCCCATACATTTGAATGATCTGATTGATATGTTGAATTGACTTTTATTAGTCGATTGTTGTTATGGGTGATGTCGACCACCATATATCTGTATGTGTGTTCACTAACGTATGCAGGTATATTGGTTATAAGAATGTTCCCAATCCGGATCCCAAAAATGAAGATGATTGGATGCCGAAAGGAAAGGGTAACTATATCTTGGGTTGACAAATGAAGAAACGGAGCTTAATTGGACTTCTATATAGAGTTGGCATAAATGCAACGTAAGAGGTCTCACTGCATCAGCAGATGGTTTTATTCATCAGCAAATGAAGAAACAGAGCTTAATTTGACCTCAGTTGGCATTAAAATGCAACGTAAGAAGTCTCACTGCTTCAGCAACAACATAAGCTTCTCAACCACCTAACGTGTCTTTGTGCAGGATAATTGTGATGATACCATTTTTTAAACAATTTTTTAAATAATATTGTTTTGAAAAATGGAAAAATATTGTTTTTGAAAATAAATTGGACTTAATTTTGAAAATCACCGGACTTCTTTTTATCAAAACCTAAGTCACTCAATTATCGACTTCGGTCATCGATTGAGGGGGAGAGTGATTTAAAGTAAAATATTTTCAAATGATATTTCTTTATAAAAGTTCCGGTTTGTACGTTAAAATGTGGTGATCTAAAGATTTAATGTTATGTCATGGTATGATTTCCTTTAAAACTCAAAGATCTGTCAAAATGAAATTTTTTCTGTTCTTGTTTGATTGTGAAATTGTTTTATTTTACTTAAAGATCTCTTAAAACAATCATACCTAACACTAACAATATTTAATGCCTTAAATTGTTCCTTATCTGTCATTTTTCAAAAATTAAATCATGCCACGTCTTTCCCCAAACTTTTCTAAATAATTTTAATCAATTGGGATCACAAATCTCAATTGGTTTGAAAGTTTTGATCAGGGGAGAAATTGTGATTTAAATCTCAAATCTGTTTTAATGGAATTGGTTTTAGTCCTTCAAAGGCACTCCTGCCTCCATGTGCCAAACGATTTCAATATACATAATGCACATGTAGAGGGGGAGCATTTATCCAAAAACAAGATGAGTATTTAAACCAGGCACATATTCTCCCATGTTTTTCTAAACCTAATTAAATCACTTGAGATCCAAAATCTCAAAGGATTTGATATTTTTGATCGGGGGAGAATTTGTGATTTAATAATGAAATTTGATAAAAGGTGATTGTTTGATTCAATTGTGCAGGCTGCTCTCTCATATGTGTTAAACGCTTTTGAATCTTGAAGCACATATTGAGGGGGAGCATTTCAAATGAAAATAAACTATCGAGGTACAAAAGCTTTTATGCTTTAACATAAAGTACCTTGATTGAGTTTTTTAAATGGTTTTCTTAATGGTTTTTATGATGGGTTATGGGTCAAAGAAGTTACTAAAGTTTGCTCCAAAGTTCACCTAAGTTACTATAGTTTTTTTCGTTACAAAGAGGTAACTTAAGTAAACGGGTTTGTCATTTGGGTTACTCAAAGATTAAAAATGTTACATAAATGTTACTGCGAGGGTGGGCAACCGGCTGATTACCGGTTCCCCTTGTCCACGTCAGCACCATAGTTTAAAATGTTACAAGGAAGTTACTATAGTTTACGGGTTTATTAAATAGGTTACTGAACCTTAAAAAAAACTACTAAGCGTTCTTTTTTTTTTTTTTTTTTTTTTTTTTTTTTTTTTTTTTTTTGCATTTTTCTCCTTCGCATATCTTTGTATATTTTCGTACATTTCTATCCGTTTTTATACGTTTATGAATGTTTTTCTCTCTTGTCATACTTTCTTTACATTGTTTTACGTTTATGTACGTTTTTCTCTCTTGTCGTACGTTTTTCTCCAGTTTCGTACGTTTTTGTCCATTTTTGTACGTTTTCATCTATTTTTCGTTTATTTTCATACGTTTTCATAGGTTTTCATAATTTTTTTATTACATTTGTGTGCGCATTTGTATGCTTGTGTACGTTTCTTACATCTTTTTACGTTTTCATACTAGTTTTATGGTTTTCTACACCTTTGTATGTTTTATACGTTTGTATGTTTTATACTTGTTATGTTTTATACGTATGTAAAAATGTGTATAAATAAACAAAATCGTATGAAAACGGAAAAAACGTAAGAAAAACAGAAAAAAATGTCTGAAAACGAAAAAAAGTGAGAAAAGCAGATAAAAACGTAAGAAAAACTTACGAAAACGTAATAAACTGGGCGAAAAGGTATAAAATGGACAAACACATATAAAAGCGGAAAAAACGGACAAAAACGTAAGAAAAATGGACAAAAACGTATGAAAACGGAAAAACGTAAGAAAAACGGACAAAACGTAAGAAAAATGGATGAAAGTGTAAGAAAATAGGCGAAAACGTATAAAAACGAACGAAAACGTATAAAAACGTATGAAAACAGAAAACCCGTAAAAAAATGGGTCAAAAACGTAAGAAAAACGGACAAAAATGTATGAAAACCAAATTTTGAGTTAAGTATAAACGGTCGTTAGGATAAAGGACTAACAGTGCAAATGGGTTTTGCAAATGGCCGTTAGCTAACGGAAAAAACTAACGACAATTAGTCTGAGGGACCATTTTTGAAATTAACGAAAAAAAAAACCTATAGTAGAAGGTTAAAACATACAGAGTAACTTATATAACCGGTGACCAAACTTAAGTAACCTCTTTGTAACGAAAAAAACTATAGTAACTTAGGTGAACTTTGGAGCAAACTTTAGTAACTTCTTTGACCCATAACCCTTTTTATGATCGTGGATGTGCTTCAAAAGAACTCTTTCCTCTATGTGATAAAATGATTTCAAATATCCTATGCACATATTGAGGGGGAGAATTTTACCAAGAAAATCAAATGGCTTTTTCCATAGAAATTGTGATCAAGAATTTAGTTCAAAAGAACTCTTGCCTCCATGTGCTAAACAATTTATAAAATCATATGCACATGTTGAGGGGGAGCATTTCTTAAAGATCAAAACAATTAAGGTACAAAATGCTTTGATATTATATCACAAGTACCTTGATTGATTTTTCCAAATGATTTTTCAATTGGTTTCAAGAAAGAAAAGAACAATACCAAAAGACCAACCAATTTACTTTATGCATGGCGATATAAGGATGGTTAGGTTAGGTATTCGTTCCCATGATCCCGCCAGAGCCGGAGGGATCTACCCAGGGATAATCCACTAGTTAGTGTAGAAGTCCTTAGGTATGATGATAAAAGGAGAAAAATGAGATATGGGAAGAGTGCGGACTGAGACTGAGCTAGTACTGGAATAAACCCAACAAGGTTCTGGTTATGAAGTCTTGGTAAGCACTTAAGGGGTTGAAGAATGAAAAATAATTGAATGTGAAAAAAGGTGAAAAGAAATAGCCCTCCATTTATTCAACCTTAGGGCAGAAACCGGGTTCAATTCATATGCTACTGGTGGTTACCAAGGTAACATCGGTATTGAAGACAAGACGTCATGGACCCACTGAAGCTAGTACTGGAATAAACCCAACAAGGTTCTGGTTATGAAGTCTTGGTAAGCACTTAAGGGATTGAAGAATGAAAAATAATTGAATGTGAAAAAAGGTGAAAAGAAATAGCCCTCCATTTATTCAACCTTAGGGCAAAAACCGGGTTCAATTCATATGCTACTGGTGGTTACCAAGGTAACATCGGTATTGAAGACAAGACGTCATGGACCCACTGAAGCACTGCACTACAACTTCCCAAGCCACTCAAGTTGCTCTTAAAAGGGCTTGTTTCATTCTCACGGGGAACTGACATTATCTATCGACTTTCTCTTAGAGTTTGTTGATATTAAATAAGGAGACCCTCTCCCAAGTCTCCGGCACAGGAACCAAATATGCACAATTGAGTCTAGAGCCACGAGATCAATCTCTTTAGGACACTTTCAATGAAGACTCTCTGTTTCACGCAATATGGAAAGAGAGATTTTATCTTATGAGTCCTACGCATTATCCTTGTGGTATTGCCAGAACATCTGAGTGATATGCAAACATATTCACAATGAAGATGGAAAGCCTTCTGGAGCCAACATCGATCAAACTCCTGGTGGGTGGCATGTGAGATCTATCCAACAGATCAACCATGTGATAACTGAACGGAAACGATGGGGCGATTCAATCTGTTGAATCAATCCTGGTTCAGGTTATGCATTGACGGATACCTTTGAAAAACTGGTCGTTGTGCTCAAAAATTTTTTTCTTTAGCACATCGACTGTGTACTAATATTTCAAAATAAAAGGTGTTTATGATTGATAATTGATTTTCATTAAAACCTTCGTGTATTGCCAAAACAATTTCTATTAAGCAATACGCGATTGTTTTTCAAATCAATTTTTCATCAATTAGTGAATCTCAATTCGTTGGTTCACTCACTCCGTGTTGTCTTCTTTGAGACGTTCCGGTTTGAGAACGGCTAGAACAGCTGCGAAACCCTGTCAAGGAGATTCTTCGGAATTATACCTGATCACAGGCAGTACTTGTACTGATCAATGGGGAACCGTGGTCCGTGTACCTCAATTCAACGAAAGTGATCAAAGACACTTTCGTGTGTTTTATTGGTAACTGTTGTTTGCAGGTACATTTGGACGATTGCAGCTGATCAGAATTGAGAAGTCAATCCAAAGCCACATGCTCACAACATCCACTCTTAATTGAAGAAGTCATGATTTGTGCATATCTACAGAACCTGGCTCTGATATTTTTATACTATGCTTCTCCTACGCTGCTGCAAATATCATGAACCAGTAAAGCTTCCGCTACTCTGATGAAAAGATGTCATGATCCAAAAAGTGTGAGCATGTCGGTCCGAAAGTCACAACTTCACATGATGGCAACACAATAAAGGGTGATCCAGAGATTTACTGTGGCTGATGATCTCAATTAAAGCTCGAAGATCATCAAAGATGTGGATCAGTATAAAGGCCTCCACTTAAAGTACAAAGTTATCGGACTTTAAAGAATCACTGCTAAAGCACAAAGATGCAGATGTTGAAGAATTAAATGTCTACGAGCTCAAGACTAAAGATTAAATAGAATGCTAGGATTCGAAATGTAAAACGTGGGGTGGCCTCCCTTAGGGGGAGATTGTTAGGAATTAGAAAATTCCATAGTGAAGTATCGGTCACCCCGAATATAATCTAGCATAAGTTAGCTAGTAGACATTACATTATTTACTAGTTATTTAGTTAGTTCTTTAGTTTAGTGCAACACCATGGAGGAAGGACGGGTCTTTACCCACTGTATGCCTGATCCACAGTCCGAAGGAGGACGTTTAGTATGTAACTATAAATACCCTCTACCTCCCAAGGTAGAGGGTTGGACCTTTCACTCAATCTAATATTCTTTCTTTTGTTACTTTCTCTCTCTAGAAAGGCTCCCACACTACTTTCTCTCTCTAAATTACTTCATCTCATTCGAACCATACTTTGATTTGTTATGTGTTTATGAAATCCAATATCCTACATCTTTCGACCAGGAAGTGCCAAAAATAACACCAAGATAAACCTTAGAACAACTCTTGGATTCGACAATGCAAGTTAAGGTTAAAAGGTGGGAAAGTCGGATCAAAACCCTAATAGCGATTAGGGTTGTAATCGGCTGGAAAAAGGTGAGAACAAGGTGTGTTGTCCTGCAGTGAATAGTATGTATCTCTCGTATAGAATGAGCTAGGGTAAGGGTGATTATATAGCCTCAAAACCCCTAGCACACATGGGCTCAAACTTGGTCAACAAGGTAGCTTACTTCCCATATTCATTCAGAACTACACTAGGCCAAAACCTACCCACAACATCTCCATGGACTGGCCACATGGGCTTGGGGTAAGTGCAAATCGGGTCTAGTGTTTCTTGGGTCAAAGTCGGACAAGAGCCAGTTAGATCCTATAAAGAACTGCTTATTCCGGCCAAGAACCAGTTAAGAACTGACTATTCTGGCCAAGAACCAGTAGGAACCAGTTAGAACCAGTTAAGAACCAGCTATTCCGGCGAATATCCATTTAGAACAAGTTAAGAACCGACAATTTTGGCCACGAACCAGTTAGATCCAGATAGGAACCAACTATTCCAGCCTAGAACCAGTTAGATCCAGCTAAGAATTTCCTCTTTCAGCCAAGATCCAGTTGGAACCAGTTAGAAACAGTTAAGAACTGTCTATTCCGGCCAAGAACCAGTTAAGAATCGGTCATTCCGGCCAAGAGCCAGTTAAGAACCAACTTCTCTGGCCAATAACCAGTTAGATCCAAAAAGGAACCAGCTATTCCGGCCTAGAACCAGTTAGATCCAGCTATGAACAACCTATTTCGGCCAAGAGCCAGTAGGAACCAGCTATTCCGGCCAATAACTAGTTAGATCCATCACTACACAAGTTAATTCCAAAAAAAGAAAAAACTAAATTATTTTGGCGAGAAAATTTGATTAAAATTTAAATTAGGGGAGACTAAACGTTAAATTTTTACGCGAGATTCAAATTTTGTTTTAACTGTGAACCGGCTAAGAACCAGCTACCCGGGACAAGAACCAGTAAGATTTGGCTAAGAACCGGCTCTTCAGGCCAAGTAGATCCAGCTAAGAACTATCTATTCCAGCCAAGAACCAGTTAGATCCAGCCAAGATCTGGTTATTCCGACCAAGAATTAGTTAAGAACCGGTTATTCTGGCCAAGAACGAGTTAGATCCGGATAGGAACCTGCTATTCCGGCCAAGAACCAGATAGATCCAGCTAAGAACTACCTATTCCGGCCAAGAACCAGTTAAGAACCAGCTATTCCGGCCAATAACCAGTTAGAACAAGTTAATAATCGACTATTTTGGCCAAGAACCAGTTAGATCCAGATAGGAACCAGTTATTCCGGCCTATAACCAGTAGGAACCAATTAGAACTATATAAGAACCGGATATTTCGGCCAAGAACCAGTTAGAACCAGTTAAGAACCAGCTATTTCGGCCAATAACCAGTTAGATCCAAATAGGAACGAGCTATTCCGAACAAGAGCCAGTTAGATCCTACGAAGAACTGCCTATTCCGGCCAAGAACCAGTTAGAACCAGTTAAGAACCGACTATTTCGACCAAGAACCAGTTGGAACCAGTTAGAACAAGTTAAGAACCAGCTATTCCGACCAATATCCAGTTAGAACAAGTTAAGAATCAATTATTTTGGCCAAGAATCAGTTAGATCCAGATAGGAAACCAGCTATTCCAGCCTAGAACCAATTAGATCCATCTATGAATTGCCCATTTCGGCCAAGAACCAGTTGAAACCAGTGAGAAACAGTTAAGAACTGGCTATTCTGGCCAAGAACCAGTTAGATCCAGCTATCAACAACCTATTTCGGCCAAGAACCAGTAGGAACCAGCTATGCCGACCAATAACTAGTTAGATCCATCACTACACAAGTTAATTCCAAAAAAAAGAAAAAAAAAATTATTTTAGCGAGAAAATTTGGGTAAAATTTAAATTTTTGAGGAGACTAAACGTTAAATTTTTACGAGAGATTCAAATTTTGTTTTAACTGTGAACCGGCTAAGAACCAGTTATTCGGGACAAGAACCAGTTAGATTTGGCTAAGAACCGGCTCTTCAGGCCAAGTAGGTCCAACTAAGAACTATCTATTCCAGCTAAGAACCAGTTAGATCCAGCCAAGATCTGGTTATTCCGGCCAAGAACTAGTTAAGAACCGGCTATTCTGGCCAAGAACGAGTTGGATCTGGATAAGAACCTGCTATTCCGGCCAAGAACCAGTTAGATCCAGTCAAGAACTGCCTATTCTGACCAAGAACCAGCTAGAACCTGTTAAGAACCAGTTATTCCGGCCAATAACCAGTTAGAACTAGTTAAGAATCGACTATTTTTGCCAAAAAACAGTTAGATCTAGATAGGAACCAACTATTCCGGCCTAAAAATAGTAGGAACCAGTTAAAACTAGTTAAAAACCGGATATTTCGGCCAAAAACCAGTTAAGAACCAGCTTTTTTGGCCAATAACCAGTTAGATCCAATTAGGAACGAGCTATTCCGGACAAGACCCAGTTAGATCCTACAAAGAACTGCCTATTCCGGCCAAGAACCAGTTAGAACCAATTAAGAACCGACTATTCCGGCGAAGAACTAATAGGAACCAGTTAGAACCAGTTAAGAACCAGCTATTCCGGCCAATATCCAGTTAGAACAAGTTAAGAACCGATTATTTCGGCCAAGAACCAGTAGGAACCTGTTAGAACTTGTTAAGAACCGGATATTCCGACCAAGAACCATTAAGAACCAGTTATTCCAACCAATAATCCGTTAGATCCAAATAGGAACCAGCTATTCCGGCGAAGAACCAGTTAGATCCAGCTAAGAACTGCCTATTCCGGCCGAGAACCAATAGGAACCAGTTAGAACCAGTTAAGAACCGGCTTTTCCGGCCAAGAATCCGTAGGAACCGGTTAGAACCAGTTAAGAACCAGCTATTCCAGCCAATAACCAGTTAGAACCAGTTAAGAATCGACTATTTTGGCTAACAACCAGTTAGATCCAGATATGAACCAGCTATTCCGGCCTAAATCCAGTAGGAACCAGTTAGAACTAGTTAGGAACCGGATATTCTGGCCAAGAACCAGATAAAACCAGTTAAGAACAAGCTATTTCGGCCAATAACCAGTTAGATTCAAATAGGAACCAGCAATTCCGGACAAGAACCAGTTAGATCCTATAAAGAACTACCTATTTCAGCAAAGAACTAGTTATAAACCGGCTATTCCGGCCAAAAATCAGTAGGAACCATTTAACAACCTCTTATTCCGGCAAATATCCAGTTAGAACCAGTTAAGAACCGACCATTTTGGCCAAGAACCAGTTAGATCCAGATAGGTACCAGCTATTCCAGCCTAGAAACAGTTAGATCCAACAAAGAATAACCTATTTCAGCCAATAACCAATTGGAACCAGTTAGAAACAATTAACTGGCTATTCCGGCCAAGAACCAGTAGAAACCAATTAAGAACCGATTATTCCGGCCAAGAGCCAGTTAGAACCAGTTAAGAACCAAATTCTCCGCCCAATAATCAGTTAGATCCAAATAGGAACCAGCTATTCCTGCCAAGAACCACTTAGATCCAGCTATGAACAACCTATTCTGGCCAAGAACCAGTAGGAACCAGCTATTTGGCCAATAACTAGTTATATCCATCACTACACAAGTTAGTTCCAAAAACAAGAAAAAAAAATTATTTTGGCGAGAAAATTTGAGTAAAATTTAAATTTTAGGGGAGACTAAACGTTAAATTTTTACGCGAGATTCAAATTTTGTTTTAACTGTGAACCGGCTAAGAACCAGCTATTCGGGACAAGAAACCAGTTAGATTTGGCTTAGAACCGACTTTTCAGGCCAAGTAGATCCAGCTAAGAACTATCTATTCCAGCCAAGAACTAGTTAGATCCTGCCAAGATCTGGTTATTCCGGCCAAGAACTAGTTACGAACCGACTATTCTTTCCAAGAACTAGTTGCATCCGGATAGGAACCTACTACTCCAGCCAAGAACCATTTAGATCCAGCTAAGAACTGCCTATTCTGGCCAAGAACCAGTAAGAACCAGTTAAGAACCAGCTATTCCGGCAAATAACCAGTTAGAAACAGTTAAGAATCGACTATTTTAGCCAAGAGCCAGTTAGATCTAGATAGGAACCAGCTATTTCGGCCTAAAACCAATAGGAACCAGTTAGAAATAGTTAAGAACTGGATATTCTAGCCAAGAACCAGTTAAGAACCAGCTATTTTGGCCAATAACCAGTTAGATCGAAATAGGAACCAGCTGTTTAGGACAAGAGCTAGTTAGATCCTACAAAGAACTGCCTATTCCGGCCAAGAACAAGATAAGAACCAACTATTCCGGCCATGCACCATTAGGAACCAGTTAAGAACCAGCTATTCCGGCCAATATCCAGTTAAAACAAGTTAAGAACCGACTATTTTAGCCAAGAACCAGTTAGATCCAGATAGGAACTAGCTATTCCAGCCTAGAACCAGTTAGATCCAGCTAAGAATTGCCTATTTCAGCCAAGAACGAGTTGAAACCAGTTAGAATAAGTTAAGAACTGCCTATTCCGGCCAAGAACCAGTTAGATCCAACTATGAACAGCCTATTCTGGCCAAGAACCAGCTATTCCGGCCAATAGCTAGTTAGATCCATCAATACACAAGTTAATTCCAAAAAAAAGAAAAAAAAATATTTTGCCTTGAAAATTTGAGTAAAATTTAAATTTTAGGGAAGACTAAATGTTAAATTTTTACGCGAGATTCAATTTTTTTTAACTGTGAACCGGCTAAGAACCAGCTATTCGGGACAAGAACCAGTTAGATTTGGCTAAGAACCGGCTCTTCAGGCCAAGTAGATCCCGCTAAGAACTACCTATTCCAGCCAAGAACCAGTTAGATCCAGCCAATCTGGTTATTTCGGCCAAGAACTAGTTAAGAACCGGCTATTCTGGCCAAGAACGAGTTGGATCCGGATATAAACCTGCTATTCCGGCCAAGAACCAGTTAGATCCACCTAAGAACTGCCTATTCCGGCCAAGAACCAGTTAAGAACCAGCTATTTTGACCAATAACCACTTAGAACCAGTTAAGAATCGACTATTTTGGCCAAGAACCAGTTATATCTAGGAAGGAACCAGCTATTCCGGCCAAAAACCTGAAGGAACCAGTTAGAACAAGTTAAGAACCGATTATTTTAGCCAAGAACCAGTTAGATCCAGATAGGAACCAGCTATTCCGGCCTAAAACCAGTATGAACCAGTTAGAACTAGTTAAGAACCGGTTATTCCGGCCAAGAACCAGTTAGAACCTGTTAGAATCGATGCTCGAAGTTGTTTAGACCTTATCTAGGATCACAATAACATTTAACATGCACATCGGAATAATCAAAGAACAATTTTATTATATAAAGGTTTCTTCGTCATCATCTCTACTCTACTACAAACAACCAACACAGCCTCAATACTACGTGATCAAGGTAGTACGGTTACCTAACTATAACACGATCAAAGACCTTGGGGCTAACCAACACAAACACTAGGCGTTTACAAATGACCTACGCCTAGGTTTACACACACACACCTTTCCTGGTTTTACATCTTGTACGTACAATAAAACCAATTCCCTGTATCTCTTTATATAATAAAGATACTAGGGTTACAAAGAGATAAGACCAAATAATACAAAGAAATCTTCCTACAAATATAAAATATCCTGTAATCTCCATTTTTTTTTGTAGAATATCCCTTTGTCTTCTTAAGTCCTTCAAGTTTCATTCTTTTTCATTGTTGCACATTAGTTTTGTATTATCAACTCAAAATAACAAGCCCAACAGAACCAGTTAAGATCCAGCTTTTTCGGCCAATAACCAGTTAGATCCAAATAGGAACAAGCTATTCCGGACAAGAGCCAGTTAGATCATACAAAGAACTGCCTATTCAGGCCAAGAACCAGTTAAGAACCATCTATTCCAGCCAATATCCAGTTAGAACAAGTTAAGAACCGACTATTTTGGCCAAGAACCAGTTAGATCCAGATAGGAACCAGCTATTCCAGCCTAGAACCAGTTAGATCCAGCTAAGAATTGCCTATTTCAGACAAGAACTAGTTGAAACCAGTTAGAAACAGTTAAGAATTGGCTATTCCTGCTAAGAACCAGTTAGATCCAGCTATGAACAACCTATTCTGGCCAAGAACCAGAAGGAACCAGCTATTCCGGCCAATAACTAGTAAGATGCATCACTACACAAGTTAAATCCAAAAAAAAGGAAAAAAATTATTTTGGAGAGAAAATTTGAGTAAAATTTAAATTTTAGGGGAGACTAAACGTTAAATTTTTACGCGAGATTGAAATTTTGTTTTAACTGGGAACCGACTAAGAACCAGCTATTCGGGACAAGAACCAGTTATATTTGGCTATGAACCGGCTCTTCAGGCTAAGTAGATCCAGCTAAGAACTATCTATTCCAGCCAAGAACCAGTTAGATCCAGCCAAGATCTGGTTATTCCAGCCAAGAACAAGTTAGATCCAGCTAAGATTTGGTTATTCCGGCCAAGAACTAGCCAAGAACGAGTTGGATCCGGATAGGAACCTGGTATTCCGGACAAGAACTAGCCAAGAACGAGTTATAACTAGTTAAGAACCGGATAATCCGGCCAAGAACCAGTTAGAACCAGTTAAGAACCAGCTATTTCGGCCAATAACCAGCTAGATCCAAATAGGAACCAGCTATTCCGAACAAGAGCCAGTTAGATCCTACAAAGAACTGCCTATTCTGGCCAAGAACCAGTTAGAACCAGTTAAGAACTGACTATTCCGGCCAAGAACCAGTAGGAACCAGTTAGAACAAGTTAAGAACCAGCTATTCCGGCCAATATCCAGTTAGAACAAGTTAAGGACCGACAATTTTGGCCAAGAACCAGTTAGATCCAGATAGAAACCAGCTATTCCAGCCTAGAACCAGTTAGATCCAGCTAAGAATTGCCTCTATCAGCCAAGAACCAGTTGGAACCAGTTAAAAATAGTTAAGAATTGACTATTCCGGCCAAGAACCAGTAGGAACTAATTAAGAACCGGTTATTCTGGCCAAGAGCCATTTAGAATTAGTTAAGAACCAACTTCTCTGGCCAATAACCAGTTAGATCCAAATAGGAACCAGCTATTCCGGCCTAGAACCAGTTAGATCCAGTTATAAACACCCTATTCCGGCCAAGAAATAATAGGAACCAGCTATTCCTGCCAATAACTTGTTAGATCCCTCTCTACATAAGTTAATTCCAAAAAAAAAGCCAAAAATTTATTTTGGCGAGAAAATTTGAGTAAAATTTAAATTTTAGCGGAGACTAAACGTTAAATATTAATGCGAGATTCATATTTTGTTTTAACTGTGAACCTGTTAGGAATTGGAAAGTCCATGTGAAAGTGTCGGTCACCCCAATTATAGTCTAGCATATGTTAGCTCGTAGACTTGTCGTTGTTTACGTTATTTAGTAGTTAATTAGTTAGTTAGTAGCGTAGATTAGTTTAGAGTAACACCGTGGAGGAAGGACGGGTCTTTACCCACTGTATGCCTGATCCACAGTCCGACAGGAGGACGTATGCTTTGTAACTATAAATACCCCTTCCATCAATGGAAGGGGTGTTGCTTCTTGAATCTAAGCTTTCATAATTTGGTAAACAACTCTCTTTCAAGAAACATCCTCTCTACTCTCTTTATCTCTCTAATGGCTTTCTTATATCATCATGATCCTAGACCACCAGAATCATCAAACAACATAATATACGATCCTACAAATGGTACCAGAGCCTAGGTTGTGTTGCATTTGATGATTCATTCGGTTTTTTATATATGCGGTTCTTGATACGGATTTTGTGTTTGTTTGGTTGATGCGGTTTGATATGATTTGTGAATACTTACTGTTTTGTACTCGTGAATTTTGAGGTTTTGGTGTCGGTTTGATGCTGATTGTTGATAGTCATTTCTGGTTTTTAAGTGTGATATCATTTCACTTGTTTCTTAATAGTTTTATCAGAATTTAAACGTGGTCAAACTGGTCTGATTCTTGTGGTCAAACATGGTCAAAATAGGTCTTACTTGGTGTCATTATACTATTTTTCTGGGTCTATATGAAGATGAACAGAAAATGTGGTCTGGAATCTCTTGGATGCGAGTTGTTATATGTCCAGATTCATAGTATTATAAGCGAGTTGTCCAACAAAATCTTAAGCGACTTGTCTACCTATAAAGCACTTTGACTATTGAGTCAAGATGCGAGTTGTCAAGACTCATGATATCAGCTGTCAATGCATCAAATGATGTGAGTTATCAATGTTATATTAAAATGCGAATTGTTTTTGCTGTAAAAAATGCGAGTTGTTTGACTTTTGAGTCAATAGCGAGTTATCACATTTACTAAGCGAGTTGTGTTAAGATGATTGTTATGTCAAGATGTAACTTGTGTCAAATATAGTTTGCGAGTTGTTGACTACTTACAACCATATCAAAACAACATTCTTGAATCATACAAGGACTCAACCAGAACCCATTCAGATTACATCTACAATTCATCACAACAACAATATATCAACACATTCTATCATCATGACTCGCTATGTAAAAAGTCTTATAACCTAATGAATCTCAGATTCCATTTCATAAGTATCATTCTCATTATTCTCAAGGGTCAACACGAAACATACATCATCACGGATCATTTTTTTGTCAATGTTCATTCCAATATCCGAATCTGTTGAAGCAAGAACAAAAACATGAAAGTATTTATCCTTCTTCTTGATTCGACTACAATGGAAAAACAAAATCATTAAACTTATATGGATCTCAGAATTTAATTTTGTGTATATCAAATGACTTCGAGACCTTCAAAGGATCAAAATCACGAAACAATATTCATCATAGATCTCTAATTTTTGTAAACAATATCTGAACATAAAAAGGGTTGTATAAAACGTGTTATAACCCTTGATAACACTCAGATTGTGCATGTTTTTAGTAGCATTGTGTGTACTTTTATATATGTTATTTGGTTATATTTGTGTGATTTTAGCATTTAATCGTATCTAGATATGTTTGTCTAGCATTCATAACCAAGTGCAGGGAAATGGAGGAAAATGTGGAAATATGCAGTTAATCGAAGATTCCCGTCTCAGTAAAGCTAAATCCCAAGTACCTTTGAAGACCTTAGTGATTGAAGAAACAAGTTCTACAAGTCAGAATGAAGAGTAAAGTTCAAGTTTCTTATCTCAGAAGATCCAACCGGATCCGGTTACACCTTCAGCCGAATCGGTTGGCATTTGGTCGGAATACATGTTTTTGCCATGACCGACCGATCGGTCGCAACCCGCAACCGGATCGGTCGGTGTGTTATTATTGAAGACCAACCGGATCGGTTGGTCGTATGACCGAACCGGTTGGAGAAGCTGCAGTTGTCAAATCTTCATCACTAAGCTTCCCCTTTGCATCCAAACGATTCTAGGTCCTTCTCTTGGTGTATTCTAGTCCCTTCCTTACTCCTTGGAGGCCAAGTCAAGCATTTAACACCCTAGGCCTTGGAATTAGTATAAATAGAGGCTAAATGTGAGCATATTAGACACACTTCAATTACAAAGCTCTCTACTCATTAAACCAAGCCTTAACCTCCTGAAATTCGTCCTTAGAAATCCAGAGAAGTTTGGAGTTCCAGAAGTTCCACCGTTGGAAGCCGAAACACTAAGAAGTCCACCACGATCCTTTGGGAATCATTACTTCATCATTTGTAATCTTATTCCAAGCATTGTAAGACTTTTAATCATGTTTTCTAATGATCAAAGTTATGAGTTTATGTTCATGTTTGCTATGAGTGGCTAGTTTCTTTATACACTTGCTTAAATGATGTTGATTATTATATGATTAGTTAGTGATTGTATTAACATGTTTTAATTCAATTTCAAGTTGATTCTAAGATCCAATTGTGCTAAAGTTTCATAGTGACATTTGTTAATCAAGTTTGGCTAATTGGTAACTATCGTTGGGGTCGAAAGAACTTCGTATTATTCAACTAGTCATAATCATTTTGTCTATGGATGATTGTTTTTACCCATTATTCTTGATTATACAAAGGAACTAAGGTGTGGTTGTAATAGAAACGCTTTTTGATTATCAAATTGGATTGGTTGGAAACATCTAAATGGTCGTAAGATTAGTTGTTGAAAATTAATTGTAGCCTTTTGTCTATGATCGGGTACCTTTTGTATTGACCATTTCTTAAGCAATTTGATGAACAAGTGGATGTTTTTGTGTTTAGGTTTATGAAAGTAGACTTATGAAACTTGAATTGATCTTGAATTGATTGGTTAAACTTAAAGCTTGTTTTTATGAACTAAAATCTTGACGAAGGTTTAACTTGTAAGAACAATAGATTAGTTTTCAACTAATTATAACAACCAACATGTTAAGTAGTTAATACAATCACATTAATCTATGATATGATACTAGTTTGAGCAAGTGTAGTTTTTAATCATCTGAATTTCATTATATCTATTTGCTTTGTTATATGTTTTTGATCGACTCCGTTAATTCAAACTTGTGCTCTGATTCACTCAAATCCCTGCGAACGATCCCGACTTACCTTCATAATCTTGCTATAACGGACGAGTATACTTGCTCGTATGTGTTATTGGTAAAATTGGTAATTCACCTTTTATAAATTTAAAACTTGCACCAACCGGGCACATCAAGTTTTTGGCGCCGCTGCCGGGGATTTGATTGTGTTTCAACAAGTTTTTGAATTTCCCTCAGCCGATTCCTAAAAAAAAAAAAAAAAAATTTTTTTTTCACAGAAACCTTAACCGGATCCGGTTGCCCCTCAACCGAATCGGTTACAATTTTAACCCTCAATCAACTGGTCTGACCGATCGGTCGCATCCCGCAACCGATCCGGTTACCATCCTCTGTTCCATATAAACCGTTTTCGTTGTTTGTCCGTGTGTTTAGATATTTCCTGGATTCTCTAGGACATTGTATGAACACTCGAGCAGCGGGAATAGAACCAATTACACCTCTTACCAACCCAGAACGTTTGATTCGAAGAAGAAGGAGAACACGTTTCATACCATTGGAAAACCGTATACCAAGAGTACCAAACCCACCATTTGATAACCTCATTGAAGCCAAAGTTGTTTACAACCCTTTCACCAATTTACCTTTTCCCATGGCGGACGATCAACCTATGTGGGGAACCAACCGAACCGTAGCACCAACACCCGAAAGTGCTATTGTTGCTGTTAACCTTGGTGACAACTTCACCGTGAAGGGACATCACCTTTCTATGATCAAAGACCGACAATTCGATGGCTGTGCGCGGGCCGATCCGCATAAGCACATTGCCGAATTCATCGAAATTTGCGGCATGTTTCGTTATGGCGACACCGATGTCAATGCCATTAAACTCAAACTTTTTCCATCATCACTCGCCGGAGATGCTAAAGTATGGTACAATGAATTAACCCCAGGAATCATCAATACTTGGGAGGAGATGAGGCAAGCTTTTGTAAGCCGATTCTTTCCACCTGCCATGTTTGACCGATTAATGGGAGAAATTCGTGCTTTCAACCAAAACCCAAACGAATCACTTGTCGAAGCTTGGCTTCGAATGAAAGATTTGCTTCGTAGTTGTCATGGACATGGATTATCAAAAGGAACCATTATCCAAATCTTTTACCATGGACTAGATGAAATCTCTCAAGGCATCCTTGATGCTGGAGGAATTTTTCTCTATAAGACTCCCAACGATGCACATCAATTGCTCGAAGATCGAGTACTTCTCAAACTTGATTGGTCCAAAGATTCCAAAACCAAACCTCTCCGAAAAACCGTTGCTTTTGTCGAAAACACCGATACCTCAAAACTCATGGAGAAGATGGAAGCGTTAACCTCACAAATCAACTCGCAATATAAGGATATTAAAGATGAAATGAAAGAAATGCGAGACGGATGCAACAATTGTGGAGGAAATCACCCATCGTCCGAGTGCGACGATAAACCTATGGGTGGACCAAAAGAAGGAGAAGCAAATTACGTTCAAGGAGGATACCGTGGAGGAGGATATCGTAGTAACTATTATGGTCGAAATTCTGGAAATTGGCAAGATCGCCGACCAAGGGATGACAACCGTGATTCTCAACCACGAACTGACGATCCACCACACCAAACTTCCAACAAAAAGACAGAAGAAACTGAATTCGAAAAAACCATGAGAGAATTCGTGGCTGGTCAAAACTCCGCAAACGATTTTATCAAAAATCAATTTTTCAATCTTAAAGCCAAAGTTGAGCAAGGACAGAAAAATCATCAAGCATCTATCCAAGATCTTGAAAACAAGCTTGGCAGACTTTCTGACCAACATTCTTCTAGACCATCTGGTTCATTGCCAAGTAACACTCAATCCAATCCAAAACCATCAAATGATAAGACGTACCGTCCACCTCAAACACGAAACGAACATATCAATGCTGTTTTCACAAGAAGTGGTCTCTCGTACGATCCACCACCTAATCCTAATACTCCTGTCACCGTTGATAGTGAGGATGAAAACGAAGAACCAAACACAACTCAAACCACCAAAAAGAAAGACATTCCACCAGTCAAGGCGTATACACCGAAAATTCCTTATCCTCAACGCCTAAAGAAAGAAAAGATGGAAGAGCGTTATAAGAAGTTTATCGAAATAATCAAAGAGGTTAGACTCAATGTTCCTCTCATTGATGTTATAGCCGGAATGCCCAATTACGGGAAATTTTTGAAAGAACTTCTTAATAACAAAAGCAAGCTTGAGCAAATATCAGCAACTTTTCTTAACGAAGAATGCTCAGCCATAGTTCAAAACAAAATTCCACCAAAGCTCGGAGATCCTGGGAGCTTTCTTATTCCATGTACTTTCGGGAATAACATTAAATGTGATGCTTTAGCCGATCTTGGCGCAAGTATCAATTTGATGCCTTATTCACTCTATTCCAAGTTGTGCAACAATAGCCTGACACCAACAAAAATGAGCATTCGATTGGCGAATCATTCCTATCAATTTCCTGTGGGAATTGCTGAGAATATGCTTGTTCAAGTCGGTAAATTCATTTTTCCCGTGGATTTTGTAATCTTGGAAATGGAAGAAGATAGTAAAGTCCCACTCATTTTAGGAAGACCTTTCCTAAACACCGCCGACGCAATCATCAAAGTTAAAGGAAAAGAACTCAACCTTGGAGTTGGGGAAGATCGAATCACTTTTCTTATCGATAAAGCAATGCGCTACCCACATTCCAGTGATGACACTTGTTTTAACGTCGATGTTATTGATGAAGTCACTGATGAGGAATTAGATGCATTACTTAACGAATCCGATCCATTCATGACTACTTCTGAAAAAATCAATGAAACAGATTCTGACAAAGAATTTGATGATTTCATGAAAGTAGAATTTGAAGAAGATAACTCAGAAGAAGAAGAAATAGAGGAAGAGGAAGAAAATTTTGAGGAAATCACTTTCAATGAAAAAATGCGAATAAAATCCTCTATCGAAGAACCACCCACAGATCTCGAACTCAAACCTCTTCCAAATCATCTTGAATATGCTTATCTGGAGGAGAACTCACTTCTTCCAGTAGTCATATCTTCATTACTCGAGGATGATGAGAAAGAAAGTTTAGTTTCCGTACTCAAAAATCACAAACAAGCTTTTGCTTGGAAAACATCTGATATCCCAGGAATTAGTCCTAATTTTTGCAAACACAAAATCAATTTCGAAGAAGGGATTAAACCTGTGGTAGAACGTCAACGTAGACTCAATCCCAACATGAAAGAAGTTGTTAAAAAGGAAATCATTAAACTTCTTGATGCTGGAATCATTTACCCAATTGAGGATAGTCCTTGGGTAAGCCCTGTTCACTGTGTTCCAAAGAAAGGAGGAATGACGGTTGTAACTAATGAGAGAAATGAGCTAGTTCCAACTAGAACTGTCACCGGTTGGCGTGTTTGTATTGACTATCGTAAGTTAAACAAAGCCACCAGAAAGGATCATTTTCCACTCCCATTCATGGATCAAATGCTTGAAAGACTGGCGGGAAATAAATTCTTTTGTTTCCTCGACGGATTTTCAGGATATTTCCAAATTCCCATCGATCCTAACGATCAAGAAAAGACCACCTTTACTTGTCCTTTTGGAACCTACGCATATCGGCGTATGCCTTTTGGTCTTTGTAATGCGCCCGCAACTTTTCAAAGGTGTATGATCGCCATCTTCCAAGACATGCTTGAAACCTCCATGGAAGTTTTCATGGATGATTTTTCAGTCTTTGGAGAGTCATTCGAAACTTGCCTTTCTAATCTCGATAAAATGCTTGAAAGATGCGAAGCTGCACATCTTGTTCTCAACTGGGAGAAATGCCACTTTATGGTAACCGAAGGAATTGTGCTTGGCCACAAAATCTCTAGTGCCGGAATGGAAGTCGACAAAGCAAAGGTCGATGTCATCTCAAAGCTTCCACCACCAACCAACGTCAAAGCCGTTAGAAGTTTTTTAGGACATGCTGGTTTCTACCGCAGATTCATCAAAGATTTTTCCAAAATATCTCGTCCAATGACAAAACTTCTTGAGAAAGAATCTATCTTTGATTTCGATGCTGATTGCATAAAAGCTTTCGAATCACTGAAATCTCAACTTACTAGTGCTCCGATCATGGTTTCACCTAATTGGTCACTACCTTTTGAACTTATGTGTGACGCGAGCGATTTTGCTGTTGGAGCTGTCTTAGGACAACGCGAAGGGAAACACTTTCGGCCTATATATTTTGCAAGCAAGACACTGAATAGTGCCCAGCAAAATTATACCGTCACCGAAAAGGAATTACTAGCTGTCGTTTTTGCCTTTGACAAATTCCGATCATATCTTGTGCTCTCAAAAACAGTCGTTTTTACCGATCATTCAGCACTCAAATATCTATTCAACAAACAAGACGCTAAACCACGCCTTATTCGATGGATTTTGTTACTCCAAGAATTTGACATCGAGATCAAAGACAAGAAAGGAGCAGAGAATCTTGCTGCTGATCACTTATCTCGTCTCGAAAATCCTAATCTTGAGGAGTTAAAAGAAGAAGAAATCGATGATTATTTTCCCGATGAAACTCTCATGACCATCGACGGAAATGACGATCCTTGGTTTGCTGACTTTGCAAACTACCTCGCCGGAGGAATTCTCAGAAAAGGACTAACTCATGCTCAAAGAAGCAAATTCTTTTCAGAACTTAAATACTATTTTTGGGAAGAGCCATATCTTTTCAAAATGTGTCCCGATGGGATGATCCGAAGATGTATTTTTGGTTCCGAAACTCGTAAAATTCTTGACGAATGTCACCATGGCCCAACTGGAGGACATTATGGTCCTTCCACCACAGCTAAGAAAGTTTTTGATGCTGGATTCTATTGGCCAACAATATTCAAAGAAGCACATACACTTGTTCAAAACTGTGACGCTTGTCAAAGAACCACCAATCTCTCTCGAAGGGATGAAATGCCGTTAACAAGCATTCAAGTGTGTGAAATATTCGATATTTGGGGAATAGATTTCATGGGACCTTTCCCTAAATCCCACAAATTCGAATACATTCTCGTTGCTATAGATTACGTGTCCAAATGGGCAGAAGCTGAAGCTTTACCAACAAACGATGCTCGTGTCGTCGTTAATTTTCTCAAAAAGCTTTTCGCTCGTTATGGAATTCCCAAAGCACTCATAAGCGATCGTGGAACTCATTTCTGCAATCAACAAATGGAAAAAACCATGAAAAGATATGGAGTTCATCATCGATTTGCAACTGCTTATCATCCACAAACTAGTGGTCAAGTCGAAAATACCAACAGAGCTCTCAAAAGAATACTGGAAAAAACCGTAAAAGACAATCCGTCTTTATGGGCAAGGAAACTTGATGATGCTCTGTGGGCATTTCGTACGGCTTATAAAACACCAATTGGTACAACTCCGTACAGACTCCTGTATGGGAAGACTTGTCATTTGCCGTTCGAAGTTGAACATCGTGCTTATTGGGCGCTCAGACAATGTAACACCGATCTGAAAATAGCTGGAGAGAACAGATTTCTGCAGTTGCACGAACTCGATGAATTAAGACTCCAAGCTTATGAAAACTCCAAACTGTATAAAGCCAGAACAAAAGCCTATCATGATAAAAAGCTACGAATTCGAAAAGAATTCAAAGCTGGAGATAAAGTTCTGCTTTTTAACATGAAATTCAAATTCAAAGCTCCTAAGTTACAACCAAAATGGTTTGGACCATACGTCGTTAAACATGGATATCCATCTGGGTATGTCGAACTCTATGACAAACAAGGTGGAAGTTTCATTGTTAATGGACACCGAATCAAGTTATACTACGATAAGGAGCAAACGAATGAAGTTTCAGTTGCGGCAGTGTCCTGGAGACACCATGAGAATGAATTCGAAACTATAACTTTTGTAGCACCATTTCCTGGAAGAATTCCACAAACTGTCCCATGGAAACCAACTGCTGAATTCGTCTGGAACGATATTGAAGATACTGGTGAAGAATTCATGTACATCCCCGAACTCTATAAAATGTTCAAAGCTGCCCTTGCAGCTGAATAAATCCGGGGAAGATTCGAGTCAGGCTGATGACTCGGTAATAAAACAAGCGCTTCTCGGGAGGCAACCCGTGTGTTTCAGATTTGATTTTCTGTGGTCACTCCCCAAAGTCTTAACCTTTGGTTGAACTTAAGTGTGGGGGAGTGCCACCCTTTTAATAAAACCTTTTGTTTGTTTATAAGATTGTGTGCAGGTATTGATTTCTCTAGTGGACGAAGAAAGAATTTTAAGCTGATAAACTCGTTGACATATCTGGTTTCATCTCTATTTTCCCTATTTCTATACTTTGAAGTTCGTTTATCATTGAGGACAATGTCTAACTTAAGTGTGGGGGGGGGGGGTGAATAGGAAAAATTAGAGTTTTCATGCTTAAATTTAAAATCTTGTTTGCCCTTGTGATCTAGTTGTTTTCACACTTTTAGGATTATCTATTAGAATAACTGGATCATTCCACTGGTAAAAACTGGTAATATTTAAAACTTCGAGATGTGTTCCGATTACTATTGCAATCCATTCTTGGATCGATAAACATTTGCTAGCACATATTATACCCTTTCCACTAAAATGTGAGGATTTAAGCCTATTTCTTATTAGCATACACCTTTTATGCTTAGATCTTTTGCTATGAGTGTGCCGGTGATTTTATTTATTCTAGAACTTGTGCTTGTAAATCATTACTAGACCGCAGTGAGATTGCATTCGTGCGATATAAGTGAATTCGTGTGATAAAGAGGCAACTTAGGATTTAACCCAAATGGCCTTCCATTTTTCATCTAATGATATATTAGCTAGCCTCATCGGTTAGTTAACCACCCACATGGACCCATTTGTAGTGCTCATTTTTAGCACTAGATACCCCTAGTTACACCTTCTGAGCCATCCCTTTCATTTTTGCTTCACCCAGAAAATACAAAAAGATTTTACACTTTAAACCTTAGCCTACCCCTTATCAATGTCTAACGGTTGGTTGCTAGTTTCATGGAAAGTGAAGACTGTTCAAATGATTATGAGTACCACCTCCTTTGTGATTGATTGAGCCATGCGTTATTATGTTATGAGATCAAAAAAAAAAAAAAAAAAAAAAAAAAAAAAAAAAAATGTGTGTTGAAAGTATGGAAATAATAGCCAATGTGCTATGGTCGTAGAACAATTGTCATGGCAAAGCAAAAAGCTGTGGAAAGTGAAAAAAGAAAGAAAGCAAAGCTATAATCGTTTATTTGGTTCGTGGAATGTTTGGTAGCTAGCAACATGGGTATTAGACTTGATTTCATTTTTATTTTAACACCAATTTCATTAAACATTCCCATGCCTTATCCATACCCTTAACCCTTAGCCTATCATTATAACCCGAATAAAAGCCCTCTTTAGATGTTTTTACTTGGTGCTCACGCCACGTCGGTGGAGTTTTGTTTCTTGTACAAGCTTATGGTAATAATCTAATCATGACTGAGCAATGAGTGTGATTTATCTTGTTACTCCACTAAAAATGAGTGATTGAGTGAATTATATTCCATTATTTTTTCGTGAGGTGTTTTGAAATGTTTATCATGCAAGAAAATCGTTGGATATTGTCAAACATCTTGATGTTTCACCTTTATAAGCATAATTGATGAATCTTCTCTCGTATTTATACTTGGTTGATTTGCATCACATTTTTCATAATCACGATTTTGTCCCAGTGGATGTTTGTCCTAGATTTGCTTGAGGGCAAGCAAAGTTTAAGTGTGGGGGAATTTGATAACACTCAGATTGTGCATGTTTTTAGTAGCATTGTGTGTACTTTTATATCTGTTATTTGGTTATATTTGTGTGATTTTAGCATTTAATCGTATCTAGATATGTTTGTCTAGCATTCATAACCAAGTGCAGGGAAATGGAGGAAAATGTGGAAATATGCAGTTAATCGAAGATTCCCGTCTCAGTAAAGCTAAATCCCAAGTACCTTTGAAGACCTTAGTGATTGAAGAAACAAGTTCTACAAGTCAGAATGAAGAGTAAAGTTCAAGTTTCTTATCTCAGAAGATCCAACCGGATCCGGTTACACCTTCAGCCGAATCGGTTGGCATTTGGTCGGAATACATGTTTTTGCCATGACCGACCGATCGGTCGCAACCCGCAACCGGATCGGTCGGTGTGTTATTATTGAAGACCAACCGGATCGGTTGGTCGTATGACCGAACCGGTTGGAGAAGCTGCAGTTGTCAAATCTTCATCACTAAGCTTCCCCTTTGCATCCAAACGATTCTAGGTCCTTCTCTTGGTGTATTCTAGTCCCTTCCTTACTCCTTGGAGGCCAAGTCAAGCATTTAACACCCTAGGCCTTGGAATTAGTATAAATAGAGGCTAAATGTGAGCATATTAGACACACTTCAATTACAAAGCTCTCTACTCATCAAACCAAGCCTTAACCTCCTGAAATTCGTCCTTAGAAATCCAGAGAAGTTTGGAGTTCCAGAAGTTCCACCGTTGGAAGCCGAAACACTAAGAAGTCCACCACGATCCTTTGGGAATCATTACTTCATCATTTGTAATCTTATTCCAAGCATTGTAAGACTTTTAATCATGTTTTCTAATGATCAAAGTTATGAGTTTATGTTCATGTTTGCTATGAGTGGCTAGTTTCTTTATACACTTGCTTAAATGATGTTGATTATTATATGATTAGTTAGTGATTGTATTAACATGTTTTAATTCAATTTCAAGTTGATTCTAAGATCCAATTGTGCTAAAGTTTCATAGTGACATTTGTTAATCAAGTTTGGCTAATTGGTAACTATCGTTGGGGTCGAAAGAACTTCGTATTATTCAACTAGTCATAATCATTTTGTCTATGGATGATTGTTTTTACCCATTATTCTTGATTATACAAAGGAACTAAGGTGTGGTTGTAATAGAAACGCTTTTTGATTATCAAATTGGATTGGTTGGAAACATCTAAATGGTCGTAAGATTAGTTGTTGAAAATTAATTGTAGCCTTTTGTCTATGATCGGGTACCTTTTGTATTGACCATTTCTTAAGCAATTTGATGAACAAGTGGATGTTTTTGTGTTTAGGTTTATGAAAGTAGACTTATGAAACTTGAATTGATCTTGAATTGATTGGTTAAACTTAAAGCTTGTTTTTATGAACTAAAATCTTGACGAAGGTTTAACTTGTAAGAACAATAGATTAGTTTTCAACTAATTATAACAACCAACATGTTAAGTAGTTAATACAATCACATTAATCTATGATATGATACTAGTTTGAGCAAGTGTAGTTTTTAATCATCTGAATTTCATTATATCTATTTGCTTTGTTATATGTTTTTGATCGACTCCGTTAATTCAAACTTGTGCTCTGATTCACTCAAATCCCTGCGAACGATCCCGACTTACCTTCATAATCTTGCTATAACGGACGAGTATACTTGCTCGTATGTGTTATTGGTAAAATTGGTAATTCACCTTTTATAAATTTAAAACTTGCACCAACCGGGCACATCAACCCTTATTTGGTTCGTTCAAACATCCTTATCTCATACAAAAACGAATTAAAACCTACCTTGAAGCAGTGTCTAAGCACTAAAGTCATCCCTGTGGAGATTCAATGACATTCGAATCATTGACCTTCGAGCCATCCCTGTGGCTAGGCCTTTCTTGAATAACGAATATGATGTCCAAGTATGCTTGAGGAGCATGTGATTTGAGTGAATTAGTTGAGATGGGGGCGACGTACTGATGATGTGTGGGAGAGTATTTAGGTTTTGATAAAGGATTAGTTAGATTAAGGAGCAGAGATGTGTATGAGATGAATATGAGATTAGGGTTTGAAGCAGTTAAGGGGGCGAATTTTGTTGAGTAATTTTAGGGTTTGGAGAAGTCTCACTTGTCTGCTCTAATATTTAGGGAGATTAGGGATCTTGTGTAGATGCGTTTCAATATTTATCCCCAAATATTAGGGTTAGTTATCTCACAACTAAACTGGGCCGAATGTTATTTGTAATATGTGATGTTGATAGTTTTTGTTTGGGCCGAGAAAGTTTACATGGGCCTCGTGGACTTCATGAGTATTGACCGGGCTTGGATTGGACTTGGATCTGCTATGGTGTATATGTTGGTTTGGACCGAACACAATGAAGTTGCATTGATACTTAATGAAATTTATATAATAGCTAAACCTCAAAATCAGTTATATGCAATTCTATGTTTGTGTCCAAAATCTTTAACATGGGACTACCGATCTATTTGTTCACTCGAAGATTTAGTATTGAGAAGTTATGTTAAGACATTTTGAGGTTGATCTTATGAATCAAGTTTGATTTTTGTTGAATTATGGGTTGTTGCTATTTATCTATTAGACCGAATCTCTATTGATATTAAGGATATTAAGATATTGCAATTAGACCACTATTCTCATGGGTTTATACTCGTTTGGATTTCGGGTAGTTGGACTGAATTATTCGAAGGTGGTTGCATTGAGCCCAAGTAATTGTTGAACCATGGACTTTGATTTTGGTTATTGATTTGTTTTAAATTGGGTTGATGATTATTCTTGGATACGGACTGCAAATTATGATCTGTTTATGTAATTTGACATAATGAGATTTGTGACTTGATGAGATTTGATTATGAGATTTAAGTATGAGATTTAATGATGAGAGTTGTTGGGTACTTTGGTTTACTCATTTTCACGGAAAATATTATGTTGCGGCTTGAATGGTTATTGAACAAATTTGACTAAGGGGTTTGTTGGGATATAAAAAGATTAAAGTACTAAAGAATTAAAGTGCTGAAGAGTTAAAGTACTGAAGTCAAAGTACTGCTCGATTCATCAAAGTACTGCATGCTTAAAGGACTGATATGCAAAGTCGTTAAGGATTATCTTGTAATTCTAGAATGTTCTAAGATTAGTATAGTATTACTTGTCGTACAAGGTTTGTAATTGTAAACCGACTAGGGTTATCCTTAAGCCTATAAAAGGATCCCTAGGTTGGCATTAGAGATATGCGCTTTTTTAGAGTTTTAGAGAGTACGATATTAGAGTTTTAGAGTTGTTAAAGAATCTGTATAATAAGCAAATTCTAAGTATTAATAAAATCGTTGAAGTTAAAAGTTAATTCTTCTTAGTTTTGTTAAGTAAATTCCGCATACTTAATAGAGTTTGTTCAGTGTTTCATTGTTAGTGACTTAGGATTTATCCGAAGTTATTAAACCCTTACAAGCTATATAGTTAGTTTGGTTAGAGTACATCGATCCAACAAGTGGTATCAGAGCTTGTGTGGAAACTCTGACTAAGAAGAAACCCCTAAAACCTAGTTAACAACAAACCCTAAAGATGTCGACTGAAGCTGCACCACCACCATCCATCACCTCACTCAGAATACCAATCATCAAGAAGGGAGAGTACGATCTATGGAGCATGAAGATGAGGTAGTACATTGCTATTACATACCATGCACTGTGGAATGTAACTGTCAATGGCAATGAAGTTGTTGCAGAACTAGTAGAGATTCCTGGACAACCTAAACCTCCCAAAGCTGTCTTACCAGCAGCAACAGTAAGAAATCATGAAAAGGCTCTCAACATCCTACTGTCTGCTATACCTGATGGTCACCTACTCAAGTTTCTTGATGCTAAGGATGCTAAACAACTATGGGCTGCTCTCAAGACAAGGTTTGGAGGTAATGATGCTTCCAAGAAGATGCGCAGAAATCTATTGAAGCAACAGTTTAAAACTTTCACGGTTGGTGAAAGAGAAGGTCTTGATACTGCCTATGATAGATTTCAAAATCTCCTCAGCATGCTAGAGTTATACAAGGAATAGGTATCTGTTGAAGATGCCAATCTGAAGTTCTTAAGGAGTTTGCCATCGACGTGGCATGTGATTGCTACAATGATCAGAGGACAACCTGGATTGGATACTATGGACATTGATGATCTCTACAACCATCTGAAGGTGTATGAGCATGAGATGAATGGCCAAACAAGTTCAAAGTCTCACAGTATAGCTTTTGTGTCATCTGAAAAGAGAGGCAGTACTTCCACTAAAAGTACTGCTTACCCTACTCACAGTACTGTTCCTCAAAGTACTGCATATCCTGCTCATTCTATCACAACCATAACCAACCCCACATCATCACCAACAAACACTATCCATTCTGATGAAGTCGTATGCTCATTCTTTGCTCACCAAGCCACTTTACCTGTTACTTATGAAGAGGATTTGTCACAGATTGAAGAGGATGCTCTTGAAGAAATTGATATGAGGTGGCAAGTTGCTATGATCACTGCAAGGATCAAGAAGTTTATGAAGAAAACAGGAAGAGGCATCGATTTAAAACCCAAATAGGGTATCACTTTTGACAAATCCAAGATTGAATGCTTTAACTGTCAAAGGACTGGACACTTTGCAAGGGAGTGCAAGTTTGCTAAATATCAGGCAAACAGGATGACTGAGAAACCTAAGCTTGAACTAAAGGAAATTCCTGTTACTGAAACAAAAGCTTTGGTTGGTCAAGAGAATCTATCAGAGGTTGACTGGAGTACTGAGTTTGATGATGAACCAGTAATTTATTGTATGGTTTAAGTAGAAGAATCAGTGGAAGAGTTTGACTGGAGCACAGCCTTCGATGAGGAACCTAAACATGCTATTTTGGAATCCAGAGATGGTTTAGGAAGCTTTGATTGGAGCATGGAGACTAAAGATGAACCTATTCTGCTTGCTATGGTAGCTACTTCATCAAGTTTAGCCCTATCTCTGAGGGCAACCCAGAAGAGGAGCTTAAAAATCATTTAATTGTGGATAGTGGTTGCTCTGGAAGCATGACAGGAGACAAAGAGATTCTGTCAGATTTTAAATCCTATTGTGAAGGAAAAGTTGCATTTGGGAATGATGCTAGTGGAGGAAGAATAACTGGCAAAGGAACTATCAAGGCATGAAGCATAGATTTTGAGAATGTTCGCTATGTGAAGGAGCTCAAATTCAACCTATTGTCAGTCTCTCAGATTGGTGACAAGAAGCATCTTGTGCTATTCACTGACACATAATGTCTTATTCTTTCCCCTGAATTTAAGCTTGTTAATGATAACTTGGTAGTATTGAGAGTACCAAGAACTAATGATGTGTACAGCCTGGATATGAAGAGTCTTCACTCTTCTGGTAGAGCAACTTGTTTAATAGCAAAGGAATCTCTTGAAGAAGCACATATGTGGCATAGAAGATTGGGCCATGTAAATTTCAAGAATATCAACAAACTGGTCAAAGGAAATTTAGTTAGAGGTTTACCTTCCAAAACATACAGGAATGATCACTCATGTTTGGCATGCAAGAAGGGTAAACAATACAAAGCTTCATGCAAGAAGCTTGAGGAAAGAAATATTACAGAACCTTTGGAGCTGTTGCACATGGATTTGTTTGGACCTGTTTCTGTTGCAAGTATAAACAAGAAGAAGTACTGTCTGGTTGTGATAGATGATTTCAGTAGATTTAGTTGGGTATTTTTCTTGGATTTTAAAAATGAAACGTTTGATGCTATTCATGATCTCATAATAGCCTTTGAAAATCAATTGAGACTCAAAGTAAGAGGTATTAGATGTGACAATGGAATTGAATTCAAGAACAAGCTTATGGATGAATTTTGTGCTAAGAAAGGAATCAAGAGGGATTTTAGTACTGCTAGAACTCCACAGCAGAATGGTGTTGCAGAGAGAAAGAACAGAACTTTGATTGAAGCAGCCAGAACAATGCTTGCAGATTCATTATTACCTATTCAATTTTGGGCTGAAGCTGTAAGTGTTGCTTGCTATGTGTTGAATAGAGTATCAGTCACTAAACCTCAGATGAAGACACCTTATGAGTTTCTGATGGGAAACAAACCCAATATTCGTTTTATGAAGCCTTTTGGATGCCCTCTAACAATTCTCAATACAATTGATAAACTGGGAAAATTTGATGGCAAGTCAGAAGAAGGATATTTATTGGGATATTGTACCAACAGCAAAGGATTTAGAGTGTACAATAAAGTCACCAAGAAGGTTCAAGATTGTCTTCATGTTAAATTTTTAGAAGAACAAGAAAATCAGAAGGGTAAAGGTCCTGATTGGATGTTTGATCTTGAGGTTTTGACTCCTTCTATGAATTATGTACCTGTTAGAGAAGAAAATCAAGTAGATCACAAGGAAGATGATTTACAGTACATTGTTCATGGAGTCAACATTTGACCTGATGTTGTTCCTGATGAAGAACCTATAACTGTTGAGAAGGAGAAAGGTACTGATGAGCCAAAATCTACATTGTATGCTGAAGATCAAGCAATTCAAGATGAGCTTAATAGGATGCTTTTTCAAGATATAGTAGCACAATCTTATGATGATGATCAAAGAAGAACTTATGAGGAAGCAAAGAAAAAGAACAAAACTGCAGATTTCTCTCACAGTACTTTGGATAATAGTACTTTGGATCAAAGTACTGCTGCATCTGTTGACAACACTTTAGATGATTTGGATGATCCTACCATGCCTGGCTTAGAAGACACTTGTTAGGAATTGGAAATTCCATAGTGAAGTGTCGGTCACCCCAAATATAGACTAGCACAAGTTAGCTCGTAGACATATCGTTATTTACTGTTTATTAGTTTAGTTATTAGCTTAGTGAAACACCGTGGAGGAAGGATGGGTCTTTACCCACTGTATGACTGATCCACAGTCCGAAGGAGGACGTGTAGTGTGTAACTATAAATACTCTCTACCTCCTAAGGTAGAGGGTTGGACCTTTCACTTAATCTAACCTTTCTTTCTTTGTTACTTTCTCTCTCTAGAAAGGCTCCCATCTTCTACTTTCTCTCTCTAGAACCTTAAACTAATTCGACCCATATATTGTTATTTGATGTGTTTGTGAAATCCAATATGTTACAAATGGTATCAAGAGCCATGGTTTGATCATCTCTCTTACATATCCTTGGATTTCTAGTGGTGTTATATGGTTTCTGGGTTTGAAAAAGTTTAGTGGTTTTTGCATCATTTGCATCATTTGGATCATTTCTTGTGTTAAAGTTTTGATTTTGATTGTACTTTTGTGTTTAGAATCATTGTAAGTGCTTGGGTTTTGATTTGGAAAGCTTGAATCACTGTGGTTGAGCTTGTTTTGGATTAAAAAGTGTGTTTTTGAAGTTTTTCTTGCTAGCGACTTGGTTCTCGTAGTGTTTTTCATCGTAGCAACTTGCTTCAGTAAAAGTTAGCGAGTTACAGTGTTTGTTGTTAGCGACTTGAACCTAGCGACTTGTCTATTGAGATAAGCCGACAAATAGTACAAGTTAGTGGATTCTCCACTACGGCTAGCGACTTGGTGAGGTTAGCGACTTCCTTCAGAAATTGTTAGCGAGTTGTAGTGTAAATTGTTAGCGACTTGATACTAGCGACTTGGATCTTAGCGAGTTATTCTTTAGCAACTTAACTGTGTCTAGCGACTTGGTGCTTAGAGACTTGTTGTCATAATACTTAGCGACTTGGTGCTTAGCATCTTGGTTCAAGGATTCTTAGCGACTTGGTGACTTAGCGACTTGTTCTCAAGGTTTATAGCGACTTGCGACTTGTTGACTTTTCCTGACAAAACTTCAAACGGCTATAACTTTTGATCCGTAACTCCGTTTTCAGCGTTCTACCCATCAAAACGACCGTGAGAATGAGGAGAATGGCATGCCGAATGAAACCTTTGAGGCCTAAATCCGATCCGAACAGAAGTTATTGAGCTTTTTATGCTTTTTGACCTAAATTTCTCCGAAAAATCGTGCATAAACCAATCCAAATCTCAACCAAACAACATCTCTACTAATCCTACAAACAACCATAAGACCTAACACACAATTTTATATCATTGTGTCGATCCATCAGTTATCTTAACACGCTCTATTGGTCTCTATACCACGGTTTCTTCTTGATTTTGTAAAATCCCGCGAAAGAATCTATTTCTCGGTTTAAATCATAGACTTGTAAAATCTCGTGTATACTACAACATCATGTCTTACACTACTGACCCAGTAATTTTAGAAGTACTTAAATTGTATGATGATGTGGACAACAATGATAATGTATGCTAGACTGAACGATTAAAGATGATTGAATCAATCAATGATGATGTGATTTCTTCATGCTCTGAGTCCAATGAGAAAGATTTGCACCTATTCAGGCTACAGAATGCCATGCAAAAGGAAAGTAGCATTGAACCTTATCAACAACTTCACTCACACCTCATGTTACTCACACCGATAAGAATGGAACGAACATGCATTGCCATTTTCCGTCAAGACTTATCCCCATTAACGGGAACATTACTATTGAACTTAGAACAATTAGAACAACAACTTGATAAAGAAAAGGTTCAAAAGGATAGTTCCAGTGCTGCACTTCAAGTGATCCACAACCAATTTCAGTCATTCATAAGTGGGAAATTTACATCTGATTATGATCAAGACCTGACTGAAATGTCTTTCAAGAGACACACTGGAATGGAAATTAGTGTGTTCATTGAGACATTCATCCAACTCATGGATAATGTGGAGAAGTACATTGAGGAAGTTACACATAAAGATGAAAAAGTGGATGAGTGTCAGGTGCAGTTGAGAGATAGTTGTGATGAGTCGGGTAATATATCAGTTGAAAGGCCGGGTGTTGCTGAATGCAGAATATCAGAGACAACTAAGAATGATGTAACCAGCTACTCAGTAATTTCGGTCACACAAGAAGTGGATGCGGTCATCAGAAAGGTGAATGAATGTCGGGTACAATCAATAGATTGTAGTGTTGAGATCGGTAAGGCATCGGATGATGGATCAGTTGACACTGAATACAGAGGCTCAGAGGCGATTAAGTTTGAAACAGCCAGTTGTTCAGTGACTCTTGTTACACATGATATGAATTCAAATATCAGACCGAAAAATGAGCAGGTGTCATGTGATGAGGTACCATTAACTGTTCAACATAGTGCATCTGCTAATGTACCTAAACAAACTGATCTTAATACCGAACATGATTCTGATAAATGTTCCTTGGTTGAGGCTGAGTCTAATAAATTCAAAACAAATGATATGGTTGATAAAAAGGCTTTTGATGAACTTTCAAACAAATTCTCAAAACTTGAAAAACATTGTATTTCTCTTGAAATTGCAATACAAAGAAAGGAGGAAAGTTTTCAAACTAAGAAACCATGTAAAAATCCGGAATTTCCTGAATTTCATGAATTTTTTGAAATAAATGATTTAAAAGCTCAGCTTCAAGCCAACAACTCGACTATCAACAATTTGAAAAAACATATTTGTGATATGCATGTGAAAAGTAATTTGGTTACAAGTAATTATGATGTTAATGTTATTGATGATATTCAAATGAGAAATGATGAATTAGCGGTTTGTGTGGCCAAATTACTAAAGGAAAATGAGTCTTTGAGAACGCATCACATAGAACTAAGTGACTCTGTCAAAGAAGCTAGAACTAAGTCAATGGAACAATCAAACTCTTTGATAGCAAAAATTAATGAACTCAAAGCTCAACTTCAGGAAAAGAGTTTCGCTATTGTTGCCTTAAAAAATGAGCTTAGGAAAACTGTAGGGAAAAGTGTGAACACTAAGTTTACAAAACCATCAACCTTGAGGAAACTAGTTTCTCATCCCATTAGAAACCGGTCCGTTGTTAGGCAGCCTACTGCGTTTATATCCGAAAGACCAAAATTTTCAAAAACACAGTTTACCTCCGAAGTTGATGCGATAAAATTTTTTTCAAAACCAGTCACTTCACCTGAGTTACCTAAGAATAAGGCTTCTAGTTCAGTTAACCCTCAACAAGTAGCCACTTCTACTCCCAGCACCACTAGGAATAGTTCGAAAACAGTGTCAAAATCAAGCATTAAAACCTAGAATTCATATAATATGAATGACTTGTGGAAGAACTATTATCTAGAAGAAGCTAGGAAAAAGGCACAGATTCGAAAAGACGGAATTTTAGGTGCAAGACCTAGGGTGAGGAATTCTATGAGTTTTCAAGGCACTAGTAGTAGTTATAAGCCATTACCTAGGAACACTCAAATGACTAGGGGTTGGCTTGCATCTAAGAGTAGATATGAGAAGAAGAATGCTAAGCATGTTGAAAACGAAACTAGAAATTCTAAGTCTTTTCCGAATAAGAAACATTCTCCTAATTCACATGCTAAGGTACAATCCACTAAGACTAATAACGTGACTAAGGTTCAACATGTTATGAAGCAAAACAAACAAAAAACTTTGCTTAGATGGATAGCAGCTGCTAAATCTTTGGAGTCTAGGAATATCGATAAGTCTTCCACTGTGCATAAAAAGCTTAACACTCCTAGACCTTGCCATATGTGGATACCATCAGGTAGAATGTTTAAGGATGCTGGACTTAGGTGGATACCTACCGGAAAGCTGTTTTCCAATGGCAAAATCAAGGTTGACAGTGAAGCCCCAAAGGATTTGGATACTAATGTCACTAACCAATATATATGCAATCAAGTTTGTAATATTAGTGCATGTATTCGTTACTCAGTGGAAGATACTTCGATCCTTCACTACATGGACTCGCTTAAAGTATGGATAACAAATGGATTGATATCTCATTACTCATGGGTTCAAGTTACTCAACCTTGATATTCAATCTGCTATGACGTCTGTTCACATCAGTTCAGGCCTCGGACTTCATCATTATGGTGTCTGCAGATAACACTTCAGGCCCCGTTCCTCAAAGAAAATAAAAGTGTACGCCTCAGTGCGCTTCATCTTCAGAAGAAGAGAAATCTTCACTTTTATGACCATTCTCATCGACATTCTTCATCAACAAGCTTCATGTTTTTCCACGCTCTTTCAACCTTCAAGTGGATCTACGTTCATTAGTGTATATTCTTATTCACTTGTTCAAATCAAAAATGGCAACTTCAGATGCAATTTTTGAGGGGGAGAAGAGTGCATATACTACATGTTGATAGATGCTTGAATTATGGTCATATGACTCTCCTTCAAACGCCTAATGCTTCACTTACTAAGGATAACTGGGATTCAATGTTTGGGTTTTTTGAATATTTGGATGTCAAGATATGTTTGATGAGTACTTCCAACCTCTAACGAATGTTGATCATCCAGTTCCTGAAGCTCCCGCTCCGGTTCCTGCTGACTCAACAAGTTCACCTTCTTCAATCTACATTGATCAAGATGCATCATCTAAGAAGTACAACTTAGACTACTCAAGAATCCCAATCTCCAGTTATTCCTCAAGGCGTTGTTAATGACTATCATTGTTGTTGCACTCATGAATAATGATCCGCTCTTTGGTACTTCTTTGCCAAATCTTCACGGATTATTGTGCACTCTATAAATCAACCACATGAACATTAAAGAAAATGACTTCCTCATCCGCTCGAAGACATTATTGGTGAATCTTCCAGATCAGTATCTACATGTATACCTTTAGGAAGAATGTATTGATGTTGAGGAATCATTTTTTCCGGTTCATTTAGTGGGTCAATGTACATTCGATTGTATGTTGTTTTCACATGTTAGGCATTTGACACAAGTTGATAACTTTGGAGTTAATCATTTATCACATATTTGAGATTGAAGTTGACTTTCAACAAAGGTGTGTTCTTATTTGATAACTTGCTCGGGCTTAAGAATTTGAGTTGAAGACTTGGTTTATCTAGTTACCAGCAGTCGGGGTGGATGGTTGAAGACCTGGTTAACTATCACTATTAGGAGTTACGTTGTTTTACTCAGTGTCACATGAAGATGATGATGTGGATAATCTCAAGAGGTGTTAATGTCTCATACTTTGTTTGAGTATTGAGTACTTAGAGACTTGCTTGAAGCATAGATTCTTGACACCATTCTTCCATCATTAAGTGCAAGCTTAAGATACAAATATGGGGAATTCGACTTCAGTTTCAAGTTAGATATATCGGGTTTTTCTTCAACAGTGGTCACTTGAAATTGTCTACATATGGGTTGATAAAGATAGTCAGAGAGAGTTTCTGTAGCAGTTGATTATCACAAAATTCATTTGAGCTAATTTTTGTTCTTACACGTGATGAACTTAATACTTCTTCTCTATTGAAGTAATCCCGGGAAAGACAAATGTCACAACCGTAGAGAAACTCAGTGTTTAACTCGTAGCCTTTGGTATGTTATTCCAACTATTTGAGGGAAGGATATATTATTCTAACTATTTGGGGGAAGGATGTATTATTCCAACCATTTGGGAGGAAGTGGTCTCTGGATAGTTTCGGTATGTGTTAACTCAGCTTTTAGTAGGAAGAAATATGAGAAGAATATTTGGAGCGTGAGATGATATTGCTTATCGACATCTTTAATATGATTATGATAAAGTGCTTCTGGTTTATGCTTCATGTACACTATGTAATGATGATTTCGATGAGATCGCAACCATCAGGGGAGAGATTTGTGTACATCAGGGACACACAACATGATCACCTGATCGAGCTTATTATGTTATTCTGGAGTTGATATCCGCAGAGATAATCAGTGATTCAACATGTTACTTGGATGTCATAGTCTTGACTCTGGTTGGGTACTTGTGTACATTATGGGCTGATTGGTTATATGAAAGATATCTGGAATGCACTTGGTAAAATGAAGATGTTGACGTATTGTTCCCCTGAATTGACAACTGGTCATTCTCGAAGAGTAATGTGTACATCGGGGACGCACAACAGGTTCATGTGATCGGACTTCATCAGTTATTCCGGATTTGATAACCACTGAGCCGATCAATGTTTCAACTTGTTACTTTGGTGTTCTCATGTTCTTCGGGGTGCTGAGCTTCATTCAATGAGACCGTTTTTGTTCATTTCTACTTCTTGGGGGAATGGTCTTTGTTCTTAGTTTGTCGGTTTGGGGGGAAGCTACCAAAGTCTCACTTTCAGAAGGCTCAAGTTCTGACGACAATTCAAGAACCTCGAAAGCTTTGGTGGTGAAACTTTAAGAGATGATGACTTCTATCTTCTACAAAGTGCTAAACGATTTCCTTATCTCGGTACTCGTATCATCATCTTCTTAAACTATTTCTCTATCTTTGTAAATATTTTTCAAAAACCAAATACAAAAATATAAAACCAACAAAAACAAAATAGAAAAATATAAAATCATCAAAAGCCCATAAAAATCAGAAAATTGAAAAATACCAAAAATATGTTTTCTCAAGACATGTCTTCTGGTATCGATAACATCTACAGTCTTAGAAATGTCATTCAATAATGGCACGGGACCATAGATGAAGTTTGAGCACGAGGTGTAAATATTCTATTTTTCAAAACATGTTACAAACTATGGCTTACAGTTATTTCAGACTGTAACCTGCGCTTCAAAAATGGCTTGCAGTTACTTCAGACTGTAACCCATGCTTAAACCATGGCTTGCTATTACTTTAGATAGCAACCCATTCTTCAAAGAAGGAAAGTGCTGCGCTAAACCCATTTTCATATATATCGTGCACTTATCCTAAAAACAAAATGAGGAAAGTATGTCAAAGGACTGCTGTTCCTACTCAAATATTTTTCCGTCTAAAATTCTTTAGAAAAATATTTGTTGTATTCAAAAATGGTGGTAAATGAGTTTCTTGAAAATCAATCAGATTCAGAGTTTTTCGTAATAATTAAAAACTCAATCAATGACTTATGTGCTTTTAATCTTTTCATAAAATGAGTCATTGATTGAGGGGGAGAATGTTTTCAAATTTATATCATCTAACGGACTTTATTAATTATCCTACGTGCTTAATTAAAAATGATGTTAACCTATGTTGAAGGACTAGGTGCCCAGGATATGATTGTTAGGATTAGATGATTAGAGTTTGATGAACACACATATCCCATGCCTTATATGAACTGATTGATATGTTGAATTGACTTTAATTAGTCGATTGCTGTTTGGGTGATGTCGACCACCATATATCTATTTGTGTATACTAACGTATGCAGGTATATTGGTATATAAGAATGTTCCCGATCCGGATCCCACAATTGAAGATGATTGGATGCCGAAAGGAAAGGGTAACTATATCTTGGGTTGACAAATGAAGAAACAGAGCTTAATTGGACTTCTATGAAGAGTTGGCATAAATGCAACGTAAGAGGTCTCACTGCATTAGCAGATAGTTTTTCTTCTAAGTGATTGAAGGAACATAGCTTAAATTTGACCTAAGTTGGCATTAAAATGCAACGTAAGTGATAAGGTTTTAAAATGTACCTTTTTGAGGGGTCGTGTAACACCCCAACCCGATAAGGGTAGAAGTATCAAATTTATGGAGTCAAATCAAAACAATACATATAAACCATGCAAGCGGAAGTCTTATAATAATAATCAAAAGGGTAACAAGTCAACACGACTTGAACAGTACAAAAGTTCCAAAAGATGTCCAAAGGAAATGAAACGATACAAAGTCTAAGTCTCCCAAAACAAATAACAATGGATATCAAAATCTAAGATAACTAAGGCAAGTTCTGAATAGCATCCTACTCTCAATCCCAAGAAAAGCCCCAGCTCCTAGCTTAATAACCTGCCGCAGGAAAAGAAACGCGGCTGAGCTTAAAAAGACCAGTGAACAGATATAACAATACAAAAGCAATAATAGAACTGAAGGCCAGATAAATAAGATAAGAAGGATATGAAGCAATATAGAGTAGGTAAATGAAACAAAAGAAAGGAAGGTCAGTTTTCCACCACGAGCCAACAAAACAAACCAAATCAAATCATATATCCATAGTAGCCTGTAGTAACCATTGTATTCGGAGGGGTGACCTCGGAATACCAAATCAATAGGAGGGGAGACCTCAAGTAGCCAGTGGAGTGATCAGCTCCCAAAATGTGAGGGGGTGTATTGCACACACGCACCACATCACCAAAACAATATATCAATATCAATACAATACGATACAAATCTAGGATGCATCCATACGCCCCCTGCAAAACAATAGTGGCCATACAATATATCTGAAGCGCGCATAATCAATACAAAATGGGGACGGTGTGGAACATCACTCAACCACACTAAAGTCATGCCATTGGTGCATCAATGACACGGACATGGAACCCCCATGCCTAGTTAATGGCTCGGGTATCAACTGACAGGTCAAAGTGTATAGTATAGAGATCAATCAATATCAAAGGTTCAGTATTAGCAATTCACAAATCAATATCAATAATCCAATATCAATGGTTCAATTATCAGAGGTTCAATAGCAAAGGATCAATATCAAAGGTTCAATAGCAAAGGGTCAATATCACAAGTTCAATAGCAGAGCAAAGGTTCAATATTAATTTGGCAATAGATCAAAGATGCAAAGAGATCATGAGAAACCTTATGAGAAAGGTCAGAATATTTGTACCTTATTCGAAGCAATCAACAATGAAAGTAAAGTCAAGAAAGGAGATCAATCACGTCGCCCGGAACCTATATGAATTAGATAACGTTCTATAAGAATCAGAAACACTCGTTTAAGACGGCTTTCCATTTTTAGCAAGTTTCCCATTTTAGTAATCTTTCCATTTTAAGTACTTTCTATTTTAAGAAGCTTTCTATTTTAGGCAGGTTTCTATTTTTAGTAACTTTCCATAATTAGCAGGTTTCCATATTTAGCAGGTTTCCATATTTAGCAGGTTTAGTTACTTATTTAAAGTTAATTAATGATAATAAGTATTATAATGCTTTTAGGATCATTTATGACAAGTTACAAAAGTTTAGGGTTTAAAATGTCAATATTGCAAAGTATAGGGTTAAAAGTGTAAATATAGTAAGTTTACTCATTTTACTCATTTAATCCATTTAGTCAGTATATTAACAAGTTAATCCATCAAGTTTCATAATTTACAAAACAACCCATTCATTTTAATAAATCGACATAAACATTATAAACCATAGTTTTTAGGTTATGATTAACGAATCCGTTCTAAACCATTTTAGCTCGATTAATATAAGATTACAAGACATCCTTATGTGATACCATTTTAAATCGAGACACCCTTCATCACAAACCATATTATACGCCCCATGTTTTAACCAAAAACACACTCAAAAATCATTCGTTAACAATTCCATTTATCATATACGTAATCATATAATTCATAAGCTCATTAAACCCTTTATTACAATACCTATATGTCGATATAAATGAAAGACTCAAAATAAGTTTCATATTCGTATTACATACAATATGCCATTCGAATTACATAGATTAAGATTCAAGGCTTTATGTATTCTTGTTTCATTATTTCATGTGATAACATATTCATGATTTCATGTGTTCCAATATTTCGAATAGTAAACCCTAGGAAAGACATTAAAGCCACGAATTGATCAAGGAAAACAAAAGGAAGAAACGTGAGATGATGATACGTTACCCTAGTAGCGTGTACGAGACAAGAAAACAAAATCAAACCACCACGATCACACCAAGCCTTCCCTTGGTTATAATACCCCACGGCCACAAGTAAATACCCACGTCCAAGCTTTAATTCGACCCAAACACAATCACCACGTCCACCAATCGATTACCCACGATCACGAGCCTCTTAGGAACACCTTTGTTTGATGGATTTTCGGATGAAATGATGAAATTAAAATGGGTGCCGCCACTTAGAATGAGAGAAGGAGACTAGGGTTTTCAATGTGTACTTTTAAAATGAAATGGAAATGTGTAAATGTGGTTAAATAAAATTGATATGGTGATTTAAATTGGGAGCCTAAGTGGCCGGCCATCAAGGTGAACCAAAGACCAAATCAAAGACTTTCCAAGTTATCTTTCAATCATGTATATAGTCTTGTTTCAAGTCTAGGTTAATTGTGTACAAGTTGTAATGTTTATGTGTTACTTATAGTTGATTTATTTATGTTCCTGTAATTTATATCATAAGTTACTTACTTTCATAATGTGGGAATATTATTAATGATATAACTTGTTAAATGATGTTGACGTTTTTCCCGAGTTGGTAAAATTTTAAGTTGGAGGGCAAAATAGTCATTTCACGCGATTTGAGATTTTAGGGTTTTACAACTCTTCCCCTCTAAAAGAAAATTTTCGTCCTCGAAAATTGAAAAGGAAACGAAGCAATAAACGATGACATACCCGATGATGAAAAGAAATGTGGATAACTAGCTCGCATAGATTCCTCGGTCTCCCAGGTAGCTTCACGCTCTGGGTGATTCTTCCGAAGGATCTTAACAAGCGGAATTACTTTTTTCTCATGACTCGATCTTGCCGATCCAAAATAGCTTCGGGTTCCTCCGAAAGAGACATATCAGGCTGAATCTGATCAAATGGATATGAGGCTACATGCAAAGGATGGTAGTTGTATCCCCTCAAAAGAGATACATGAAAAACGTCGTGCACATGCGATAACTGCGGCGGAAGAGCCAAACGATAAGAAACCTCTCCGATGCGCTCGAGAATCTCAAACGGCCCAATAAAACGAGGACTGAGTTTCCCTTTAATTCCAAAACGTTTAACACCCCGAAAAGGCGACACCTTCAGAAATACCCGATCACCAACCTGAAACTCCAAATCACGACGATGTTTATCTGCATAACTCTTTTGCCGCGTACGAGCCTCCTTCAACTTCTCCCTAGCAACTGCCACCTTCTCATTAGTGATCTCAATAATCTCAGGCCCCTCAATCAAACGCTCACCTACTTCGTCCCAACAAATAGGCGCTCTACATTTCCTCCCATATAACAGTTCATAAGGGGCAGCCTTGATGCTAGCATGCCAACTATTGTTGTAGGAAAACTCCACCAAGCATAAATACTCATCCCAACTCCCGGTCCACTCTAAAGCGCATGCCTGCAACATGTCTTCCAATGTCTGAATGGTCCTCTCCGACTGACCATCCGTCTGAGGATGAAACGCCGTACTGAACTTAAGACGAGTACCCCAAGCCTTATGCAAACTCTTCCAAAAATGAGACGTGAAACGAGGATCTCTATCTGACACAATCGCTGTGGGGGTAGCATGAAGTCGAACAATCTCTCGCGTACGATCAGACTTGGTTAGCCGATCAACGACCACCCAAATCGCATCATGTCTTTTACGAGTGAGAGGCAAACCGGTGACAAAATCCATAGAAATCTCTTCCCACTTCCAAGTAGGAATCTCCAATGGCTGAAGTAGACCACTAGCCCGCTGATGCTCTATCTTGACCTGCTGACAAGTCATACACTTAGAAACATACAAAGCCACATCCTGTTTCATGCCATTCCACCAGAAATGCTGCTTAAGATCTCGGTACATCTTAGTAGAACCCGGATGAATAGTGAATGGAGAACTGTGAGCTTCAGACAACACCGTCTCACGCAAATCAAGGTCATTCGGAACACAAAGCCGGTCACCAAACCATACTACCCCAGAGCTATCAACCCGAAACTCCGATTGTTTCCCTTCCTCAATGTTCTGAACAATAGACCAAAGCTCACCGTCATCCTTCTGAGCTTCCTTGATCCGCAAAATGATGTTGGACTCCACCTTCATACTAGCCCAATAACCATCATAACCCCGGAAACAAAATTCCACATCCATAAGCTCAAGATCGTGAAGAACCCTGGGTTCAATCTCCAAACTAGCAATCATACTCGACTTTCGGCTTAGCGCATCAGCAACCACATTAGCCTTACCCGGATGATACTGGATGTTCGTGTCATAATCCTTAAAAAGCTCTAGCCATCTCCGCTGTCTCATATTGAGCTCCTTTTGTGTGAATATATACTTTAAACTTTTGTGGTCAGTAAAGATATCACACGACTCACCGTACAAGTAATGCCTCCAAATCTTTAAGGCAAAAACAACCGCAACCAACTCCAAATCATGCGTAGGATAATTCTCCTCATACGATTTCAATTGCCTCGAAGCATAGGCAATCACCTTACCGTGCTGCATCAATACACAACCCAACCCTTTCTTAGACGCGTCGCTATAAATCTGAAAACCTCCGGAACCCGATGGAAGTGTCAAAACAGGCGCAGTAACCAACCTCCGTTTCAACTCCTCAAAACTCTGTTCACGTTCCTCCGTCCATTCAAACTTTTCTCCTTTCCTCATCAATTGCGTCAAAGTTAACGCCAATCGAGAGAAACCCTCAACAAAACGACGGTAATAACCAGCAAGCCCCATAAAACTCCTAATCTCCGTCACAGTAGTAGGTCTCGGCCATTTTGTGATAGCCTCTACTTTAGATGTGTCCATCTTGATACCATCATCAGACACCACGTGACCAAGGAAAGCAACTTGGCTCAGCCAGAATTCACACTTAGAAAATTTTGCATACAACTTCTGCTGTCGAAGAATCTCCAATACGATACGAAGATGCTGCTCGTGCTCGGCCTCACTCCTAGAATACACAAGGATGTCATCGATGAAGACGATTACAAATTTATCGAGGTACTCGTGGAAAACACGATTCATAAGATCCATAAAGACGGCAGGCGCATTAGTCAAACCAAATGGCATAACCAGAAACTCATAATGGCCATAACGAGTACGAAACGCAGTTTTAGGAACATCTTGCTCCTTCACACGTAATTGATGATAACCGGACCTCAAATCAATCTTAGAGAAGAATTTGGCGCCTTGCAATTGGTGAAACAAGTCGTTGATGCGAGGAAGAGGATAGCGGTTACGGATAGTGATACGGTTCAGCTCGCGGTAGTCAATACACAATCTCATACTCCCATCTTTCTTCTTAACAAATAATACAGGTGCGCCCCAAGGTGAAACACTGGGTCTAATAAAGCCGTTCTCCAATAATTCATGCAACTGTTCTTTCAACTCTTTCAATTCAATCGGTGCCATACGATAAGGAGCTTTAGATATAGGTTCGGCACCAGGAATCAAATCAATGCCAAATTCAACTTCCCTAGCCGGAGGAATGCCAGGAAGTTCATCAGGAAAAACGTCGGAAAATTCGCGTACAACAGAAAGACTTTCAATAGTCGGAACTTCCAAAGAAGTATCTTTGATGGATGCCAGAAAACCAAGGCAACCATGAGAAATGAGAGTGCGGGCTTTCATAGCCGAGATGATCTTAACCGACTTGAGTGGTTGAGCACCATGGTATACAAAATCAGGATGATGAACATTACCGAAGATAACATTACGAGCATGACAATCAATGGTAGCCCTATGCAAGGCCAACCAGTCCATACCCAATATAATATCAAAATCAGACATATCCAGAGGAAGTAGATTAGCCGAACGAATACCATCATCGAAACGTAGAGGACAGTTTCACATATTCATGGTTAATAAGTACATGATTTTTCATAGGGGTTGATATAGATAAATGATTCTTTAGTGGTGTTGGAGATAATTTGAGCTTTTTAGCAAAATTTACCGATACGATAGAATGTGTCGCGCCAGTATCAAACAAAACAAAAGCAGTGGAATCACCAAAATAAATAGTGCCAGTAATAGTACCTGACGCCTTGTCTGCCTGATCTCGAGTGACTGAATACACTCGTCCAGTGGTGGGAGGTGGTTTGATGTAGTTCGAAGGAGTAGCCGATGCCTGTTTGGGGCAGTCCTTCACCCTATGATCTGTCTCCCCACAATGATAACAACCTCCGGTAATCCTACGACAGACACCTGGGTGCGCCTTACCACACGTAACACACTTTGGAGGAGGAGGTAGCACCTCAGAAGTCCTCCTCTGGGAAGAAGATGTCGCTGAACGATCATAATAAGTGCTGCGAGATGACTGATCCCGATGCTGTTTCTGAAAACTGCCACTCTGACCCCGACGATCATCACCTGACCTATCAAATCTTCGCTGATTTCCCTATTGCCTCGAGTCATAGCTACGGTCGTACCGACCTCTAACTCCCTGTGCCTGATCCTGACGACCTCTCTGATCTGAACTGTGGTCCTGACGACCCCTGGAATCCTGAGTATGGTCCTGTCGACCCCGAGAATGAATACGATCCCCATCTCTGTTCCTCTTGTTGTAACCCTATTCCTCGTGCAATAACTCTATGTTGCGGGCAGCATCCGCAACTGCAGCCACCTCTGCATACTCGGTATTAATCACCCTATCCAACACCCACTTCTTTAACCCCCATTTAAACTTATGAGCCTGATGACAAGCATCTCCAGCAACAGCAGTACCCACAAACCCAACCATCCTCATAAATCGTTGCATATACTCGTGAGAATTTTCCTTCTCCAGCTGATGTATGGCTTCGTACTCCCTTTCATACCGCTGCTGTTCTGACTCAGGGAAATACTGTTTGTAGAAGATGTCCCTGAAGATATTCCAAGCACAAGTATCAATGAAGTTCTCTTCTTTGGACAAGAGATAGGCCTTCCACCAGTTTAGGGCATCACCCTCGAATTTGAAAGTAGCAAGCCGGGTTTTCACCTCATCACCTCAACCCAGCACATTGAAGAGCTTTTCCATGTGCGTAATCCAGTCCTCCGCATCATTAGATGAAGCTGCCGAGCGAAAAGGAAGTGGCTTAAGTTTGTTGAAGCGCTCGATCCAAACATGAATGGGTGTAGGTGGGTTAGCACCCCCACCATTATCCCCACCAGAAGAACTAGCACCATTCCGAACGTTATTAGTGATGGTAGCAACGATCTCGGGCATAGCAGTGGCCAGAGCGCGTGCAATCAAAGCTTCGAAGTTAGGATGTCCATCCCCGTTGTCGTCGCTGTTCCTTCGAGTTTGGACCATCTGAAGAGTTCATTAAACGATTAGCAAAAGTTAGGAAAATAGGATGAAGATCATGAACGGAAATGACGATAATGAACCTAGAATCTACCCAAACCTCACCAATCAAATCTTAAGCTCTACGGGTTAACGCTTAGGGTCCATATGTCACAGGTCCTGACTACAAGTCGTAAACCTGGGCTCTTATACCATAATTGTAACACCCCAACCCGATAAGGGTAGAAGTATCACATTTATGGAGTCAAATCAAAACAATACATATAAACCATGCAAGCGGAAGTCTTATAATAATAATCAAAAGGGTAACAAGTCAACACGACTTGAACAGTACAAAAGTTCCAAAAGATGTCCAAAGGAAATGAAACGATACAAAGTCTAAGTCTCCCAAAACAAATAACAATGGATATCAAAGTCTAAGATAACTAAGGCAAGTTCTCAATAGCATCCTACTCTCAATCCCAAGAAAAGCCCCAGCTCCTAGCTTAATAACCTGCCGCAGGAAAAGAAACGCGGCTGAGCTTAAAAAGCCCAGTGAACAGATATAACAATACAAAAGCAATAATAGAACCGAAGGCCAGATAAATAAGATAAGAAGGATATGAAGCAATATAGAGTAGGTAAATGAAACAAAAGAAAGGAAGGTCAGTTTTCCACTACGAGCCAACAAAACAAACCAAATCAAATCATATATCCATAGTATCCTGTAGTAACCATTGTATTCGGAGGGGTGACCTCAGAATACCAAATCATTAGGAGGGGAGACCTCAAGTAGCCAGTGGAGTGATCAGCTCCCAAAATGTGAGGGGGTGTATTGCACACACGCACCACATCACCAAAACAATATATCAATATCAATACAATACAATACAAATCTAGGATGCATCCATACGCCTCCTGCAAAACAATAGTGGCCATACAATATATCTGAAGCGCGCATAATCAATACAAAATGGGGACGGTGTGGAACATCACTCAACCACACTAAAGTCATGCCATTGGTGCATCAATGACACGGACATGGAACCCCCATGCCTAGTTAATGGCTCGGGTATCAACTGACAGGTCAAAGTGTATAGTATAGAGATCAATCAATATCAAAGGTTCAGTATTAGCAATTCACAAATCAATATCAATAATCCAATATCAATGGTTCAATTATCAGAGGTTCAATAGCAAAGGATCAATATCAAAGGTTCAATAGCAAAGGGTCAATATCACAAGTTCAATAGCAGAGCAAAGGTTCAATATTAATTTGGCAAGAGATCAAAGATGCAAAGAGATCATGAGAAACCTTATGAGAAAGGTCAGAATATATGTACCTTATTCGAAGCAATCAACAATGAATGTAAAGTCAAGAAAGGAGATCAATCACGTCGCCCGGAACCTATATGAATTAGATAACATTCTATAAGAATCAGAAACACTCGTTTAAGACGGCTTTCCATTTTTAGCAAGTTTCCCATTTTAGTAATCTTTCCATTTTAAGTACTTTCTATTTTAGGAAGCTTTCTATTTTAGGCAGGTTTCTATTTTTAGTAACTTTCCATAATTAGCAGGTTTCCATATTTAGCAGGTTTCCATATTTAGCAGGTTTAGTTACTTATTTAAAGTTAATTAATGAAAATAAGTATTATAATGCTTTTAGGATCATTTATGACAAGTTACAAAAGTTTAGGGTTTAAAATGTCAATATTGCAAAGTATAGGGTTAAAAGTGTAAATATAGTAAGTTTACTCATTTTACTCATTTAATCCATTTAGTCAGTATATTAACAAGTTAATCCATCAAGTTTCATAATTTACAAAACAACCCCTTCATTTTAATAAATCGACATAAACATTATAAACCCTAGTTTTTAGGTTATGATTAACGAATCCGTTCTAAACCATTTTAGCTCGATTAATATAAGATTACAAGACATCCTTATGTGATACCATTTTAAATCGAGACACCCTTCATCACAAACCATATTATACGCCCCATGTTTTAACCAAAAACACACTCAAAAATCATTCGTTAACAATTCCATTTATCATATACGTAATCATATAATTCATAAGCTCATTAAACCCTTTATTACAATACCTATATGTCGATATAAATGAAAGACTCAAAATAAGTTTCATATTCGTATTACATATAATATGCCATTCGAATTACATAGATTAAGATTCAAGGCTTTATGTATTCTTGTTTCATTATTTCATGTGATAACATATTCATGATTTCATGTGTTCCAATATTTCGAATAGTAAACCCTAGGAAAGACATTAAAGCCACGAATTGATCAAGGAAAACAAAAGGAAGAAACGTGAGATGATGATACGTTACCCTAGTAGCGTATACGAGACAAGAAAACAAAATCAAACCACCACGATCACACCAAGCCTTCCCTTGGTTATAATACCCCAAGGCCACAAGTAAATACCCACGTCCAAGCTTTAATTCGACCCAAACACAATCACCACGTCCACCAATCGATTACCCACAATCACGAGCCTCCTAGGAACACCTTTGTTTGATGGATCTTCGGATGAAATGATGAAATTAAAATGGGTGCCGCCACTTAGAATGAGAGAAGGAGACTAGGGTTTTCAATGTGTACTTTTAAAATGAAATGGAAATGTGTAAATGTGGTTAAATAAAATTGATATGGTGATTTAAATTGGGAGCCTAAGTGGCCGGCCATCAAGGTGAACCAAAGACCAAATCAAAGACTTTCCAAGTTATCTTTCAATCATGTATATAGTCTTGTTTCAAGTCTAGGTTAATTGTGTACAAGTTGTAATGTTTATGTGTTACTTATAGTTTATTTATTTATGTTCCTGTAATTTATATCATAAGTTACTTACTTTCATAATGTCGGAATATTATTAATGATATAACTTGTTAAATGATGTTGACGTTTTTCCCGAGTTGGTAAAATTTTAAGTTGGAGGGCAAAATAGTCATTTCACGCGATTTGAGATTTTAGGGTTTTACAGGTCGTTTAAGCCCTTATTTGATCACTTTTGTATCCGTTATTACTTAATATCGTTCCTTTTCACTTTTTAGGTATCTTGAAGGCAAAATGCTGGAATGACACTTATTCGGACGAAAAGGCGTGAATATACGAAGAAAATGGCCAAAGTCAAGAATCGAGCCACTCAGACTGCTGGAACTGAAGGGGACGGCATCAGGTGTTATCTGCGACACCGTCGCATTACTTTTGTGATGGCTCAGTAGCCAAATTGCTCATTTACAAGTGACAGCTTCAGGTTTTAAAAGAGTAGGGCGTCACAACTCAGACGCCCTAGATTTGATCCAGACGGCGTCAGAAGATGAAGCCGACGGCGTCACAACCATAAGGTGACGCCGTCACAAGCTGCAACATGCACGCGAAGTAGCTGATACTGTTTTGGCCATAACTTTTGCATACGAACTCGGATTTAGGTGATTCAAAAGCCCACGCGAGCGGAACGAGAAAATCTACAATTTGGAGAAAAATTCTTTGTGACGCCGTCATTCTATAAGTGTGACGCCGTCACCCTTTGTTGACAGCCAATCTGCCTATAAATAGAACATTATAACCTCACTTTTTGGAGGCTAAAAACCCTAACTCCGATTCCAGGGTTTAGAGAGGTGTTTTTCCAGCAACTTTGAAGGTTTTAATCAATCCAAAAACATCTTGTAATGGTTTGTTGATTATATTTTAATCCATATATTCAATTTATCATTATGTCTATCCTATGTTTGATTGATTGTGTGTATGCTTGCATGTTTACCATGTCCGGCTAAATTACTTATGTGTTTGCTTAGATATATGAAACCTAGTTGTTAACTATTGTTAGGTTGTCTCTTATCTTAATTGTAATTGGCTTAGGAGTGCGACTAGGCTATCGTTGTGTTTAATACTTGATAAATCTTTGATAGTTTATGAATGACTTAGTGGATTTCGTTTACTAAACCCAAAGATAACCTCAAAGTTAGTTTATGAATGATTTAGTGGATTTCGTTTACTACACTTAAAGGTGACTTCAAAGAGTTAGGGAATGCACACCTTACGACCTTAGAAAACACAACGCGTTAAGAATAAGGACGTGATAATTCAACCATCAATAGGAGATAACTAGGGAGTAGTAGCATCTAGGTAAACACATCTTTAACCATCATACGAGCACACAACAATAGACATAGACTATCCTCACCTTAGTTAATTAGATAATTAGATAAGTAGAAGTAATCGGTAGAAATACCAAACCCCCAAATCTAAACCCCGAGATTCGTACCTTTCCATTTCCTAAAAAACATAAAAAGATAAAAAATAATCTTCTTCAACCCCAACCTTAGCGTAGTAACCTCTCACTAGCATTCCTATATCCCTAGAGAACGATATCAATTCCCGTGGCTTACCCTAATACTACACTACAACGATTAGGTTCACTGCCTAGGGTGTTGAAAAACTTGCTCGACGAAAAGGAAGTTCCTTTGACCCCGAACGATGCGTAAGCGTATCAAGTTTTTGGCTCCGCTGCCGGGGAATAGAATAGCTAGTTAGGAGTCCACCTCGTTTAGGTTTCCTTGCTTGATTCCTATCAAGTAAGCTTTTTTCTCATTTTTAGCTTCCTCGTAGTCTATCCCCCTCTTTCGTGACCTTTGTTCGTAACCCCATCACTTTTCATCATGGAAGGTGATAACCAACCACCATTCATTAACCTACCACCAAATGACCCGCCAAGAGGCCGTACTCTTGGTGAATACTCGAGACCAAGCCACCTAGGCCTATAGGAACACCATTGAGCTTCCTGACCAAGCCCAAACTACGGCCCTTCGATCCGACACCATCCGGTTGGTGCAAAACGAATGTGCATTCCATGGACTTCGTTCCGAAGATCCTAATCAGCATCTTAAGGATTTCCTTAAAATCGTCGATTCCATCGACCCCGATGCTACTACTCGGGAGATCACGCGCTTGCGTCTCTTCTAATTCTCTATACGGGACCAAGCTAGTAATTGGCTTGAGCGACTTCCCGTCGGCTCCATCTCAAGTTGGGATGATCTCACCTCTCGTTTCCTTGCTAAATTTTTCCCACCGGGGAGAACTACTAAGCTTAGGAATGAAATCTTGATGTTCCAACAACGTCAAGGTGAATCTCTCTACGAAGCATGGACTCGATTCAAGGACTTACTCCATAGAGTCCCTCATTACGGCATTGATCTTTGGCTTCAAGTCCAACTCTTCTATGATCATGTCAATTTCCCCACTAAGCGATCCATTGACCAAGCGGCCGGTGGTAAACTTAGTGATCTCACCGCAGAAGAATCGTGGGGTACAATAGAGGACCTTGCCCTCTATGAAAACGAATGTTGGAATGACCCCCGTGAGTTGTCCAAAACTGATAAGGCAGTCTCTTTGCCTCCCATTGACTCACAACCTTCCAATCGTAGGATTCTCGAACTTGAAGATCAAGTCAAATTCCTAATGAGCTCCTACGAGAATCCTAAGCTCGAGCTAAATAACTTAGGAAAATTCTACAACAACCCTCCAAACACCGGAACTTCCACTAGTCTTGAGGGAATGGTGTCCAAATTCATGTCATCTCAAGAAGCTCGATTGACGCAAATTGAAGCCGATTTCAAGCAACGACAAAGCGAGATGACAACCAAGCTCGACACCCTCTTAAAAGCCTTCAATGGACAAAGGGATGAAATACATGAAAAAATGGCGGAGATGATGGACTTAGTGAAAGAGTACACTAAGACGAAGATTCCCGAGAAGGTGCTAGTGGGGAACGATGAGCATGCCACCCCCACTTTGTCTGTTAATGCCATTTCCGTTGCTTCCGATGAGGATGGAGCAGTTGAGAAGAAGGAGCCTGAGAGCAGCAAGGATAGTAAGGATAAGAATGAGGCTCGGACTGATGATGAACCCAAATTCATCAAGCATTACCTTAAGCATGAGATCAATAAGAAAACAATCGTTAACCAAGTGAAAAACTTTAGGTGCAATGATGTTCTTAGGAAAGCCCTCTTAGGTGAAATAGGAGAGGAAGAGTATGACACCATGCCTATTGGACCTATGTACGAGTCGATTCAGAGAAAGCCAGTAACTAAGAAGCAAGAGATCTCTGGGAACTTTGTAATTCCATGTAGCATAGGTGACTTAGAGAACCTAAATGCCTTGGCTGACCAGGGATCCGATGTAAACATAATGCCGTTGTCAGTCTATAATAAGTTGACTAAGGAGGAACCGACCAAGACCAATCTTAGACTTTCCTTAGCAAATCATTCATATATTTATCCCATAGGAATAGCGGAGGATGTCTTAATTGAGGTTGCCAATATTGTCTATCCGGTGGACTTCGCAATTGTAGACATTGAGGAGGATAAAAACCTGCCATTAATCCTGGGAACACCTTTCCTGACCACCGCCAAGGCGACCATCAAATGCGGTGAGGGCATCATGGTACTCAAAAGCGGCAAGGGATACGCTAGGATACCTATTGTTCCAAGGTATCCTCTTAAGATTATGGAAAAGGTTACGGATGAGAATCCTCAAGTCCCTAACAAGGTGGTTAGGAAGAAAATTAACGATTGGGAAAAAGGGCTTAGAGAAATCATGGTTCAAGGGTTAAATGCGACATTGTGGAAACGTGATAAAAAGTTAGGAAATAACTATACCACAATACCACAAACTCAAAAGAACCCTAAGGAATTTTTGAATGGAGAAAAGGTGCTTTTGTATAAATAAAAAATAAAAGCATTATGGGGAAGGAATAAGCCAAGATGGTTTGGACCTTATACGGTGAAAGAAACTAATCTAAAAAATAAAACCGTTATCATAATAGACGATGTCGGAAGAGAATTCACGGTGAGCATACAACGTCTACAACCTTATGATGAAGGCTTAGTGGAAGAAAAGAAGGACGACAATGAAGTCATGTAGGGGCACGACTTCGAGTCTAGCTACAAGACTCATAAATAAAGAAAAGCGCTTCATGGGAGGCAACCCATGCTTAATTGTTTGCTTGTTTGTGTCGTATATCTTTTATTGATTGCTTATTCTCATGTTTAAATTTGTAAAAATGCTTTATTTTGTTTTTAACCTCGTCTTAATTACATATAAAGGTATTTTACAAAAAGGATAAGTGTAGGGAGGATTACACACGTTTTCAAAAGAAACGTAAACATGAGAATTTCAATTGATTAAAAGATATACATGTGTATTTGTTCGAGTCAAATGCTTGTATCGAGTCATAATGGATGTTTTGCAGGAAATTTTTCCAGATTCTAAAGATGTAAATTTTCAAGAATTTTTTCCAGAAAATCGCAGACCAATTTTTGTCAGGATAACCTGACGGCGTCAGGAAGGAGCAAAAATAACTGATTACTTTTTCTCATTTTCTGAGCTACTTATAATTTTTTGGAATTTTCCAGGTCTTAATTTTCCAGAAATTCTGTAAACATCCATTCCACAAGCATTATATCCTAGTTTAGTAGAGTCTTATATATATTATTACCGCCGATTTTACGCGAAGGTTTCGTTTGTTTTCTTTAAGTGTGCTGGTTTAATTTATCAAGAAGGAGATACATAAGATGAGAAGGAGCCTTTCACGCAAATGTTCTTCTTGAAGAAAAATATAACCACCACTTTACACGGATCCTACCGAGCTAATCAGGGGAGTACTAGTTTCTTTCATCTTTTATTACCTTCCATTATCATAACTTTGATACTTTCGGGGAACATTGGGGACAATGTTCAATTTAAGTGTAGGGAGGGAAAATAAAACGGGAACTTTGAAACTATGCTTATCCTTGATTATTTGCTTTGTCCAATTGCATTTGCGTAATAAACCATGAGAAAATGTCGGTTAGGGTAATTTTGGCACCAAATTTAAAATTTTTCATAACGTATAGGAGTGGGCCATTAGTCTTAACAAAAGCGTCTCATGGATAGGAAGTTATATGATTAGCACAAAAAACCTTTTACCACTTAAATTCCACCCAAAATGTGAGGATCACCCATAGATTAGTAGGAATTAAAGCATTCATCTTTAATGCTTAGTGTGTGAACCGGTAGTATATTAGATTCTAGAACTTGTTTTGTGATGCATCCCGAGATGGCTAGTAAGACTACACTTGTGTAGTTAGGAATAACTAAATGATAAGAGGCATTAGGATAACCCTTGTTTTATACCCGTAATATAATTACTTCTTCCACATCGGTTGAGTAATTCCCCCACACCTTTGTGTTGTACTCATCTTTAGTACACGATACCCCTAGTTAACCCCTCAGAGCCTATCCTTTTCGCGGTTCTCGTGATGTTTCATTTTTCCGGAATATCAATGAAGAGCATTGTTTACACCCCACTCCCAAATATACACCCAAATCGCCTTAGCCTACCTTGTATGCACTCACTTTTAGTGCATTATTGTTATCACCCTAAAAACCCTTAGTTCAATTATCTAGTTGCTTGCACAAGTTGCTAAGTCGAGTCATATCCTTTGTACACAGTTTTGGGACGATTGGGACTCATGGGAAAAGTTAAAGTTTATGGAATGACGGGAAGGGAACGTTAAATTCAAATTCCCTTTATTTGCGTAATAATGTACTCCAAGTGTTTTGATCTTTTCAATTCAGGTCAAATTAGTGTTAGAGTAATAAAAACTCAAGTGTAGGGATGTGCTTATAAATCCCTATCATTTTGATGTTACTATAGAGGATGGTAGAGTAAAAGTGTATGAAAAAAAAATAGAGTGTAAAAAAAAAAAAAAAAAAAAAAAAAACATACGGCCTACCATCCTACATCAATCTTTAATTTATGTTTGTTTGTTTCAGTTATCTAGAGTCTAGAGTGTCGAGTCTTGGCTTAGCAACGCCATTCTTCGCATGCTTGTAACAAAAAAGATTTTTGACTTGCCACCACTAAATAGCCTATCCCACCAAACCCTTTATTTCTCTACCGTAAGCCTATCATTACAACCCTTTAAAAGTCCTCTTGGATAGTCTTTCCTAGGTGCTTACGCCAAAGCGATGGAGGTTTGATCTAGTCTCAAGCCTATGATAATCTATGTACTATGACCGGTTAATGAGTGTTTATCTTCCATTTCCAACTTGTTATATTTCATATACACCCGAGAGATGTGAGCATCTAAACACCCCATGTGAGGTGCTAGTATATAATTTCCGTGCTTTTTATGACTTTTGCGGGGCTTATATGTGTTGTGGATTGTTTTAAACCAATGCTTCATTACCCCTAACTTATAAATTAATTGGCTAAAAGCACATTTGCTTGAGGACAAGCAAATACCATGTGTAGGGATATTTGATAAGGTTTTAAAATGTACCTTTTTGAGGGGACGTTTAAGCCCTTATTTGATCACTTTTGTATCTGTTATTACTTAATATCGTTCCTTTTCACTTTTTAAGTATCTTGAAGGCAAAATGCTGGAATGACACTTATTCGGACGAAAAGGCGTGAATATACGAAGAAAATGGCCAAAGTCAAGAATCGAGCCACTCAGACTGCTGGAACTGAAGGGGACGGCATCAGGTGTTATCTGCGACGCCGTCGCATTAACTTTGTGACGACTCAGTAGCCAAATTGCTCAATTACAAGTGACGGCTTTAGGTTTTAAAAGAGTGGGGCGTCACAACCCAGACGCCCTAGATTTGATCCAGACGGCGTCAGAAGATGAAGCCGACGGCGTCACAACCATAAGGTGACGCCGTCACAAGCTGCAACATGCACGCGAAGTAGCTGATATTGTTTTGGCATTAACTTTTGCATACGAACTCGGATTTAGGTGATTCAAAAGCCCACGCGACCGGAACGAGAAAATCTACAATTTGGAGAAAAAGTCTTTATGACGCCGTCATTCTATAAGTGTGACGCCGTCACCCTTTTCCAAAAGAAAATCTGCCTATAAATTGAACATTATAACTTCACTTTTTGGAGGCTAAAAACCCTAACTCCGATTCCAGGGTTTAGAGAGGTGTTTTTCCAGCAACTTTGAAGGTTTTAATCACTCCAAAAACATCTTGTAATGGTTTGTTGATTATATCTTAATCCATATATTCAATTTATCATTATGTCTATCCTATGTTTGATTGATTGTGTGTATGCTTGCATGTTTACCATGTCCGGCTAAATTACTTGTGTGTTTGCTTAGATATATGAAACCTAGTTGTTAATTATTGTTAGGTTGTCTCTTATCTTAATTGTAATTGGCTTAGGACTGCGACTAGGCTATCATTGTGTTTAATACTTGATAAATCTTTGATAGTTTATGAATGACTTAGTGGATTTCGTTTACTAAACCCAAAGATAACCTCAAAGTTAGTTTATGAATGACTTAGTGGATTTCGTTTACTACACTTAAAGGTGACTTCAAAGAGTTAGGGAATGCACACCTTACGACCTTAGAAAACACAACGCGTTAAGAATAAGGACGTGACAATCCAACCATCAATAGGAGATAACTAGGGAGTAGTAGCATCTAGGTAAACATATCTTTAACTATTATACGAGCACACAACAATAGACATAGACTATCCTCACCTTAGTTAATTAGATAATTAGATAAGTAGAAGTAATCGGTAGAAATACCAAACCCCCAAATCCAAACCCCAAGATTCGTACCTTTCCATTTCCTAAAAAACATAAAAAGATAAAAAAATAATCTTCCTCAACCCCAACCTAAGTGTACTAACCTCTCACTAGCATTCCTATTCCCCTAGAGAACGATATCAATTCCCGTGGCTTACCCTAATACTACACTACAATGATTAGGTTCACTGCCTAGGGTGTTGAAAAACTTGCTCGACGAAAAGGAAGTTCCTTTGACCCCGAACGACGCGTGTAGCATTATCAGTAAGAAGTCTCACTGCATCAGCAGACGGTTTTTCTTCCAAGCCCTACAACAGCAACATCAACAGAAGCAGCTCAACCACCTAACGTATCTTTGTGCTGGATAATTGTAATTATACCATTTTCTTTAAACAATTTTTAACTAATATTGTTTTGAAAAATGGAAAAATATTTGTTTTGAAAATAAATTGGTCTTAATTTTGAAAATCATCAGACTTTATTTTTATCAAAACCTAAGTCACTCAATCAACGACTACGGTCATCGATTGAGGGGGAGAGTGATTTAAAATAAATTATTTTCAAACAATATTGCTTCATAAAAGTCCGGATTGTACAAAATAAGTGGTGATCTAAAGATTTAATGTTATGTCATGGTATGATTTTTCTTTAAGAATCAAGATCTTTCAAAATGAATTTTTTTCTGTTCTTGTTTGATTGTGAAATTGTTTTATTTTACTTAAAGATCTCCTAAAAACTATCATACCTGACACTAACAATCTTTAATGTCTTAAAATGGTCCTTACCAGTCATTTTTCAAAATTAAATTTTGCCACGTCTTTCCCCAAAATCTTTTAAATGATTTAAATCAATTGGGATCACAAATCTCAAAAGGTTTGAAATTTTTGATCGGGGGAGAGATAGTGATTTAAATCTCAAATATGTTTTAATGGAATTGGTTTTAGTCCTTTATAGGCACTCCTGCCTCCATGTGCCAATCGATTTCAAATACACAATGCACATGTTGAGGAGGAAGATTTATCCAAAAACAAGACGAGCTTTTAAATCAGGCCCAAAAACAAGATGAGCTTTTAAATCAGGCACATATTCTCCCATGTTTTCCAAACCGTATTAAATCACTTGGGATCAAAAATCTCAAAGGGTTTGATATTTTTGATCGGGGGAGAATTTGTGATTTAATAATGAAATTTGATAAATGATGATCGTTTTGATTCAAAGTGCAGGTTCTCTCTAATATGTGCCAAACTCTTTCGTATATCGATGCACATATTGAGGGGGAGCGAATGGTTTATATTGGCTTTTGTAATCGTGGATGTACTTCAAAAGAACTCTTGCCTCTATGTGATAAAATGATTTCAAATATCCTATGCACATATTGAGGGGGAGAATTTACCAAAAAATCAAATGGCTTTTCCTAAGGAAATTGTGATCAAGAAATTATTTCAAAGAACTCTTGCCTCCATGTGCTAAACAATTTCAATTATATGCACATGTTTAGGGGGAGCATTTCTAAATGATCAAAAACAATTAAGGTACAAAATGTTTTGATTTTATATCACAAGTACCTTGATTGGTTTTTCCAAATAATTTTTCAATTGGTTTCATGAAGGAAAGAACAATACCAAAAGACCGACCAATTTACTTTATGCATGGTGTTATAAGGATGGTTAGGTTAGGTATTCGTTCCCATGATCCGCCAGAACCGGAGGGATCTTCCCAGGGACAATCCACTAGATAGTGTAGAGTCCTTAGGAATATTGAAAAAAGGAGAAAAATGAGAAAATGGGAAGAGTACGGACTGAGACAGAGCTAGTACTGGAATAAACCCAACAAGGTTCTAGTAATGAAGTCTCGGTAAGCACTAAAGGGGTTGAAGAATGAAAAAGAAATGAATATGAAAAGGGTGAAAATAAATAGCCCTCCAATAATTCAACCTTAGGGCAGAAACCGGGTTCAATTCATATGCTACTGGTGGTTACTAAGGTAACACTGGTATTGAAGACAAGACATCATGGACCTAGTGATGCACTGCACTAAACTTCCCAAGCTACTCAAGTTCCTCTTAAAAGGGCTTGTTTCATTCTCACGGGGAACCGACATTATCTATCGACTTTCTCTTAGAGATTGTTGATATTGAAGAAGGAGACCCTCTCCCTAGTCTCCGGCATAGGAACCAAATGTGCACAATTGAGTCTAGAGCCAAGAGATCATCTACAATATCTCATTAGGACACAAATTAATGAAGACTTGCTATTTCAGACAATGTGGAAAGTGAGTACATATTAAGAGTCCTACGCATTATCCTTGTGGTATTTGCCAGAACATCTGAGTGATATGCAAACATATTCACAATGAAGATGGAAAGCCTTCTGGAGCCAACATCAAACAAGCTCCTGGTGGGTGGCATGTGAGATCTATTCAATAGATCAACCATGTGACAACTGAACAGAAACAATGGGGCGATTCAATCTTTTGAATCAATCCTGGTTCAGGTTATGGATTGACGGATACCTTTGAAAAACCGGTCGTTGTGCTTAAAAACTCTTTTCTTTAGCACATTGACTGTGTACAAATATTTCAAAATAAAAGGTGTTTATGATTGATAATTGATTTCAATTAAAACCTTCGTTGTATTGCAAAAACAATTTCTATTAAGCAATACGCGATTTTTTTCAAATCAATTTTTCATGAATCAGTAAATCTCAATTCGCTGGTTCACTCACTCCGTGTTGTCTTTTTTGAGACGTTCCAGTTTGAGAACAGCTAGAGCAGCTGCGAAACCCTGTCAAGGAGATTCTTAGGAATCCTACCTGATCACAGGTAGTACTTGTACTGATCAACGGGGAACCATGGGCCATGTACCTCAATTCAACGAAAGTGATCAAAGACACTTTCATGGGTTTTATTGCTAACTGTTGTTTGCAGGTACATTTGGACGGTTGCAGCTGATCAGAATTGAGGAGTCAATCCATAGCCGCATGCTCACACATCGCTTTCACAATCTAAAGAAATCATGATTAGTGCATATCTTCATCAACTGACTCTGATATTTTCAATCCATGCTTCTGCTACGCTGCTGCCAATATCATGAATCAACGAAATCTTCCGCTACTCTGATGAAAAGATGTCATGATCCAGAAAGTGTGAGCATGTCGGTCTGAAAAGTCACAACGTCACATGATGGCAACACAATAAAGGGTGATCCAGAGATTTACTATGGCTGATGATCTCAAAGAAAGCTCGAAGATCATCAAGATGTGGATCTGTTAAAGGCCTCCACTGAAAGTACAAAACTATGCGGACTTTGAAGTATCACTGCTAAAGCACAAAGATTGCGGAAGTGAAGAATTAATGTCTACGAGCTCAAGACTGAAGATTAAATAGAATGCTAGGATTCGAAATGTAAAACATGGGGTGACCTCCCTTAGGGGGAGATTGTTAGGAATTGGAAATTCCATAGTGAAGTGTCGGTCACCCCAAGTATAGACTAGCACAAGTTAGCTCGTAGACATATCGTTATTTACTGTTTATTAGTTTAGTTATTAGCTTAGTGAAACACCGTGGAGGAAGGATGGGTCTTTACCCACTGGATGCCTGATCCACAGTCCGAAGGAGGACGTGTAGTATGTAACTATAAATACCCTCTACCTCCCAAGGTAGAGGGTTGGACCTTTCACTTAATCTAACCTTTCTTTCATTGTTACTTTCTCTCTCTAGAAAGGCTCCCATCTTCCACTTTCTCTCTCTAGAACCTTAAACTAATTCGACCCATATATTGTTATTTGATGTGTTTGTGAAATCCAATACGTTACAACACTGATGATGAATTTGAAGATGAAGGTATTTTCTCAGATTTCAATGAAGATGCTGATTTCACAAATTTGGGTGATAATTTTGAAGTTCCACAGACTCTTATCTTAAGAATTCATAAGAATCATCCTACTGATCAAATCATTAGACCCTCTAATTCTGGAGTGCTTACCAGAACCAAAGCTAAGGGTTCTTCTAAACCACACAATGCTTTACTTGGCTTTGTGTACAAACAAAACAGGCTGAATCATAAGGATCATCAAACATGCCTGTTTACTTGTTCTATCTCTCAAGAAGAACCCAAGAATATAGCTCAAGCATTAACTAAAGAAAGTTGGGTTGAAGCTATGCAAGAAGAACTTCTTCAATTCAAACTTCAAGAAGTTTGGGTATTATGTGATTTACCAGATGGCAAGAAAGTTATTGGTACAAGATGGGTTTTCAGAGTCAAGAGAGATGAAAGAGGGAATGTCATCAAGAACAAGGCAAGGTTAGTTGCACAAGGATACAGACAAGAAGAAGGAGTAGATTATGATGAAGTATTTGCTCCTGTAGCAAGGATTGAAGCTATACGAATATTCCTTGCTTTTGCATCATATATGGGCTTTCAGGTTTATCAAATGGATGTCAAGAGTGATTTTCTTTATGGCACTATTACAGAGGAAGTCTATGTCAAACAACCTCCTGGTTTTGAAGATCCTACACATCCAAACAAAGTCTACAAAGTTGTTAAAGCTCTTTATGGTCTTCATCAAGCTCCTAGAGCTTGGTACGAAAGGCTCTCTACTTTCTTATTGCTACATGGTTACAGGAGGGGAGCTATTGATAAGACTTTGTTTATCAAGAGAGATAAGAAGGATATCATGCTAGTTCAAGTTTATGTAGATGATATCATCTTTGGAGATACTAAACAGTCCATGGTGAAGGAGTTTGAGCAGCTGATGCAACATGAATTTCAAATGAGTTCAATGGGTGAATTGACTTTCTTTTTGGGGCTACAAGTTAAACAGTCAAAGGAAGGAATTTTCATAAGTCAAGATAAGTATGTCTCTGACATTCTTAAGAAGTTCAATTTTGATGCTATGAAGCCAGTCACTACACCTATCAAGTCTATCAACTCATTGGGCAAGGATGAAGATGGTCAACCTGTTGAAGTCAAGTTGTACAGATCTATGATTGGTTGTCTTATGTACTTAACTGCATCTAGGCTTGATATAATGTTTGCTGTCTGTTTATGTGCAAGATATCAAGTCTCACCTAAGGTTTCTCATATGAATTCAGTGAAGAGAATTTTTAGTTACTTAAAACAACAACCTAAGTTGGGGTTGTGGTATCCAAGGGATTCACCTTTTCACTTGGAAGCTTTTTCAGATAGTGATTATGCAGGTGACAACTATGATGGAAGATCAACCACTGGAGGATGCCAATATCTTGGAAGAAGATTAGTATCATGGCAATGTAAGAAGCAAACTATTGCAGCAACATCATCCACTGAAGCAGAATATGTGGCTGCTGCAAGCTGTTGTGGACAAGTTTTATGGATGCAGAATCAACTCTTGGATTATGGGTTCAATTTGCATTGTGAAGAATCCTGTTTATCACTCCAAGACCAAGCACATTCAGATTAGGCGTCACTTCATCAGAGATTGTTATGAGCACAGGCTCATAAATGTTGTCAAGGTTCACACAGATGAGAGTGTAGCTGATTTACTCACCAAAGGATTTGATGTTTCATGATTTAATCACTTGGTAGTAAGTATTGGAATGATTAATTACTAAGCTACATTTAAGGGGATGACTGATTAGTTAGTTATACAGTCTTTTGCTTTGCTTAAGGGGAGGCAATAAAATGTCTATTTGGAGTTTTTGTAATTATAGAGAAGAGGATGGAAAAGTACTGCTGTTTTGTCGTATGAAAGTACTGCACTGAAAGTACTGCTCTGGAAAGTACTGCACACGTGGAAAGCACTGCTTGTCTTATCAACGTACTGTTCCAACGGTCAAAAGGAAGGGTAAAAATCAAATAACGGTAACTTTATTCTTATGAGCTGTGATTTTTCAAATCCCACCTATAAATAACTACTTTCCGATTTTCCCTCTCATCTTTATACTTTTCAATCTTTTCCATATTCTCTCTCTCTCACAATTATCTATTCATCAAATCACTCACTTTTAAAATATGGCGAACCGAAACACCGTTTCTAAACACAACATGGTGGCGAATTTGGATAAAACTGAAGCTAATGTCTCATTCCATGACATCATTGATTTTCTCATTGGGGTCTCCAATTAGTTATGCACTTTTGGTTAAACCAGACATTATTGAGCCATGGATCCAACAGTTTTGGGCGTCTGCTAGAACTCATATGGAGAATGATGAGTCCTATATACAGGCTAAGGTTTCCGGAAGGATAGTGAAGGTTATTGAAGCTACAATTAGAGAAGATTTATTATTTGATGATGAAGAAGGAGCTGTTCGATTTGATAAACAACTTCTTTGGGATACTTTGCGTGATATTGGATATGAAGGGTCTTTTACAGAAACGACATTCAAGAAGCCCTTATTTAGTCCGAATTGGAAGTACTTGGTTCATGTTCTTCTTCATCGTATCAGTTCCAAGAGTACCTCATGGGAGCAGTTTGGTTCTAATATCGCATCTGCACTGGTGGGATTGGCTACCAATCGTATTTTCAATTTTTCAAGACTAATTTTGGATGGTGTGCTATCACACATCTCTCATGGATCACGCTGGTTGATGTATCTAAGTGATAAGGTTTTAAAAGGTACCTTTTTGAGGGGTCGTTTAAGCCCTTATTTGATCACTTTTGTATCCGTTATTGCTTAATATCATTCCTTTTCACTTTTTTGGTCTCTTGAAGGCAAAATGCTGGAATGGCACTTATTTGGACGAAAAGGCGCGATTATATGAAGAAAATGGCCAAAGTCAGAATCGAGACACTCAAAGTTGCTGAAAACATAAGGTGACGGCGTCAGGTGTTAATTGCGACGCCGTCGGAGGATCTTTGTGACGGGACAGAAGCCAAAACTTCCTTTTTCAAGTGACGACATCAAGTTATAAAAGAGTAGGCCGTTGCAACTTAGACGGCCTAGATGTAATCCAGACGGCGTCAGAAGCTGAAGAGGACGGCGTCACAAGCATAAGGTGACGTTGTCGCAAGTCTAACTTGGCCAAGACGAAACCCTAATGACGGCGACACGACGGCGTCACAAAACATAAGGTGACGTCGTCGCATATGTAATATTTTATATATAATCCGAATTTTTCAGTATTTAGTGGGTAGTCTTTTGGAGTAAAAACCTAAACCAAACCAAGGCTGTCTTGTACAGTATTTTAGGGTTCCAAACCCTATCTTACACCAAGATAAGTGTTTTACTTCATTAATACAATTATGTCTTTGATTATTTGTGTGTATGCTTGCATGTTTTCCATGTCCGGCTAATTTACTTGTGTGTTTGCTTAGGGAATATGAAACTTGATTATTGAATATTGATTGGTTGTCTCTTATCTTAGTTGATTAATGATCTAGTAATGCGATAGGTCATTCGTTGTGTACTTAATGCTTGATTAAATCTTTGTGAACCTTAGAATATGACTCCTTGAGTAGTTGTAAGCTAAACCATCCCAAGAGTGCCTTAGAGTAAGAGTTTATTATCCCTAGTGGGTTTTGTAGACGAGACCCTTTGGTAAGTTCAAAGAGTTAGGGAGAAACGCATACCCTACAACCTTAGACACACAACGCAACTAAGAATAAGGACGTGACAATTCAACCACCAATAGGAGATAATTAAGGAGTAGTAAAACCTAAGTAAACACATCTTTAAACTATCATACGAGCACACATTAATTAGACATAGACTACATACACCTTAGATTAGATAATTAGATAAGTAGAGTAATAGGTAGAAATACCAACCCCCCAAATTCAAACCCCGAGATTCGTACCTTTCCTTTCCTAAAAAATATAAAAAGATAAAAAATAATCTTCCTCAACCCCAACCTTAGCGTAGTAACTTCTCAGTAGCATTCCTATTCCCCTAGAGAACGATATCAATACCCGTGGCTTACCCTAATACTACACTACAACGATTAGGTTCACTGCCTAGGGTGTTGAAAAACTTGCTCGACGAAAAGGAAGTTCCTTTGACCCCGAACGACGCGTGTAGCGTTATCAAGTTTTTGGCGCCGCTGCCGGGGAATAGAACAGCTAGTTAGTAGTCCACCTCGTTTAGGTTTCTTTGCTTGATTCCTATCAAGTAAACTTTTTTCTCATTTTTAGCTTCGTCTTAGTCTATCCCCCTTCTTCGTGACCTTTGTTCGTAATCCCATCACTTTTCATCATGGAAGGTGATAACCACCTACCATTCATCAACCCACCACCAATTGACCCGCCAAGAGCCCGTACTCTTGGTGAATACTCGAGACCAAGCCACTTAGGCTATAGAAACACCATTGAGCTTCCCGACCAAGCCCAAACTATGGCCCTGCGATCCGACACCATCCGGTTGGTGCAAAATGGATGTGCATTCCACGGACTTCGTTCCGAAGATTCAAATCAGCATCTGAGGGATTTCCACAAAATTGTTGATTCCATCGACTTTGATGCTACTACTCGGGAGACCACGCGCCTGCGTCTCTTCCAATTCTCTCTACGGGACCAAGCTAGTAATTGGCTTGAGCGACTTCCCGCCGGCTCCATCTCAAGTTGGGATGATCTTACCTCTCGCTTCCTTGCTCAATTTTTCCCACCGGGGAGAACCACTAAACTTAGGAGAGACATCCTGACGTTTCAACAACTCCAAGGTGAGTCTCTCTACAAAGCATGGACTCTATTTAAGGACCTACTCTGTAGACTCCCCCATCATGGCATTGATCTTTGGCTTCAAATCCAAATCTTTTATGACCATACCGATTTCATCACTCGATGATCCATTGATCGAGCCGCCGGTGGAAGGCTCAGCGACTTTAATGCAGAAAAATCTTGGGATATTATAGAGGAGCTTGCTGATCAATACTACGAAGATTGGAATAAATCTCCTGAAACTCCGGTTAACGTAGTTAATGCCATATCAACTCCTTTTGAATCTTCCGACACCCTCGAGGAGCAATTGAGTGCCATTGAGAGAGGGATTGATTATCTTATGGAAAGGCAAAGAAGAGTCCCCGTACAAATTCCTCGAGAAGCTGTCAAATCCGCCAATTCAACCAACCACCCCACACCTTTTTCGGAATCCCCAAGTCGTGAGCAAAACCCAAATTCCGAAAGGCACTTCTGTTCTACTTCTCCAATACCACTTTCACCGAGCTTCAAGGAACAGATGAGGGAGTACATGGCAGCTCATACGGAGAGATTAGCCAAATTTAAAGAGGAGGTTTATAGGCAGAGAGAGGAAATGCAAGCGAAAATGACGGAAATGATGAATTTGGTAATTGAATTTACCAAAACAAAATTTCCCGAGAAGGTACTAGTAAGAAGCAACGATTGTCCTCCCACTTCGTTTGTTAATGCCGTTTCCATTATGCCCGAGGATACAAGGGTTGAGATGAGGAAAACTGAGGAAAGCAAGAAGGAGGAGTCTGTGCCTAATGATGAGCCTGAGACCATTGAGTACTACCTTAAGCACGAAATTAACAAAAAAACCATTGCAAACCAAGTAAACAACTTTAGGTACAATGAAGTTCTTAGGGAGGCTCTTGAAGGAAAAATGACAGAAGAAGAGTATGACGCCTTACCTATGGGACCCTTGTATGAGTTGGTCCTAAAAAAACCATTAACAAGAAACCGAGACACCACAGGGAATTTCGTGATACCATGTAGCATAGGTGATATTGATAATATAAATGCCTTAGCTGATCAGGGGACTGATGTGAACATAATGCCATTATCAATCTATAATAAGTTAACTAAGGAGAAACCAACCAAGACCGATCTTAGACTCTCCTTAGCTAATCACACCTATGTCTACCCCATAGGAATCGCGGTGGATGTTCTAATTGAGGTGGCTAATATCGTTTATCCGGTGGATTTCGTGATCATTGATGTTGAGGAAGATAAAAACGTGCCCCTCATTCTTGGGACACCATTTCTGGCCACCGCCAAGGCAACCATCAAATGCGGAGAGGGCATCATGATACTCAAAAGCGGGAAGGGGTACACTAGGATACCCATCATCCCAAGGTACCCTCTTAAGATCATGGACATGATTATGGGTGGAAATCAAAAAGCCCCTAGCAATAGTGTTAAGAAGAAGATGAATGACTGGGAAAAAGGGCTTAGGGACTTTATGGTTCAAGGATTGTATGCAACGTTGTGGAAACCCGACAAGAAGTTAGGAAATAATCCCACTTTGATACCTAAGACACAAAGGAGCCCTACGGAATTTCTAAAAGGAGAAAAAGTACTTTTATACAAATCACGGATAAGGGTATTACGAGGTAGAAACAAACCAAGATGGTTTGGACCTTTCACAGTGAAGGAAACCAATTTAAAAGATAAAACTGTCACCATAATAGATAACGTTGGCAAGGAATCCACTGTAAGCATACAACGTCTACACCCTTTCGACGAAGGGAAAGCGAAGGAAGAAGGTGGCGGTAATGAAGTAACGTAGGAGCACGACTACGAGTCTAGCTACAAGACTCATAAATAAAGAAAAGCGCTTCGTGGGAGGCAACCCATGCTTAATTGTTTGCTTGTTAGTGTCATATATCTTTTATTTATTGTTTATTCTCATGTTTAATTTTGTGAAAATGCTTTATTTTGTTTTTAACCTCGTCTTAATTGCATATAAAGGTATTTTACATAAGGGATAAGTGTAGGGAGGATTACACACGTTTTCAAGGAAACGTAAACATGAGAATAACAATTCATTAAAAGATATATTTGTGTGTTTGTTCGAGTCAAATGCTTGTATCGAGTCATAGTGGATGTTTTGCAGAAATTTTTCCAGATTCTAAAGATGTAAATTTTCCAGAATTTTTTCCAGAAAATAGCAGACCAGTTTTTGTCAGGATAACCTGACGGCGTCAGGATCGCAACCTGACGGCGTCAGGAAGGAGTAAAAACAACATATTACTTTTTTCTCGTTTTCTGAGCTACTTATAAATTTTTGGAATTTTTCAGGTCTTAATTTTCCAGAAATTTTGTAAACATCCATTCCACAAGCATTATATCCTAGTTTAAATTGAGTCTTATATATATTATTACCGCCGATTTTACGCGAAGGTTTCGTTTGTTTTCTTCAAGTGTGCAGGTTTAATTTATCAAGAAGAAGTTACAAAAGATTGGAAGGAGCTTTTCACGCATAAATTCTTCTTGGAAAGGATTTAACCACCACTTCACACACGGATCCTACCGAGCTAATCAGGGGAGTATTAGTTTCTTTCATTTTTAATTACCTTCCATTATCATAACTTTGATACTTTCGGGAAACATTGGGGACAATGTTCAGTTTAAGCGTAGGGAGGGAAAATAAAACGGGAACTTTGAAACTATGCTTATCCTTGATTATTTGCTTTGTCCAATTGTATTTGTGTAATAAACCATGAGAAAATGTCGGTTAGGGTAATTTTGGCACCAAATTTAAAATTTTTCATGACATATAGGAGTGGGCCATTAGTCTTAACAAAACCGTCTCACGGATAGGAAGTTGCATGACTAGCACAAAAACCCTTTACCACCTAAATTCCACCCAAAATGTGAGGATCGCCCTTAGATTAGTAGGAATTAAAAGCATTCATCTTCAATGCTTAGAGTGTGAACCAGTAGTATATTAGATTCTAGAACGTGTTTTGTGATGCATTCCGAGATCGCAAGTAAGACTACACTTGTGTAGTTAGTAATAACTAAATAATAAGAGGCATTAGGATAATCCTTGTTTGATACCCGTAATATAATTACTTCTTCCACATCGGTTGAGTAATTCCCCCACACCCTTTGCGTTGTACTCATCTTTAGTACACGATACCCCTAGTTAACCCCTCAGAGCCTATCCTTTTTGCGGTTGTCGTGATGTTTCGGTTTTTCCGGAATATCAATGAAGAGCATTGTTTACACCCCACCCCCAAATATACACCCAAATCGCCTTAGCCTACCCTATATGCACTCACTTTTAGTGCATTATTGTTATCACCCTAAACCCTTAGTTCAATTATCTAGTTTCTTGCATGAGTTGCTAAGTCGAGTCATATCCTTTGTATAAAGTTTTGGGACGATTGGGATTCATGGGAAAAGTTAAAGTTTATGAAATGACGGGAAGGGAACGATTCAAATTCCCTTTGTTTGCGTAATAATGTACCCCAAGTGTTTTGATCTTTTCAATTCGGGTCAAATTAGTGTTAGAGTAATAAAAACTCAAGTGTAGGGATGTGCCTATAAATCCCAATCATTTTGATGTTACCGTAGAGGATGGTAGAGTAAAAGTGTATGAAAAAAAAAATCGAAAAAAAAAAAAAAAAAAAACAACATACGGGCTACCATCCTACATCTATCCTTTAAATTTATGTTTGTTTATTTCAGTTAGCTAGAGTGTAGAGTGTCGAGTCTTGGCTTAGCAACGCCATTCTTCGTATGCTTGTAACATAAGAGATTTTTGACCTACCACCACTATATAGCCTATCCCACCAAACCCTTTGTTTCCCTACCGTAAGCCTAACATTACAACCCTTTAAAGACCTCTTTGATAGTCTTTCCTAGGTGCTTACGCCAAAGAGATGGAGGTTTGATCTATTCTCAAGCCTATGGTAATCTATGTACTAGGACCGGTTAATGAGTGTTTATCTTCCATTTCCAATTTGTTATATTTCATATACACCCGAGAGAGATGTGAGTATCCAAACACCCCATGTGAGGTGCTAGGATGTAATTTCCGTGCTTGTTATGACTTTTGCGGGGCTTATATGTGTTGTGGACCGTTTTGAACGAATGCTTCATGACCCCTAACTTATAAATTAATTGGCTGAAAGCATATTTGCTTGAGGACAAGCAAATACCAAGTGTAGGGATATTTGATAAGGTTTTAAAAGGTACCTTTTTGATCACTTTTGTATCCGTTATTGCTTAATATCATTCCTTTTCACTTTTTAGGTCTCTTGAAGGCAAAATGCTGGAATGGCACTTATTTGGACGAAAAGGCGCGATTATATGAAGAAAATGGCCAAAGTCAGAATCGAGACACTCAAAGTTGCTGAAAACATAAGGTGACGGCGTCAGGTGTTAATTGCGACGCCGTCGGAGGATCTTTGTGACGGGACAGAAGCCAAAAATTCCTTTTTCAAGTGACGACATCAAGTTATAAAAGAGTAGGCCGTCGCAACTTAGACGGCCTAGATGTAATCCAGACGGCGTCAGAAGCTGAAGAGGACGACGTCACAAGCATAAGGTGACGCCGTCGCAAGTCTAACGTGGCCAAGACGAAACCCTAATGACGGCGACACGACGGCGTCACAAAACATTAGGTGACGCCGTCGCATATGTAATATTAAGAATCCGAATTTTTTAGTTTTTGGTGGGTAGTCTTTTGGAGTAAAAACGGAAACCGAACCAAGGCTGTCTTGTACAGTATTTTAGGGTTCCAAACCCTATCTTACACCAAGATAAGTGTTTTACTTCATTAATACAATTATGTCTTTGATTATTTGTGTGTATGCTTGCATGTTTTTCATGTCCGGCTAATTTACTTGTGTGTTTGCTTAGGGAATATGAAACTTGATTATTGAATATTGATTGGTTGTCTCTTATCTTAGTTGATTAATGATCTAGTAATGCGATAGGTCATTCGTTGTGTACTTAATGCTTGATTAAATCTTTGTGAACCTTAGAATATGACTCCTTGAGTAGTTGTAAGCTAAACCATCCAAAGAGTGCCTTAGAGTAAGAGTTTATTATCCCTAGTGGGTTTTGTAGACGAGACCCTTTGGCAAGTTCAAAGAGTTAGGGAGAAACGCATACCCTACAACCTTAGACACACAACGCAACTAAGAATAAGGACGTGACAATTCAACCACCAATAAGAGATAATTAAAGAGTAGTAAAACCTAAGTAAACACATCTTTAAACTATCATACGAGCACACATTAATTAGACATAGACTACATACACCTTAGATTAGATAATTAGATAAGTAGAGTAATAGGTAGAAATACCAACCCCCCAAATTCAAACCCCGAGATTCGTACCTTTCCTTTCCTAAAAAATATAAAAAGATAAAAAATAATCTTCCTCAACCCCAACCTTAGCGTAGTAACTTCTCACTAGCATTCCTATTCCCCTAGAGAACGATATCAATACCCGTGGCTTACCCTAATACTACACTACAACGATTAGGTTCACTGCCTAGGGTGTTGAAAAACTTGCTCGACGAAAAGGAAGTTCCTTTGACCCCGAATGACGCGTGTAGCGTTATCACCAAGATTTATTCAAGTTTTCTTGAATAAACAACTTCAAGATGTACCAAAGCCTTCAAGTCTATTACCAGTTGTGGTACAACCGGCCAAGATTTTCACCTTCATGGCTAGGAAGAGTGATTTGTTTACTGTAAGAAACACTCCATTGACTACATCAATGATGGAAATTGTCCAAGCAATTAGAGATGAGGCTGCATCTAGTGCTGAAAGAGAAGGTACTGCTTCAACTCAAGGTACTACTTCTCAGGGCTCTGCATCTCAAGGAACTGCTTCTCAGGGTACTGATGTCAATGAAGGTACTGCAGTTTCTCCTACCTCATCTCATCGTGATACTCCACCTATTGAGTCAGAACCAGATATTCATGTTCCCTCATCATCTTCTGGAGGAGACACAGCTACTATACCCCCTGAAGGATTAGTAATGGATAATTATATTCTGACAAGGGAGCTAGTCAGATTGAAGAAAACAACTGAGGCTCAAGCTGCACATATAGCACAATTGAAGATCAAGTTTAGAAGACTTAAGAAGTCTGTCTGGCCTTTAGTAAAACATCACCGATTATGGGTTAAGGCTGAAAAGAAGAAAAGAAAATCTTTTACGAAGGCTTCTACAGGCAAAAGGGCTCCTCAGCAATCTTCTGTCCAATTGGGGAGGAAATTAGAGCAAGAGAATTTGAAAGAAGATGCTGGAGTTCAAAGTACTGAAGCACAAGTTAATATTGAAAGTACTGAGCCTGAAAGAACAGAATTACAAAGAACTGGTGTTCAAAGTACTGATGATCAAGGTGTTGCTGATCAAAGTACTGGTTTTCAAGAAACTCATAGACAAGAACTGATTACACTAAGAACTTTCAATTTTGATGAAGAAGCTGGTCCTTCAACAATTCTACAAGAAGAGGAAGTTGTTACACAAAAAGTAGGGCACACTGCAAGTGATGATAAAACTATAGCTGAGATATTGCACGACTTATCAAAACCAAGAGGTATTAGCATTCCAGGAGTTGCTGAAGAACAACCACAAGCTTCTCAACCTGTTTTAGATCTAAATGATAAAGGTAAATGTAAACTGGTGGAAACTAAGAAGAAAAAGAAGCTAACTTTAGCAGAGATAAGAGCAATTCAGGTAGCCAAGAATGAAGAAGCTGCTAGGGAATTACAAGCTAAGTTTGATGCTGAAGTTGCTGTACCAGTAAAGGAACCTGATGTTGTTATACCTAGAAGACAAATTAGTAAAGCTAAAAAAAGAAATGCTATGATGGCTTATTTGAAAATTCAAGGGTATATACGATTACAGAAGCTGAATTATTTTGAGATGAAACAGTTGTATGATTTGGTAAGAGAAGCGTATCAAAAACATGTTGATAGTATTAAAGATTATAAAGAGGATGTCAAGCAAAAGAAGGATGATACTAAAAGAAGCTTAAAAAGAAAAAGAACAACTGAAGCTGAACAGAAATCAAAGAAGATTGAGTTAAGATCAGACATAGTTGATGAGCTGAGAAATTACATTAGAGTTGTTGATTTTGAGAATCCTAAATCCAAAGATGCTGATACAGTAAAGAATACAAAGATAATCACTTTTGAAGTTGTAAAGTCAAAAGATGGAGATTATTTGAGGTTCCATAGGCAGGATGAAAGTTTTAGAGTATTCAATTTACTATGGGATATACTGCATATTATTAATAGAGCATATATGTTTCAACTATACCAACTAGTGCAAGAATACTTTGAACATATTCCATCAAGTGGAGTTGGCTTAGTATTACTAGGAGATCTGACAACTATTTTCGAAACTGAGGAAACAAGCAATGATGAACTCTAGAAAAATCAAGAAAACTAGGAGATTACAAGATGGAGATTCTTTGAAGAATCAGGAGTTCATGCTTTAGAGTTGGAAGATGGAACTATGATCCACATGCTAGCTGAAAGAAGATATCCTTTGACAAGTGATCTCATGAGAAGAATGCTGGATCATGGAATGGAAGTTGAGGAAGAAGATGAAACAGCCCTGATGGTGATTGAATTATATATCAGATGGACAACTATGGCTGATGATGAAGCATAAATACTGGTATGATTTATAATTGTATAAATTTTTGAAAAAATCAGTACTTTAATCAAAGTACTGTTTGCAGCATAAACCAGTAAATGTTTTTAAAAGAAAACTTTTGTTAAGTGAAAAATATTTTGAAACAAAAGTTAACTGTAATAAATGGTTTTTGAGATGGTTAATAGGTTATCAATCCACCATGTTTATCAAAAGGATTGGCTAATCCATGAGCAAACGGCTCTGGTAAAGATATCTCAAATTCGTTATATAGTTGACAACTTGCTAATAAGTTGTATGGTAATCAACTCACCATATCAGCAATGTAAAGAGTTGACTAGCCCACAAGAAAAATGGCTTGTGGTAAAGGCTGTGTAAAAACCATTTATATGGTAATTAGTTCACCATGGTTGCAAGAACTAACTAGTCCAAAAGGGTACAGCTTTTGGTAAAGACAAATCAAATCTGTTGATAGCTGATGATTTGCTAAAAATCATATGGTTATCAATGTACCATGGTCTTACAAACCTAAACATTTGGCTACTCCAGAGTTAATGGCTTTGGTAAAGAGACATCAAAACCATTAAAATTTCGATGATTCACCTCTCACAGAAGTTTACACATCTGGAAGTGATGAGAATAGACTGAAACTTAAATGATCTGATGTACAAATTGTCATATGTTGCTGAAAAGATGAAGCTTGCTGATAGTTGCTGAAAAGAATTACTGAAAAGAATACTTTGATGATGATTATGAAAGCACAGAAATTACAAAGACAAAATCTGAAGATAAAAATACAATCCTTGAAGATAAAGATGTTAAAGTCAAATATACAAAGGAACTTGAAATCAAGCAAGTAGAATTCAAGTTAAGGGAGATTGTTGGGATATAAAAAGATTAAAGTACTGAAGAATTAAAGTGCTGAAGAGTTAAAGTACTAAAGTCAAAGTACTGCTAAAGAATGAAGTCAAAGTACTGCTTGATTCATCAAAGTACTGCATGCTTAAAGGACTGATATACAAAGTTGTTAAGGATTATCTTGTAAGTCTAGAATGTTCTAAGATTAGTATAGTATTACTTGTCATACAAGGTTTGTAATTGTAAACCGACTAGGGTTATCCTTAAGCCTATAAAAGGATCCCTAGGTTGGCATTAGAGATATGCGTTTTTTAGAGTTTTAGAGAGTACGATATTAGAGTTTTAGAGTTGTTAAAGAATGTGTATAATAAGCAGGTTCTAAGTATTAATAAAATCGTTGAAGTTAAAAGTTAATTCTTCTTAGCTTTGTTAAGTAAATTCCACATACTTAATAGAGTTTGTTCAGTGTTTCATTGTTAGTGACTTATGATTTATCCGAAGTTATTAAACCCTTACAAGCTATATAGTTAGTTTGGTTAGAGTACATCGATCCAACAGGGTTTTTGTACGGTATGTCTTATCTGGAATTGAAGTGAGGTTTTCCGGGCGCGTTTACTTATTTCGTCTTCTTTCTTTCTACCCTTTTGCGAAGATGACTTGTTTGGGCATTCAAAGAGTGTGATAAAGACTTGGCTATTTAGTTACGTTTGTGATTCTTTCTCACTTAACCCACAATGTAATTATCACTTCGGTGTCTCAAGCAGATGAGGATATGTCAAGAGGTTTTGTACATTGGGTACACCGTTTCTTTTTCACAAGGATTAGTACAAGTTTAAGTAACAAATCTGGGAAATTCTACTTCATGATCAAGTTTGGCATATCGGGTTTACTTCACCAAGTGGTCACAGCAACAGCCGACAGAATATGTTGATGATGTGTTTACCAAAGTGTTTATTGGATGGTTGATGATATTGTTGATATTGAAGTAAGTATCGCTAATGAACCATTGCATGTTCCCCTAAAACAGATACTCACTGAAACCAAAGTTGTCATAACACATTCAAGCTGACATTGTTTACGGTTTTGTCTTGATTTTGTAAAATCCCGCGAAAGAATCTATTTCTTGGTTTAAATCATAGACTTGTAAAATCCCTTGACAATGGAAACATCCTGGTAATAGTGAAGTGCATCTCTGGATCTATCTTGCGGTTTATTCTTGGTTTTGTAAAATCCCGCGAAAGAAACTATTTATCGGTTTAAACCATAGAATTTTAAAATCCCATAATGATGAAACCATCCTGGAGAAAGGAAAGTGTATTTCGGGATCTTATTTGATGCTGGTGCTACGGTTTCTACTTCGAAGAAGGGATAAAAGGGTGTACTTCATGAATATGGTGTTTGCTTGGATTGTCTCCATGGCAGCTTGGTTATTACATGGTTTTACGGGGTTATGTGCTTTTAACCATGATCGGGATGAAAACCATTATCATAGTTCACTTAAAATGTTAAAGGAGGCTAGATTTGAGCTTTTAACCAGAAGATGTGACAACGGGGTTAATTCACTATTATTTATGTGAGGTTGAAGTGAAATATCACGGGCGAGTGTACTTAGTATCTGAAGGTATCGGGGATGGTTGGATGAAGATTCTTCAAGATCCTTATTCAAGCTTATTATCAAAAATGAAGACTTGGAAATCTAGTTATTCTTGGGTGACTTTTTCCTTTTCTTTTACCACTTGGGGGAATTGGGCTCTTACCACCACAAAATAACTATCACTTTAAGGAGTTACGTTGTAGTGCTCAGTGTCACAATCAATTGTGGATTTTCAAGAGGTGGTGTACATCTATTACTTGATGGTTGGTTGGATGAAGAGTATAGAGTACTTAGAGATTCAATGGAGGATGAAGTCTCGGCACCGCTCTTTGTTACATATGTGCAAGTTTAAGTCACGAGTTCGGGTTAGTTTACTTCAGGGTCAAATTCATCATATTGGGTTTTCTCCATCAGCTGTCACGACAAAGAGCCTACTGAATGATAATGGGGTGATTACAAGTTTTGACAAGAGATGATGAAAAGAGAGAGATAATGACGTTTGAACACAACAGTTCAAGCCTCGTTCTCTAAAGAAAAGAAAAGTGTACGTTTCAGTGCGCTTTATCTTCGGAAGAAGAGAAATCTTCTTATTTATGACCATTCTCATCAACATGCTTCATGCTTTTTCCAAGCGCTTCAGTCATCAAGTGAACCGAACTACTGTTGATTGTCTTCTTATTCCACTTGCTCAATCATAATGACGATGGTGACATCATATGCTACCTTTGAAGGGGAGAAGTGTGAATATAATACATTTGGATGATTTTCACTTATTAAATCAAGAATGGCAACTCCGTATGCAATTCTTGAGGGAGAGAAGAAATGTGAATTTACTGCATGGTTGATTGATATATGAGAATAAATGGTCAAACGGCTCCAAACTCATGTAAGAATCGAGCTTTTTCTTATCGGGTCATCTTTACATGGAGTTTCTTCTATGAGCCGTTGGTTGACATCTTCTCATGAATTAATGAGTTTAACGACAAAGTGCTTCCAGTTGCGGGGCTGATTTCCTTGATGAACATCTTTCTGTTCACAAGAAGATGTGGTGAGAAGAAGATGTTAACTTTCTATTCCCCAATTGGACAATCTTGAAGAAGGTCGAGTCTTCAGTCGGTTCTACATTTTCCGCTACATGTTAGAAGACTAAAGACGAGTTGCATTTAACAATCTAAAGACTTCTTCTTAATCCAAGCATTCATCATAAAGATTGTCAGTTTAGGGGAGAGCACTAATTGGGGGAGAGTGAAATCAGATTCAATCCCAATTAGACTTGCTCATATTCTTCAGCAAGTTGATTCTCACAAGAGTTCAAGTGTTCTTCTCAACAGATTTCTAGTATACGGGCTTATAATATGTTGCTGATTCTGAAGTATCAAAACCAGCAAGGGGGAAGGAGACACGCATCTAAACGCGAGTAAACTTGATGAACTTAATACTTCTAAGTGATTGAAGATATCCCGAGAAGACAAGGTCATTACCGTAGAGAAACTCAATGTTTATCTCATGGCGTTTAGTGTTCTTATTCCAACTATGTGGGGGAAGAGATGGAAGAGTTAGTTTATAAAGATAAAAGAGGTACACAAGTGTGTGATGATTTCGATGCTAACGCAATCATCAGGGGAGAGAGATTGTATACATTGGGGATGCTCAGCTGTTTCACTTGAGGGCTTAATCAGTGATTCTGAGATATAATCACTTATTCCGGAGTTGACATCCGCAGAGATAGTCATCCGCAGAGATAATTAGTGATTCGGCCTGCTTCTTCAATGTTATCGGTTATTCTCTCTTTGGGCATTTGGGTACTTCGAGTTCTTGAGCTTCATACACTTTATTTAGGGGAGAGAAAAGTATACATCGGGGTTATTCTTTGGCTATTGGACTCAATCTGCTACTTCGATGGTATAAGTTTCTCTGTCTTCGGGTATATGTGTATTCGGGTTCGTGAGCTGTAGTCTAAGAGACTGACTGCATCAATTCAACTACATGGGGGAAGTGGTCTCCTGACACCTTTTGGGGATGCATCGCTTCAGACTTCAGAGGTAAAGAAATATGAGAAGAAATTTAAAGAGTGGGATGATACGTTGATGTTCTTGTTGATGATATAACCCCGAACGAAGAATCTCGACTATCGTTCTTAAAAGGAGCAGCGGGATTTATGATAATAGTGTAATTTTATGTGCACCTGCCTAAGGCAAGCTTGAAATAGAGCTTCGAATCTGCTCATCTAATGAATTTTCGGTTTGGGGGGAAGCTGCCAAAGTCTCTATTTCTCAAAGGCTCATGTTCTATCTTCTATTCTGGAGCCTCGGAAGCTTTGGTGGTGGAAGTTTAAGAGATGACGAATTCTATCTTCTACGACGTGCTGCTCGATATCCTTATCTCGGTACTCGTATCATCATCTTCTTAAACTATATCATCTTCTCTATTATTGTAAATATTTATCTAAAAACAAAATACAAAAATATAAAACCATCAAAAGAAAATAGAAAAATATAAAACCAACAAAAACCCATAAAAATCAGAAAATTTAAAAATACCAAAAATATGTTTTCTCAAGACATGTCTTCTGGTATCGATAACATCTACGATCTTAGAAATTTCATTCAATAATGGCACGGGACCATAGATGAAGTTCGAGCAGAAGGTGTAAATATTTCTTTTCAAAACATGTCACAAATCAAATGGCTTGCAGTTACTTATGACTGTAACCCGTGCTTAAACAATGGCTTGCTATTATTTCTGATACCAACCCGCTCTTCAAAGAAGGAAAGTGCTGCGCTAAACCTTTTTTCTAAAAATTTCGTGCACTTATCCTAAAAGAAATTGAGGAAAGTATGTCGAAGGACTGCTGTTCTTACTCAAATATTTCTCCTTCAAAAATTCTTCAGAAATATATTTGTTTTAACTAAAATGGTGGAAAATGAGTTGCTTGAAAATCAATCAGAATCATGTTTTCATAAATTTGCAAAACCCAATCAATGACTTCGGCTTATTTAAAATCTTTTCATAGAAAGAGTCACTGATTGAGGGGGAGAATGTTTTTCAAATTTATATCATCTATCGGGCTTATCTAATTATCCTACGTGCTTAACTAAAAATGATATTTGCCTATGTCGAAGGACTAGGAATTTAGGATTTGAGTGTTAGAATTAGATGACTATAGTTTGATAAACATATAATTCTCATGACTTTGTATGATCTGATTAATATGTTGGATAGACTTTTATTAGTCGATTGTTGTTTGAGTGATGTCGACCACCATATATCTGTGTGTGTGTTCACTAATGTATGCAGGTATATTGGTATAAAAGAATGTTCCCAATCCGGATCCCAGACATGAAGATGATTGGATGCCGAAAGGAAAGGGTAACTATATCTTGGGTTGACATATGAAGAAACGAAGCTTAATTTGACTTCTATGGAGAGTTGGCATTAAAAAATGCAATGTAAGAGGTCTCACTGCATCAGCAGATTGTTTTTTTCATCATCAAATGAAGAAACGGAGCTTAATTTGACCTCTATGGAGAGTTGGCATGAAAATATGCAACGTAAGAAGTCTCACTGCTTCAGCAGATGGTTTTCTTCCAGCCTTACAGCAACAACAGAAGCAGCTTCTCAACGACCTAACGTATCTTTGTGCAGGATATTAGTGATGAAACCATTTTTAAACAATTTTTTTAAAATATTGTTCTGAAAAATGGAAAAATATTGGTTTTGAAAATAAATTGGACTTAATCTTGGAAATCACCGGACTTCATTTTTTCAAAACTTAAGTCACTCAATCATCGACTACGGTCATCGATTGAGGGGGAGAGTGATTTAAAATAAAATATTTTCAAATGATATTTCTTCATAAAAAGTCCGGTTTGTACAAAACAAGTGGTGATCTAAAGATTTAATGTTATGTCATCGTATGATTTTCTTTGAAACCCAAAGATCTTTCAAAATGAAATTTTTTCTGTTCTTGTTTGATTGTGAAATTATTTTATTTTACTTAAAGATCTCTTAAAAACTATCATACCTGACACTAACAATCTTTAACGTCTTAAATTGATCCTCTTCAGTCATTTTTCAAAAGTAAATCTTGCCACGTCTTTCCTCTAAAATTTTCTAAATGATTTAAATCATTTGGGATCATAAATCTCAATTGGTTTGATATTTTTGATCAGGGGAGAGATCGTGATTTAAATCTCAAATCGGTTTTAAAGGGTGATTGTTTCAAAAGCACTCCTTCTTTCATGTGCCAAATGATTTCAAATATATAATGCACATGATTGTGGAGGAGCATTTAACCATAAACCTGAAGAGCTTTTAAATCAGGCACATTTTCTCTCATGTTTTCTAAACCTTATTAAATCACTTGGGATCCAAAATCTCAAAGGGTTTGATATTTTTGATCGGGGGAGAATTTGTGATTTAATAATGAAATTTTATAAAAGGTGATCGTTTTGATCAAATGTGCATGCTGCTCTCCCATATGTGCTAAACGCTTTCGAATCTCGAAGCACATAGTGAGGGGGAGCATTTCAAAAGAAAATAAACTTTCAAGGTACAAAGATTTCTATGTTTCAACATAATGTACCTTGATTGATTTTTTAATGGTTTCTTAATGGCTTTTGTGATCGTGGATGAACTTCAAAAGAACTCTTTCCTCTATGTGATAAAATGATTTCAAATATCCTATGCACATAATGAGGGGGAGAATTTACCAAGAAAATCAAATGGCTTTTTCTACGGAAATTGTGATCAAGAAATTATTTCAAAGAACTCTTGCCTCCATGTGCTAAACAATTTATAAAATCATATGCACATGTTGAGGGGGAGCATTTCTAAAAGATCAAAACAATTAAGGTACAAAATGCTTTGATATCATATCACAAGTACCTTGATTGATTTTCCAAATGATTTTTCAATTGGTTTCGAGAAGGAAAGAACAATACCAAAAGACCGACCAATTTACTTTATGCATGGTGTTATAAGGATGGTTAGGTTAGGTGTTCGTTCCCACGATCCCGCCAGAGCCAGAGGGATCTACCCAGGGACAATCCACTAGATAGTGTAAAAGTCCTTAGGTATGATTAAAAAAGGAGAAAAGTGAGAAATGGGAAGAGTGCGGACTGAGATAGAGCTAGAACTGGAAAAACCCAACAAGGTTCTAGTTATGAAGTCTCGGTAAGCACTGAAGGGGTTAAAGAATGAAAAAGAAATGAATGTGAAAAAGGGTGAAAAGAAATAGCCCTCCAATAATTCAACCTTAGGGCAGTAACCGGGTTCAATACATATGCTACTGGTGGTTACTAAGGTAACACTAGTATTGAAGACAAGACGTTATGGACCCAGTGACGCACTGCACTACAACTTATCAAGCTACTCAAGTTCCTCTTAAAAGGACTTGTTTCATTCTCACGGGGAACCTACATTATCTTAGAGATGGTTGATATTGAAGAAGGAGACCCTCTCCCTAGTCTCCGGGATAGGAACCAAATGTGCACTATTGAGTCTAGAGCCACGAGATCATCTAATAAATCTCATTAGGACATAATCAATGAAGACTCATTGTTTCACACAATGTGAAAAGTGAAAATATATCTTATGAGTCCTACGCATTATCCTTGTGGTATTGCCAGAACATCTGAGTTAGAGCTGGCAAATTGGGTACCTGTTAAGACCTGTTAAGAGAAAAAATGTACTATGCAATTTTTTTATTTTTTAAAATATTTGTTTTTAGTATTTTAGGGTTCAATATTTAACTTTTTTGATAAATAAAACGTATATCTGCCATACTCAAACCACCAAAGCTAAGTATTAAACGAGTTGTTTTCATGTTTGAAACTTATGTTATTCGCGCGCACCGGACCTGTTAAGACCTGTTAAGATACGATTTGCCAGCTCTAATCTGAGTGATATGCAAACATATTTTCAATGACAATGGAAAGCCTTCTAGAGCCAACATCAAACAAGCTCTTGGTAGGTGGCATGTGAGATCTATCCAATAGATCAAACATGTGACAACTGGATTGAAACAATTGGGTGATTCATTATTGAATCAACCTTGGTCCAGGAAATGGATTGAAGGATACCTTTGAAAAACCGGTCGTTGTGCTTAAAATTCTTTTCTAGCACATCGACTGTGTACTAATATTTCAAAATAAAAGGTGTTTATGATTGATAACTGATTTTCTTTAAAACTTTCGTTGTATTGCAAAAACACTTTATATTGAGCAGTACACGAATGTTATTCAAATCTCTTTTCATCAATCAGTGAATCTCAAATTTACTAGTTCACTCGCTCCGTGTTGTCTTCTTTGAGACGTTCCGGTTTGAGAACAGCTGGGAAACCCTGTCAAGGAGATTCTTCGGAATTATACCTGATCACAGGCAGTACTTGTACTGATCAACGGGGAACCGTGGGCCGTGTACCTCAATTCAACGAAAGTGATCAAAGACACTTTCGTGTGTTTTATTGCTAAGGGTTGTTTGCAGATACATTTGGACGGTTGTAGCTGATCAGAATTGAGAAGTCAATCCAAAGCCGCATGCTCACAGCATCCACACTTAATTGAAGAAATCATGACTTGTGCATATCTACAGAACCTGGCTCTGATATTTTTATACTATGTTTCTGCTACACTGCTGCAAATATCATGAACCAGTAAAGCTTCCCCTACTCTGATGGAAAGATGTCATGATCCTGAAAGTGTGAGCATGTCGGTCCGAAAGTAACAACTTCACATGATGGCAACACAATAAAGGGTGATCCAGAGATTTACTGTGACTGATGATCTCAATGAAAGCTCGAAGATCATCAAAGATGTGGATCAGTTAAAGGCCTCCACTAAAAGTACAAATCAATGCGGACTTTGAAGAATTGCTACTAAAGCACAAAGATTGCAGAACTTGAAGAATTGAAGTCTATGAGCTCAGAACTAAAGACAAAGATAGAATGCTAGGATGCAAAATGTATTTAATGGGGTGACCTCCCTTAGGGGGAGATTGTTAGGAATTGGAAATTCCATGTGAAAGTGTCGGTCAACCCAATTATAGTCTAGCAGATGTTAGCTCATAGACTTGTCGTTATTTACGTTATTTAGTAGTTAATTAGTTAGTTAGTAGCGTAGATTAGTTTAGAGTAACACCATGGAGGAAGGACGGGTCTTTACCCACTCTATGCCTGATCCACAGTCCGACAGCAGGACGTATGCTTTTAATAACGCTAAACGCGTCGTTTGGGGTCAAAGGAACTTCCTTTTCTTCGAGCAAGTTTTATAACACCCTAGGCAGTGAACCTAATCGTTGTAGTGTAGTATTAGGGTAAGCCACGGGTATTGATATCGTTCTCTAGGGGAATAGTGATGCTAGTGAGAAGTTACTACGCTAAGGTTGGGGTTGAGGAAGATTATTTTTTATCTTTTTATGTTTTTTTTAGAAAATGGAAAGGTACGAATCTCGGGGTTTGGATTTGGGGTTTGGTATTTCTACCGATTACTCTACTTATCTAATTATCTAATCTAAGGTGTATGTAGTCTATGTCTAATTATTGTGTGCTCGTATGATAGTTTAAAAATGTGTTTCCTTAGGTTTTATTACTCCTTAATTATCTCCTATTGATGGTTGAATTGTCACGTCCTTATTCTTAATTGCGTTGTGTGTCTAAGGTCGTAGGGTATGCGTTTGTCCCTAACTCTTTGAACTTACCAAAGGGTCTCGTCTACAAAAACCTCTAGGAATTATAAACTCTTACTCTAAGGCACTCTTTGCATGGTTTAGCCTACAACTGCTCTAAGTGTTATAGTCCAAGGTTCACAAAGATTAATCAAGCATTAATTACACAACGAATGACCTATCACATTACTAGATCATTAACAATTAAGATAAGAGACAACCAATCAATATTCAATAATCAAGTCTCATATTGCCTAAGCAAACACACAAGTAAATTAGCCGGACATGGAGAACATGCAAGCATACACACAAATAATTGAAGACATAATTGAATTAATGAAGTAAAACACTTATCTTGATGTAAGATAGGGTTTGAAACCCTAAAATACTGTACAAGACAGCCTTGGTTCGGTTTAGGTTTTTACTCCAAAAGACTACACACTAAAACTGAAAAATTCGGATTCTATATATAAGATTACATATGCGACGGCGTCACCTTATGATTTGTGATGCCGTCGGGTCGCCGTCATTAGGGTTTCGTCTTGGCCACGTTAGTCTTGCGACGGCGTCATCTTGTGCTTGTGACGCCGTCCTCTTCAGCTTCTAACGCCATCTGGATCAAATCTAGGCCGTCTGAGTTGCGCCGGCCTACTCTTTTAAAGCCTGACACCATCACTTGAAAATAAGAAATTTGGTTTCTTAGCCGTCACAGAAGTGCTCCGACGGCGTCGCAGTTAAGCAGTGATGTTGTTCCCTTGTAATTCAGCAGCTTGAGTGTCTCTATTCTTGACTTTGGCCATTTTCTTCGTATATCCGCGCCTTTTCGTCCAAATAAGTACCATTCCAGCAATTTGCCTTCAAGAGACCTAAAAAGTGAAAAGGAACGATATTAAGTAATAACGGATACAAAAGTGATCAAATAAGGGCTTAAACGACCCCTCAAAAAGGTACATTTTAAAACCTTATCAAATAACCCTACACTTGGTATTTGCTTGTCCTCAAGCAAATGTGCTTTTAGCCAATTAATTTATAAGTTAGGGTCATGATGCATTGGTTTAAAACAGTCCACAACACATATAAGCCCCGCAAAAGTCATAACAAGCACGGAAATTACATACTAGCACCTCACATGGGGTGTTTGGATACTCACATCTCTCGGGTGTATATGAAATAAACAAGTTGGAAATGGAAGATAAACACTCATTAACCGGTCCTAGTACATAGATTACCATAGGCTTGAGAATAGATCAAACCTCCATCGCTTTGGCGTAAGCACCTAGGAAAGACTATCAAAGAGGTCTTTAAAGGGTTGTAATGTTAGGCTTATGGTAGGGAAACAAAGGGTTTGGTGGGATAGGCTATTTAGTGGTGGCAAGTCAAAAATCTCTTATGTTACAAGCATACGAAGAATGGCGTTGCTAAGCCAAGACTCGACACTCTAAAATCTCTATAAAGATAGATGTAGGATGGTAGCCCGTATGTTTTTTTTAACACTTTATTTTTTTTCTTTTTTTTTTCTTTTTCTATTTTTTTTTGATTTTTTTTTTCATACACTTTTACTCTACCATCCTCTTCGGTAATATCAAAATGATAGGGATTTATAGGCACATCCCTACACTTGAGTTTTTATTACTCTAACACTAATTTGACCCGAATTGAAAAGATCAAAACACTTGGGTTACGTTATTACGCAAATAGGGGAATTTAACGTTCCCTTCCAGTCATTTCATAAACTTTAACTTTTCCCATGAGTCCCAATCGTCCCAAAACTGTGTACAAAGGATATGACTTGACTTAGAAACTCATGCAAGCAACAAGATAATTGAACTAAGGGTTTGGGGTGATAACAAAAATGCACTAAAAGTGAGTGCATACAAGGTAGGCTAAGGCGATTTGGGTGTACATTTGGGGGTGGGGTGTAAACAATGCTCTTCATTTATATTCCAGAAAAGCTGAAACATCACGAGAACCGTGAAAAGGATAGGCTCTGAGAGGTTAACTAGGGGTATCGTGTACTAAAGATGAGTACAACGCAAAGGTGTGGGGGAATTGCTCAACCGATGTGGAAGAAGTAATTATATTACGGGTATCTAACAAGGGTTATCCTAATGTCTCTTATCATTTAGTTATTCCTAACTACACAAGTGTAGTCTTACTAGCGATCTCGGGATGCATCACAAAACAAGTTCTAGAATCTATTATACTACCGGTTCACACTCTAAGCATTAAAGAAGAATGCTTTAATTCCTACTAATTCTAAGGGCGATCCTTACATTTTGGGTGGAATTTAAGTGGTAAAGGGTTTTTGTGCTAGTCATGCAACTTCCTATCCGTGAGACGCTTTTGTTAAGACTAATGGCCCACTCCTATATGCCATGAAAAATTTTAAATTTGGTGCCAAAATTACCCTAACCGACATTTTCTCATGGTTTATTACACAATTACAATTGGACAAAGCAAATAGTCAAGGATAAGCATAGTTTTAAAGTTCCCGTTTTATTTTCCCTCCCTACACTTAAACTGAACATTGTCCCCAATGTTCCCCGAAAGTATCAAAGTTATGATAATGGAAGGTAATTAAAAACGAAAGAAACTAATACTCCCCTGATTAGCTCGGTAGGATCCGTGTGTAAAGTAGTGGTTAAATCCTTTCCAAGAAAAATGTATGCGTGAAAAGCTCCTTCCAATCTTTTGTTTCTTCTTCTTGATAAATAAAACCTACACACTTGAAGAAAACAAACAAAACCTTCGCGTAAAATCAGCGGTAATAATATATATAAGACTCTACTAAACTAGGATATAATGCTTGTGAAATGGATGTTTACAGAATTTCTGGAAAATTAAGACCTGGAAAATTCCAAAATTTTATAGTTAGCTCAGAAAACGAGAAAAAAGTAATCTGTTGTTTTTACTCCTTCCTGACACCATCAGGTTGCGATCCTGACGCCGTCAGGTTATCCTGACAAAAACTGGTCTGCGATTTTCTGGAAAATTTACATCTTTAGAATCTGGAAAAATTTCTGCAAAACATCCATTATGACTCGATACAAGCATTTGACTCAAAAAAACACACATATATATCTTTTAATTAATTGCTATTCTCATGTTTACGTTTCTTTTGAAAACGTGTGTAATCTTACACTTATCCTTTATGTAAAATACCTTTATATGCAATTAAGACGAGGTTAAAAACAAAATAAAGCATTTTTACAAATTTAAACATGAGAATAAACAATCAATAAAAGATATATGACACTAACAAGCAAACAATTAAGCATGGGTTGCCTCCCACGAAGCGCTTTTCTTTATTTATGAGTCTTGTAGCTAGACTCGTAGTCGTGCTCCTACGTAACTTCATTACCGTCACCTCCTTTCTTCGCTTTCCCTTCGTCGAAAGGGCGCAGACGTTGTATGCTTACCGTGGATTCCTTGCCAACGTCGTCTACTATGGTGACGGTTTTATCCTCTAGATTGGTTTCCTTAACTGTAAAAGGCCCAAACCATCTTGGTTTGTTTCTACCTTGTAATGCCCTTATACGTGATTTGTACAGAAGTACTTTTTCTCCCTTCAGAAATTCTTTAGGGTTCCTTTGTTCCTTTGGTATCGAAGTGGGATTATTTCCTAACTTCTTGTCAGGGCTTCCACAATGTTGCATGCAATCCTTGAACCATAAAATCCCTAAGCCCTTTTTCCCAATCATTCATTATCTTCTCAGCTATATTGCTAGAGGCTTGTGGATTTCCACCCGTAATCATCTCCATGATCTTAAGAGGGTATCTTGGAACGATGGGTATTCTAGCATACCCTTTTCCGCTTTTAAGTAGCATGATGCCTTCCCCGCATTTGATGGTTGCCTTGGCGGTGGCCAGAAATGGTGTCCCAAGAATAAGTGGCATGTTTCTATCTTCCTCAACATCTATGATCACGAAATCCACCGGATAAACGATATTAGCCACCTCTATTAGAATATCTACCGCGATTCCTATGTGGTAGACATAGGTGTGATTAGCAAAGGAAAGTCTAAGATCGGTCTTGGCTGGCTTCTCCTTAGTCAACTTATTATAGATTGATAATGGCATTATGTTCACATCAGTCCCCTGATCTGCTAAGGCATTTATATTATCAATATCACCTATGCTACATGGTATCACGAAGTTCCCTGTGGTGTCTCGTTTTTTTGTTAGTGGTTTTTTTAGAACCAACTCATACAGAGGTCCCATAGGCAGGGCGTCATACTCTTCTTCTGTTATTTTTCCTTCAAGGGCTTCCTAAGAACCTCATTGTACCTAAAGTTGTTTACTTGGTTTGCAATAGTCTTTCTGTTAATTTTGTGCTTAAGGTAGTACCAATGGTCTCAGGCTCATCATTAGGTTCAGACTCCTCCCTCTTGCTTTCCTCAGTTTTCCTCACCTCAACCTTTCCATCCTCAGGCAAAATGGAAATGGCGTTAACAAACGAAGTGGGAGGACAATCATTGCTTCTTATTAGGACCTTTTCAGGAACTTTTGTTTTGGTGTATTCTTTTACCAGGTTCATCATTTCCGTCATTTTTGCTTGCATTTCCTCTCTCTGCCTATAAACCTCCTCTTCAAATTTAGCTAATCTCTCCGTATGAGCTGCCATGTACTCCCTCATTTGTTCCTTAAAGCTTGGTGAGAGTGGTATTGGGGAAGTAGAGCGGAAGCGCCTTTCGGAATTGGGGTTTTGCTCACGACTTGGTGATTTCGAAAAAGGTGTTGGGTGGTTGGTGGAATTGGCGGAATTGACTGCTTCTCTAGGGATTTGTACGGGAGCTCTTTTATGCCTTTCCATAAGATAATTAATCCCTCTCTCAATAGCACTCATTTGCTCCCCGGTGATGTCGGGAGATTTAAGACGAGTTGATATGGCATTAACCACGTTAACAGTGGTTTCAGGAGATTCATTCCAGTCTTCGTAGCTTTGATCAGCAAACTCTACTATATATCCCAAGATTTCTCCGCATTAAAGTCGCTGAGCCTTCCACCGGCGGCTTGATCAATGGATCGCCGCGTGATGAAATCGATATGGTCATAGAAAATTTGGATTTGAAGCCAAAGATCAATGCCATGATGGGGGAGTTTACGGAGTAGGTCCTTGAATCGAGTCCATGCTTTGTAAAGAGACTCACCTTGAAGTTGTTGAAATGTTAAGATATCTCGCCTAAGTTTAGTGGTTCTCCCCGGTGGGAAAAATTGAGCAAGGAAACGAGAGATGAGATCATCCCAACTTGAGATGGAGCCGGCGGGAAGTCGCTCAAGCCAATTACTAGCTTGGTCCTGTAGAGAGAATTGGAAGAGACTCAGACGCGTGGTCTCCCGAGTAGTAGCATCAAGGTCAATGGAATCGACAATTTTGAGGAAATCCCTCATATGCTGATTAGGATCTTCGGAACGAAGTCCACGGTATGCACATCCGTTTTGCACCAACCGAATGGTGTCGGATCGCAGGGCCGTAGTTTGGGCTTGGTCGGGAAGCTCAATGGTGTTCCGATAGCCTAGGTGGCTTGGTCTCGAGTATTCACCAAGAGTACGGGCTCTTGGCCGGTCATTTGTTGGTAGGTTTATGAATGGTGGAGGGTTATCACCTTCCATGATGAAAAGTGATGGGGTTACGAACAAAGGTCACGAAGAAGGGGGGATAGACTATGAGGAAGCTAAAAATGAGAAAAATTTACTTGATAGGAATCAAGCAAAGAAACCTAAACGAGGTGGACTACTAACTAGCTATTCTATTCCCCGACAGCGGCGCAAAAAACTTGATAACGCTACACGCGTCGTTCGGGGTCAAAGGAACTTCCTTTTCTTCGAGCAAGTTTTATAACACCCTAGGCAGTGAACCTAATCGTTGTAGTGTAGTATTAGGGTAAGCCACGGGTATTGATATCGTTCTCTAGGGGAATAGGAATGCTAGTGAGAAGTTACTACGCAAAGGTTGGGGTTGAGGAAGATTATTTTTTTATCTTTTTATGTTTTTTTAGAAAATGGAAAGGTACGAATCTCGGGGTTTGGATTTGGGGTTTGGTATTTCTACCGATTACTCTACTTATCTAATTATCTAATCTAAGGTGTATGTATTCTATGTCTAATTATTGTGTGCTCGTATGATAGTTTAAAAATGTGTTTACTTAGGTTTTATTACTCCTTAATTATCTCCTATTGATGGTTGAATTGTCACGTCCTTATTCTTAATTGCGCTGTGTGTCTAATGTCGTAGGGTATGCGTTTGTCCCTAACTCTTTGAACTTACCAAAGGGTCTCGTCTACAAAAATCTCTAGGAATTATAAACTCTTACTCTAAGGCACTCTTTGCATGGTTTAGCCTACAACTGCTCTAAGTGTTATAGTCCAAGGTTCACAAAGATTAATCAAGCATTAATTACACAACGAATGACCTATCGCATTACTAGATCATTAACAATTAAGATAAGAGACAACCAATCAATATTCAATAATCAAGTTTCATATTCCCTAAGCAAACACACAAGTAAATTAGCCGGACATGGAGAACATGCAAGCATACACACAAATAATTGAAGACGTAATTGAATTAATGAAGTAAAACACTTATCTTGATGTAAGATAGGGTTTGAAACCCTAAAATATTGTCCAAGACAGCCTTGGTTCGGTTTAGGTTTTTACTCCAAAAGACTACACACTAAAACTGAAAAATTCGGATTCTATATATAAGATTACATATGCGACAGCGTCACCTTATGATTTGTGACGCCGTCGGGTCGCCGTCATTAGGGTTTCGTCTTGGCCACGTTAGTCTTGCGACGGCGTCACCTTGTGCTTGTGACGCCGTCCTCTTCAGCTTCTGACGCCGTCTGGATCAAATCTAGGCCGTCTGAGTTGCGACGGCCTACTTGTGAAGATCGTTGTAAGCTCTTAGACTAGGTCTAATATTATATCTAGGAACACATAATAATAAATGCGGGATATTCAAACATAGAATCAATATTATTATGAACAAGGTTTTTCATTCACCATCTCTAACTAAACAATAATAAAGATCAAAGACTTGATCTAACACTAACTAACTAAACCCTAAGCGTTTTCCCAAATCCCTACGCCTAGGTTCCCGCACACACACACCTTTTAGGTTTACATCTTGTACGTACGTTAAACTAATGACCCTATGTCTCTTTATATACTAGAGACATCTATGGTTTACAAGAGGAATCATAATATAATTAGGAAACTAAATATTCTTTTAAGCATATCTTCTAGAATCTTCCAAATCCTCCATCTTTTTGTAGTTTCCCTTCTTGTCACTTTTAGTCCTTCATGTTTCATTCTTCTTGTTTTGTATCATCAAATTTATAATAGACCCAACAATCTTCCCCTATTTGATGATGACAAAACAAACACAATTCTTGTACGAACTTCTCTAGACAAAGTAGCAGAAGTTGAGATAATTAAATCTCACCATGAATGAAACAATCTTGTCTTCCAAGCTTCCCCTTGACTTGAACATGTCACTCAAACATCTCTTCCCCTTTTTGTTATTATCCAAATAGGGAACGTATGCAAATAATGATCTTGACCACCACAAACCAATATCATACTTCCAATCTAAGACTTCCAATGCTTCAAATCGCCCACCATTACGCACCATAAGAAAAATGGATCCAAAACAGTAGAAAACTCTAACTAGCAGTAGTAATAATGATCAACAGTAGTAAAAATCAAACACTTCCCCTTGAGTGATGCATGTACATCAATGATTCTTCAAAATCTGTAGGCTTTATGTAATGATCACTTGTGAAGAAAACCGAGTATAACGAATTTGATGAAGAAGTAGAATTTCCCAAACTTGTGTCTTAAATCTTGTACTATCCACGGAACTCCATACTTATACGAACCAAATATAAGTAGACCGCAATCCCTTGACAAGAATCCTCAACTAGTATGAGAAACTGAGCACTACAATGTAACTCCTTCAAGTGATAGCCAATGTGTGCATAGAGCATCATAAGAAAAATCACACATTGCTAGATTCATCAAGCTAGATGATATGAACACAAACCAAGTAATTCCACTTCACCTTCAAATAAGTGATAAAGAATCCTCTTCGTAATCAATTATTCAATGAATCAAATACAAGCCTTTTTGAATCCTTTTAAGAACATAAATTTCTTCATGTGTGTGTGTCATCCAAAAATCCATAACCATTATCACGCTCGACTTCCCCTTAAATCAAAATCTCCTCGTAATAAACCATTAAACTTCCAATCCAAATAAATTTCACCATGTAAAAATCTTGAGCAGTACTTTGAGAAGGAGCAGTACCTTTATGTGAAAGGGTAGCAGTACTTTAAAATCTCCAAGCAGTACTTTGCGTTGAGCAGTACTTTCATAATAAGCAGTACTTTGCAGCAGTACTTTCAATAATCAGCAGTACTTTCGAATTCCAAGCAGTACTTTCGTGTCCAAGCAGTACTTTGCTTGTAGGGGACCAATAACGCACAGCAGTACTTTCAAAATACACAACAGTACTTTCAACAGTACTTTCACATAAAAGCTCAGATGGAAGATCCCTTCGGTGGAAAGTTAGATTGATATATAGAGAACATCCACCCAAAATTTCCTCACGATCCAACGGTTAACGAAAAGTTAGGATCGTTTCAAAACAGTGTTGTAGTCACCTTACGAAACTTTTTCAGTTTCTGCAGCAGACTTCGACATTGAATAACTTTTGATTGCGAGCGCCAATTCACAATCCCTCTGGTGAAAAGTTAGATGGATATACTGAGATGCACCAGAAAAAAATTTAGCTTGATCCAACGGTTCAATAAAAAGTTATGCCCTCTTGAAAACATTACGAAAATTTTCTAGATACGAATTTTTCTTCCTTCTTCTTCGAAACACCTTGTAGATCCTAGATATCACGAGCCCCAGGCTCTGATACCACATGTGAAGATCATTGTAAGCTCTTAGACTAGGTCTAATATTATATCTAGGAACACATAATAATAAAGGCGGAATATTCAAACATAGAATCAATATTATTATGAACAAGGTTTTTCATTCACCATCTCTAACTAAACAATAATAAAGATCAAAGACTTGATCTAACACTAACTAACTAAACCCTAGGCGTTTTCCCAAATCCCTACGCCTAGGTTCCCACACACACACACCTTTTAGGTTTACATCTTGTACGTACGTTAAGCTAATGACCCTATGTCTCTTTATATACTAGAGACATCTAGGGTTTACAAGAGGAATCATAATATAATTAGGAAACTAAATATTCTTTTAAGCATATCTTCTAGAATCTTCCAAATCCTCCATCTTTTTGTAGTTTCCCTTCTTGTCACTTTTAGTCTTTCATGTTTCATTCTTCTTGTTTTGTATCATCATATCTATAATAGACCCAACACTACTCTTTTAAAGCCTGACACCGTCACTTGAAAATAAGAAATTTGGTTTCTGAGCCGTCACAGAAGTGCTCCGACGGCGTCGCAGTTAAGCAGTGACGCCGTCCCCTTGTAATTCAGCAGCTTGAGTGTCTCGATTCTTGACTTTGGCCATTTTCTTCGTATATCTGCGCCTTTTCGTCCAAATAAGTACCATTCCAGCAATTTGCCTTCAAGAGACCTAAAAAGTGAAAAAGGAACGATATTAAGTAATAACGGATACAAAAGTGATCAAATAAGGGCTTAAACAACCCCTCAAAAAGGTACATTTAAAAACCTTATCAGCTTTGTAACTATAAATACTCCTTCCATCCATGGAAGGGGTGTTGCTTCTTGAATCTAACCTTTCATAATTTGTTAAACAACTCTCTTTCAAGAAACATCATCTCTACTCTCTTCATCTCTCTAATGGCTTTCTTATATCATCATGATCCTAGACCACCCGAATCATCAAACCACATAATATACGATCCTATAGAACCAGCTAAGAACCATCTATTCGGGATAAGAACCGGCTCTTCAGGCCAAGTAGATCCAGCTAAGAACTATCTATTCCAGCCAAGAACCAGTTAGATCCAGCCAAGATCTGGTTATTCCGGCCAAGAACTAGTTAAGAACAGCCTATTCTGGCCAAGAACGAGTTGGATCCGGATAGGAACCTGCTATTCTGGCCAAGAACCAGTTAGATCCAGCTAAGAACTGCCTATTCTGGCCAAGAACCAGTTAGAACCAGTTATGACCCAGCAATTCCGGCCAATAACCAGTTAGAACCAGTTAAGAATCGACTATTTTGGCCAAGAACCAGTTAGATCCAGATAGGAACCAGCTATTCCGGCCAAAAACCAGTAGGAACTAGTTAAGAACCGGATATTCCGGCCAAGAACCAGTTAGAACCAGTTAAGAACCAGCTATTTCAGCCAATAACAAGTTAGATCCAAATAGGAACCAGCTATTCCGAACAAGATCCAGTTAGATCCTACAAAGAACTGCGTATTCTGACCAAGAACCAGTTAGAACCAGTTAAGATTCGACTATTCTGGCCAAGAACCAGTTAAGAACCAGCTATTTCGGCCAATATCCAGTTAGAACAAGTTAAGGACCGACAATTTTGGCCAAGAACCAGTTAGATCCAGAAAGGAAACAGCTATTCCAGCCTAGAACCAGTTAGATCTAGTGAAGAATTGCCTCTTTCAGCCAAGAACCAGTTGGAACCAGTTAGAAACAGTTAAGAACTGGCTATTCCGGCAAAAGAACCAGTAGGAACCAGTTAAGAACCGGTTATTCCGGCTAAGAGCCAGTTAAGAACCAACTTCTCTGGCTAATAACCAGTTAGATCCAAATATGAACTAGCTATTGCGAGCTAGAACCAGTTAGATATGAATAGCCTATTCCGGCCAAGAAATAATAGGAAACAGCTATTCCAGCCAATAACTAGTTAGATCCATCTCGACACAAGTTAATTCCAAAATATATATATATATATATTTTGGCGAGAACATTTGAGTAAAATTTAAATTAGGGGAGACTAAAAATTAAATTTTTACGCGAGATTCAAATTTTGTTTTAACTGTGAACTGGCTAAGAACCAGCTATTCGGGACAAGAACCAGTTATATTTGGCTAAGAACCGGCTCTTAAGGCCAAGTAGATCCAGCTAAGAACTATCTATTCCAGCCAAGAACCAGTTAGATCCAGCCAAGATCTGGTTATTCCGACTAAGATCCAAATTCTAAAGATATGGTTTTTCCAGATTCTAAAGATATAAATTTTCCAGAATTTTTTCTAGAAAATCGCAGACCAGTTTCTGTCAGGATAACCTAAAAATATGCAAACATCCATTCCACAAGCATTATATCCTAGTTTAGTAGAGTCATATATAGTGTTGCCGCCAATTTTACGTGAAGGTTTCGTTTGTTTTCTTCAAGTGTGCAGGTTTTATTTATCAAGAAGAAGATACATAAGATTCGATAGAGCTTTTCACGCATACATTCTTATTGAAGAAGAATTTAACCACTACTTCACACGGATCCTACCGAGCTAATCAGGGGAGTATTAGTTTCTTTCGTTTTTAATTACCTTCCATTATCATAACTTTGATACTTTCGGGGAACATTGGAGACAATGTTCAGTTTAAGTGTAGGGAGGGAAAATAAAACGGGAACTTTGAAACTATGCTTATCCTTGACTATTTGCCTTGTCCAATATCATTTGTGTAATAAAACATGAGAAATATCGGTTAGGGAAATTTTGGAACCAAATTTAAATTTTTTTATAACATGTAGGAGTGGGCCACTAGTCTTAATACAGCGTCTCATGGATAGGAAGTTATATGACTAGCACAAAACCCTTTACCACTTAAATTCCACCCAAAATGTGAGGATCGCCCTTAGATTTGTAGGAATTAAAGCATTCATCTTTAATGCTTCGAGAGTGTACCGGTAGTATAATAGATTTTAGAACTTGTTTTGTGATGCATTCCGAGATCACTAGTGAGACTACACTTGTGTAGTTAGGAATAACTAAATGATAAGAGGCATTAGGATAACCCTTGTTTGAAACCCGTATTATAATTACTTCTTCCACATCGGTTGAGTAATTCCCCCACACCCTTTCGTTGTACTCATCTTTAGTATACGATACCCCTAGTAACCCCTCAGAGCATATCATTTTCGCGGTTCTCGTGATGTTTTGTTTTTTTGGAATATCAATGAAGAGCATTGTTTACAATCTACCCCCAAATGTACACCAAAATCGCCTTAGCCTACCTTGTATGCACTAACTTTTAGTGCATTCTTGTTATCATACTAAACTCTTAGTTCAATTATCTAGTTGCTTCCATAAGTTGCTAAGTCGATTCATATCCTTTGTACACAGTTTTAGGACGATTGGGACTCATGGGAAAAGTTAAATTTTATGATGTGACGGAAAGGAACGTTAAATTCAAATTCTCTTTATTTACGTAATAATGTACTTGATACGCTTACACAGCGCGTTCGGGGTCAAAGGAACTTCCTTTTCGTCGAGCAAGTTTTTCAACACCCTAGGCAGTGAACCTAATCGTTGTAGTGTAGTATTAGGGTAAGCCACGGGTATTGATATCGTTCTCTAGGGGAATAGGAATGCTAGCAAGAAGTTACTACGCTAAGGTTGGGGTTGAGGAAGATTATTTTTTATCTTTTTTATATTTTTAGGAAATTGAAAGGTACGAATCTTGGGGTATTGGATTTGGGGGTTTGGTATTTCTATCGATTACTCTACTATTATCTATTCTAATTAACTAAGCTAAGGGTAGTCTATGTCTATTGTTGTGTGCTCGTATGATGATTAAAAATGTATTTACTTAGGTTTTATTACTCCCTAGTTATCTCCTATTGATGGTTGAATTGTCAGGTCCTTATTCTTAACGCGTTGTGTTTCTAAGGTCGTAGGGTATGCGTTTATCCCTAACTCTTTGAAGCTACCAAAGGTTAATGACTATAAAATCTCTAGGATTCATAAACTTAACACTAAGGTATTATTTGGATGTTTATCCTACAATAACTCTAGGTGATTATAAACTAAGGTTCAACAAAGATTAATCAAGAATTAATAGCACAACGAATGACCTATCGCAATACTAGGTCAATCAAAATTAAGATAAGAGACAACCAATCAATATTCAATAACTAGGTTTCATATTACCTAAGAAAACACACAAGTAAATTAGCCGGACATGGAGAACATGCAAGCATACACACAATCAATTGAAGACATAATTGAATTAATGAAGTAAAACACTTATCTTGATGTAAGATAGGGTATAGGACCCTAAAATACTGTACAAGACAGCCTTGGTTCGGTTTAGGTTTTTACTCCACAAAACTACACACTGAAAACTAAAAAATTCGGATTCTATATATAGCGTTACAAACTGCGACGGCGTCACTCTTTAATTGTGACGCCGTAAGATCGCCGTCATTAGGTTTTCATCTTGGCTACATTATCATTGTGACGGCGTCACCTTATGCCCGTGACGCCGTCTCCTTCAGTCTCTGACGTCGTCTGGATCAAATCTAGGCCGTCTGAGCTGCAACACCCTACTCTTTTAAAACCTGATGCCGTCACTTGTAAATAAGCAATTTGGCTACTGAGTCGTCACAAAACTTGTTCTGACGGTGTCACAAGTAGAACCTGACGCCATCCCCTTTCAATTTAGCAGCTTGAGTGTCTCGATTCTTGACTTTGGCCATTATCTTCGTATATTCGCGCCTTTTCATCCGAATAAGTGTCATTCCAGCAATTTGCCTTCAAGAGACCTAAAAAGTGAAAATGAACGAAATTAAGCAGTAACGGATACAAAAGTGATCAATAAAGGGCTTAAATGACCCCTCAAAAAGGTACTTTTTAAATCCTTATCAAATATCCCTACACTTGGTATTTGCGTGTCCTCAAGCAAATGTGCTTTTAGCCAATTGATTTATAAATTAGGGGTCATGAAGCATTAGTTTAGAACGATCCACAACACATATAAGCCCCGCAAAAGTCATAACAAGCACGGAAATTACATACTAGCACCATTAACCGGTCCTAGTACATAAATTACCATAGGCTTGAGATTAGATCAAACCTCCATCCCTTTGGCGTAAGCACCTAGGAAAGACTATCCAAGAGGTCTTTTAAAAGGTTGTAATGTTAGGCTTACGGTAGGGAAACAAAGGGTTTGGTGGGATAGGTGATAAGGTTTTAAAAGGTACCTTTTTGAGGGGTCGTTTAAGCCCTTATTTGATCACTTTTGTATCCGTTATTGCTTAATATCGTTCCTTTTCACTTTTTAGGTCTCTTGAAGGCAAAATGCTGGAATGGCACTTATTTGGACGAAAAAGCGCGAATATACGAAGAAAATGGCCAAAGTCAGAATCGAGACACTCAAAGCTGCTGAAAACATAAGGTGACGGCGTCAGGTGTTAAATTGCGACGCCGTCGGAGGATTTTGTGACGGGACAGAAGCCAAAACTCCTATTTTCAAGTGACGACGTCAAGTTATAAAAGAGTAGGCCGTCGCAACTCAGACGGCCTAGATGCAATCCAGACGGCGTCAGAAGCTGAAGAGGACGGGGTCACAAGCATAAGGTGACGTCGTCGCAAGTCTAACGTGGCCAAGACGAAACCCTAATGACGGCGACCCGACGGCGTCACAAAACATAAGGTGACGCCGTCACAGATGTAATCTTATATATAGAATCCGAATTTTTCAGTATTGGTGTGTAGTCTTTTGGAGTAAAAACCTAAACCGAACCAATGCTGTCTTGTACAGTATTTTAGGGTTCCAAACCCTATCTTACACCAAGATAAGTGTTTTACTTCATTAATATAATTATGTCTTTGATTATTTGTGTGTATGCTTGCATGTTTTCCATGGGCTAATTTGCTTGTGTGTTTGCTTAGGGAATATGAAACTTGATTATTGAATATTGATTGGTTGTCTCTTATCTTAGTTGATTAATGATCTAGTAATGCGATAGGTCATTCGTTGTGTACTTAATGCTTGATTAAATCTTTGTGAACCTTAGAATATGACTCCTTGAGTAGTTGTAAGCTAAACCATCCAAAGAGTGCCTTAGAGTAAGAGTTTATTATCCCTAGTGGGTTTTGTAGACGAGACCCTTTGGTAAGTTCAAAGAGTTAGGGAGAAACGCATACCCTACAACCTTAGACACACAACGCAACTAGGAATAAGGACGTGACAATTCAACCACCAATAGGAGATAATTAAGGAGTAGTAAAACCTAAGTAAACACATCTTTAAACTATCATACGAGCACACATTAATTAGACATAGACTACATACACCTTAGATTAGATAATTAGATAAGTAGAGTAATCGGTAGAAATACCAACCCCCCAAATTCAAACCCCGAGATTCGTACCTTTCCTTTCCTTAAAAAATATAAAAAGATACAAAAATAATCTTCCTCAACCCCAACCTTAGCGTAGTAACTTCTCACTAGCATTCCTATTCCCCTAGAGAACGATATCAATACCCGTGGCTTACCCTAATACTACACTACAACGATTAGGTTCACTGCCTAGGGTGTTGAAAAACTTGATCGACGAAAAGGAAGTTCCTTTGACCCCGAACGACGCGTGTAACGTTATCAAGTTTTTGGCGCCGCTGCCGGGGAATAGAATAGCTAGTTAGTAGTCCACCTCGTTTAGGTTTCTTTGCTTGATTCCTATCAAGTAAACTTTTTTCTCATTTTTAGCTTTCTCATAGTCTATCCCCCTTCTTCGTGACCTTTGTTCATAATCCCATCACTTTTCATCATGGAAGGTGATAATCACCCACCATTCATCAACCCACCACCAATTGACCCGCCAAGAGCCCGTACTCTTGGTGAATACTCGAGACCAAACCACTTAGGCTATAGGAACACCATTGAGCTTCCCGACCAAGCCCAAACTACGGCTTGCGATCCGACACCATCCGGTTGGTGCAAAACGGATGTGCATTCCATGGACTTCGTTCCGAAGATCCAAATCAGCATCTGAGGGATTTCCTCAAAATTGTCGATTCCATCGACCTTGATGCTACTACTCGGGAGACCACGCGTCTGCGTCTCTTCCAATTCTCTCTACGGGACCAAGCTAGTAATTGGCTTGAGCGACTTCCCGCCGGCTCCATCTCAAGTTGGGATGATCTTACCTCTCGCTTCCTTGCTCAATTTTTCCCACCAGGGAGAACCACTAAACTTAGGAATGACATCTTGATGTACCAACAACGTCAAGGTGAATCTCTCTAGGAAGCATGGACTCAATTCAAGGACTTACTTCATAAAGTCCCTCATCACGGCATTGATCTTTGGCTCCAAGTCCAAATCTTTTATGATCATGTCAACTTCCCCACCAAGCGATCCATTGACCAAGCGGCCGGTGGAAAACTTAGTGATCTCACCGCTGAAGAATCACGGGGTATAATAGAGGACCTTGCCCTCTATGACAACGAAAGTTGGGATAACCCCCGTGAGCTGCCCAAAACCGTTAAGGCAATCTCCTTGCCTCCCATCGACTCACAACCTTCCGACCGTAGGATGATTGAACTTGAAGATCAAGTAAAATTCCTAATGAGTTCTTACGAAAATCCTAAGTCTTCACACCATGTGAACAAAGTTTCTTCCTCGTGTGAGCCGTTTTGTGATCCTCATAACACGCGCACTAGCACCCGATCCCCCGAACATGCTTCCGTTGACTACGCATCCTCGCGTATTAATGGAATGGGAGGAAGATTCCCTACAATACCTGGACCTAGGACTTTCAATGAAACCCAAGAGGCATGGAAAGGCAAGCCCGACTTCTACTGGGGACAAACCAAGGAATTCACTTCCAATGATTTTTCATGGCCCCCACCTAACGGTCCTAACCAACAAAACATCGAAGGGATGTTGCAAAACCTAGTTGCATCCCAAGAATCCCAAATAGCTAAGCTCTCGGACCGCTTTAACCAACAACAAGCCGAAATGGATAGGAAGATAGACAACCTTTTGAAAGCCATAACCAATAGTGATAGGAAAGTTAATGCTATCTCAACTCCTGAGCCTTCCGGTGTAGAGATTAAGGACCCAAGTAAGCTAGCTAAGCACGTTCAATTCGTCAATACCATCGCCTTAGTTAAACCTAATGGAACAAATGACGAAGAGGACCATACACTTGAGAATAATGAAACAACCGAGGAAGTAGATGAAGTAGACAATGACTATTTCAATAAGTTTCCTACGGAAAAAGAACTATCTCGCCACCCTCACTTAGTGCGTGACCTCCGTCACATGTATGTTAGGAAAATCCCTCGAATCAAGTTTGGGAACCTTTGGAATCTTAACATACCATGTTTCATAGGACACCTTTTTGTGGCAAAGGCCTACATTGATCGCAAGTCCCCAATCAACATAATGACTAGCACCTACTACAATTGGGTAATGAAGAAGCCTATTCCAACTAGGCAAGACCCCGAAAATCCTAGGGTTAAGTGCAATTTTCTTGGTAGAGTTAAGGGATTGCCCGTTTATATAGGTAGTTTCACGTTTTCTACGGACTTCATAATTGTGGATGATATTAGCACGGCCATAGACCCTAGCTTGTCCCATGTTATTCTAGGAAAACCTTTCATAGAAAGCACCAGGATGACCTATGATCCCTCGTTAGGAGTAGTGCGATTCAAGGATGAGACCGATGACATAGCTTACCAAATGCCGTTTAAGATTGAGAAGTTTTGTCACACCCCCAAAGTACCTGTTTTGCAGCGGAATGGAATACCTTGGGGAGGACTGTCATAGCATCAAAGTTACAGTTATATCGAACGACCTAAAGTGTCGTTTGGAAAACACATCGTTTGATTTAATAAAACAATCAGAGTTTACAAAAGATAGGTCCCAAATGAAAGTCAACATATGCGGAATTAAGTTTGTTACAAGTCAAACGATGTTTTTTTAAAGTGCATAAATCCCATGTGTGACGCGTCGTCACCACGACTCTATGATATGTCCATATGCATGCCATGAAGTGAATGCCTTAGATACCTGAGATAAAACATGCTAAAAAGTGTCAACACAATGGTTGAGTGAGTTCATAGAGTTTGTGTTGAAATGAAAAACCTTTAAAGAACGTTCATGCAGCAAAGGCATTGTAAATCCACTCAGTTCCAAGTTCCGCCCATACAAAACTTTCAACCTGTGAGTTTACAACCCACTACCAAAATGTGTATAGTTTATGATCAAACACATGATGTCAAATGAATTCACAATAGTACCTAACTCGACGTAGAACAATAGCACATAATCAATAGCACCTGACTCAATGTATCAGTAGTCAACTGATTTAGAACATTATACGACGTAGAACTATAGCACATAATCAATAGTACATGACTCAATGTATCAGTAGTCAACTGATTTAGAACATTATATGACGTAGAACTATATCACATAATCAATAGTACAATATTCGGTTTTGAAACGATGGTGATCATGATAGAAGTTATCCTTAAAAATCTAAAGTACTTGTGAAAAATAGTTAAGCATGTATCTCCCCCAAAATAGTTCAATAAAAGCACTAAAACAATTGAAAATGGGGCTATGGAACTCACCTGATGCAATTATAATGATGACAAGAGTGAATACACTGAAATGCGGCGCAATCTCTAAGCGCGACCTATTATGAATGATATGCTCTAATGTAAATCATGAAACAATGTCGTGCATGCAAACTCATATGATATCCATACCACTTGTACATTTGAAAATAATGTTTATCATCGAAATATATGTTTATGACATCTCGTCATATTATAAAATACTTTACAAGTATTTATGTTGAAATGATATCATACGATAATCATTTAATGATTTATTATGAAATTATAACTTTTCGTCGTAAAATAATGTCTTTTGAAAAATTCATGAAAGTGACTAAGTAGCCTTGAAAAGCTAGTCGTAAAATGGTGCACGTCGAGTGTTAAGAAACGAACTCAACGGTTTTAGGAAGCTTGTATCATTATCTCAAAGTTTTAGCATTTAAGTTTTCATCCTAGAGGTCTCGATCATGGAGAAAAATATAGGTAAAGTATGGTACTCGTGTCCAAAATATCGTTTAAGGGTGGTTTTCGGCAAAGTTTAAGTAACCGTATTTTATTCATTACAATGCCGCTTGACTAACGGTTGGACATTTTGGAAAATATGCTAGGCGAACTTACTTTTACTAGAAGACATCACGTTATAAAAAGTACTACGTTAATGTTAAAAACGACCTTCAACATGGTCATTTGTGGCCGTAATGTTTGTCTAATAGAAATATATTAGTTTTGCTTATTTAATATAGTTACGGCAACTTTATGTAAACATGTGTAATTTAATCGTTACAAGTCCGTTTTCTACGTTTTATATGTCCTTAGCTTCGTATCAAAGTATACTAATATATTTTTGATAAGTCGACACACTTTATAGCGCTTAAAACTTATTTTTGACTCGTAAAAAGTTAAAATAACATGCTGAATTTTCTGAGTTTTATAGTTTTCGTCGTCAAACTTGAAAATATCATAACTTCTTCGTTATAACTCCGTTTTAACCCATTCAAGCGGCCATGTTTTCGTTTTAAAGTGTATTTTCTAAATGTCTAGTCCAAAAATTTTTATCAACTGTCGAAAATTCCAGATTTCACATAAATGAACAGACCCTTTTATATAGTTGTCGAAATGAGTTTTTCTCGCGTAAAACTTATTCTAACCACTTCAAACCAACGCCGAAGCTATTCTAAACCTACCATACACCTTCTTAGGGTGTCATGGGTTCCTAGACATCACCAAAAGTGATATGTTTTAAGGGATAATTTATAGGATGATTATATTTCATAATAAGTAATAAAAACATTAAAAGTGGTATATACTCATATGTAACATGCATGTTTTCTTATATATGATGAAATAAACATAAAATAGATATGAAATATGAACATGAATATGAGATGCTTACTAGTGACTTGATGAGGTTAATGAACAAAGGTTTAATCCTAAACACCCAAGGTTTTTATTTCAAAACCTTAACCAAGAGTGTAACTAGAGTGTAATAAACTTGACTAGAAAATTTTTGATGATCTCCTCTTGATCCTTATGGTTGGCCGGTTTGATGGTGAAGAGAGGAAGAGAGATATTTGATGTTTTACACTTTGCAAATTTGAGATATTATGTGAAGTGTTTGGAGTATAAAACAATATATGTGAAAGATATTTTGCAAGTTCAAATGACTCACCCCCTTGTGTCGACAAGGGGGTATTAACATTAGTTAATATATATTTTTTTTATTAATGTAATTACATGTATAAGTGTAAGTAATTGTAAGTTAAATAAAAAAATAAGTAGTAACTTGTATACACATTTGAGTATTTAGGGTAGCGTTAGCTAAAAATAAATTTAAAACACTGGGTAAACTCATAATATTATTTTTATAATCTTAATATGAGTATAAAAATATATCGGGATAATTTTTGGAAGTATCGAATCAAATGTTCAAAATAATTAATTACGCGATAGCGTTTATTTAATAAAAAATATACGTTTAATGAAAAATGCAAAACCATGCTTGAACTAATGTGATGATAAGGATGCTAATGATATGTAGACTAAACCTAGTCTATATGAAATGTCCTTGATGATTGTTCATGAATTCACAGCTAAACCATTAAGGTTACGCGAATTTGATACTCGTAAACCTAGTTTATGGTAAACAATGAATAGTGAAGCATGAATAATGTTTTGAAAAATGACCTGAAAGTATGAGTTGTCACATTCGCCCACCCAAAAAGGAATTCAGTCCCTGAATTCAGTTCGTGTTGGTATCTCCGGTTTAGGGTTTGATGAGGTAAGCCCTCCCATTCTCGAGCAAAACCCTCAAAAGACTTTTAGGTAACCGATTTTTACTTAATCTCACAACTCATCAAACAAGAACTGTCATGAGATTAGGCTAAATCGGTTTGAGTAACGGGTCTTTTGAAAATTTGGCTCGGTCATAGAATTGCTTACGCATATAAGCCTATTACTCCCTTCATTGCATGATTCTTCCTGAATTAGACATAGGTGATCAGGCTATGTATAATTTAGGAGTAACTATGTGATGGATCGATATACTTTAATCAAACTAACTTAACTAGCTTGTTAAGGTTTAATAACCTCGGATAAATCCTAAGTTATTAACAAAGAAACACTGAGCAATCTTTATCAAGTACGCGGAATTTACTTAACAAAGCTAAGAAGAAAAACTTTATTATAAACTCTAAATCTGCTTATTATGCAGATACTTTAATACAACTCTAAGATAATCGAACTTTTCTCTAAAACACTAATTCGTAAACTCTAAAACTCTTTTTCTGAAATCGTACCTCTAATGCCAATCTAGGAATCCTTTTATAGGCTCAAGGATATCCTAGTCGGTTTACAATTGATAACCTTGTACGACAAGTAATCTAAACATGGACTACAATACTTTCCATAAACGAATATAACAGTTTGTTTGTTCTAGCAGTACTTTGACTTCTTCATGCAGTACTTTGACTCTGTCTTTAGCAGTACTTTGACTCTTTGACTTCTTCCAGTACTTTGCAGCTTACAGTACTTTCATATCTTCAGTATTTTGATATCTTCAGCACTTTCATATCCCAACAATCCTCCCCTAACTTGAATTCTACTTGCTTGACTTCAAGTTCCTTTGTGAATATATCTTTAACAGCTTCATCATTAAAAATGGATTGTTCTTTAGTCTTTAGATTGTATCTCTGTAATATCTGTGCTTTGTCAAAGTATTTCTTAGAATTGTTTTCTTCACAGCAGCATCCAACAATCTCCATCTTTTCAGCAACACAGCAACATATGACAATTTGTACAGTGATTCAGTTTTAAGTTGCATACTATTCTCATCACTACCAAGTGAATCATTGAAAATTTAATGGATTTAAAACTCTTTACCAAAGCCATTATCTCTGGAGTAGCCAAATGTTTTGGTGTGTAAGACCATGGTACATTGATAACCATATGATTTTTAGCAAACCACCAGCTATCAACAGATTTGTTTTGTCTTTACCAAAAGCTGTACCCTTCTGGACTAGTTAGTTCTTTTATCTAATGGTGAACTAATTACCAATAATGGTTTTTCCACAGCCTTTACCACAAGCCATTCTCTTGTGGGCTAGCCAACTCTTCACATTACTGATATGGTGAGTTGATTACCATCCAACTTATTAGCAAGTTGTCAACTAAAAACGGATTTGATATATCTTTACCAGAGCCGTTTGCTCATGGATTAGTCAATCCTTTTGTAACCATGGTGGATTGATAACCTATTGATGTTATCATCACAAAAACCATTTATCCAACCTTTATTTCAAAAATATTTATTACTTAGCAAAAGGTTTCTTCTAAAAATCATTTAACTGGTTTAGTTCAGCAAACAGTACTTTGATGAAAGTACTGTCTGACTAGCAGTACTTTGAATAAAAGTACTGATATATCAAAAAGTATTTATTCAAATAAAATTCATACCAGTTATAGATCATTCTCAGCAATAGTAGTCCAGTTGATAAACAGATTGATCACCATGCAAGCAGTTTCATTAGCCTCTTCTACTTCCAATCCATGCTCAAGCATCCTTCTCATGAGCTCAACTGTAAGAGGGTATCTTCTTTCTGCAAACATGTGTATCATTGTTCCATTCTCTAGCTCCAAAACATGAACTCCAGATTCTTCAAAGAATCTCCAGCAAACTATTTCCCAGTTATCTTGATTCGTCCAGATATCATCAGTGCTTTCTTCTTCAGTTTCCCACATAGTTACGAGATCACCATGTAAAACCAATCCAATTCCTTCTAATGGATGATCTTCAAAATAAGCCTTCACAACTTGATATAAGTAGAATAGGTCTACTCTATCAATAACATGCAGCAAATCCCATAGCCTTTTGAAAACTTTAAAACTTTCATCTTCCTTATGAAAAACCATGTAATCTTCATTCTTGGATTTCACAACTTTAAAAACACTGATCTTTGATCTGTTCATCTTCAAATCATCATCTTCCTTGGTATAATCAAAATCTACCACTCTGAGATAATTCTTCAATTCATCACTAGTCTCAGATCTTAATTCAACCTTTTCTTTCTTTGAAAACTGAACATCTGTAACTTCAGTTTTTCTTTTCCTCTTTAAGCTTTTCTTCCTTTCAGCTTCAGTCCAATGAGCTTCTTCTCTGAAGTCTTTAATGCCTGCAACATCTTTCTTATAAGCTTCTGTTTCAGCATCATAAAGTCTTTTCATATCAACATAGTTTAGCTTCTAAAGTCCTTTATATCCTCTGCCTTTTAAATATGCCATCATTGCATTCCTTTCCTTAGCTAAATTAGGTCTTCTTGACATAAATCTAACAGGTGTAGGAGACTGTAAAGGTTCAGCAGTTTCAGCATCCAATTCATCTTGCACCTTTTGAGCTGCTTCTCTATTCAGAGCTTCTTGAGCTTCTTGTTCTTCTCTATCTTTAGCATTTATCTCTTCTTGAACTTTTCTGGCTGCAGCTTCATTCCTAGCTACTTCAAATGCTCTGAGTTCTGCCAAAGTGAGTTTCTTTTTCTTAGTTTCAACCAGAATGCTTTTCCTTTTGTCTTTTGGATCAATTGCAGGTTGATCAGTTCTTGGTTGTTCTTCTTCTTGTACATCTGTAATAGTAACTCCTCCTCTTGGTTGTGACAAATCAAATAATGTAGCAATTAATTCATCATCACTAGCTGAATGAATCGGTTTGAATGTAGCTTCCTCCTCTTCTTCTATAACAGTTGTAGAAGGACCAGCTTCTTCTTCAAAATTCAATACCCTTGGAGTTATTGGTGTTATTGCTTCTGGCCTAGATGTATCATGAAAAACAGTACTTTGATGTTCAGTACCTTGATCATCAGTACCTTGAACATCAGTACTTTGAACTTGCACTTCTTCTTCTTGTTCCTCTAAAATAATCTTTTCTGCAGTACTTAAAGATTCTTTCTTCTTTGTAATATCTTCTTCAGATTCTTTCTTTTTCATAACATCTTCTTTCAAATTATCCTTTTCTGAATTCCTCCCCAAGTTGACAGAAGATGATTTAGGAACCTTCTTTCATTTCAATTCCTTTCGAAGTGCTTTACGACGTTTGTTTTCCTCTTTAACCCATAAGTTGAAACCTTGAATATAGGGTTTAATAAAATTCCTCAACCAGAAATAGTTACGCTTCAACTTCCTAAGTGCTTTAGCTTGACGCTCAACAGTCTTGTTCAACCTTGCTAGCTCCCTTGTTAAAGCATAATTATCTAAAGTCAAACCTTCACGAGGTATAGTATGATCAGCACCTTGAAGATGTGAATGTCCCTCTGAAACAGGAACAGAACGTTGAGGAGATGGAGTAGGTGTTCTCTCAATCTCTGCTTGAACCTCAGGACTTGGAGAAACATCACCCTGTAAGATAATCAATGATATCATAGAAAGCCACATTCGCCTCAGTCTTGTCCAAATTAGCCACCATATTGTGCTTTGAAACAGTTAAACGATTCACCATTGTTGTAAAAGTGAGCACAATAAAGATTGTATTGAATAATAAAGAGATGGTAATTGGGAGATAAGTATGGAAACGATGTAAAGTAATAATGAGAGGGAAAATCGGAAAGTAGTTATTTATAGGTAGGATTTGAAAAATCACTGCCCAAAATAAAATGACCGTTAGCTTTAATTACCCTTCAATATTACCGTTGGAACAGTACTTTAATACGACAAACAGTACTTTCCACATAAGCAGTACTTTCCCAAGCAGTACTTTCAGGAAAAACAGTACTTTGCCAAATATCTTCACATAAACTAAGTATAAACCAGCATCCTCCCCTCAAGCAATACACAGGACTATACCTAACACCTTATAGTCCTCCCCTTAAACATAGCTTAGTAGTTAATCATTCCAATGCTCACGACCAAGTGATTGAATCGTGACACATCAAAACCTTTTGTGAGTAAATCAGCTACATTATCATCCGTGTGAACTTTAACCACATTAATGAGCCTATGCTCATAGCAATCTCTGATAAAGTGATGCCTAATCTGAATATGCTTTGTCTTGGAATGATACACAGGATTCTTCACAATACAAATAGTACTCTCATTATCAATATTGATAGGAGTATTCTTAAAATTGAACCCATAGTCCAAGAGTTGATTTTGCATCCACAAAACTTGACCACAACAACTCGCAGCAGCTACATATTCAGCTTCAGTAGATGATGTTGCTGCAATTGTCTGCTTCTTGCATTGCCATGAGACTAACCTTCTTCCAAGATATTGGCATCCACCAGTTGTGGATCTTCTATCATAATTATCACCTGCATAGTCACTATCTGAAAAAGCTTCTAAGTGAAAAGGTGACTCTTTAGGATACCACAACCCTAATTTAGGTTGTTGTTTCAAATAACAGAAAATTCGTTTTACTGCATTCAGGTGAGAGATCTTTGGTGAGACTTGATATCTTGCACATAAACAAACTGCAAACATGATATCAGGCCTTGATGCAGTAAGATACATAAGAGAGCCAATCATAGATCTGTATAACTTGACTTCAACAGGCTGTCCATCTTCATCTTTACCCAATGAATTGATAGATTTAATAGGTGTAGTAACAGCCTTCATACCATCAAAATTAAACTTCTTAAGTATGTCTGTAACATACTTGTCTTGGCTAATGAAAATTCCTTCCTTCGACTGCTTAACCTGAAGTCCTAAAAAGAATGTTAACTCTCCCATTGAACTCATTTGAAATTCCTTCTGCATCAGCTGCTCAAACTCCTTAACCATGGACTGTTTGGTAGCCCCAAAGATAATATCATCAACATAAACTTGAACTAACATGATATCTTTCTTGTCTCTCTTGATAAACAATGTCTTGTCTATAGCTCCCCTTCTGTATCCATGTTGTAAAAGGAATGTAGAGAGCCTCTCATACCAAGCTCTAGGTGCCTGATGAAGGCCATAAAGAGCCTTAACCACCTTGTAGACTTTGTTTGGGTGTTTAGGATCTTCAAAACCTGGAGGTTGTTTCACATACACCTCTTCTGTAATAGTACCATATAGAAAGGCACTCTTAACATCCATCTGGTATACCTGAAAACCCATATAAGAAGCAAAAGCAAGAAATATTCTAATTGCTTCAATCCTTGCCACAGGAGCAAATACCTCATCATAATCTACCCCTTCCTCCTGTCTATAACCCTGAGCAACTAATCTTGCCTTGTTTTTGATAACATTGCCTCTTTCATCTCTTTTGACTCTAAAAACCCATCTGGTTCCAATAACTCTCTTTCCATCTGGAAGATCACATAAAACCCAAACCTCTTGAAGTTTAAATTGAAGAAGTTCTTCCTGCATAGCTTCAACCCAGCTTTCTTTAGTCAAAGCTTGAGCAATATTCTTGGGTTCCTCTTGAGAGATGAAATAAGTAAATAAGCAGGTTTGATGGTCCTTATGATTTAGCCTGTTTTGTTTATACACAAAGCTAAGTAAAGCATTGTGAGGTTTTGTGAAACCCTTAGCTTTGTGTCTTGTCATAACTCCAGAATTAGAAGGACCAATGATTTGATCAGTTGGATGATTCTTATGAATTCGTAAGATTGGTGACTGTGGAACTTCATATGTATCATCTAAGTTAGTAAAATCAGCACCTTCATTGGAATCTGTGAAAATACCTTCATCTTCCAGCTCATCATCAGTTTCTTCTAACCCAGGCATGGTAGGATCATCCAAATCATCTAAAATACTGTCAGCAGATGCAGCAGTACTTTGGTCGAAAGTACTGTCCAACGTACTGTGAGAGTACTCTGCAGACTTGTTCTTTTTCTTTGCCTCTTCATAAGCTCTCCTTTGTTCATCAGTGTAAGAATGTGCTAATACATCTTGAAGAAGCATCTGATTAAGTTCCTCTTGAATAGATTGATCCTCAGCAGATAATGAGGATTGTGGTGCAACAGTACTGTGTTTTGGAGAAACAGTACTTTGCTTAGGAACAGCAGTACTTTGTTTTGGACTCATAGGATCTTTATCAAGAACAGCATCAGGTCTAATATGAACATCATGAACAACATATTGAATATCTTCTTCAGTGTGCAAAGGTTGATTTTCTTCTCTAACAGGAACATAATTCATTGAAGGAGATAAAATCTCAAGATCAACATCCAATCAGGACCTTTTCCTTTTTCATTGTCTTGATCTTCTAAGAACTCAACATGAAGACAATCTTGAATCCTCTTAGTAACTCTGTTGTAGACTCTAAAGCCTTTACTGTTAGTACAATAACCCAATAAGTAACCTTCTTCAGACTTGCCATCAAACTTCCCCAGATTATCAATAGTGTTCAAAATAGTAAGAGGGCATCCAAAAGGCTTCATAAAACGAATGTTGGGTTTATTGCCCATCAGTAATTCATAGGGTGTCTTCATCTGTGGTTTGGTGACAGAGACCCTGTTAAGTACATATCATGCAGTACTTACAGCTTCTGCCCAAAATTGAATAGGTAGATGAGAATCTGCTAACATGGTCCTTGCTGCTTCAATCAAGGTTCTATTCTTCCTCTATGCAACACCATTTTGCTGTGGTGTTCTAGCAATACTAAACTCCCTCTTTATGCCTTTATTTGCACAAAAGTCATCCATAGGCTTGTTCTTGAATTCAGTTCCATTGTCACATCTTATACCTCTAACCTTGAGTCTTAATTGGTTTTCAAGTGCTATTATTAGAGTCTGAATAGCATCAAAGGTATCATCTTTAAAGCCCAAAAAGAAAACCCAACTGAATCTACTACAATCATCAGTAACAACCAAACAGTACTTCTTCTTATTTAAACTTGCCACAGAGACAGGTCCAAATAAATCCATATGTAATAGCTCCAATGGTTCTCTGATATTTCTTTCATCAAGCTTCTTGCAGGAAGCTTTGTGTTATTTACCCTTCTTGCATGCCAAACATGATTGATCATTCTTGTAAGTCTTTGAAGGTAAACCTCTAACTAAATTGCCTTTGACCAGTTTGTTGATGTTCTTGAAATTAACATGGCCCAATCTTCTATGCCATTGATGTGCCTCTTCAGATGTTGCTTTAGCCACTAAACATGTGGCTCTTCCATAGGAATTTAGACTCTTCATGTCTAAACTATACACATCATTTGTCCTTGGTACTCTAAGTACTACCAAGTCATCATCAACAGGTTTGAAGTCAGAAGAAAGGATGAGACATTCTGTGTCAGTGAATAACACAGGATGCTTTTTATCACAAATTTGAGAAACTAACAACAAGTTGAACTTAAGCTCCTTCACATATCTGACATTCTCAAAATCAATTCTTCCAGCTTTAATTGTTCCTTTCCCAGTAATCCTTCCTCCATTGGGATCATTCCCAAATGCAACTTTTCCTCCACTAATATTTCTAAAATCAGACAGGATCTCTTTATCGCCTGTCATACTTCCAGAGCAACCACTATCCACAATAAGATGATCTTTAAGCTCCTCTTCTGGGTTGCCCTGCACACAAAGAAAAGAGTTAGAAACTCTTAGGAACCCAAGCCATTACTGACTTGTGTTCCCCTTGTGGAGTTACAAACTCAAATTCTTTGAGTATGTAATTCCCACTATCTTTCAAATGATGATCCAAAATTATCTTTTGATTTTTAGCATGTGGATTTTCAAAGCTCTCTGGTTTTCAACATAAATTTCTTTCACCAGTTTATTAGCATTTTCTTGTGTCACACAAACATCTGATTCACTTTTTGTTGAACGTACTGTGTGTCCCTTACCAGTACTTCCCCTTTTTACCCATTCAGTTTTAACAGGTGGTTCCTGTGATCTAGATCCCCTATATGAATTGTGATACATTCTAGGTTGATAGGGAGATCTCCTAGAATTCCTATTCCAAGCAGTGTTATCAGTACCTTGTCTCTGAGCAGTACTTTGGAAAGTACTGTGAGATACTGAAGATCTTCTCTGATGTGGGTACCTATGATCTGGTGTGAAGTTTCTGTGATTAACCCTATTTGAATTAGTCCAGACTGGTTTGTGCTCTCTAGGTTTCTGATTTGTAGATTTATTCCTTGGAAACTTGCTTAGATATTCTGAGTGTTTGTCACAATCTTTGATTAAGTGAGTAGGACTATAACACACAAAACATAGTTTTTGACCCATATGTCCAAAGTGATTTCTTTTGTATCTATGCACAAAATTATTTTGCCCTCTTGGTGACTGATAAAATCTGTTTTGACCAAAATTATCCCAAAAAGGTTTGGCAGTACTGTTTTGAAAAGGTTTCACAGAAGGTACTGCTTTTTGAGCAGTACTTTGGTTTAAAGGTACTGCTGGATTTTGAACATTGTTTTCAACAGTTTCTTTGGGTTTCTCAGTCCTAGATTGAGCAACAAGCTTCTTCCTAAACTCTAGACTGTCTACACCATAACGAGAAACATCAGGCCTAGAGGGTTGATGACTAATGGGATGCGGGACAACATTATATCCCTTGTCTTTCTTATACTCAGGAGGTGGTTCACTTATTGAGCCCTCATTACTATATGTATCTACGTAGTTAATGAGTTCATCATCACTAGTGGTTATGTCCTCAAAAACACCATCATCCTGATCACTAGGTTGGTTTTCATCTATGTTACTAAAGTCCATTCCAAATCCTAAGCCAGTTCTAATGTAAGCCCTTCTCTGTTTCTCAACATAAGTAACATGGGACAAGCCTGATTCATTCCAGGCAGCAAACTTTTCTAACAAATCATCTCTCTCCTTACTTAATTTCTCAATTTCAGCAATTTTACAGTTTAGTTTCCATTCACTAAGTTTTAACTGGTAATCCTGTTGTTCATACTTTTCAGCCCAAGCCATTTCATTATTTTCATGTGTTATTATTTTAGCTTCCATGGACTCTAAAGTGATTTGATAACCTGCTACCTCAGACCTAGCCCTAATACAGTTATCTCTTTCAATCACATAACTGTTAAGCAATTTTTGATAGAACTCATAACAGTTTAAGCATACCTCAGAGATAGGAGACTGAGTTGGTAAAGTAGCCACCATAGCAAGAAGAACAGGATCATCTTCACTTTCTTTGCTCCAATCAAATCTTCCAAAGCCATCATCAGATTCCAAAGCAGCATGTTCAGATTCTTCATCAAAAGCAGTGCTCCAGTCCAAAGCTTCCACTGTGTCTTCAACTGTATCTTCCACTGCTACCATACAGTAAGTCACCGGTTCATCATCGAATTCTTCACTCCAGTCAACTTCTGATAACTTCTCTTGAGCAACTAAAGCCTTTGTTTCAGTTATTGGTATTTCTTTGAGCTCAAGTTTTGGCTTCTCAGATGTTCTGTTTGCTTGATACTTAGCAAACCTGCACTCCCTTGCAAAGTGACCAGTCTTTTGACAATTGAAACATTCAATTTGAGATTTGTCAAAAGTTATTCCTTGTTTTGGTTTGAAATCAATAGCTTTGCCTGTCTTCTTCATGTACTTTTTGATCCTTGCAGTAATCATAGCAACTTGCCACCTGATATCAATTTCTTCAAGTGCATCTACTTCAATCTGTGCTAGATCCTCTTCATAAGTGACAGGTAAGGTTGCTTGTTGTGCAAAGAAAGAGCACACAACTTCATCTGAGTTCAAAGTAGTAGATGGTGGGGCCTGCTGAGCATATGATGGGGGATTGTAAACAGCAGTACTTTGAGAAATAGTACTTTGAGGAGAAGCAGTACTTTTGGAAGTACTGCTCTTCTTTTCAGATGATAGAAAAGCAATACTGTGAGATTTGGAATTGGATTGGCCACTTATCTCATGTTCATACACCTTCAGTTGATGATAGAGATCATCAAAGTCCATGACATCCAATCCTTGTTGTCCTCTGATCATAGTAGCAATCACATGCCATGTAGATGGCAAACTCCTTAGAAACTTTAAATTAGCATCCTCAACTGACACTCCTGCCTTGTATAACTCCAACATGTTGAGGAGGTTTTGAAACCTATCATATGCAGCATCAAGACTCTCTCTTTCTCCTACTGTGAAAGTTTCAAACTGTTGCTTCAACAAATTTCTGTGCATCTTCTTAGAGGCTTCATTCCCTCCAAATCTGGTCTTGAGAGCAGCCCAGAGCTGCTTAGCATCGTTTGCATCATGAAATTTGAGAAGATGACCATCTGGAATGGCAGATAAGAGAATGTTTAGAGCCTTCTCTTGATTCCTTAGGGTTGCTGCAGGTAAGACTGCCTTTGGTGCTATAGGTTGTCCAGGAACATTAACGGGATCTTGAACAACTTCATTCCCATTCACAATTACATTCCACAGAGCATGGTCTGTAATGGCAATATACTGCCTCATCTTCATGCACCAGAGATCATATTCTCCCTTCTTGATTATTGGAATTCTGAGTGAGGTGATTGAGGGTGGTGGAGCAGCTTCAGTCGACATCTTGAATATTGTTGAAGTAGGGTTTCTTCCTAGTCAGAGTTTCTACACAAGCTCTGATACCACTTGATGGATCGATATACTTTAACCAAACTAACTTAACTAGCTTGTTAAGGTTTAATAACCTCGGATAAATCCTAAGTTATTAACAAAGAAACACTGAGCAATCTTTATCAAGTACGCGGAATTTACTTAACAAAGCTAAGAAGAAAAACTTTATTATAAACTCTAAATCTGCTTATTATGCAGATACTTTAATACAACTCTAAGATAATCGAACTTTTCTCTAAAACACTAATTCGTAAACTCTAAAACTCTTTTTCTGAAATCGTACCTCTAATGCCAATCTAGGAATCCTTTTATAGGCTCAAGGATATCCTAGTCGGTTTACAATTGATAACCTTGTACGACAAGTAATCTAAACATGGAATACAATACTTTCCATAAACGAATATAACAGTTTGTTTGTTCTAGCAGTACTTTGACTTCTTCATGCAGTACTTTGACTCTGTCTTTAGCAGTACTTTGACTCTTTGACTTCTTCCAGTACTTTGCAGCTTACAGTACTTTCATATCTTCAGTACTTTGATATCTTCAGCACTTTCATATCCCAACACTATGCAATGCTTGGACTAATCGACTCATATGATGTTTGGTGTTAAGTCATAAACCCGCATGTATAATGAGTATGCACTTATAATGATATGAGGAGATGCTATGATGATGTAGTTATAGTCTAGGGTCAATGATGCAACCTAGTTCTCTATAACCGATGCTCTGATACCAATCTGTCACACCCCCAAATTACCTGTTTTGCAGCGGAATGGAATACCTTGGGGAGGACTGTCATAGCATCAAAGTTAAAGTTATATCGAACGACCTAAAGTTTCGTTTGGAAAACACATCGTTTGATTTAATAAAACAATCAGAGTTTACAAAAGATAGGTCCCAAATGAAAGTCAACATATGCGGAATTAAGTTTGTTACAAGTCAAACGATGTTTTTTTTAAGTGCATAAATCCCATGTGTGATGCGTCGTCACCACGACTCTATGATATGTCCATATGCATGCCATGAAGTGAATGCCTTAGATACCTGAGATAAAACGTGCTAAAAAGTGTCAACACAAAGGTTGAGTGAATTCATAGAGTTTGTGTTGAAATGAAAAACCTTTAAAGAACGTTCATGCAGCAAAGGCATTGTAAATCCACTCAGTTCCAAGTTCCGCCCATACAAAACTTGCAACCTGTGTGTTTACAACCCACTGCCAAAATGTGTATAGTTTATGATTAAACACATGATGTCAAATGAATTCACAATAGTACCTAACTCGACGTAGAACAATAGCACATAATCAATAGCACCTGACTCAATGTATCAGTAGTCAACTGATTTAGAACATTATACGACGTAGAACTATAGCACATAATCAATAGTACATGACTCAATGTATCAGTAGTCAACTGATTTAGAACATTATACGACGTAGAACTATATCACATAATCAATAGTACAATATTCGGTTTTGAAACGATGGTGATCATGATAGAAGTTATCCTTAAAAATCTAAAGTACTTGTGAAAAATAGTTAAGCATGTATCTCCCCCAAAATAGTTAAATAAAAGAACTAAAAAAATTGAAAATGGGGCTATGGAACTCACCTGATGCAATTATAATGATGACAAGAGTGGATACACTGAAATGCGGCGCAATCTCTAAGCGCGACCTATTATGAATGATATGCTCTAATGTAAATCATGAAACAATGTCGTGCATGCAAACTCATATGATATTCATACCACTTGTACATTTGAAAATAATGTTTATCATCGAAATATATGTTTATGACATCTCGTCATATTATAAAATACTTTACAAGTATTTATGTTGAAATGATATCATACGATAATCATTTAATGATTTATTATGAAATTATAACTTTTCGTCGTAAAATAATGTCTTTTGAAAAATTCATGAAAGTGACTAAGTAGCCTTGAAAAGCTAGTCGTAAAATGGTGCACGTCGAGTGTTAAGAAACGAACTCAACGGTTTTGGGAAGCTTGTATCATTATCTCAAAGTTTTAGCATTTAAGTTTTCATCCTAGAGGTCTCGATCATGGAGAAAAATATAGGTAAAGTATGGTACTCGTGTCCAAAATATCGTTTAATGGTGGTTTTCGGTAAAGTTTAAGTAACCGTATTTTATTCATTACAACGCCACTTGACTAACGGTTGGACATTTTGGAAAATATGCTAGGCGAACTTACTTTTACTAGAAGACATCACGTTATAAAAAGTACTACGTCAATGTTAAAAACGACCTTCAACATGGTCATTTGTGGCCGTAATGTTTGTCTAATAGAAATATATTGGTTTTGCTTATTTAATATAGTTACGGCAACTTTATGTAAACATGTGTAATTTAATCGTTACAAGTCCGTTTTCTACGTTTTATATGTCCTTAGCTTCGTATCAAAGTATACTAATATATTTTGATAAGTCGACACAATTTATAGCGCTTAAGACTCATTTTTTATTCGTAAAAAGTTAAAATAACATGCTGAATTTTCTGAGTTTTATAGTTTTCGTCGTCAAACTTGAAAATATCATAACTTCTTCGTTATAACTCCGTTTTAACCCATTCAAGCGGCCATGTTTTCGTTTTAAAGTGTATTTTCTAAATGTCTAGTCCAAAAAATTTTATCAACTGTCGAAAATTCCAGATTTCACAGAAATGATCAGACCCTTTTATATAGTTGTCGAAATGAGTTTTTCTCGCGTAAAACTTATTCTATCCACTTCAAACCAACGCCGAAGCTATTCTAAACCTACCATACACCTTCTTAGGGTGTCATGGGTTCCTAGACATCACCAAAAGTGATATGTTTCAAGGGATAATTTATAGGATGATTATATTTCATAATAAGTAATAAAAACATTAAAAGTGGTATAGACTCATATGTAACATGCATGTTTTCTTATATATGATGAAATGAACATAAAATAGATATGAAATATGAACATGAATATGAGATGCTTACTAGTGACTTGATGAGGTTAATGAACAAAGGTTTAATCCTAAACACCCAAGGTTTTTATTTCAAAACCTTAACCAAGAGTGTAACTAGAGTGTAATAAACTTGACTAGAAAATTTTTGATGATCTCCTCTTGATCCTTATGGTTGGACGGTTTGATGGTGAAGAGAGGAAGAGAGATATTTGATGTTTTACACTTTGAAAATTTGAGATATTATGTGAAGTGTTTTGAGTATAAAACAATATATGTGAAAGATATTTTGCAAGTTCAAATGACTCACCCCCTTGTGTCGACAAGGGGGTATTAACATTAGTTAATATATATATTTTTTTTTAATGTAATTACATGTATAAGTGTAAGTAATTGTAAGTTAAATAAAAAAATAAGTAGTAACTTGTATACACATTTGAGTATTTAGGGTAGCGTTAGCTAAAAATAAATTTAAAACACTGGGTAAACTCATAATATTATTTTTATAATCTTAATATGAGTATAAAAATATATCGGGATAATTTTTGGAAGTATCGGATCAAATGTTCAAAATAATTAATTACGCGATAGCGTTTATTTAATAAAAATTATACGTTTAATGAAAAATGCAAAACCATGCATGAACTAATGTGATGATAATGATGCTAATGATATGTAGACTAAACCTAGTCTATATGAAATATCCTTGATGATTTGTGACAACTCGTACTTTCAGGTCATTTCTCAAAACAATTCATGCTTCACAATTTCATCATTTATCGTAAACTAGGTTTGCGAGTTTCAAATTCGCGTAACCTTAATGGTTTAGCTGCGAATTCATGATCATATCATCACGGACATTTCATATAGACTAGGTTTAGTCTACATATCATTAGCATCATTTTCATCATGTTAGTTCATTCATGATTTTGCATTTCACATTAAACGCGTAAATTTCATATTAAATAAACGCTATCGCGTAAGTTATTATTTTGAACATTTAATCCGTTACTTCCAAAAATTATCCCGATATATTTTTATACTTACATTTAGTTTATAAAAATAATATTATGAGTTTACCCAGTATTTTAAATTTATTTGGTATATAAATTGTTAAATTTATATTATTACGACGTTTTTCTTAAAAACTACACGATAATTACTATATCACTCAAATTTTACAAGAAATGTATTTTTACAATTTAGATGACCTCAATATATCTTACTTTGATCCATTAAAAATTATTTTTAGCTAAAACTACCTTAAATGCACTAATGTATATACAAGTTACCACTTATCTTAATTTACATACTTTACTTATACATTTTACTTACACATTTATATATACTATAAAAAAAATGTATTGTTGAAATTAACTCCCCAAAAACCGGCCAAGGGGGGGGGGGGTGAGTCATAGAGTGGGTAAAATCTTCTTACACATATAGATATACACTCTAACCTTTCTTTCACACATTCATTCACTCAAATAATTCAAGATCAAATCAAGACTTTTCTCTTTTCTCTTTTCCTCTCCAAGAACCGGCCAAACCACAAGGGTAGAAAGATTTCATCAAAAATTTATCAAGTCAAGTTTTAACAATCTAGTTACACTCTTATTATAGGTTTTGAAACAAAAACCTAGGGTGTTTAAGTTAAATCCCTTGTTCTAGTCACCTCATCAAGTAAACTAGTAAGCATATCATCTTCATTTTTCATCTTTCATTATCATTTCATATTTATTTCATCATATTTAAGCAAAGCATGCAAGACTTATGGATGTTTATACCACTTTTACATTGTTTTTAGAAGTTATACATATATAAGTCATCCTATAATTAATCCTTGTTATATATCACTCTTGATGATGTTTAGGAACCCATGACACCCTAAGAAGGTGTATGGTAGGATTAGAATAGCTTCGGAGTTGTTTTGAATGGATTGGAATAGGTTTAGCACGAGAAAAACTCATTTCGACAAGTCTTAAAAATGGTCTGTCCTTATTTTGTAAATCTGGAAAATCCGACAGTAGACATAAATTTTTGGCCTAGATATTTAGAAAATATACTTTAAAACGAAACCGTGGCCGCTTGAACGGATTAAAACGGAGCTATAACGAAGAAGATATGAATTTTTCAAGTTTGACGACGAGATATATATATCCTGAAAATTTCAGCATGTTAATTCTAGTTTGTACGAGTCAAAAACGAGTCTTTAGCGTTATAAATTATTTCGACTTATCAAAAATATATTAGTATACTTTGATACGAAGCTAAGGACGTATAATACGTAGAAAACGGATTTGTAGAACTTAAACTATACACGTTTACACAAAATTGCCGTAACTTTATTATTTAAGAAAAACTATATTATTTCTATTAGACAAGTGTTAGGGTAAACAAGTGACCATATTGAAGGCTATTTTTAACGTTGACGTAGAACTTTTTGTAAAGAGATGTCTTCTAATAAAAGTGAGATCATCAAGCATATTTTCCAAAATGACCAACCATTTGTATAGCGGAGTTGTAATGAATTAACTACGGTTGCTTAAACTTTGCCGAAATTCACTTTTAAACTACATTTTGAACAAAATCACCATACTTAACCTATATTTTTCTCTATGAACGAGACCTCTAGGATAAAAACTTAAATGCCAAAACTTTGAGATTATGATACAAGCTTTCCAAAACCGTTGAGTTCGTTTCCTAACGTTCGACGTACACCATTTTACGACTAGCTTTTAGAGGCCATTTTAGTCACTTTCATGAAATTTCCAACGACATTATTTTACGACGAAAAGTCATAATTTCACAATAAATCATTAAGAAACTATTGTAGGATGACATTTTGACGTAAATACTTGTAAAGTAATTTAAGAATGGTCAAGACGTCAAAAGAGTATTATTTTCAAAATTCACAAGTGGTATAAATAACATACGAAATGCATGCATAACATTACATCATAACTCATTACGTATCATATCATTCATAATAGGTCAAGGTTAAAGAATCACGCTACATTTCAGTGTACTCACTCTTGTCATCGTACCCATTTCATCAAGTGAGTTTTCATAGCCCCGTCGTACATGTTTATAATTATTTTCAAACCTACGGGGGAGAATACATTGCACATCATTTTTATTACGATACCAAGTATATCAAATTCATTTACATTGCTTAAGTTACCACATGCCAATTGAATGTCCCCATTATATTACATGAACCGTTAATTTCATAGAAGCGAGGGTGAGTGGATAGATCTATCGAGGGTGACTCCTCCATCCGGGTTGGTGGATCCCAACTAGTCATACGGATGCATTTCATTTAATAACATTATTGAGTTGTTTGGCAAACACTCTGTTGGGGCGAACATCATGAACAGTCTAGTTTCGGTGTCATGGACTTATAGCAATTGTAACATTTTTATGTGGCATGATTGTCATACATGGTCTATACTTGCGTAGTTGTATAAAATATTTTCATAAACCTATGATTTCTCACCAACATTATTGTTGACCGTTTTAGCAATGTATTTTCAGGTAACTAAGACATACTCATCATGGCATGGTTAAGGAACCCTTTTTGAGTCGCGGCGTCGACTTATCTCATTGTATATTATGGCATTTTCTTTCAAATCATCGTTTGGACTTGTTATATACTTATATTTTCCGCAAACTTTATCAACTTTTGGGACCTATTTTGTAACTCTGAACGATTTAATTAAATATCAAACGATGTGTTTTTAAACGACACTTTAGGTCGTTCAATATAACTGTGATTGTGGTGCTATGACAGTCAATCCCCAGGAATTCCATTCCGCTGCAAAACAGGTAATTTGGGGGTGTGACAGATTGGTATCAGAGCTTCAGTTATAGAGAACTAGGTTGCATCATTGACCCTAGACTATAGCTACATTATCATAGCATCTCATCATTTCATCATAAGTGCATATTCACTTTTCATGCGGATCCATATACACTTTATTCGAGTTATTTACTTTCATTTCACATCGGTTGTCACAGAGATGTCTTCAGATTCACATCCCATTACTATATCATCGGACACTAACATGGATGCTGCCTTATCGCATGCCACCGAAGTCTTATCTTCGATTGGCTCTACTTCAGCCTTACCACTTATTATGACTGACACTGAGACCGAACCCTTTGAGGAGGGCGAGGTCGCACCTACTCCACATGTTAGCCCTGCTCATGACTCGATACACCCACCATCACCACTACTATCATCATCATCATCCTCATCATACTATCTTAGGGATCCTATACCTACACTGGACTTGCCGCTCAAAAAGCGCGCACGTTTTGACATCCCAGCATCACCTTCTACAGAGCTCGAACCACCAGCTAGGTTTGAGATAGGCGAGAGCTCTAAGGCTGCTGCTGCTAGACAGCCTTCCACTGAGACACTAGGGGCTCGTATTGATAGCCAACAGGTTCAGATTGATAGGATGTTGAGACAGTTGGAGGAACTGTCATTAGATAGAGTTGAGGCCATTGAGGAGGAGGTTGAGGGCCTCGTGATAGGTAGGATTTCGATTGATGTCTCGCACCAGTGTTTAGAGACTAGGCAGTTAGAGAACAGGGAGCATATTGCTGAGTTGAGGCATGAGATGCCTGAGTTATACGACAGAGCCGATATGGCACAGGACGAGTTACAGCGTCAGGCACAGGAGTTGTCACTAGCTCGTGAGAGTATAGTTACCTTACAGGGTCAGATTGGAGAGTTGAGGAGTTTGGTTGCTAGCTTGACTACTCAGGTTCGAGATCTACAGGATCGAGCCGGCGGAGCACCAGGAGGTGCCTAGTGTAGACTTTTATCATGTATAGTTTTGACTACTATTATCCTAGTCACGAGGTGTGTGACGTAGTTTAAAGAACTTGTTGTCTTTTGGTTGTTGTACAAACAAATATATCAAGTATTGGCTCTACTATGTAGGAATGGTTTTATTATCTATGATATCGGTCCATGTAGGCTGAAATTTTCATGTATATTATCCACGTGTGTTGTGATTATATTTGTGATATTTCGTGATTGTTCCGTTGTGATTCCATTTACTTTATGCATGTTGTGGTTGTGGATATATATGTGTGATGTTTGTTTCTACTTACGGGTTCTCATAATTGTTTCATCTTGTGATTTTGAAGAGTAATGGCGCCAAAGAAAGCCACACCTGAAATGACTCAAGCGGCTATTCAAAAGTTGGTGAGGGATAGCATAGCCGATGCTCTAAGGACCGAAAGGGAAACGGTGGCTGCTGAGGCCGCGGCTGCTGCCGAAGCCGCTAGGCTTGCTGCTGCTGCAGGAAATGCAGGAGGGTCCGGAGTTAGAAACTGTTCGTATAAGGATTTCAAAAGTGGAGATCCCACGAAGTTTAGAGGTACCGAAGGAGCCACTGCCATGGTTCGATGGTTCGAGAAATTGGAGTCCGTGTTTTTGTTATGTAATTGCTCGGATGATAGCAAGGTCAAGTTTGCTACGAGTACACTACTTGATGGGGCATTGTCATGGTGGAACTCGTATGCTCAGCCGATGGGAATGGAGAATGCTTTCAAACTCACATGGGAGCAATTCAAAGGTTTAGTAACAAAGAAGTTTTGTCCTCGTACGGAGGTGAAAAAGTTGGAGACCGAATTCTATGAGTTGGTAACTATTGGGTATGATATTGACACTTACATTCGGAGATTCCAAGAATTGGCCGCGTTATGCCCGTCTATGGTTTCGGATAACGAGAAGTTACTAGAGGCTTTCATCGGGGGACTTCCCGAGGTTATTCAAGGAGATGTGACTTCTTTTGATCCACAAACAATTGAGGAATCTATTAGAGTGACTCAGAAGCTTATGGCACAGGTAGTGAAGAGAGGTAATTACACCAACACCAACCGAAACATCAACAACAACACCAACAACCGCTCCAATTACAACAATAACCGAACCAACTACAACAATAACAATAGCAACAACAACAAGAGAAAGTGGGACAACAACAGGGGTAGAAAATGCTACCCAACAACCACCCAAGAGACAAGAGGTTGCAAAGGCTTATGCTGCAGGCCCGAAAGAAGGAAAAGGGTATTCGGGGGTTTTGCCTAAGTGTGATAGGTGTTCGAGTCATCACAAACCGGGTCGTTGTCCTGATCCATGCGAGAACTGTAAGAAAGTTGGTCATCGAACTAGGGATTGCAAGTCGCCAACTATGGGGGAAAATCAGAAACAACAAGTAACATGTTTTGGTTGCGGAGAACGGGGACACTACAAGTCTGAATGTAAAAAGGGAAGGAACCAAGGAAATCAGAATCAAGGTGGAATGGCGCAAGGAAGAACCTACGTCATGGGAGGTGGAGAAGCTAAGGAGGACCCGAATGTTATCACGGGTACGTTCCTTATCAATAATCGTTACGCATCAGTTTTATTTGATTCGGGAGCCGATAAAAGTTTTGTGTCCACTACATTTGCACCTTTACTCAATATCAAACCAACCACATTAGACATATCATACAACGTTGAATTAGCTAATGGTAACTTAGTTAGCACCAACACCATTATCCGTGGTTGCACATTCAATTTTCTAAATCATCCCTTCAATATAGACCTTATGCCCGTAGAACTTGGTAGTTTCGACATCATCATCGGCATGGATTGGTTATCCAAACATCGTGCAAGAATCATTTGTGATGAAAAAGTTGTTCATCTTCCTTACAACGGCGAAACTTTGATCATTAGTGGGGAACGAAGTGGAACTCGACTCAGTATCATATCATGCATCAAAACGGAGAAGTACATAAAGAAAGGTTGTTTTGCTTTCTTAGCACATATAATCGAGAAGAAGTCGGAGGAGAAGCGACCTGAAGATGTACCAATTGTCCGAGAATTATCTGAAGTCTTTCCCGAAGACTTACCAGGACTTCCACCGGCACGTCAAGTAGAATTTCATATTGACTTAGTGCCCGGAGCTGCACCAATTGCGCGAGCACCTTACCGTCTAGCACCATCCGAAATGCAAGAGTTGTCTAATCAATTGCAAGAACTTCTAGACAAAGGATTCATTAGGCCAAGTTCCTCGCCTTGGGGAGCACCGGTCTTGTTTGTGAAGAAGAAAGATGGATCCTTCAGGATGTGTATAGATTATAGAGAGCTGAACAAGCTAACGGTGAAGAATCGTTACCCACTCCCCAGAATCGACGACTTGTTCGATCAGTTGCAAGGTTCTAGTATTTACTCAAAGATTGACCTCAGGTCGGGTTACCATCAACTTAGAGTTCGGGAGGAGGACATTCCGAAAACAGCGTTTAGAACACGTTACGGTCATTACGAGTTTCAAGTGATGCCGTTCGGATTGACTAATGCACCTGCGGTATTCATGGATCTCATGAATAGAGTATGTAAACCGTATTTGGACAAGTTTGTGATAGTATTTATCGATGACATATTGATTTACTCAAAGAGCAAAGAAGAGCACGAAGAGCATTTAAGGACGATTTTAGGACTACTCAAGAATGAGAAGTTGTATGCCAAATTTTCGAAGTGTGATTTTTGGAATCACAAAGTGCAATTTCTTGGTCACGTCATTGATAGTCAAGGATTACAAGTTGATCCCGAAAAGATTGAAGCCGTAAAAGATTGGGCTACTCCAACAAATCCTACAGAAATCCGACAATTTCTAGGACTCGCCGGGTATTACCAAAGATTCATCGAAGGTTTTTCAAAGATAGCTAAAGCTTTGACCAAGTTGACACAGAAAAACAAGAAGTACGAATGGGGAAAGAAACAAGAAGCTGCTTTTCAGTTGTTGAAGCAAAAGCTTTGTAGTGCGCCAATTTTGGCACTGCCCGAAGGAATTGAGAACTTCGTTGTATATTGCGATGCTTCGCATAAAGGGCTTGGGGCTGTTTTAATGCAAAATGAGAAGGTGATAGCGTATGCTTCTCGACAACTTAAGATTCATGAGAAGAATTACACCACTCATGATCTCGAGTTAGGGGCCGTAGTTTTTGCACTCAAGATTTGGAGACACTACCTCTACGGTACAAAGTGCACAGTGTTTACGGACCACAAAAGTTTACAATATGTTCTTGATCAGAAGGAACTTAACATGAGACAACGTCGTTGGTTGGAGTTACTCAGCGACTATGATTGTGAAATCAAGTATCACCCGGGAAAAGCCAATGTTGTGGCTGATGCTCTTAGCCGGAAAGAGAGACCCAAA
>BPTQ01000003.1:229355591-229371723 GCA_019973895.1 Chrysanthemum seticuspe
TATGAGACACTGAGCACTACAATGTAACTCCTTTAAGTGATAGCCAATGTGTGCATAGAGCATCATAAGAAAAATCACACATTGCTAGATTCATCAAGCTATATGATAAGAACACAAACCAAGTAATTCCACTTCACCTTCAAATAAGTGATAAATAATCCTCTTCGTAATCAATTATTCAATGAATCAAATACAAGCCTTTTTTAATCCTTTTAAGAATATAAATTTCTTCCTGTGTGTGTGAACCAAATAATCATTATGTGTGTGTGTCATCCAAAAATCATAACAATAATTATGCTCGACTTCCCCTCAATTCCAAAACCATATGAGAAGCAGTACTTTCAATATAACAGTACTTTGAAACCTCCTCACAGTACTTTGAGAAATAGCAGTACCTTGAGCATAAGCAGTACTTTAAAAACTCCAAGCAGTACGTTGCATCCAACGAGCAGTACTTTAATTCAAGAGCAGTACTTTCATCCTAATGAGCAGTACTTTTGTGTCCAAGAGCAGTACTTTCAAATTCCAAGCAGTACTTTTGTGTCCAAGCAGTACTTTGCTTGTAGGGGACCAATAACGCACATCAGTACTTTGAAAATACACAGCAGTACTTTCAGCAGTACTTTCACATAAAAGCTCAGATGGAAGATTCCTTCGGTGTAAAGTTAGATTGATATATAGAGAACATCCACCAAAAATTTCGTTACAATCCCTTCGGTGAGATTAAAGATAGATATACCAAGAAGCTCCAGTTCAAATTTTAGCTCGATCCAACGGTTCAATAAAAAGTTATGCCTTCTGGAAAACAGTGCTGCAGAAGTATTACGAATTTTTTACAGCTTCGAATTTTTCTCCCTTCTTCTTCAAGAAAACCTTGTAGATCCCTAGATATCACGAGCCCCAGGCTCTGATACCACATGTGAAGATCGTTGTAACTCTTTGACGAGGTCTAATATTATATCTAGGAACACATAATAATGAAAGCGGAATATTCAAACATAGAATTAACATTATTATGAACAAGGTTTTTTATTATCATAAACTAACTAACTAATTATAATAAAGATCAAAGACTTGATCTTAACACTAACTAACTAAACCCTAGACGTTTTCCCTACGCCTAGGTTCCCACACACACACACCTTTAGACGTCTACATCTTGTACGTACTATAAAACTAATGACCCTATGTCTCTTTATATACTAGAGACATCTAGGCTTTACAAGAGGAATCATATTATAATTAGGAAACTAAATATTCTTTTAAGCATATCTTCTAGAATCTTCTAAATCCTCCATCTTTTTGTAGTTTCCCTTCTTGTCACTTTTAGTCCTTCATGTTTCATTCTTCTTGTTTTGTATCATCAAATCTATAATAGACCCAACAATGTTAGACATGTATGGATAAGATGAGTATGTATTCCATGGAGCAAAGTTTTGAACAGGAAAACCATTTTGCATATTTGGGTTCCATCCCATTTGATGGTTACTTCTCGGGTAAACATTATTAGGTCTCCTAGATGGATTAGGTTTTGAAAAGGATGGAGCTTTGTTTCTTGCAAAAATAGGATTATATTTTGGAGGTGGTTGTCTAGTGGTGAAATGAGTTGGTTTCTTCTTATTAACGATAACAAAATCAGTTCTAGATGAAGAAGCTACGTTATTACCACTGTTTGCTACAGCAGACCCACAGATCCCTGGCTTAACACTAGCCGGTTCCCTTTTTTTGGGATCTGTGGGATCCGCCACAACAGTGGCTGGTTTTTATAGTTCCTTAACAAATTGTGTTTCTTTGTTTTCACTAGTTGATGGATCAAGTTGTTGAATACCTAAACCTTTTTGGTTGTTTCCGGTTTTAACACTATCTAATATCATATCTAAAGTATTCGTACTCATTCTAGCAATTTTAGAATCTAGTTGATCAACTACTGTTTGAAGTTGAACGCAAAGTTCACATTCACCACTTGCTATTTTACCTTTTTCTAGACGTTTCAGTTTTGCTTTTAATTCTATGACTTCTTTATCTAAACGTTGGTTTTGACTTTTTAAAAGCTTGTTTTTGTTAATTAGTTTTAAGCTAATATTGCATAGTTTGTCATATTCATTATGCAATGAGTCGTCATCAAGTGATGAGCTACTATAGTATTCGTGACATACCTCGTCATTTGCCATGAGAAAAAGTTCTTCGTCCTCCTCGTCGCTCATTCCCCAGGTGCCGCTCATGAACGCCTTTTGTTCATCCCGTTTTAGACACTTACTAATAAAGTGGTTTGGGTCCCCACATTTAAAGCAACTATGATCATCTTTTGGCTTCTCGTCGTCTTTGCTTTTCCGGAAGCCTTTCTTATCGTCATACGGTTGTTTGACGTATCTTCCCTTCCTTCTAAAGAACTTTTAAAGTCCCTTACCGCCATAGCGTACTCCTCGTCGTCACTATTCGAAGAGGAGTTCTCTTCATCGCTTGAAGCCTTTTTGGCTTTAAGGGCAAGAGATTTGTGTTTCTCTTTCACCTTTGAGGCTTCGGAGTCTTTAGCAAGGACAAGCTCGTAGAATTTTAAGTTGCCTATGAGTTCATCAAGGGTGAGGATTGTCAAATCTTTTAACTCTTCAATCGCCGTCACCTTGGATCTCCACTTAGATGGAAGTGCCCTTAGATATCTCCTAACATGGTTACGGCTAGAAAAGGATTTATCAAGTGTTTGTAAAGATGTAATAATAGTATTAAAATTAGCAAATGAATGATCTATAGTTTCCTCATCCGATATTGAAAATTGTTCATATTGTTGAACAAATAAATCAATTTTATTACTTTTAACTTGTTGATTACCTTGATGAGTTACAACTAAAGAATTCCAAATTTCTTTAGAGGTTTTAAGCATAGAAATTCTTTCGAATTCCTTTTTGGGTAAAGCATTATACAAAACCATTTTAGCTTCACTATTTTTAGAAAGCTTTTTCTTCATTTCATCATTTAGTTTATCATGAGGTATGTTAACTAAATTTCCTTTATCATCATTTGAGGTAGCCTCAAAATCGCCTTCAACAATAATGTACCAAAGATCAATATGTTTAGACTTCACATATGTTTCGAATCTATTTTTCCAATATATAAAACCATTAGTTTCAAGTAGTGGTGGTCGTTGCATAGATTGCCCTTCCTTGTAATTTTCAGAACCCATAGTGATCGAAAAGTTTTTAAAATACGGTTTACTTTAAAACTTTTATAAACTTAGCTCTTGATGCCAATTGTGGAAAACCAGAAGGGGGGAGGGTTGAATAGTTTTGTCGATTTTAAGTTAATTTCAAAAACTTTAGATTCGATAATATGTGAGATCGTATGGATGTTGAGAAAGTATAGATCTAATGATAAAGCAAGTAAATAAAGTAAAGCAAAGGGATAGAAATGACACAACCGATTTATAGTGGTTCGGCTACAAGGACACCTTCCTTGCCCTACTCCACTCCCCGAGTCACCTACTCGAGAGTTCAAGCACTATGTCAACAAACTCCTTCAACTTGGCGGAGAAGCCTTCACAACGTTGCTTACACCTTTTTCCGGTACAAAGCTAAATACCGAGTCCGTAACACGGTGGACCAAACCAACACAACTATTACACAACAAATTTGTGAAATATCAACTACAAGATCTTCGCTACAGAAATCTTGCAGCGGAACAAATCAATCAAGGACCCCTTGCTTGGATGACTTGTAGAATGCTCGTGATCTCGCCTTAGAGAAGGACCTATATGAGAATCACTAAAGAAAGCAAGAAGGAAGTACTCTCTAGATCAAGTGATCTTTTGTTAGAAGAGAATGAGAGTATATGAGAGAATTGGTAAGAAGAGGGGTGAGTTAGAATGAATAAATGGCTCTCTATTTATAGGCAAATTCTGCCACTGTTCCCCGGATCCCACAGATCCCTCCCACAAGGGATCCGTCTAGTGTAAACCTAGGGATCCGTGGGACGCTCCTCTTTGCCCATGGGTTTTTTGGTTATGGGTCATGGGTTATGGGTTGGTCCATGGGTATTCCTTTAGATTCAATGTATCTAATGAATACATTGTATCTAGTCAAATGGGTATGGGTCAATGGGTTATGGATATGATCCATGGGTTGTGGTTTTTACCCATCCTAATAAAGTATTACAACAAATGATTAATTACAACATTTTTGTATTTAAATGGCTATATGTAAATGCTTTACAAAAATAACATGTATCCTTATAATTGTACTTAAGATAACATTATATTTGTTATCAACAAAACACAAAGAGATCGCAAAATATTAATAAACTTTTTTACGGTTTATTTGTATTAACAGCCATGACCAATAGTGATAGGAAGGTTAATGATATCTCAACTCCCTAAACTTCCGGTGTAGAGATTAAGGACCCAAGTAAGTTAGCTAGGCACGTTCAATTTGTCAATACCATCACCTTAGTGAAACCTAATAGAACAAATGACGAAGCGAACCATGAAAACACCTAGGAATGAAACAACTGAAGAAGTAGATGAAGTAGACAATGACTATTTCAATAAGTTTCCTATGGAAGAAGAACTCTCTCGCCACCCACAATTAGTACGTGACCTCTGTCACATGTATGTTAGGAGAAGCCTTAGGAACAAGTTTGGGAACCCTTGGAATCTTAACATACCATGTTGCATAGGACACCTTTTCGTGGCAAAGGCCTACATCGATCGTAAGTCCCCGATAAATATCATGACTAGCACCTACTATAATTGGGTAATGAAGAAGCCTATCCCAACTAGGAAAGATCCTGATAATCCTAGGGTTAGTTGCAATTTTCTTGGTAGAGTTAAGGGATTACCCGTTTATGTAGGTAGTTTCATGTTTCCTACGGATTTCATAGTGGTAAATGATATTAGTACGGCCATAGATCCTAGCTTATCCCACGTTATTCTAGGAAAGCCTTTCATAGAAAACACCGAGATGACTTATGATCCATCGTTAGGAATAGTGAGATTCAAGGATGAGACCGATGATGTAGCTTACCAAATGCCGTTTAAGATTGAGAAGTTTTCATCACTCTCCAATGATGAAAATGAACTTAAACTATCGGTCTACTATAGGAATGAGGAGGATAAGGAGAAAGGAGTAGATTATGTTATGGCCAAAATTTTCGGGGAGGCAACCCATGCTTAATTGTTTGCTTGTTTGTGTGTCGTGTATCATTTATTAATTGTTTATTCTCATGTTTAAATTTGTAAAAATGCTTTATTTTGTCTTTAACCTCGTCTTAATTACATATAAAGGTATTTTACATAAGGGATAAGTGTAGAGAGGATTACACACGTTTTCAAAAAAAATGTGAACACGAGAATTACAATTAATTAAAAGATATACATGTGTGTTTGTTTGAGTCAAATGCTTGTATCGTGTCATAATGGATGTTTTGCAGGAAATTTTTCCAGATTTTAAAGAAAAAAATGTTCCAAATTTTTTTTTCCAGAAGATCACAGACCAGTTTCTGTAAGGATAACCTGACGGCGTCAGGATCGCAACCTGACGGCGTCAGGAGGAGCATAAACAACTTATTAATTTTTCTCGTTTTCTGAGCTACTTATAAATTTTTGGAATTTTCCAGGTCTTAATTTTCCAGAAAATATGTAAACATCCATTCCACAAGCATTATATCCTAGTTTAGTAGAGTCATATATATATTGTTACCACCGATTTTACGCGAAGGTTTCGTTTGTTTTCTTCAAGTGTGCAGCTTTAATTTATCAAGAAGAAGATACATAAGATGAGAATGAGCTTTTTACACAAACATTCTTCTTGAAGAAAGATGTAACCACCACTTCACACGGATCCTACCGAGCTAATCAGGGGAGTACTAGTTTCTTTCGTTTTTAATTACCTTCCATTATCATTACTTTGATACTTTCGGGGAACATTGGGGACAATGTCCAGTTTAAGTGTAGGGAGGGAAAATAAAACGGGAATATTGAAAGTATGCTTATCCTTGAATATTTTCTTTGTCCAATTTTATTTGTGTAAAAAACCATGAGAAATATTGGTTAGGGTAATTTTGGCACCAAATTTAAAATTTTTCATGACATATAGGAGTGGGCCATTAGTCTTAATAAAGCGTCTCATGGATAGGAAATTATATGACAAGCACAAAAACCCTTTACCATTTAAATTCCACCCAAAATGTGAGGATCGCCCTTAGATTTGTAGGAATTAAAGTATTCATCTTTAATGCTTAGAGTGTGAACCGGTAGTATAATAGATTCTAGAACTTGTTTTGTGATGCATTCCAAGATCGCAAGTAAGACTACACTTGTGTAGTTTGAAATAACTAAATGATAAGAGGCGTTAGGATAACCCTTGTTTGATACCCGTAATATAATTACTTCTTCCACATCACTTGAGTAATTCCCCCACACCTTTGCGTTGTACTCATCTTTAGTACACAATACCCCTAGTTAACCCCTCAGAGCCTATCCTTTTCGCAGTTCTCGTGATGTATCAATAAAGAGCATTGTTTACAATCCACCCCCAAATGTACACCCAAATTGCCTTAGCCTACCTTGTATGCACTCACTTTTAGTGCATTATTGTTATCACACTAAACCCTTAGTTCAATTATCTAGTTGCTTTTATAAGTTGCTAAGTCGAGTCATATCCTTTGTATACAGTTTTGGGACGATTGAGACTCATAGAAAAAGTTAAATTTTATGAAATGATGGAAAGGGAACGTTAAATTCAAATTCCCTTTATTTGCGTAATAATGTACTCCAAGTGTTTTGATCTTTTCAATTCGGGTCAAATTAGTGTTAGAGTAATAAAAACTCAAGTGTAGGGTTGTGCCTATAAATCCCTATCATTTTGATTTTATCATAGAGGATGGTAGAGTAAAAGTGTATGAAAAAATAAAAATGAAAAAATGAAAAAAAATGAAGAATTGAAAAAAAAAAAAAACATACGGGCTACCATCCTACATCTATCTTTAAATTTATGTTTGTTTATTTCAGTAATCTATAGTTTAGAGTGTCGAGTCTTGGCTTAGCAACGCCTTTCTTCTCATGCTTGTAACATAAAGATCTTTGACTTGCCACCACTAAATCGCCTATTGATAAAGCTACACGCGTCGTTCGGGGTCAAAGGAACTTCCTTTTCGTCGAGCAAGTTTTTCAACACCCTAGGCAGTGAACATATTCGTTGTAATGTAGTATTAGGGTAAGCCACGGGTATTGATATCGTTCTCTAGGGGAATAGGAATGCTAGTGAGAAGTTACTACGCTAAGGTTGGGGTTGAGGAAGATTATTTTTGTATCTTTTTATATTTTTTAAGGAAAGGAAAGGTACGAATCTCGGGGTTTGAATTTGGGGGGTTGGTATTTCTACCGATTACTCTACTTATCTAATTATCTAATCTAAGGTGTATGTAGTCTATGTCTAATTAATGTGTGCTCGTATGATAGTTTAAAGATGTGTTTACTTAGGTTTTACTACTCCTTAATTATCTCCTATTGGTGGTTGAATTGTCACGTCCTTATTCCTAGTTGCGTTGTGTGTCTAAGGTTGTAGGGTATGCGTTTCTCCCTAACTCTTTGAACTTACCAAAGGGTCTCGTCTACAAAACCCACTAGGGATAATAAACTCTTACTCTAAGGCACTCTTTGGATGGTTTAGCTTACAACTACTCAAGGAGTCATATTCTAAGGTTCACAAAGATTTAATCAAGCATTAAGTACACAACGAATGACCTATCGCATTACTAGATCATTAATCAACTAAGATAAGAGACAACCAATCAATATTCAATAATCAAGTTTCATATTCCCTAAGCAAACACACAAGTAAATTAGCCGGACATGGAAAACATGCAAGCATACACACAAATAATCAAAGACATAATTGTATTAATGAAGTAAAACACTTATCTTGGTGTAAGATAGGGTTTGGAACCCTAAAATACTGTACAAGACACCCTTGGTTCGGTTTAGGTTTTTACTCCAAAAGACTACACACCAATACTGAAAAATTCGGATTCTATATATAAGATTACATCTGTGACGGCGTCACCTTATGTTTTGTGACGCCGTCGGGTTTCCGTCATTAGGGTTTCGTCTTGGTCACGTTAGACTTGCGACGGCGTCACCTTATGCTTGTGACGCCGTCCTCTTCAGCTTCTGACGCCGTCTGTATTGCATCTAGGCCGTCTGAGTTGCGACGGCCTACTCTTTTATAACTTGATGTCGTCACTTGAAAATAGGAGTTGTGGCTTCTGTCCCGTCACAAAATCCTCCAACGGCGTCGCAATTTAACACCTGACGCCGTCACCTTATGTTTTCAGCAGCTTTGAGTGTCTCGATTATGACTTTGGCCATTTTCTTCGTATATTCGCGCCTTTTCGTCCAAATAAGTGCCATTCCAGCATTTTGCCTTCAAGAGACCTAAAAAGTGAAAAGGAATGATATTAAGCAATACCGGATACAAAAGTGATCAAATAAGGGCTTAAACGATCCCTAAAAAAGGTACCTTTTAAAACCTTATCAAATATCCCTACACTTGGTATTTGCTTGTCCTCAAGCAAATGTGCTTTTAGCCAATTAATTTATAAGTTAGAGGTCATGAAGCATTGGTTTAAAACAGTCTACAACACATATAAGCCCCGCAAAAGTCATAACAAGCACGGAAATTACATACTAGCACCTCACATGGGGTTTTTGGATACTCACATCTCTCTCGGGTGTATATGAAATACAACAAATTGGAAATGGAAGATAAACACTCATTAACCGGTCCTAGTACATAGATTACCATAGGCTTGAGAATAGATCAAACCTCCATCGCTTTGGCGTAAGCACCTAGGAAAGACTATCAAAGAGGTCTTTAAAGGGTTGTAACGTTAGGATTACGGAAGGGAAACAAAGGGTTTGGTGGGATAGGCTATATAGTGGTGGTAAGTCAAAAATCTCTATTTTAAATGCATATGAAGAATGGCGTTGCTAAGCCAAGATTCGACACTCTAGACTCTAGCTAACTGAAATAAACAAACATAAATTTAAAGGATAGATGTAGGATGGTAGCCCGTACGTTTTTTTTTTTTTTTTTTTTTTTTTTTTTTTTTTTTTTTTTTTTTATCACTCTATTTTTTTTTCTTTTCTCTTTTTCTATTTTTTTTTCGATTTTTTTTAATACACTTTTACTCTACCATCCTCTACGGTAACATAAAAATGATAGGGATTTATAGGCACATCCCTACACTTGAGTTTTTATTACTCTAACACTAATTTGACCCGAATTGAAAAGATCAAAACACTTGGGGTACATTATTACGCAAACAAATGGAATTTGAATTTAACGTTCCCTTCCCGTCATTTCATAAACTTTAACTTTTCCCATGAATCCCAATCGTCCCAAAACTGTATACAAAGGATATGACTCGACTTAGCAACTCATGCAAGCAACCAGATAATTGAACTAAGGGTTTAGGGTGATAACAATAATGCACTAAAAATGAGTGCATACAAGGTAGGCTAAGGCGATTTGGGTGTATATTTGGGGTGGGGTGTAAACAATGCTCTTCATTGATATTCCGGAAAAACCGAAACATCATGAGAACCGCGAAAAAGATAGGCTCTGAGGGGTTAACTAGGGGTATCGTGTACTAAAGATGAGTACAACGGAAAGGGTGTGGGGGAATTACTCAACCAATGTGGAAGAAGTAATTATATTACGGGTATCAAACAAGGGTTATCCTAATGCCTCTTATCATTTAGTTATTCCTAACTACACAAGTGTAGTCTTACTTGCGATCTCGGAATGCATCACAAAACAAGTTCTAGAATCTAATATACTACCGGTTCACTCTAAGCATTGAAGATGAATGCTTTTAATTCCTACTAATCTAAGGGCGATCCTCACATTTTGGGTGGATATTAGGTGGTAAAGGGTTTTTATGTTAGTCATGTAACTTCCTATCCGTGAGACGCTTTTGTTAAGACTAATGGCCCACTCCTATATATTATGAAAAATTTCAAATTAGGTGCCAAAATTACCCTAACCGACATTTTCTCATGGTTTATTACACAAATACAATTGGACAAAGCAAACATTCAAGGATAAGCATAGTTTCAAAGTTCCCGTTTTATTTTCCCTCCCTACACTTAAACTGAACATTGTCCCCAATGTTCCCCGAAAGTATCAAAGTTATGATAATGGAAGGTAATTAAAAACGAAAGAAGCTAGTACTCCCCTGATTAGCTCGGTAGGATCCGTGTGTGAAGTAGTGGTTAAATCCTTTCCAAGAAGAATTTATGCGTGAAAAGCTCCTTCCAATCTTATGTAACTTCTTCTTGATAAATTAAACCTGCACACTTGAAGAAAACAAACGAAACCTTCGCGTAAAATCGGCGGTAATAATATATATAAGACTCGATTTAAACTAGGATATAATGCTTGTGGAATGGATGTTTACAGAATTTCTGGAAAATTAAGACCTGGAAAATTCCAAATTTTTTTTAAGTAGCTCAGAAAACGAGAAAAAGTAATCTGTTGTTTTTACTCCTTCCTGACGCCGTCAGGTTGCGATCTTGACGCCGTCAGGTTATCCTGACAAACACTGGTCTGCTATTTTCTGGAAAAAATTCTGGAAAATTTACATCTTTAGAATCTGAAAAAATTTCTGCAAAACATCCATTATGACTCGATACAAGCATTTGAATCGAACAAACACACAAATATATCTTTTAATGAATTGTTATTCTCATGTTTACGTTTCTTTTGAAAACGTGTGTAATCCTCCCTACACTTATCCCTTATGTAAAATACCTTTATATGCAATTAAGAAGAGGTTAAAAACAAAATAAAGCATTTTTACAAATTTAAACATGAGAATAAACAATCAATAAAAGATATATGACACTAACAAGCAAACAATTAAGCATGGGTTGCCTCCCACGAAGCGATTTTCTTTATTTAAGAGTCTTGTAGCTAGACTCGTAGTCGTGCTCCTACGTTACTTCATTACCGCCATCTTGATGGTCTCTAATGGGGGATTCCATGTTGTAGAAGTGCCCCATGATGCACCTCTCTAAGAGTTCGTCCTCTCCCCACTTGGTCCTATATTTCGGTCCTAAGTTCAAGCAATCCTTATAGAATCCGAAAATCTTAGCCATAACATAATCTACTCCTTTTTCCCTATCCTCATCATTCCTATAATAGACCAACAATTTAAGTTCCTTTTCATCATAAGAGAGTGATGAAAACTTGTGACAACTCATACTTTCAAGTCATTTTTCAAAACATTATTCATGCTTCACTATTCATTGTTTACCGTAAACTAGGTTTACGAGTATCAAATTCGCGTAACCTTAATGGTTTAGTTGCGAATTCATGAACAATCATGTCACACCCCCAAATTACCTGTGTTGCAGCGGAATGGAATTCCTGGGGATTGACTGTCATAGCACCACAATCACAGTTATATTGAACGACCTAAAGTGTCGTTTAAAAACACATCGTTTGACATTTAATTAAAGCATTCAGAGTTACAAAATAGGTCCCAAAAGTTGATAAAGTTTGCGGAAAATATAAGTATATTACAAGTCCAAACGATGATTTGAAAGAAAATGCCATAATATACAATGAGATAAGTCGACGCCGCGACTCAAAAAGGGTTCCTTAACCATGCCATGATGAGTATGTCTTAGTTACTTGAAAATACATTGCTAAAACGGTCAACAATAATGTTGGTGAGAAATCATAGGTTTATGAAAATATTTTATACAACTACGCAAGTATAGACCATGTATGACAATCATGCCACATAAAAATGTTACAATTGCTATAAGTCCATGACACTGAAACTAGACTGTTCATGATGTTCGCCCCAACAGAGTGTTTGCCAAACAACTCAATAATGTTATTAAATGAAATGCATCCGTATGACTAGTTGGGATCCACCAACCCGGATGGAGGAGTCACCCTCGATAGATCTATCCACTCACCCTCGCTTCTATGAAATTAACGGTTCATGTAATATAATGGGGACATTCAATTGGCATGTGGTAACTTAAGCAATGTAAATGAATTTGATATACTTGGTATCGTAATAAAAATGATGTGCAATGTATTCTCCCCCGTAGGTTTGAAAATAATTATAAACATGTACGACGGGGCTATGAAAACTCACTTGATGAAATGGGTACGATGACAAGAGTGAGTACACTGAAATGTAGCGTGATTCTTTAACCTTGACCTATTATGAATGATATGATACGTAATGAGTTATGATGTAATGTTATGCATGCATTTCGTATGTTATTTATACCACTTGTGAATTTTGAAAATAATACTCTTTCGACGTCTTGACCATTCTTAAATTACTTTACAAGTATTTACGTCAAAATGTCATCCTACAATAGTTTCTTAATGATTTATTGTGAAATTATGACTTTTCGTCGTAAAATAATGTCGTTGGAAATTTCATGAAAGTGACTAAAATGGCCTCGAAAAGCTAGTCGTAAAATGGTGTACGTCGAACGTTAGGAAACGAACTCAATGGTTTTGGAAAGCTTGTATCATAATCTCAAAGTTTTGGCATTTAAGTTTTTATCCTAGAGGTCTCGTTCATAGAGAAAAATATAGGTTAAGTATGGTGATTTTGTTCAAAATGTAGTTTAAAAGTGAATTTCGGCAAAGTTTAAGCAACCGTAGTTAATTCATTACAACTCCGCTATACAAATGGTTGGTCATTTTGGAAAATATGCTTGATGATCTCACTTTTATTAGAAGACATCTCTTTACAAAAAGTTCTACGTCAACGTTAAAAATAGCCTTCAATATGGTCACTTGTTTACCGTAACACTTGTCTAATAGAAATAATATAGTTTTTCTTAAATAATAAAGTTACGGCAATTTTGTGTAAACGTGTATAGTTTAAGTTCTACAAATCCGTTTTCTACGTATTATACGTCCTTAGCTTCGTATCAAAGTATACTAATATATTTTTGATAAGTCGAAATAATTTATAACGCTAAAGACTCGTTTTTGACTCGTACAAACTAGAATTAACATGCTGAAATTTTCAGGATATATATATCTCGTCGTCAAACTTGAAAAATTCATATCTTCTTCGTTATAGCTCCGTTTTAATCCGTTCAAGCGGACACGGTTTCGTGTTAAAGTATATTTTCTAAATATCTAGGCCAAAAATTTATGTCTACTGTCGGATTTTCCAGATTTACAAAATAAGGACAGACCCTTTTTAAGACTTGTCGAAATGAGTTTTTCTCGTGCTAAACCTATTCCAATCCATTCAAAACAACTCCGAGGCTATTCTAATCCTACCATACACCTTCTTAGGGTGTCATGGGTTCCTAAACATCATCAAGAGTGATATATAACAAGGATTAATTATAGGATGACTTATATATGTATAACTTCTAAAAACAATGTAAAAGTGGTATAAACATCCATAAGTCTTGCATGCTTTGCTCAAATATGATGAAATAAATATGAAATGATAATGAAAGATGAAAAATGAAGATGATATGCTTACTAGTTTACTTGATGAGGTGACTAGAACAAGGGATTTAACTTAAACACCCTAGGTTTTTATTTCAAAACCTATAATAAGAGTGTAACTAGATTGTTAAAACTTGACTTGTTAAATTTTTGATGAAATCTTTCTACCCTTGTGGTTTGGCCGGTTCTTGGAGAGGAAAAGAGAAGAGAGAAAAGTCTTGATTTGATCTTGAATTATTTGAGTGAATGAATGTGTGAAAGAAAGGTTAGAGTGTATATCTATATGTGTAAGAAGATTTTACCCACTCTATGACTCACCCCCCCCTTGGCCGGTTTTTGGGGAGTTAATTTCAACAATACATTTTTTTATAGTATATATAAATGTGTAAGTAAAATGTATAAGTAAAGTATGTAAATTAAGATAAGTGGTAACTTGTATATACATTAGTGCATTTAAGGTAGTTTTAGCTAAAAATAATTTTTAATGGATCAAAGTAAGATATATTGAGGTCATCTAAATTGTAAAAATACATTTCTTGTAAAATTTGAGTGATATAGTAATTATCGTGTAGTTTTTAAGAAAAACGTCGTAATAATATAAATTTAACAATTTATATACCAAATAAATTTAAAATATTGGGTAAACTCATAATATTATTTTTATAAACTAAATGTAAGTATAAAAATATATCGGGATAATTTTTGGAAGTAACGGATTAAATGTTCAAAATAATAACTTACGCGATAGCGTTTATTTAATATGAAATTTACGCGTTTAATGTGAAATGCAAAATCATGAATGAACTAACATGATGAAAATGATGCTAATGATATGTAGACTAAACCTAGTCTATATGAAATGTCCGTGATGATATGATCATGAATTCGCAGCTAAACCATTAAGGTTACGCGAATTTGAAACTCGCAAACCTAGTTTACGATAAATGATGAAATTGTGAAGCATGAATTGTTTTGAGAAATGACCTGAAAGTACGAGTTGTCACATTCGCCCATCCAAAAAGGAATTCAGTCCCTGAATTCAGTCCTTGTTGGGTCCTACGGTATTGTCGGTGAAAAGATGAGGATATTTGAGGCGCATCTGGTCTTCCCGTTCCCAAGTAAACTCAGGACCTCTTCGAGAATTCCAGCGAACCTTCACGATAGGAATACGATTTTGTTTCAACTGCTTGACCTCGCGGTCCATGATTTCTGCAGGTTCCTCCACAAAATTGAGTTTATCGTCGCGTTGAATTTCTTCCAATGGAATAACGAGTGATTCGTCCGATAGACATTTCTTCAGGTTTGAAACGTGAAACGTGTTGTGTACATGACTAAGTTCTGACGGAAGATCAAGTCGGTAAGCTACAGGGCCGACTCTGCTCAAAATATTGAATGGCCCAATGTACCTCGGGTTCAACTTCCCGCGTTTTCCAAATCGTACCACGCCTTTCCAAGGCGATACTTTCAACATAACTTTGTCGCCCACTTGAAATTCTAATGATTTGCGTCTAACATCTGCGTAACTTTTCTGTCGGCTTCTGGCAGTTCTGAGTCTATCTCGAATGTGAACTATCTTTTCTGTTGTTTCCCATACCATTTCTGGACCAGTGAGTTGTGCGTCTCCAACCTCGGCCCAACAAACAGGTGATCGGCACTTTCGACCATAGAGTGCCTCGAATGGTGCCATTTTTATACTGGTGTGATAACTATTGTTGTACGAGAATTCTATCAATGGCAAATGATTAGCCCAACCATTTCCAAAATCAATCACACATGCCCTCAGCATATCTTCTAATGTTTGAATTGTCCTTTCACTTTGACCATCGGTTTGGGGATGATACGCTGTGCTCATCTCTAATTTGGTTCCAAATGAATCTTGTAATGATTTCCAGAAGTTTGAAGTGAATCGACTATCTCTGTCGAAAATGATAGAAATTGGTGCACCGTGCCTCGAGACTATTTCCTTGACATAAAGTCTAGTGAGTTGTTCCATGGAATAAGTCTCTCTAATTGGTATGAAATGGGCTGATTTGGTAAGGCGATCAACAATTACCCATATAGCGTCGTAACCTCCCGATGTCTTAGGAAGTTTCGTAACAAAGTCCATTGTAATGCGTTCCCATTTCCATTGAGGAATTTCGGGTTGTTGGAGTAATCCTGAAGGCTTCTGATATTCGACCTTTACCTTAGAGCAAGTAAGACATTTGCTAACGTACGTGGCAATTTCCGCTTTCATGTTCGGCCACCAATAAAGTTTCTTGAGATCCTGATACATCTTATCAGATCCTGGGTGAATAGAATACTTTGACTTATGCGACTCATGCATAATCAATTCTCGTATTCCGCCATACAATGGTACCCACATTCTCTCCTTGAAGCATAATACTCCATCTGCTCTCTTTACAAAACCATTTGCGTTTTCGGGCATACCATAAAGCTTTTCACTTGGTCGATTTTCCTCCTTAAGTGCCTCGATCTGTGCTTCGAGTATTTTCGATGGTAAAGGTGAACTAATCGTCATTCCTAATGATCGAACTCTTAAAGGTTTGGGTCTCTCTTTCCGGCTAAGAGCATCACTAATGAGGTTGTTGGGCTTTAAGGAGTTACCTTTACCCTTGCGTAATGTTACCTGA
>BPTQ01000003.1:229383077-229403745 GCA_019973895.1 Chrysanthemum seticuspe
AAAACGATGATAACGAGTGTGCACATTTGTCCGTCTTCTGAAACACTGAAAAGGAGCGTGCACATATGTCCAACTTCTCAACTTTGACAACTACGAGTGTGCATATATGTCTGACTTCTAAAAATGTTGATAACAAGGAGTGTGCACATATATATGTTTGTGTTAAATATTACTTGTACACACGTGTATAGATTGATTAGATTCATGTATTTCTGCTTCTTAGAAATTTGTATTTAATTGTATATCAATCGATATTGGATTTTGTATTTAACATGTATGTTTTTGGTTTCATATAAACTTACTTATCTACAAAACATGTATGCACTTCACTATAAAAACATGTATGTCCAAAAAACTATTTCAAAAACTAAAATAATAAAATTAATTCATAAAAACACATATGCATTAAATCAGTTTTAAAACATGCATGTTCAGAAAAAGCAAAAAAAAAAAAAAAAAAAAAAAAAAAAAAAAAAAAAAAAAAAAAAAAACAAAAAAAAAGAAAAAAAAAAATAAGGCCAAAATAATTATATATAAAAAAACGAAAATTGAATGTTTTTAAAAAATAGGATTTATTTATTTTAAAAAATCAAAAATAATATAAAATTGACTTTTACTGTTATACCCTTTTGGATTAAATAAAAAGGTTTAATAATTAAAAAATGCTATTTTGCATTGATATGTTGCACAATATGTATTACTAGGAGTACATAAGGGGTTCTCGCAGTTCTCGCACTTAACAGGGTTCTCAAAATAAAGGCCCCCTGGTTATATATATGTGAATATTGGAGTGATGGAAGTTTAACTTAGAGCGCTTTCAACGGTAACGGCGTAACGCCGTTATGGGCACGTTTAACGCCGTTGGAGGCGTTAAACCCGTTGGAGGCATGAATTGGTAACGGTGTTATAGGGAAGCCGTTGGCATGCTAACACCCGTTAAGGGTGGGAAAAAAAAAATTGAAAAAGTTACACAACTAGTCCCTCAACGTCTAGTTTTTAAAAAAAAAAAAAAAATCAAAAACATTTTTTTACCACTATAAATACCCAACTAAAACTCTATTTTTTTCACACTTCCATTCAAACTTTATATACTTCCTCTTCACACTTTCATAATTCAAAAATCAAATTCGTTCACAATGGATCCAAATCAAGCTGGTGATATTCCCCTGTCTTGGTCAGACGTTGATGACCAAGAGGACTTCCAATTTATGGCGGCCGCGTACGAGTATCACCTTCAGTTGGAACAACAAGAAGGTATTGAATCTCAACATCCTAGTCGTTCTCGTAGCCATGTATATCGTGAACGTGAGCTTGCAGAACAACGTCTGCGCAACGTTTATTCCGTACAAGGTTGTAAGTATTCAAACCGGAATTTTCGTAGAAGATTTCGTATGAGCCGGAAACTATTCCTGCAAATAGTTGAAGGTATTGAATCTTATACTTCCGATAATATTCCAGATCATTTTACCTTTTTTAGGCAAACACCCGATTGTACGGGTCGAATGAGTATAAGTGCTCTAATGAAGTGTACGTCTGCCATACGCCAATTGGCGTATGTCACACCCCCAAAATATCACAGCGGAACGATAGTGTCATTGGGGTATGACGTCATAGCACAAAGTATGGATAAAGAAAACGACCTCTATAATGAGACGTTTTGAAAAGTCTACCATTCGATTAATTAAGTTAAAGTTTACAAAACAAGAAATTCCAAAGTTTGATAATACATAAAGGCTTACTAAACATGTCGAATGGTAATTGTTAAAAGCACGAGACTCCAATGTATGCCATGTGACCCAAAAGCTCCATGAAATGCTATCACCTTACGACCTGAGATAAACATGCTAAAAAGTGTCAACACAAAGGTTGGTGAGTTCATAAGTTTGTAATAAAATGATCTGAAATACTTTGAGAAATGTTCACACAGCAAAGGCATTGTAAATCCACCCAGTCCTAAGTTCCGCCCATACAAAACTTGCAACCTGTGTGTTCACAACCCATTGCCTAAAATAGAATGACAATCATGAATATGCGCATTAAAGTAGTTAAAAGTATAAATATCTGTCACACCCCCAAATTACCTGTTTTGCAGCGGAATGGAATTCCTGGGGATTGACTGTCATAGCATCACAATCACAGTTATATTGAACGACCTAAAGTGTCGTTTGGAAAATACATCGTTTGATTTAATAAAATAATCAGAGTTACAAAGTATATGTCCCAAATGAAAATCAACTTATGCGGAAATAAATTTGTTACAATTCAAACGATGTTTTAAAGTATATAAAACCCAAGTGAAACGCGTCGTCACCACGACTTTATGATATGTCCACATGCATGCCATGAAGTGAATGCCTTAGATACCTGAGATAAAACATGCTTAAAACAGTCAACACAAAGGTTGAGTGAAATCCATAGGTTTAATTAATTCGTTTGAACACAATATTCGTAGTGTGAGTTACGTTGTTTCACACTCATCGTTGAAAACAAAACAACATTTATTTCACTAAGTTCATGACAACCAAAGCGTAAACCTCGTACCAATAGAAATTGGTAAAAATCGTTTCATCGCAGCCCTAAAATGGTAAACTTGCCAATTTACCTTAATGATTCAAATATAGTGCGTTCGATTTCCCCTAACTGGGTCAATAAGAACGGGAGTGTTAATTCCAATAGGCCTATTCACAATATTCGCGCTCACTCGCAAGTGACTAATGGTGCATGATGTAGGGACTTCAAACATGGCAATTGATTACTTAGTAACAATAAAACATTCGGATATAGCATACAGTTCAAAGCATTTGTGTTCGATTAAAAATAGTTGAGCATGTATCTCCCCCAAGAGTTTGTAAAACAATAAATAGTAGAATGTGGGGCTATGAACTCACTTGATGAATTGTTGCGATGACAAAAGTGAATACACCGAAATGTAGCGTGAATCTCGAAACTGACCTATTATGAATGATATGATATGTAGAACACAAAGACCTTGATAGATCTTAAGCACTCGGAGATCGTTAGTGTTGCCGATGTAATCACAAGCAAACTAATGGAAGATCTCTACAACTCGTATTTTGAAGCGGAAAGTAAATACAAGTTATATTAACTAAGAACTCTTTGATCCTCTATGGATCTTTTGATTATAGAAACTCTATGTTTCGGATAGTATTTTAGACTTGAAAGACTTTTGAAAAGCTTATCTATTACAAACTAACTTGGTTTCTTATATAGGCAAGAACCCTAATGAGCGTTGACAATTTACGCTCCAAATACTAACATAGACTGAGCATGCATTTTAGACAAGCATGCAACTAATCATATTGTTTTGTTAATCATATTGTTTATTCTGAGTAAGCTCTACATAATACGGCGCCAACCTATACATACGGCGCTGACTTTTACTCTAAACTGAGCTTATCTCTCCTACGTGGATTCACATCTTCAGCAGCAACACGATATCTGCTTTAACACTTCTGCTGAAGTGGTACTTCAGCAGAATCCTTTCTTCTTCGGCAGAATCCATTCGGCAGATGCTTCGGCAGAATCAGTAGTTTACCTTAATTCCCAACAATCCTCCCCTAAACTGGAATTTGACTAGGTTAAGTTCCAGTTTTCTTGATAGATCGATAATGCTGTTGAGGATTGTACCATTTGACGAAAAATTTCCAAACAAGATCCTCTCCATATCTTGAACACTTCTGAGCTATGAAAGTCCAGGTTTTTGAGGATCAGCAGCAAAGATTCAGAAGAAGAACATCTCTATGATGACTGAACTGTGGTACACCAGATCTTTGCAGCAACATATCATCATGTACATCAAAACATATAAGTTCAATACTATTCTCATCACTTCCAGGTGTGGTAACTCCTGTGAGAGGTGAATCATTGAAATTAATGGATTTGATGTCTCTTTACCAATAGCCATTACTACTGGAGTAGCCACATGTTTGAGTTCGAAAACTATGGTACATTGATAACCATCTGATTTATTGGCAAACCAGCAACCATATAAACGGATTTGTCTTGTCTTTACCTGTAGCCGTTTGCTCAGGACTAGTCAATTCTTAGAATTGGTGAATTGAGAACCAAATATGGATTCAGTTGCCTTTACCACATGCCATATACATGTGGGCTAGCCAATTCTTGGATTCCAAAAAGGAATAGACCATGGTGAATTGATGACCATACAACCCTCAGCAGTTAAGCATGGGTGGTTGCAGACCCTATGATTTTGAGCAAACCATTACAGCTATCAACAGATTTGTTGTGTCTTTACCAAAGCTGTACCCTTTGGACTAGCCAACTCTTTGACATACACAAGGTACATCAGGTGAGTTAAAAACCATCAGAAATGGGCAATCAACAAACCTGCATAAAAGTTAGTTAGTTTTTTTTTTTTTTTTTTTTTTTTTTTTTTTTTTTTTTTTTTTTTTTTTTTTTTTAACTAAAAATTGAAAAATCAACACACGAAAAGACAGGTATATACATAACACAAATGAGAAGCAACAAAACAAAGAAATGCAGATGGTACCATGTGTCCTGATAGGGATGAGCCACATTCTCCTCATCAGCAGCCTCAATACCTTGGGGCAACATGGCTGCTAGCAAGGGATGATGTTCCCCCTGAAAGTGGGTTTTCATTGTAGCATACAATTTAGTAGTTAAAGCACTAATGGGATAGAAAGATTGGGCTTGGGTAGTGGTGTCTAAAATAATTTGTAAAAACCTTGGGTACATTAAAAATTTACCCTTTGTCTTTTGAATATTTTCAACCATGTTTTCGAAAATATACCTAGAAAAATTGAAATTTACCCCTTGAGAAAGACACACAATACCATAGCCCAGTTGGGTAGAGAACTGGTCCCATCCTCCAGTCTTGTTGCTCATGCATTGAAGTTATGTGTGAACCAAGAACCTCCACTTCGGGCAAAGTTCCTTCTTCAGCCACATATCAGTCCTTGTACCACGATAGCCAATTGCCCTTAGCCCAGTAAGCACATTTTCCTGACTAGAATGAAATGCTCCATCAGCATCTTCCAAGTGAAGCTTCCTCCTAATTAGGTCCTCTGTAACTATGTGCTCTGTTTCATCAATCACAGCCCTAATCTCTGTCTCACTCCTCTTCTCAGCAGATGCCCAAAATTTAGTGATCAGTGATTCATATATCTCATTAGGAGAATGAGTTAGAGCATAACAAATCTTGGACCTTTTCAGGAATTCCACCATTGGTTCATACAATTCATATCCCTTGCCATTTCCCAGAAATGCAACTTTGTTGGGATCATGTTTAAATTCAAGAGCCATGAGGGATATGAGTGTATTAGGTTATGATTCTTGAAATGGTGAGTGTTTGTGAGAGCGGAATGAGAGGGAATATGTTTGTACTGAAGAGAGTGATGGTGGATTTGATAGATTTTGCCCAAATTGTAGTCAAAGAAAAATTGACCGTTTGGTTGACTATTGCTGACGTGTATTGTATCTTTGACCCAACCCAAAGCAACCCTTCAGCAGGAACTCATGATCAATCTGCTGAAGTTATACCTTCAGCAGAATGCATCAAAGATACGAAATAGCTTCGGTAAGTTTCTAGAATTACTGTGCCACCCACTTGCATTAAACTCATTGAACCTCAAACCCGTCTATAAAATGATCCCAATGTAACTCATTTCTTCAACAAGATCCCCAAATTATTACCACAAACCCTAGATGCAAAATAACCCCAATTAACCAAATTGCACCATGAATACCAAACCTGAGATCATAGATCTCACTTCCTCATCTTCATCATCCTCTTCATCATCATCAAGTGGTGAATCAAACCCATGGTTCCATTACTTTCCTCAACCCTACCCACGACCAAATAAATCACCCTTTCTGTCTTCTTCAGAAGATGACAGTGTAGTGAATCCAAGTGAATCTGCTGATGATTCTGATGACTCCTATAAGGAGGGAACATCTTACTCCCAACCTTCAGCACCTCGGTCTCAACAAAGACCTCGTGCCAGGAATCCGCCACTCCCCAAAGATAGAGAGGTGGTTCTTGGTCTCACTGCGCCATCTTTTGGTGCATGAACACACATCGTATAGTAGAAGGGCTTAAGGAGGGTGGATCGATTGCATTTTGGTTGAAATGAATAGATGAAGCACAAAGGACACGTTATTTTTCTCCGTCATCCTGCGTGGTCATCGTCATCGTCAATCGTTTGCATCAATCCATCCCTCCATTTTGGTCCTTAGCATCTTCATCGAGTTGGTCATGCATATCCAACCAGCCAGTTAGACTGAATGGGTGGTTAAGCAAGACCTACGAAAGCAAAGCCAGCATCTAACGCATATCCAGCATTCAATTAGATTTCGGAATGAAAGATATACACTAGATTAGGCTTAGCTTTGTACAGCTCGTATCTTGTAGATGCATATGTAGTAGGTTGACTTTATGTAAGCTGTAAGCTGTAAACTGTTTCTTGAATGAATGAATGAACAATTTGACTTCAATTTCTTTTCTTCAGTATTATAACTTCAGTGGAATCAAATTGTATGCTTCAGTACTTTTGCTTTCAGAAGAAACAAGCAATACTCTTATAGCTATCTTGACCATGTACCATTGAGTCACTTTTGATGAATTTGAACTTGATCATGAAATGGACAAACTGCAATCTAGACAACTGCAAAACAGACACAACAATACACAAGAACAACACAAAGACAAACAAACTAAAAGGTTATTAGACAGTTAGTGTTAGTAAGGAATAATGAATAACAGAGGCAAAAATGCAAATTAGAGAAAATTAAGAAGATAAAATCTATTAAATAAATGCTATCACTATTGGCAAAAAGATGTTTTTACAAACCTAGTTTATTGAACAAAATATGACACAAACAAAATATGCAGAGTTTGTACAAAATCCTCCCCTGAGGCATATGCCTCCCCTGAGGCCTATGCCTCCCCTCAAATTATGCAGTCAAGGGTTTAACATTCCGATATTGACCACGAGGTGTTGAAACCTTGGTCCATCAAACGCTTTTGTTAACAGGTCTGCCACATTATCATCAGTATGGATTTTAGCCACTTTTATCAAATGTTTTTCATATGCATCTCGTATAAAGTGGTGCCTGATTTCAATGTGTTTTGTTCGACTGTGAAAAACTGGATTTTTGACTATGCAGATGGTACTTTGATTATCTATATGAATTGTAGTGTTCATGAAGTTGTACCCATAGTCCAGCAATTGGTTCTGAATCCAAAGGACTTGTCCACAGCAATTTGCAGCAGCAACGTACTCTGCTTCAGTAGATGAGGCAGCCACAATGGTTTGTTTCTTGCATTGCCAAGAAATCAACCTTTTGCCAAGAAATTGGCAGCCTCCAGTGGTGGATCTTCTATCCAGATTTGCTCCAGCATAATCACTGTCACTATATGCTTCCAACTTGAAAGGAGACTCTTTTGGGTACCAAAGGCCTAAAAGAGGTTGGCCTTTGAGGTACTTAAAGATCTTCTTGACAGCATTTAGATGGGAAGTAAGTGGAGTGACTTGATGTCGAGAACAAACACTCACAGCAAATGTAATATCAGGTCTTGAAGCTGTCAGATACATCAATGAACCAATCATGGACCTGTACAGATGAACATTCACAGGTAGATCTGGTTCATTATTTGCTTTAGTCTTTGGAGCTTCATAAGGTGTTGTGGCAGTCCTAACACCTTCCATACCAAACTTCTTCAGAATGTCCCTTACATATTTATCTTGACAGATAAAGATGCCATCTTGTTTCTGCTGAACTTGGAGACCCAAAAAGAAAGTAAGCTCTCCCATTGCACTCATTTGAAATTCACCCTTCATTAGTTCCTCAAATTCCCTGCACCAAGCTTCGTTTGTGGAGCCAAAAATAATGTCGTCCACATAAACTTGCACAAGAATAATGTCTGAGTAATTCTTCTTTAGGAACAGAGTTTTGTCAATAGCACCTCTCCTATAGCCATGCTTCAGCAGGAATGATGAAAGCCTAGCATACCAAGCTCTTGGTGCCTGATGTAAGCCATAAAGAGCTTTAACAACCTTGTAAACATGATTTGGGTGATCAGGGTCTTCAAATCCCTTTGGTTGAGTGACATAAACTTCCTCTTCAATCTCACCATACAGAAAAGCACCTTTGACATCCATTTGATACACCATGAAACCCATGTAAGAAGCATAAGCCAAGAAAATGCGAATAGCTTCTACTCTGGCAACAGGGGCAAACACTTCATCATAATCAATTCCTTCCTCTTGTCTGAAACCTTGAGCCACTAATCTTGCTTTGTTTTTGATCACTACACCCCGAGCATCTCTCTTATTCTTCAAAATACACTTTGTCCCAATGGCATATTTGCCATCAGGTAGTGGTACCAAGATCCAAACCTGCTGATTGTGAAATTGTTGCATCTCTTCTTGCATTGCTTCTAGCCAACTTGAATCATTAAGAGCTTGAGATACACTGGTTGGTTCCACTTGAGAGAGAAAACAAGCAAACAGACAATGTTTGAAGTCTGTGTGATTGTCTCTTTGCTGGTTGGAGACATAAGAGAGAAAAGCAATCTGCCCAAATTGAGGACTTGTGATAGCCCTTCGAGTTCTAACAGGTGCCAGAAGATCACCTATGATGTTGGATTGAGGATGAGCAATGTTGATCCTCTGAGTAGCAGTGGGGCTGACTTCAATGGAAGAATCAACATTGGTGATTGTTGGTTCAAATTCAGCATCATAAGAGGGTGAGGTGAAAATGCCAGCTTTGGGTTGATGATTTCCAAGATCGGAGGGTTTTGGAAAGTGTGTATGAGGTTCTCCAAAGGCTGAAGACACTTGAGAAGGAATAGCATAGCCCTCAGCAGATTTGGGGATGGTAGGTGTGGCAGAGTCAACTTCAGCAGATAAGTGGTTTCTACTGATTCCTTCATTGGCCACCTCCCCATTCAGTTTCTCTGCTTCAAGCTTGGCAGCAAATTCTTGAGTCTGAAGCCTAGCAAGGTCCTCAGCATAATGAGAGTCATCATCATCACTCGTGTCAGCAATATCCTTGGAGGTGGTACCTGCAATATTGTTAGGGGAGAAAGAAGGCACAAGTATAGGTTGCTCATCATCTTCAAACTCTTTGTCAGAGTCATCATCTAAGGGACCTGCATTGTTAGCGGGAGAAGCTTGAGAACCTGCATTTTGGTTAGCCAAGTGTCTAGTGTAACCCAAGGAATCAGTTAAGTAGTCAAGGTCAAAAGACCATGTATGACCCTGTCCTTGAACATTATGCTTATCTTCCAAAAATCTCAGGTTCAACGTCTCCTCTATCTTCTTGGCTTGCAAATTGTACACCCTGTAGGCCTTACTATGAGCTGAATACCCCACAATATAGCCATCATCAGCCTTCTCATCAAACTTTCCCAACGGATCACTGGTGTTTAGAATGGTCACTTGACAACCAAAAGGTTTTAGGTAGTGAATGACAGGAACCTTCCCAAAGAGAAGTTCATATGGTGTTTTGAGTTGAGGTCTTGTAATGGAGACCCTGTTGAGCACATAGCACGCTGTGCCAACAGCTTCAGTCCAGAACATAGTGGGGAGTTTAGAATCTGCAAGCATGGATCTTGCAGCCTCTATTAAGGTCCTATTCTTTCTTTCAGCCACCCCATTTTGTTGTGGGGTTCTTGGATTACTATAGTCCCTTTTTATACCTTTTGACCCACAGAGTTCTATTAGAATTGCATTTTTAAACTCTGTACCATTATCACACCGAATACCCTTGACCTTTTTGTTCAACTGATTTTCAACGAGAGTGATGAATTCAGTCAGCACTTGAGATGTTTCATCTTTGGTTCTGAGAAAGAAAACCCAACAAAATCTGCTATAGCCATCAGTGATAACCAAACAGAAGAACTTATGATCAATGCTTCTGACTTGAGTTGGACCAAACAGATCCATGTGGAGCAACTGAAGAGGTTCAGTAATGATGCTCATAGCATTGATAGCTTTGTAAGAAGCTCTGTGTTGTTTTCCTTTGTTGCAAGCGACACAATTATGATCATTTGTGAATACTTTGGTGGGAAGACCTTCAACAAGACCCATCTTAGAGAGTTTGTTAATTGTCTTGAAGTTCACATGAGCCATCCTCCTATGCCATTTAGTGGACTCATCAAGAGATGCTTTAGCCACCAAACAAGTGAGGTCACCACCTGGTTGCACTTCATTTAGGTTGAATGTGTATAAATTGTGAGTTCGAGGAACTTTCAGCAGGATTGAAGTTTCTTCTGGAAGTTTGAAGTCTTTAGACAACACAAGACATTCATTCTCAGTGAAGAGAACTTTGTTCTTAGTGTCACAGATTTGTGAGACAGAGAACAAGTTGAAATGCTGAAGTTCCTTAACAAAGTACACATTTTCAAAATCCAGATGAGGTGTCTTTATGGTCCCCTTCCCCGTGATACTCCCATCACTTCCTCCAAAAGTTACATTGCCTCCTCCTTCTATGGGAACAAAGTTGTGCATCATATCTCTGTTTCCAGACATGCTTCTGGAACAACCACTATCAACAATACCAATATTCTTATGCTTAAGGGGATGATCCTACAAACAACAATAAAGTATATACAAAGGTTAGAAATTGATGGAGGTTCAAGTCATTACTGACTTGAACCTGCCTTGTGGATCACAGGTTTAGGATATGAAGATTTAGAGGATCCACCATTGTTCTTGGTCCTCCATTGATGATTGGGTCCCTTGTTAGTCCAAGAACAACCTGCTGAGGGCTTCACAGCAGTGCCCCCATATCCCATCCCAGTATACATAGAGTCAACATATGTAGGCCAATAACTATGTTTAAAGTATGAGCTAGTTGGTTGCACATAAGGTCTGGTAACTGAACCTCTCCAATGAGAGTTAGTATTGGCTGCTTGTGGGACATAAGGTGGAATATTAGCAACATTGGTCCACCTAGATTTATGGTTCTGGTGAGTAGCACATGCACCCAATCTTTGTTCATAAAAATCACAATCCTTAATCAAATGAAATTTACTTCCACATACAAAACATGTCTTCTTCTTGGAAGATTTATTTAAATAGGGAGATGTTTGATTACATGCAAAAGTACTTAAAACAGATACATTCAAGGAATTGTTTTTAACAGACTGATTATTCAAAGATGTAAAAGACAAGTCTTCAGCAGAAACTGTCTTGGAGGATGATTCCTCAGCAGCTTCCTTAGAAGGCTTGTAAGCAGACTGTGGTGCGGGCTTGGGTGTTGGTTCAGGCTTGGGAAGGTCAGACTTCTCATTTGAATCACAGCTTTCATAGGAAGTAGACCCTTGATCCGATGAATTGTCACTGTCAGAGCAAGAGACAAAGTCATTAGATGAGGCATCAGGGTCTGGCAAGTCTTTTGACTTTCTGCCATATAGATGATGTGATCCATCAAAGTCAACAGTGATGGATAGGTCTGTGGGCATAAATTCACCTCTAATAGGACCAGGGACAACATGCATATTACCTTCTTTTACAAAGTTAGCTAATCCTGCAGGTGTGGATTTACGACCATCATACCTAGCTTCTACTCCTACATATTTTTGAAAGCCTAATCCTAAGCCAGAGGTTACTGATTGACTGTTATAGAGTTCTCTAGCCAGATTATCACCTGATATTAACCATTCCTTATGCCTAGCTATTTCCTCAGCCAGTTTTACCTTAAGCTCTAGGTTCTCAGACACAGCTTCATCCTTAGCTTTCTCAGACAGTTTTAAGTAATTATTAGCAACTTCTAGATCAAACTGTAACACCTTTATCTTTTCTTCATAAGCTATTTGATTCTTTTGAAACCATACTTTTTGTCTTTCTACAGTTTTTAATGCAAGTTTATGAGCTTCATTATCAATATAGCATGCATCAAACTTAGGTTTCATAGCATCAAATTCTTCTTTAAGTTCATTGTATCTTAGACTACAGCCAAATATACAGTTGTGTACCTGAGATAGTCCCATCAAGGCAAACTGATCATGCCTTTCATCCGAAGTGCACCTTGCAAGCAATCCAAGCTTGTCAGTATCATGAGCTTCCTCATTAACAGGTTCATGTGCAGTCCAGTTGACCTGTTCATCCATGGTGAGGAGAGCTGCTGAAGTTCCAGCTTCCTGTTGTTTCTGCTGATAGGAAAGATAGTTAGCTCCATCTCCACTTTTCCTGTCTTTGCATTCCCTTGAGAAATGCCCCATCTGGTGGCAAGTGAAACACTTGACTTTCCTCCTATCAAAGCGAGCTGGTTCCTTTCCCTTGAAAGCAAACTTCCTCCCAGACTTCTCTTCAAACCTCTTGATGTGAACTGACAGTAGTGCCACCTGCATTTTCAGCTTCATCTCCTCCATTTCAAGAGGGTCCAACTGATCAAAGTCTTCATATGCAAGATACTGCTGAGTATCATAATCAGCAACAAACGAGTGAAGAACATCCTCCACCACACTACTAGTCCTAGTTTGAGAACATGGTGGAGTGGGACGAGGGTTATGTGGTAGAGTGCAAGATGATGGTAAGTAGTTGGAACTGGGAGATGATGGAAAGTAGTTGGAACTTGGAGCAGGTACCATTGTGTTGGAGTGAGATGTTCCAACAAAAGCTGCATGGCCAGAAGATGATGTACGGTAGGGAGTCCTGACATCTGGTTCAAGAGTTCTGAGTCTGTTGTACAGCTCATCAAAAGTGAGCATGTCCAACCCTCCTTTAGCCTTGAGTGCTATACTAACATGCAACCATGATGGCGGCAAGGACCGCAAGAACTTTGAGTTGCAATCTTCATTATCCGGTTTAGCATTCAGCTGATTCAGCTGACTCAAGATCCTATGGAACCTGTCGTATCCCTTGTGGATACCTTCTTCTTCTGATATATTGAAGTCCTGAAACTGTTGTCTTAGCATGGACTTCCTCATTCTCTTTGATTCTTCATTTCCACCGAACCTTGCTTTGAGAGCCATCCATATGTCTTTTGCATCATCCATATGGTGAAAATCACATAGATGATCTTCAGGTATGGCTTGAAGCAGAATAGTTTTTACTTTATGCTCTCTCTGCATGGCCAGCACTTCTTCAGCAGTTTTGGGAGGAGCCATGATGAACTTCCCATCCCTGTCTGGAATCATTTTCTTGAGACTGTTTCCTTTCTTTACTACCTCCCACAGATTCCAATCAATATTGGAAATCCAATTTTCCATCTTCATAGTCCAAAGGTCATATTCTTCCCTTTTCAAATAAGGAAATTTGCCATTGCTGTTTGAGAGACTGAGCTGTTGCATGGAAGTGGTGTTGGTGTTGTTTGTGTTGGTGACTTCATTTTCATTATCGGATCCAGGCATGGTGAATGAATGTTTGGTTGTGTGGGGGAGAGAATGGTTCTTAGTATCGTAGAGACTTTCCCGAGGCTCTGATACCACTTGTTGAACACAAAGACCTTGATAGATCTTAAGCACTCGGAGATCATTAGTGTTGCCGATGTAATCACAAGCAAACTAATGGAAGATCTCTACAACTCGTATTTTGAAGCGGAAAGTAAATACAAGTTATATTAACTAAGAACTCTTTGATCCTCTATGGATCTTTTGATTATAGAAACTCTATGTTTCGGATAGTATTTTAGACTTGAAAGACTTTTGAAAAGCTTATCTATTACAAACTAACTTGGTTTCTTCTATAGGCAAGAACCCTAATGAGCGTTGACAATTTACGCTCCTAATACTAACATAGACTGAGCATGCATTTTAGACAAGCATGCAACTAATCATATTGTTTTGTTAATCATATTGTTTATTCTGAGTAAGCTCTACATAATACGGCGCCAACCTATACATACGGCGCTGACTTTTACTCTAAACTGAGCTTATCTCTCCTACGTGGATTCACATCTTCAGCAGCAACACGATATCTGCTTTAACACTTCTGCTGAAGTGGTACTTCAGCAGAATCCTTTCTTCTTCGGCAGAATCCATTCGGCAGATGCTTCGGCAGAATCAGTAGTTTACCTTAATTCCCAACATGATATGTAATAAGTCATGATGTAATGTTATGCATGCAATTCGGATGATATTTATACCACTTGTAAATTTTTGAAGATAATGTTTATCGTCGAAATATATGTTTACAACATATCGTCATTTTATAAAATACTTTACAAGTATTTACGTTGAAACAACCTCCTACGATAGTCGTTTAGTGATTTATTGTGAAATTATAACTTTTCGTCGTAATATAATGTCATTGAAATTTCCATGAAAGTGACTAAAACGGCCTCGAAAAGCTAGTCGTAAAATGGTGCACGTCGAGCGTTAGGAAACAAACTCAACGGTTTTGGGAAGCTCGTATCATAATCTCAAAGTTTTAGTACATGAGTTTCTATCCTAGAGGTCTCGAACATAAAGAAAAATAGAGGTTAAGTATGGTACTTGTGTCCATAATATAGTTTAAGAGTGGTTTTCGGCAAAGTTTAAGTGACTATATTTCATTCGTTACAACTCCGCTCGATAAACGGTTGGACATTTTAGAAAATATACTTGGCGATCTCACTTTTACTAGAAGACATCACTTTTATAAGAAAATGTACTCCATTTTTGTTCTCCAAATTTTGTTCTCCATTTTTAGTTCTCCAAACTTTTTGTTCTCCAAACTTTTAGTTCTCCAAAATAGAGTTCTCCAATTCTTTTGTTCTCCAAATTTAGTTCCCCAATGGGTTGTTCTCCAAACTTTTTGTATCAAAATAACATATATATTTTCGATAAGTCGACACTTTTTATAACGTCTAAGCCACGTTTTTGACTCGTACAAAATAAACAACGCTTGCTGAAATTCCAGAAAATTATATTTTTCGTCGTCAACTTGATAAATTCATAACTTCTTCGTTATAGCTCCGTTTTAATCCGTTCAAGCGGCCACGGTTTCGTTTTAAAGTATATTTTCTAAATATCTAGGCCAAAAAGTTTTATCTACTATCGGATTTTCCAGATTTTGAAAATAAGGACAGACCCTTTTGCAAACTTGTCGAAATGAGTTTTTCTCGCGCCAAACCTATTCTAACCCATTCAAAACAACTCCGAAGCTATTCTAATCCTACCATACACCTTCTTAGGGTGTCATGGGTTTCTAGACATCACCAAAAATTATATATAACAAGGAGTAATTATAGGATGGATTATATATATTTAACACTTAAAAACCTTAAAAAGTGGTATAAACATCACATAACTTGCATGTTTCTCAAATAAAATGATATGACCATAATAATGAATGTGAAATAAAAACATGAATATGAATGCTTACAAGAAATATGATGAGGTTTAAGGACAAAGGGTTTTTCCTAATCACTTGAGGTTTTTATTGCAAAACCCATACAACAAGTGATACTAGATTGTTAAAACCTTGTCTTGAAAAAAAACCAAATGTTTTCTTCTTGTTCTTGATCTTGGCCGAATGATAAAGATGGAATGGGAGAGTTTTTAGTTGCTTTTTACCTTGAATGTGTTTCTATGTGTTTTACATATAGTAAAATAAGAGTATAATGCAAAATATCTATCAAATGTGTATGTGTACATATTTCTACAAGATATTTACAAAGTTATAGTGAGTCATGGGTGTATGGTCGGCAAGTGTATGCTAGTAAAAAGGGTGATGTATTTTGGTTAATAAAATGTATAAAATGCTAAGTAAAATGTGTAGTTTGTAATTATAATTAGGTACTTAGTGTAGCGTTAGCTAGAAATAAATTTTCACGGGTCAATATAAAATATATTGAGGTCATAAAAATTATAAAAATACGTTTCTTGCAAAAATTGAATGAAATAATAATTATCGTGTAATATTTAAGAAAACCGTCGTAATTATATAAATTTAACAATTTATATACAAAATAAATTTAAAACACTGGGTAAACTCATAATATTATTTTTATAAACTTAATATGAATATAAAAATATATCGGGATACTTTTTGGAAGTAATGGATCAATTGTTCAAAATAATTAATTACGCGATAACGTTTATTTAATATAAAATTAAACGTTTAACGAAAAATGCAAAACCATGCATAATATTGATATGAAATGATGACAATGATGTTAATGAAATGTAGACTAAACTTAGTCTATATGAAATGACCTCGATGATATGATCATGAATTCACAGCCAAACCATTACGGTTACGTGAATTTGATGCTCGTAAACCTAGTTTACGATAAACGATAAATGATGAAGCATGAATAATGTTTTGAAATATGACCTGAAAATACGAGTTGTCACATTCGCCCGACCAAAAAGGAATTCAGTCCCTGAATTCAGTTCGTGTTAGTCTATCGAATTTTTGAGTTTGTGATTAATATCGAGGAGAGAAGACATGAGGAAGTGTCGTTATGGTTATCGATGATTGAGAGCGTACAAAACATCATAGTAGAGAAAATATTGGATGAATCTCCCATGAGTAACACTTTGACTTTGGAATATGTGATAATTTTGCTTGCACTAAGATTTATAAATAACTGCTCCCAACATAACATGATCCCTCCAGAATTAGACATAGTTAGCTAGGCTATGTATAATTAAGGAACGATAATGTGACGTTCGGTTTAGTTGTTATAACTCTCAATGTTTACAAAGATTTAAACCGTGTCGTTAAACTGGTCGTTAAAGAAAAAGGAAGTAAAATTCTCGTAAGTTATAACAAATCGAAAAGAAAATAAAGTACGATAGATGAGAATATTTTACAACGAGTGGTTTATCAAACAGTAAGACATCTTAAGTTATAAAGATTCGGATACGATGGGAGACATAAACTTAGTACGACATAGTACATAAAGAAAAATAAGACTGTTAGTTTCCGAACTTCTTCAGTCTTCCGCGTTGTTGAAATCCTGTTGAGCTTCACCTCCTTCTAACATGTATGCATTCCCATGAGCTCCTTCAACTTGTTGACCTCCGTTTTGGGGACATTGGTTCCGATAGTGTCCTTGTTCCCCACATCCGAAGCATGTGACTACGGCTTTACCTTTACAATCCCTGGCTAGATGTCCCGGTTTTTGGCATTTGTGGCACTTGGCAGGGCAAGGACCCGAGTGATGAAAATTACATCGATTACATAGTGGGTGTGTTCCAGCATAACCTCTGCCTTCCATTGGTGCAGCGACATAAACCATTCCAGCTTCTTGCCTTCTATTTTGTTGTTGATGATGGTTAGTGTTACGGTTTTGGTTGTTGTTGTTATAACCTCCTTGGTCGTTTTCCCATTTCCTTTTGTTGTTGTTGATTTGGTTATCGTCGTTGTTGTTGTTGTTTTGGTTATTGTTGTAGTTGATGTGGTTGTTGGTATTGTTGTTGTTTCGGTTGATGTTTGCGATTTTGCCTCTCTTTACTACCTGAGCCATGAGCTTTTGCGACACTCGAATGGACTCCTCAATCGTTTGTGGATCAAATGAAATCACATCTCCTTGAATAACTTCGGGAAGTCCCCCGATGAAAGCCTCCAGTAGCTTCTCGTTATCCGAAACCATAGATGGGCATAACGCTGCTAATTCTTGGAATCTCCGAACGTAAGCATCAATATCATACCCAATAGTTACCAACTCGTAGAATTCGGTCTCCAACTTTTTCACCTCCGTACGCGGACAATACTTCCTTGTTAGCAAACTCTTGAATTGCACCCAGGTGATCCTGTACGCATTTTCCATTCCCATCGGCTGAGCATATGAATTCCACCACGACATTGCCCCATCCAGTAGTGTACTCGTAACAAACTTAACCTTGCTATCCTCCGGGCAATTACATAACAAAAACACGGATTCCATTTTCTCGAACCATCTAACCATGGCAGTTGCCCCTTCAGTACCCTTGAACTTAGTGGGATCTCCACTTTTGAAATCCTTATACGAACAGCTTCTAACCCCGGACCCTCCTGCATTACCTGCAGCAGCAGCAAGTCTAGCGGCCTCGGCAGTTGCCGCAGCCGCAGCAGCAGCCGCCACCGATGCTCTCTCGGTCCTTAGTGCATCGGCTATGCTATCATTCACATATTTCTGCATAGCAGCTTGAGTCAATTCAGGTGTGGCTTTCTTCGGCGCCATAACTTCTTCAAAATAAGAGGAAAGGTGAGACGTAGCAAAGTCTGATGTTAATAATAAACGCTCCAAAGAGATATGATATGAGGTGATAAGTTTGAGGTTATTTTTCAAAATAATCGATGGTTTCCTAAGAAATGGGTTATGAGATGTTGTAAGTGCTTCAAATGTATGATGGTTTAGTGACTTAATGTGTGAATAGCGTGCAACTCGACATGTTAGTGGTGAAACAAATGAGTGAGAGTGACTTCGCCCTACTTAAAGGTTTATCTCGGCATTTGACGTTATTGGTGATGAATCAGCTGATATTAAAAATTACGATAGGGAATGACAAAGCATTCTCCACATTAGAGTATGAAGAAAGGATAATGGAATGGGTATTTGAAGGCATCCATGTGACAATCGTTTTGAAATGAAAGTAAATAACTCGAAAAATGTACGTATAAACCGCATGTAAAGTGAACATGCACTTATGATGAAATGATGAGATGCTATGATGATGTAGTTATAGTCTAGGGTCAATGATGCAACCTAATTCTCTATAACCGAAGCTCTGATGCCAATCTGTCACACCCCCAAATTACCTGTTTTGCAGCGGAATGGAATTCTTGGGGATTGACTGTCATAGCATCACAATCACAGTTATATTGAACGACCTAAAGTGTCGTTTGGAAAATACATCGTTTGATTTAATAAAATAATCAGAGTTACAAAGTATAGGTCCCAAATGAAAATCAACTTATGCGGAAATAAATTTGTTACAATTCAAACGATGTTTTAAAGTATATAAAACCCAAGTGAAACGCGTCGTCACCACGACTTTATGATATGTCCACATGCATGCCATGAAGTGAATGCCTTAGATACCTGAGATAAAACATGCTTAAAACAGTCAACACAAAGGTTGAGTGAAATCCATAGGTTTAATTAATTCGTTTGAACACAATATTCGTAGTGTGAGTTACGTTGTTTCACACTCATCGTTGAAAACAAAACAGCATTTATTTCACTAAGTTCATGACAACCAAAGCGTAAACCTCGTACCAATAGAAATTGGTAAAAATCGTTTCATCGCAGCCCTAAAATGGTAAACTTGCCAATTTACCTTAATGATTCTAATATAGTGCGTTCGATTTCCCCTAACTGGGTCAATCAGAACGGGAGTGTTAATTCCAATAGGCCTATTCACAATATTCGCGCTCACTCGCATGACTAATGGTGCATGATGTAGGGACTTCAAACATGGCAATTGATTACTTAGTAACAATAAAACATTCAGATATAGCATACAGTTCAAAGCATTTTTGTTCGATTAAAAATAGTTGAGCATGTATCTCCCCCAAGAGTTTGTAAAACAATAAATAGTAGAAAGTGGGGCTATGAACTCACTTGATGAATTGTTGCGATGACAAAAGTGAATACACCGAAATGTAGCGTGAATCTCGAAACTGACCTATTATGAATGATATGATATGTAATAAGTCATGATGTAATGTTATGCATGCAATTCGGATGATATTTATACCACTTGTAAATTTTTGAAGATAATGTTTATCGTCGAAATATATGTTTACAGCATATCGTCATTTTATAAAATACTTTACAAGTATTTACGTTGAAACAACCTCCTACGATAGTCGTTTAGTGATTTATTGTGAAATTATAACTTTTCGTCGTAATATAATGTCGTTGAAATTTCCATGAAAGTGACTAAAACGGCCTCGAAAAGCTAGTCGTAAAATGGTGCACGTCGAGCGTTAGGAAACAAACTCAACGGTTTTGGGAAGCTCGTATCATAATCTCAAAGTTTTAGTACATGAGTTTCTATCCTAGAGGTCTCGAACATAAAGAAAAATAGAGGTTAAGTATGGTACTTGTGTCCATAATATAGTTTAAGAGTGGTTTTCGGCAAAGTTTAAGTGACTATATTTCATTCGTTACAACTCCGCTCGATAAACGGTTGGACATTTTAGAAAATATACTTGGCGATCTCACTTTTACTAGAAGACATCACTTTTATAAGAAAATGTACTCCATTTTTGTTCTCCAAATTTTGTTCTCCATTTTTAGTTCTCCAAACTTTTTGTTCTCCAAACTTTTAGTTCTCCAAAATAGAGTTCTCCAATTCTTTTGTTCTCCAAATTTAGTTCCCCAATGGGTTGTTCTCCAAACTTTTTGTATCAAAATAACATATATATTTTCGATAAGTCGACACTTTTTATAACGTCTAAGCCACGTTTTTGACTCGTACAAAATAAACAACGCTTGCTGAAATTCCAGAAAATTATATTTTTCGTCGTCAACTTGAAAAATTCATAACTTCTTCGTTATAGCTCCGTTTTAATCCGTTCAAGCGGCCACGGTTTCGTTTTAAAGTATATTTTCTAAATATCTAGGCCAAAAAGTTTTATCTACTGTCGGATTTTCCAGATTTTGAAAATAAGGACAGACCCTTTTGCAAACTTGTCGAAATGAGTTTTTCTCGCGCCAAACCTATTCTAACCCATTCAAAACAACTCCGAAGCTATTCTAATCCTACCATACACTTTCTTAGGGTGTCATGGGTTCCTAG
>BPTQ01000003.1:229403900-229437521 GCA_019973895.1 Chrysanthemum seticuspe
ACCTCCTTGTAGGGTTATAAATATACAACCTTCCGGTAAAAATACCTATGTCGGGTTGCACTCAGCAACCTCCTTGTAGGGTTGTGCTCAACAACCTTCTGGGAACACCACTATAACACTGTTGAGCATAAAAGTCCAGTATAAAGTTTTGTAATAAGTACGAAGTAGTAAATAGCAAATAGCATTTGATGTAGTTTAAGTGCATTGGCATTACCAAACCGACACTTAAGTACTAGTATAGTAGCTCCAGTAAAGTATATCTGATTCAAATCAGATGTAAAGTAATTATAGTAACAGTAGTAAAGTATAGTTATAATACGTACCAAAACGTAAAAAGCAATTTGCAAATTAAAATATAATTTATTTGCAATAGCGCATTAATTAATAAAACTTGTTAACTAGGTAATGAAGGTTTTTCATAGGGCTAAATTTAAAACACTGGGTAAACTCATAATATTATTTTTATAAACTTAATATGAATATAAAAATATATCGGGATACTTTTTGGAAGTAATGGATCAATTGTTCAAAATAATTAATTACGCGATAACGTTTATTTAATATAAAATTAAACGTTTAACGAAAAATGCAAAACCATGCATAATATTGATATGAAATGATGACAATGATATTAATGAAATGTAGACTAAACTTAGTCTATATGAAATGACCTCGATGATATGATCATGAATTCACAGCCAAACCATTACGGTTACGTGAATTTGATGTAGTTTACGATAAACGATAAATGATGAAGCATGAATAATGTTTTGAAATATGACCTGAAAATACGAGTTGTCACAATATCACCACAAGGGTCTTCCAACAACTCGTGTTGGGATGTTCCTCCAACGACTCACGTTGGGCTGTATCCATAAAAATGGCCTTCCAACATATAAATATTGGGATGTTCCTCCAACGACTCACGTTGGGCTGTATCCAAATAAATGGCCTTCCAATATATAAATATTGGGATGTTTGTTTAAGTTTAGTCACTTCACGCATCAAGTCTAAAGTACAAGTAATGTTGTTTGGCAAAATAGTTTAAATGTTTTGATAAATAAGCATGTATCTCGCCCCAAATAGTTTATAAGAATTTAAACGAGTAAAAGCGGGGTATGAACTCACCTGGTATGATTGCTATGCTAACAAAATGAAGTGCACGAAAATGAGGCTCAGAAACTATCCGCGACCTAAAATAAATGATATGCTCTAATATAAGTCATGAAACAATGTCGTGCATGCAAACTCATATGATATCCATACCACTCGTACGTTTTGGAAATAATGTTTATCGTCAAAATATATGTTTATGACATCCCGTCGTATTAAAATACTTTACAAGTAGTTACGTTGAAACAAACTCCTACGATAGTCGCAAAATGGTGCACATCAAGTGTTAGAAAACGAACTCAACAGTTTTGGAAAGCTTGTATCATTATCTCAAAGTTTTAGTATTTAAGTTTCCATCCTAGAGGTCTTGATCACAAAAAAAATATAGGTTAAGTATGGTACTTTAGTCAAAAAATATAGTTTAAGGGTGGTTTTCGGCCAAGTTTAAGTGACCGTATTTTATTCGTTACAACTCCGCTCGACGAACGGTTGGACATTTTGGAAAATAGGCTAGGCGAACTCACTTATACTAGAAGACATCTCGTTATAAAAAGTACTATATCCATGTTAAAAACGACCCTCAACATGGTCCTTAGTTGCCGTAGTATGTGTCTAATAGAAATATATTAGTTTTTCTTATATAATATAGTTACGGCAACTTTATGTAAACACGTGTAATTTAATCGTTACAAGTCCGTTTTCTACGTTTTATATGTCCTTAGATTCGCATCAAAGTATACTAATATATGTTTGATAAGTCGACACAATTTATAACGCTTAAGACTCATTTTTTGACTCGTACAAATTTGACGTAACATGCTGAAATTTCCCGAATTTATAGTTTTCGTCGCCTAACTTGAAAAATTCATAACTTCTTCGTTATAGCTCCGTTTTAATCCGTTAAAGCGGTCACGTTTTCGTTTTAAAGTGTATTTTCTAAATGTCTAGGCCAAAATTTTTTATTCACTGTCGAGATTTTCAGATTTTGAAAATAAGGACAGACCCTTTTTAAAACGTGTCGAAATGAGTTTTTCTCGCGCCAAACCTATTCTAACCCATTCAAAACAACTCCGAAGCTATTCTAATCCTACCATACACCTTCTTAGGGTGTCATGGGTTCCTAGGCATCACCGAGAGTGATATATTACAAGGAATAATTATAGGAAGACATATATATATATATAACTCTTAAAATCAATGAAAAAGTGGTATAAACATCATATGACTTGCATGTTTTCTCAAGCTTAATGAAATGAACATGAAAATGAATATGAAATATGATCATGAATATGAAAAGCTTACAAGTTAACTTGATGAGGTTATAAGAACAAAGGATTTTTCCTAATCACCCAAGGTTTTTATCTCAAAACCTTAAACAAGAGTGTGTCTAGAGTGTAAATAACTTGACTTGAAAATTTTGATGATCCTCCTTCTTGGTCCCTTATGGTTGCCGGTTTTAGCAAGAGGAGAAGAAGAGAGGTTTTAATTTTTCACCTAGGATATTATTGTGTGTATGTGCACATGTTGAGTATAATAAGATATACTAGAGTAGATATTATGCAAATACACATGACTCACCCCCCTTGTGTCGACAAGGGGGTGTTAGTCATCTCTTTAATATATATATATATATATATATATATATATATATATATATATATATATATATATATATATATATATATATATATTTATATGTATATAGATGTATAATGTAAAGTTTAATTGAAGATAAGTGGTAACTTGTAGACACATTTGAATATTTAGGGTAGCGTTAGATAAAAAATAACTTTTCACGGGTCAAGATAAAATATATTGAGGTCATAAAAACTATAAAAATACATTTCTTGTAAAATTTGAGTGAAATAATAATTATCGTGTAATACTTAAGAAAACCGTCGTAATTATATAATTATAACAATTTATATACAAAAATAAATTTAAAACACTGGGTAAACTCATAATATTATTTTATAATCTTAATATGAATATAAAAATATATCGGGATAATTTTTGGAAGTATTGGATCAAATATTCAAAATAATTAATTACGCGATAACGTTTATTTAATAAGAAATTATGCGTTTAATGTGAAATGCAAAACCATGCATGAACTAATATGATGAATATTGAGTTTGAGAAATGACCGGAATTGAGAATTGTGACAGCGTACGGCACCACACCTGATGCATTTGATGAATACTTGCAAATGGGTGCGAGTACTTCAAAAGTATGCCTTGATAATTTTAACAAATGCATTATTGATTTGTTTATGCCGGAGTATTTAAGAAAACGCATACCCAACTCCAACAGGACTTTATGGAGCATGTTTGGCAGAAGAATCTTGAACGACATGGACAACAACAGGAGAGCGACGACGATGAATAAGTATTTGCTATGTTTTTTTTAATTGCAGTTTTTTTTTTTTTTTTTTTTTTTTTAATTTCGTTGTATTTTTTTTTTAATCTCGTATTGTAATATGTTTTTAGTTTTAATGAAATGTTTGTTTTAGTTTAATAAATGAAGTGTTTGTTTTAGTTTAGGGGTTGAAATTGAAAATATGAAATATTATTGGTGTTATAGTGTTATTGGGATGTTATGGTTGTGAGTGTTTTTTGGGGATGTTAATGTTAAATGTTAAAGCTGATGTGGCGCTGACGTGGACGGTGTTGTTGGTGTTATGGTGTTACGATTGTAACTGCTCTTAGAACTGCATATGTGTTTGTTAGTTTTGTTGTCTTCATTTTAAAAATTTCTGAAATAAGTTACGGTTTAACATCCGAGATGAGCTTTTTTAGTAGATTTGGGTTGGGTGAATACAAAACATAAATTTTTTGGTAACTATCTATAAACAAGGAAAATGTAACCGTAATACTTCGCAATTTGATCGCCAATTCTGTCACATCACACCAACTGATCTACCATAGACGCACGTAATACATATTGAATGGGAGGTGATATGCACACCATAAAAAGATATGTGCACATTATAAAATTACATTTGTAATGCATATAGTACAACATCACATATGCATGCACTGGCGGAGCTATGTGAGGACCGGGGAGGGTCACGGCCCCCCTAGGTCTAAGCCCGTTAGTGTATTTATTTGCGATTTCATGTGTATTTTCGGAAAAAAATTTATTCCGGCCCTCCCATTTAATGTATTTCTCGAAAAAAAATTGTTTTGGCCCCCCCACGGAAATTTTTCTAGCTCCGCTACTGTATGCATGCTTGTGGTGTGCACGTACATCACTTTTTTTGGTGTGCATATCACCTTCGATATTGAATTCGCAATGGATTCTCAATACGGTCGTAGATAATTGTTCTTGTCGTTGAGCTACGAAATAAGCTTATAGATAGAAAAAAGGTTAGATTTGATAAATTATAGCTAGCTGGTGAAGCTACAAACGTAGTTGCTATTAGACGGCAAATATCAACAGCCAAAATAGACGTATTTAATATATTAAAATACACAATGCTAGGGTAATCTTGACATTTAAAGGCATACTTTTAACGATATGACATAAAAATAAGTCAAATTGTAAATAAGTGTTATCTTAAGTGTTATAAATGCAAATTTCCCAACTACTATAAATTAAAAACAGAGATAATACAAATAACGAATAAAAATTAAAAGATCAGACACTCCTTCGGGTTTAAAATATTAAGAGTTAACTACATTTTTATCATTGTGGTTTGTTGGGTATTTCACTTTTGGTCTAATTTTTCAAAAAGTCTCAAATTCAGTCAGAAATGATACTTTCGTTTCCAAGTTTGGTTCATTTTATTGTTGACAATTAGTTTGACCAGTTAACCTACGTAAAATGACAGAAATACCTTCCACTTCATTATTATTATTTTATTATTATTATTATTATTATACTTTATGCTAAATATATGAATAAATTGAGTTTTAAATATATTTTTTATTTGTATAATTTTTATTAAATATTATATAACACAAATAAAAATATTTAAGGTCAAAGTAAAGAAAAAAAGACACAAAAAGTCAAAACAGGACAATTAATATAGGACGGGGGTAGTATTAAAAAATAAAAGTAATGCAAAATTTGTATTTACGGATAATTAAAATTTAAATGTATTCTTACTTATATGAAAACAAATTAAATAAGATTTATGTCATAACGCCATGCGTGCACGGGGCAAACAACTAGTTTATTGGTACACCATATCTGTGCATATCGATCGTTGTTCACACAAAACTTAATTAGCAAGTAAATTGTCCACACTATGATTCTCATTATGAGTATCTTTAGTCTGTATTCACGAAAGGTTTAACATGTGAGTAGTACACTTCCGTATATACTCTTTGTCCATCATCCGTCTAGATCGACCTTGACGACGCCAAGCAACTGATAAACAAATTAAATAGAATACAGTTTAATATTACAATACACATAGTTTTATTATTATTCACCACGTTATAGCTATTAGTAACGGGAATATAGGTGATACATATAACAAAGAGTAACATGCATGATCGTTGCTTGGAAGAAGATCTACTAAAATATGCATTTTATTTTAATCATTCAATTTTCAAGTGACATCTTGGTATTGTGCTTACACTATCTCACTATTATACCTTTCTTCACTGTCTCATTTTAAAAAAATTGCTCACGTAAACATCAATGCATATATAAATAATAAACATGTCTTTGCATGTGGGCAACATTCATGAAAAACATGCAGCCAACTTCCACTATAAATCAAGCCATATCTTATGTAATACTCAATACCATCTTTGATTAACCCGCCATGGGAGCTAGAGGACAAATGAACGTTTCCAAACTAGAAAAAGACGTACTCAAACGAGTTCCCGTTTCAAAACCTCCTTTCGGGATCGGGGATCTAAAGAAAACCATACCTCCACACTGCTTTAAACGCCCACTTATTCGCTATTTTGGATCTCTTATTTATGAAAGCCCAATTTAACGCCCCAAAATCCCTATCGACGGTTGATAAAGCACCTCTTAGCCAATCCCACTCGGTTGAGTCGTAGCGTGCGAGTGATGGGTGAGTGTGGTTTAGGTAAGTCAAGATGACAAATAAACAACTCATCCCAAACAAAGGAATTCCAAACATGAAAACTGTTGATTGAACACCTTGTGTCATGGCATGGTGGTACAAAGCATCAGTGGCGGAACCAGGAAATTTGATCACGGGGGGCAACGAGCAATAAAAAGTTTTTAGTGTAATTTGGAACAAGTCGGGTCAAATCGGGTCAAATATAAGTTGCCACAGAGTTGCTTTACTTGGATTATTAAAAGCATCCAAAAGTAATCAAAATCAATACACTAATATTTATTATATCCATGCGTCTTCTTTTACCACTCACTCTCTAAGTTCAACTACCCATAATTTACTTTCACATATTCCAATACCCATAATTTACTTTCACATATTCCAATAACTTCTTCTTCTTCATTTGTTCTTCCTTCATTTTTTTCTCAGCAAAACCACCATCACCATAGAGATTCCAACTGATTTCAAATGTAAAAACACTTTGATTTTTGATAATCTCAAAGAGTGTGGAGGGCACTCTACCGATTTGTGTGGGGGCACCAAACATTTTTTCTACCAAATAGATCTTTTTCCTATATACTTTGTGTGTTCACAAGAAATTCGTGGGGGGCAACGCCCCCCCATACCATCCACATAGATCCGCCCCTGCAAAGCATATATAACCGCGATTATTCCAACATCTGAAAGCACAACCTGAGCACGCTGATCGACGGTCGTTAAAGATAGCACTTTGTGGCAAGAAGTGATTTACAAACTTTCCATAATCACGACCGAATGTGTTAAAGAGCAAGTACAAGGGTAAGCCAAGGGTGACCATTATGAAAAGACGTAAAAAATTGCCTGCTCCGTTGTTTAAAAACTCTGTGAATAAAGTATCAGATTTTCGTTTTGGGATGTGCACTTCCTCGAACTCAATTGAGCTTGTGTGGGCGTGGTGGCGTGCGTGGCTATACTTAAACGAAAAGTATGGGGTCATGGTAACTGTATGGACGTACGAGGAAACCAATGCATCATCGATCCACTGGTACTCGCTAAAAGCATGATGACCGCAATCATGGCCAAGGACCCATAAGCGCACAAGCATAACACTTTGAGCAACCCAGTATAGTGGCCATGCGACATATGTGAGGGTTTGAGGGAGCAAAGGGATGTAATTTGATGCAATATAGTACAAGCTATAGATTAAAATGAGATCATAAATAAGAGATCCAAAAGAGCGAATAAGTGGGCGTTTAAAGCAGTGTGGAGGTATGGTTTTCTTTAGATCCCCGATCCCGAAAGGAGGTTTTGAAACGGGAACTCGTTTGAGTACGTCTTTTTCTAGTTTGGAAACGTTCATTTGTCCTCCAGCTCCCATGCCGATGGTATTGAGTATTACATAATATATGGCTTGATTTATAGTGGCAGTTGGCTGCATGTTTTTCATGAATGTTGCCCACATGCAAAGACATGTTTATTATTTATATATGTATTGATGTTCACGTGAGCAATTTTTTAAAAATGAGACAGTGAAGAAAGGTATAACAGTGAGATAGTGTAAGCACAATACCAAGATGTCACTTGAAAAATAAATGATTAAAATAAAATGCATATTTTAGTAAAGTGTTATTCATTGTCTCTTAAAAACTGTCCTCTACAATATACCTATTATGACGACCTGAAACTGCCACCTTCCTCGTGTCGCGCATCGTGCCTCTGTCAACCTTGTGTCTGTCTTCGAGTTTCAGTTAATTGACGTGAATGACACTAACCAGCGATATATGATGCTACAAAAATTGTATGGCTACTGTATTTTTTGTAAGTTAGTTTGTTTGTGTATCAGTAGATCTATAGGCAATTTTGTGTGGTTTTTTATTCGTGTATAAATGATACAATGATCGTGTATCAATACTTAACCCTACCCATGTATCAATGATACACAAGTTGTGTATCATTATAATTTAAACGTAACTAATTGTTTTACCAATATTTAACATCATATTAATGCATTTAGAGTTGTGTTTTAATATTTGACCTTTGTATCAATGATACAATAGTCATAAAAAGGTTGTAAATACCGGTAGCGATAGCATGTTTAATAGATGTGTATCAATTAGTATGGCTGTTAGGGTGTATAGTACCAACAATTAAGGGTGTCAGTAGGGTCGGGTTGACTCGACCCGAACCGATAAGGCTTATTAGGTAGGGTCAAATCGGGTTTAAAATTTTTGTTGGGTTGTTTTGACCCGAACCTGATAACCCGATAGTGTTATCTGGTCGGGTTAAGGTTAAATAAATAATGCTATCGGGTCAACCCGATAGGTCTGACAATCACTTTTTGATTTTTTAGTTATTACTTTTTAAAAGCCTAATGTCTAATGTCTGTAGTAGGGATGAGCACGGTACCGGTCCCGTACCGATCCGGTACCGAATTAGTGGTACCGATTTTTTCCCGAGCATAAATTAGTGGTACCGGTACCGTACCGAACGGAATTCGGATACCGGTATCGGGAAATCGGGTTTTCCCCATTTTTTTTGGGAATTTCCCGATTTGGTACCGGTCCCGTACCGAATTAGCGGTACCGATTTTTTTTCACCTTATTTCGTAGTCCCGGTACCGTACCGTATTTCAAGAATCGGTACCGTTTCGATACGGTACCGGTACGGTTCCGATTCGGTTCCGGGATTCAGTTCGAAATGCTCATCCCTAGTCTGTAGTATGTTGAGTATCAATTTTCTATGGATAAAACCTTTGGTTACCCATTTCATCATTACAGAACCTGTGTAAATTCTTCCCTCCAAACAAATTCCATTCTTCTACTAAACCTTCAAAAATCAATCGGATCATTATCATCTCTTAGTTTTCCATACTTTTCCCTCACAACTCACAAAATCATGGGTGTCTTCATCGTATACAACATTGTTTGCTAACAATAAGTTGTTTTCATAGTGTTAATTCACTACAATTAGTAAACATTAACTTGGTACTTTTAAATTGTTTACTTAGCCAATAAGTTGTTACTACAAGCATAAAATTGTTGACTTAATCCATAACTTCATATATTAATACATTTAATACATTCAATACAACAACATTTAAGCACATTGTTATAACCTACAAATTGGTGTTTTTAACCCGACAACTCGAATCACCCGACTCGACTTAATCTGAACCCGAACCCGATAAACCGATTTCTTATCGGATCAGGTCACGGGTGACTTTTTAAAAACTCAAAACCCGACTCAACCTGACCTGACAAACCCAACAATCCCGATAACACCCCTAATAACAATGGCTGTTAACCTTGAGTAGGGTAGTGATATTTACACAGACCCATTAACTTGGTACACACATATTTAAAAGGAATTGATAATCATGCCTCTTACATTAGTTTACCAACTACCATTTTCTCCATTCTCACAGTTCCTTTAACACTCATCTCAACAACAACCTTACTTCCCCGCACTGATGGGCGAACACACATACTTACTACACAAACATATTGAACCGATTTGTTTCCACTTGTTGAACACTGCAATCACCACCTAGGCAAACACCCATCCCTCAAATCCTTCATAAATTCCACCATGGACGAAATGCAATAAACTTTTGCATAATCGGATAAATAAGCCGCAATTCACTCTAGTACTGACTCGAGTTCTTTGTTCTCATACAAAAGAGAAACGAGGAAATAGCGAGGTTTACTTATGGCAGATGGCCGGTAGTGTGCCTGCTAGTGGTGGCTCAAGGATAAAGCTACTAAAGTCATCGCTTTAGGCCCTCTGAATATATAAAGTTCCCGATTTTCTAATTCCCTTTATGAACATATAGTCGGTCACATATTTTTTTGGGCATCATATTGAGATGTCGATATATAAAAGGCTCGTATTACTAAAACCACTAAAATTATTAAAGATGTTTGCTTAATTTTTGTTTATTTATAAATCCATACCACTAAGTTCTTATTTGAGATCAAGAGACACGACCATGTCCATCTTTTTATTATTACAAAATAATGAATTAAGCTCATTTAATGCTACAAAATCTAATGACTTTTAGCCGGTATTGCAAATAAATTAAACGTTTCAAGAATCACTCATGAATAATGTTTTAATGAACAAACAAGAATAACCTGTTTTTCAACGAACAAACATGAACACTAATTTCCATTTGTTTAAGTGTTCATATTAATTCATTTGTTCGGTTAACCAAAAATAACGAACACGAGCAAATCTTGTTGGTGTTGGTTCAGTTCTTTAGCCCTACTTACATATTATCATAAAATGAAGTTTGCTTTTTTCTTTTTCTTATATTATTTTTCTCTATCTTAAATAAAATATTAGATTCTCATGGTGTTCTTGGTTTGATGATTCTTAGGATTTGGAAAATCCATTTACATTTTAAAGGGTAAAATAAGATAAATAAAATGAGTTATATACAAACAATAGCACAAGAAGCAAGAATAACTAGGACAACCCCTAATTATTCCCACTCTTGCCTAAAAATTATTCCCACTCTTGGAAAATCCATTTAGACGAGTCGGTCACTCCAAGTTTAGTCTAGCATATGTTAGCTCGTAGACTTAGTTATATTTATTAGTTAGTTAGTTAGTTAAGTAACACCGTGGAGAACGGACAGGTCTTTACCCACTGTATACCTTGTGGAAAACTAGAAGGGGGGTTGAATAGTTTTACCGATTAAAACTTCGTTTTAATCTATTTAGATCGATTATGTCAATCTATTTGACGTGTGTGTTGGATGTTGATAGATAAGCATATAAATAAGTAATGCAAAGATAAAGAGTAAGAAATACAAAAACACGACGCAAGTATTTATAGTGGTTCGGCTACAAGGACACCTTCCTTGCCCTACTCCACTCCCCGAGTCACATACTCGAGAGTTCGTAAGCACTACACAACACAAGCTCCTTGTGGCGGATAAGCCTTTACAACATCGCCTACTCTTTATCTAGTACAAGGCTAGACACCGGGTTCTTCCACGAGGTAAAACCAAACCTATCACAACCTCGCCTACACTTTATCCGGTATAAGGCTAGATACCGAGTTTCATTACAAAGGAGGAACTACTACCCAACACTACACAACACCTATCCCAAAGGAGACATACTCCTTATAATAACATCATAAGGATCTCACTATCCTTTGACCCAAACTAATCTATCTTGTACATCGATGCACCATATCAAATGTACACCCTAGGCACTTTTCACTAATGCCTTTGACACGACCCTTCGACACCCTTCACTAATGCCTTTGACACGACCCCTCGGCACCTTTCACTAATGCCTTCGACTTGACCCGTTTGACATCTTTCACTGATACGCGTACACCGCGCGTTCGGGGTCAAAGGAACTTCCTTTTCTTCGAGCAAGGTTTTCAAAACCCTAGGCAGTGAACCTAATTGTTGTAGTGTAGTATTAGGGTAAGCCTCGGGTATTTATATCGTTCTCTAGGGGAATAGGAATGCTAGTGAGAAGTTACTACGCTAAGGTTGAGGTTGAGGAAGATTATTTTTTATCTTTTTATATTTTTTAGAAAATTGAAATTACGAATCTCGGGGTATTGGATTTGGGGGGTTGGTATTTCTACCGATTACTCTACTATTATCTATTCTAATTAACTAAGCTAAGGGGTAGTCTATGTCTAATTGATGTGTGCTCGTATGATGATTAAAGATGTGTTTACCTAGATGCTATTACTCCCTAGTTATCTCCTATTGATGGTTGAATTGTCACGTCCTTATTCTTAACGCGTTGTGTCTTCTAAGGTCGTAGGGTATGCTTTTTTCCCTAACTCTTTGAGACTACCTTAAGGTTATTGCCTACGAAATCTCTAGGATTCATAAACTAACTCTAAGGTTATCTTTGGATGTTTAGCCTACAATAACTCTAGGTGATTATAAACTAATGTTCACAAAGATTACTCAAGCATTAAAAACACAACGAATGACCTATCGCAATCCTAGGTATTTTACAATTAAGATAAGAGACAACTAATCAATATTCAATACCTAGGTTTCATAGATCTAAGCAAACACACAAGTAAATTAGCCGGACATGGAAAACATGCAAGCATACACACATACAATTGAAGACATAATTGAATCAATGAAGTAAATTACTTATCTTGTTGTAAAATAGGGTGTGAGAACCCTAAGATTCTGCCCAAGACAGCCAAAATTCGGTTTTAGGTTTTACTCCACAAAACTACTTTCCTAAAAGTCTGAAAATTCGAATTCTATATATAGAGTTACAACATGCGACGACGTCACTCTTTAAATGTGACGTCGTCGGATCGCCGCCATTAGGGTTTCATCTTGACCACGTCAACCTTGTAACGGCGTCACCTTATGGTTGTGACGCCGTCGGCTTCAGCTTCTGACGCCGTCTGGATTTGAATCTAGGCCGTCTGAGTTGTGAGGCCCTACTCTTTAAAACCTGACACAGTCGGGTACAAAATAGCAATTTCGCTACTGAGCCGTCACAAATTTGGAGCACGTTGCGACGGCGTCGCCTTCTAACTATGATGCCGTCACCTTCAATTTCAGTAGCTTGAGTGTCTTGATCTTGACTTGGCCATTTTCTTCATATATTCACGCCTTTTCGTCTGAATAAGTGTCATTCCATCAATTTGCCTTCAAGAGACCTAAAAAGTGAAAATGAACGAAATTAAGTAGTAATGGATATAAAAGTGGTCGATTAAGGGATTAAATGACCCCTCAAAAGTGTACCTTTTAAATCCTTATCAAATATCCCAACACTTGGTATTTGCTTGTCCTCAAGCAAATGTGCTTTTGGCCAATTAATTTATAAGTTAGGGGTCATGAAGCATTAGTTTAGAATAATTCACAACAAGTATAAGCCCCGCAAAAGTCATAACAAGCACCGAAATTACATAATAGCACCTCACAAGTGGTGTTTGGATACTCTCATCTCTCGGGTATATATGAAATATATCAAGTTGGAAATGGAAGATAAACACTCATTAACCGGTCCTAGTACATAGTTTACCATAGGCTTGAGACTAGATCAATCCTCTATCGCTTTGGCGTAAGCACCTAGGAAAAACTATCCAAGAGGTCTTTTAAAGGGTTGTAACGTTAGGCTTACGGTAGGGAAACAAAGGGTTTGGTGGGATAGGTGATTTAGTGGTGGCAAGTCAAAAATCTTTATGTTACAAGCATGAGAAGAATGGCGTTGCTAAGATAAGACTCGACACTCTAAACTCTAGATAACTTTGAAACAAATAAACATAAATTTAAAGATAGATTTAGGATGGTAGCCCCTTTTTTTTCCATACACTTTTACTCTACCATCCTCTACGATAACATCAAAATAATAGGGATTTATAGGCACATCCTTACACTTGAGTTTTTATTACTCTAACACTAACTTGACCCGAATTGAAAAGATCAAAACACTTGGAGTACTGATAAGGATTTAAAAGGTACCTTTTTGAAGGGTCATTTAAGCCCTTTATTGATCACTTTTGTATCCGTTACTACTTAATTTCGTTCCTTTTCACTTTTTAGGTCTCTTGAAGGCAAATTGCTGGAATGACACTTATTCAGACGAAAAGGCGCGGATATACGAAGAAAATGGCTAAAGTCAAGAATCGAGACACTCAAGCTGCTGAATTGAAAGGGGACGGCGTCATGTTCTACTTGTGACGCCGTCGGAACAAGTTTTGTGACGACTCAGTAGCCAAATTGCTTATTTACAAGTGACGGCATCAGGTTTTAAAAGAGTAGGGCGTCGCAGCTTAGACGGCCTAGATTTGATCCAGACGACGTCAGAGACTGAAGGAGATGGTGTCACGGGCATAAGGTGACGCCGTCATAATGATAACATGGCCAAGACGAAAACCTAATGACGGCGATCCGACGGCATCACAATTAAAGAGTGACGCCGTCGCAGTTTGTAACACTATATATAGAATCCGAAATTTTCAGTTTTCAGTGTGTAGTTTTGTGGAGTAAAAACCTAAACCGAACCAAGGCTGCCTTGTACAGTATTTTAGGGTTCTATACCCTATCTTACATCAAGATAAGTGTTTTACTTCATTAATTCAATTATGTCTTCAATTGATTGTGTGTATGCTTGCATGTTCTCCATGTCCGGCTAATTTACTTGTGTGTTTGCTTAGGTATTATGAAACCTAGTTATTGAATATTGATTGGTTGTCTCTTATCTTAATTGTGATTGACCTAGTATTGCGATAGGTCATTCGTTGTGCTATTAATGCTTGATTAATCTTTGTTGAACCTTAGTTTATAATCACCTAGAGTTATTGTAGGCTAAACATCCAAAGAATACCTTAGTGTTAAGTTTATGAATCCTAGAGATTTTGTAGTCATTAAACTTTGGTAGCTTCAAAGAGTTAGGGATAAACGCATACCCTATGACCTTAGAAACACAATGCGTTAAGAATAAGGACGTGACAATTCATCCATCAACAGGAGATAACTAGGGAGTAATAAAACCTAAGTAAATACATTTTTAATCATCATACGAGCACACAACAATAGACATAGACTACCCTTAGCTTAGTTAATTAGAATAGATAATAGTAGAGTAATCGGTAGAAATACCAAACCCCCAAATCCAATACCCCGAGATTCGTACATTTCAATTTCCTAAAAAATATAAAAAAGATAAAAAATAATCTTCCACAACCCCAACCTTAGGGTAATAACTTCTTGCTAGCATTCCTATTCCCCTAGAGAACGATATCAATACCCGTGGCTTACCCTAACACTACACTACAACGATTAGGTTCACTGCCTAGGGTGTTGAAAAAAATTCTCGACGAAAAGGAAGTTCCTTTGACCCCAAACGCGCTGTGTAAGCGTATCAAGTTTTTGGCGCCACTGCCGGGGAATAGAATAGCTAGTTAGGAGTCCACCTCGTTTAGGTTTCCTTGCTTGATTCTTATCAAGTAAGCATTTTTTCTCAATTTTTAGCTTCCTCGTAGTCTATCCCCCTTCTTCGTGACCTTTGTTAGTAACCCCATCACTTTTCATCATGGAAGGTGATAACCAACCACCACTCATCAACCCACCATGACCCACCAAGAGGACGTACTCTTGGTGAATACTCGAGACCAAGCCACCTAGGCTATAGGAACACCATTGAGCTTCCCGACCAAGCCCAAACTACGGCCCTGCGATCCGACACCATCCGGTTGGTGCAAAACGGATGTGCATTCCATGGACTTCGTTCCGAAGACCCTAATAAGCATCTTAAGGATTTCCTTAAAATTGTCGATTCCATCGACCTCGATGCTACTACTCGGGAGATCACGCGTCTGCGTCTCTTCCAATTCTCTCTACGGGACCAAACTAGTAATTGGCTTGAGCGACTTCCCGACGGCTCTATCTCAAGTTGGGATGATCTCACCTCTCGTTCCCTTGCTCAATTTTTCCCACTAGGGAGAACTACTAAGCTTAGGAATGAAATCTTGATGTTCCAACAACGTCAAGGTGAATCTCTCTACGAAGCATGGACTCGATTCAAGGACTTACTCAATAGAGTCCCTCATCACGGCATTGATCTTTGGCTTCAAGTCCAACTCTTCTACAATCATGTCAACTTCCCCACTAAGCTATCCATTGGCCAAGCGGCCGGTGGAAAACTTAGTGATCTCACCGCGGAAGAATCATGGGGTATAATAAAGGACCTTGCTCTCTATGACAACGAAAGTTGGAATGACCCTCGTGAGTTGCCCAAAACCGTAAAGGCAATCTCCTTGCCTCCCATTGACTCACAATCTTCCGACCGTAGGATGCTCGAGCTTGAAGATCAAGTTAAATTTCTAATGAGCTCTGATGCAGGTTTTACTGACCAGGTTTTAATATTTGTAGTGTCTCGCTATACCTATGGTCAACCCTAATGCACTAACGGGCAGTGTACCCGGTCGTGTGTAGTGTAGTATTCGGTAAAACCGAGGTCATCCCAAGAGCTACGTGGATTGAAAATTAACTTAAGTCTATGTTACGATATTAATGGCTTTTGAGATTGAAATGAAATTAACTAATAAAACAAGGAAATAAAAGAAAGCAGATAAAGGCAAAAGATGTGATCAATGAAGGAGAATGGTGCTAACCTAGTTACTCATCCTAGCTAGTTATGTCTACGTCTACTTACTTCCAATTACTTCAGGTGGGGTCAAAGTCGAGAGGACAACATTTGGTCAATTCGCCCTAACCTATCAGCAAAGATGCCACCACAGGAGAAATCAGGTGCACCGTCATAAGTCCTGTTGTTCCTGGTCCCCTAAGCCGAGTCATTAAGTACCGCTACATGCTAGATTTATAATAGTGAGTGCCCGACCGTTAGGAACTTAGACACTCACCCCCTAATTCTTAAGTTCATCCAAACGATAGGTGATCAGCTGGTCAAATCGCACAAGTAGAAAGGGTCGTCAGTTGGTCATATCTTACCCTTCCCGTCTCAGTCCGCTCACCTAGGGTCAGTTGGTCATATCTCCTAGGCAATTGGCCTCTACCGCCATTCAAAACTACCGAACCAAGGGTGGCTACCAATAAACTATGCATGCATACACTTAGAAATAATTGTACGAAAGTAAAGTAAATGCAAACAAAACAATTAAGGAATCATAACTAGGCCAGCACCAGGGTGCTTAGCCAAACATATAATAAATCATACCAACAAAAATGAATAAATCAAAAATTGAATTGAACATAATGTTTGATACAAATTACTTGATGTAGAGCTAATAATGATGATGATTGAGAGTGAATTCTTCCTTCAAAACTGGCTTCGGACTGCTAAAAAATACCCTGGAGTGGTGCCCTAATCGACCCCTGGGAGAGGGGTGAAGAGAGATACTGAAAAATGCAGATTTAGGGCTGTATTTATAGGCCTCGACATGGTTACAGCGTAATTAAATAAATTAATTACGTCGTAACTAAATTAAATAGTTACGTCGTAACTATATAAGATTTAAGTAACTTCGTACTTTTAATGGTCAACAATATATGTTGAAACTATTTTGCACTAGTTGACTTTTTTGGCCCCTCATCGTACTTCATATTTTTATAACAAAACCCTAAACCCTAAACCCTAAACCCTAAACCAGTAAATAAACTTCATATAAATTGTCGCTTTTAGTCCCTGATCGTACTTGTTATTTTTACTTTTCATCCTCGGAGTAAATATTATCTTCATTTAGCCACTGGACTTCAACTCCTTAGCGCCCAAGTTATAATTTACGGCGTAACTAAATATCCTAGTTATGTCGTAACCTTCACAAAAATAATTACGACGTAACCATAAGAATTGGTTACGCCGTATCCTTCAAAGCTCATATTTACGTCGTAACCTTAGTAGCTAGTTACGGTTTAATCTTCACATAGAATCCAAAGGCACACGTAAATCCATCTTCAGAACATATACTTGGCCTTTTTTCACATCTTTTCCACTCCAACGCCTCATTTATCCTGAAATGCAAATATGAATGAATATGAACGAATTAAGTACCATATTAATACAAATGAGGCCATAAACACGGGAATTTGATATATAAAAGATCAGGCTAATTTGATGTTATCAAGCTCCTACGACAATCCTAAGTCTTCGCGCCAAGTGAACGAAGTTTCTTCCTCGTGTGAGTCGTGTAGTGTTCCTTATAACATGCGCACTTGCACAAGATTCCCGAACAAGCTTCCGTTGACTACGCATCCTCGCGTACTAATGGAACGGGAGGAAGATTCCCTACAACACCCGAACCTAGGACTTTTAATGACGCCCGAGAAGCATAGAAGGGCAAGCCTGTCTTTTATTGGGGACAAACCAAAGAATTCACATCCAATGATTTCTCATGGCCCCCATCTCACGGCCCTAACCAACAAAACATAGAGGGGATGTTGCAACACCTAGTCGCATCCCAAGAAGCTCAACTAGCTAAGCTCTCAGACCGTTTTAACCAACAACAAGCCGAGATGGATAGGAAGATAGATAACCTTTTGAAAGCCATTATGGAAAACTAGAAGGGGGGTTGAATAGTTTTGCCGATTTTAAGTTAATTTCAAAAACTTTAGATTCGATAATATGTGAGATCGTATGGATGTTGAGAAAGTATAGATCTAATGATAAAGCAAGTAAATAAAGTAAAGCAAAGGGATAGAAATGACACAACCGATTTATAGTGGTTCGGCTACAAGGACACCTTCCTTGCCCTACTCCACTCCCCGAGTCACCTACTCGAGAGTTCAAGAACTATGTCAACAAACTCCTTCAACTTGGCGGAGAAGCCTTCACAATGTTGCTTACACCTTTTTCCGGTACAAAGCTAAATACCGAGTCCGTAACACGGTGGACCAAACCAACACGACTATTACACAACAAATATGTGAAATATCAAATACAAGATCTTCACTACAGAAATCTTGTGGAGGAACAAATCAATCAAGGACCCCTTGGTTGGATGACTTGTAGAATGCTCGTGATCTTACCTTAGAGAAGGACCTATATGAGAATCACTAAAGAAAGAAAGAAGGAAGTACTCTCTAGATCAAGTGATCTTTTGTTAGAAGAGAATGAGAGTATATGAGAGAATTAATAAGAAGAAGGGTGAGTTAGAATGAAGAAATGACTCTCTATTTATAGGCAAATTCTGCCACTGTTCCCCGGATCCCACGAATCCCTCCCACAAAGGATCCGTCTAGTGTAAACCTAGGGATCCGTGGGACGCTCCTCTTTGCCCATGGGTTTTTTGGTTATAGGTCATGGATTATGGGTTGGCCCATGGGTATTCCTTTAGATTCAATGTATCTAATGAATACATTGTATCTAGTCAAATGGGTATGGGTCAATGGGTTATGGATATGATCCATGGGTTGTGGTTTTTACCCATCCTAATAAACTATTACAACAAATGATTAATTACAATATTTTTATATTTAAATGGCTATATGTAAATGCTTTACAAAAATAACATGTATCCTTATAATTGTACTTAAGATAACATTATATTTGTTATCAACAAAACACAAAGAGATCTCAAAATATTAATAAACGTTTTTACGGTTTATTTGTATTAACAATCTCCCCTTTTTTGTTGATGACAAAACATAATGTTATGATGAGTAAAACTTAAGAATAGATGTATGTTTTGAAAGCCCCTAAGTTTTACTTCTTCTCCCCCTTTTTGTCGAAACAAAAAGTCAACCCTTCGAAGAAATAAAAGTATGGAAAAATTAGTCCACGTATCGCTTACTCCCCCTTGACGGTAGCTCCCCCTAGTTTAGGGCGTCAAGTGAAGAAAAATAAAAAAATATCCTACAAAGAGAAAGGTTAGTAACATGCTTAAAGAATCTTGTGATTGACGATAATCAAGATTGGGAGCCAAGGTATGTAAACAAGGCCTTGTAATAAAACAACAAAGTGTAGTGGTATTTATGCCACATACAAGCATGTAAAAATAAGAACAAGACTTGTTCTTGAAAATGACTCAAAAGAAAAAGTACTAAAAATAGAAAATAGTAATAATGATTCCTTCCATGCTTGCATAAGGTTATGGATGGAGGTTTGGATGAGTAATGGTATTGATGCGATCAAGGATGAGGTTGAGTATGAATCGCATTTCTTCCCTAAATTCTATTGCAATTTCCCTAGTGGATTGGCAATGTTCACAATGTAAGTGATGTGGGTAATGAGTACGGAAGTCTTCCGGGTTGTTTTGATTTGTGAGTTGCGGAAGTTGTGGTGGAAAAATAGGAAAATGCTGATCAAATTTCGGAATGATTGGAAGTGGTGGTGGAAATGAACCTAGATGTTCTTGTAGTTTAATGGGAGCTAAGGGTGGTGATGTTTCAAGATCATTGAATATTGTTTTTGGAGAAGTTGGAGGTGTCAAAAAGGCTATTTTCTTTTTGTTTTGGTTGTTGAGATATTGTTGGAGTCGTAAGGAGTTCCAAAAGAGTAACTTTAGGAGATGAAGATGGTGTACTTGTTGGTGATGAGGGAGGTGCTATAATGGAAGCATCTTGTGGTGAGTTGGTTGATGGGGATGAGCCATCTGATGATGGTTTTCCTAAGCAATAAGATCGGATGTTAATTCGTGCAGATATCCTAGTGTTTGATTGTGGTATTTTGGAAGGTGGAAGTACAAAGGTTTGGGTTTCATGAAGATAATTATTTGTACTAGGTGATTCATCTAAGTTGTAAGAGCTTGTGAATGACATGGTGTTGTTTGTTTGTGAAGATGAGATGAATTATGCAAGCATTTTGGGAGTTCTATATATAGAAAAACAAAGCATTGTAATGAATGCTTGACCCAAAATGTGGATTAAAATCTAATGATTAGATATGAATTTAAGGCATGTAATCATGAGAACACAAGCATTAAAGAACATACTCCAATAAATGTTGGATTTTTCATCCAAAGTGAGAAAAATAGAGGATAAAAAACAGCTTATGTTTCACGGATCCCACGGATCCTTCCCTTGAGGGATCCGTCCAGCATAAAGGCTGGGATCCGTGGGTCTGGTGATCCAGGCAGCACAAAATTTTCCTTTTGAAAACATTTTTGCCTAGTGTGTGCCTATATGCAAACTATTTGGAGTTGCGGTTATCTCGACTCCTAAGAAGAAAAAGAAAAATAAACTAGAAGTGGAAAAGGTGGAAAAGCATACTATTATGTGACATAACCCGTAAACACGTATTTAGTACTTGAGTACGTAATTTAGTGTTACCAATGCTCCTAATTCATTGTGGCTTAAATGAATGTACCCGAAAACACATATTAGTTATGTGTCCCCTTTAGCATTCAAAAGACATGAGATGCAATGAAAACGGGTTTTTACGTTGTATTAATAATGAAAAAGCGATTTGTCCTAGACGTGAGAAATTGCTTTTGTGAAATTGATACGGGAAGAAGTATCATTTTAGAAAGCATTTTGAAAAGAGATTTCTATGTTGTGAAATACAAACGTTTTATCCTTTTGAAAGGAGGATGTGTATGTGATTATGTGTTTGTAACTTGTACTTATTTTGAAAGAAAATAAGAAAATTATAAGTGAAAAACTTATCTTGGGTTTTGAAAATTCCCGTATTGTTTGTGAGTTGTGCGTGAAATAGAGATCCAATACTCACAAAGAGGAAGGATAGTGTTTACATACCTTGTAGAGTTAAAAAGTAAATTACGACGTTTGTTCCATGAGACCAAGACCAAGACGAAGTAGGTTGAATTGTTCCCGCTTCAATGGTTTGGTGAGGACGTCGGCTATGTTGTCTTCGGACGCTACCTTCTCAATAGAGATGTTCCCCTTTTGAACATTGTCTCTTAAGAAGTGATGACGAATCTCTATATGCTTTGTGCGAGAATGTAATACCGGATTCTTGCTTAGATCTATGGCACCCTTGTTGTCACATAGAATGGCTATGTCACTAAGATGAATGTCGTAGTCGACTAACGCTTGTTTCATCCATAGTGCTTGTTGGCATGCTTTGCCGGCGGAGACGTATTCGGATTCGGTTGTTGATATTGCTAATGCCGTTTGTTTCTTTGAAAACCAAGATATTAAACAACATCCCATAAAAGTACATACCCCACTTGTACTTTTTGGGTCAACATAATCACCTGCATGGTCAGAATCTGCATATACAATTGTTTCTACTCCCGTGCCCTTAGGATACCATAATCCTAATTGTGTTGTACCCTTAATATATCTAAATATTCTTTTTACGGCTTCTAGGTGTGATGTTTTAGGGTCTTCTTGAAACCTAGCACATAAGCAAACACTAGGGTGCCGTGAGGTAGAGAAGACTACCTATCATGCCACGATATTTAGTATTATCGACGGATTCGCTGTCTTCATCTTTTGTGAGTTTGGTGTCGGATGACATTGGTGTCCTAATTGGTTTCGACTCTTCTAGACCGAATTTCTTTAACATCTCCTTTATGTATTTAGATTGACTAAAGAAGATACCATCTTCTACTTGTTTGATTTGTAGACCAAGAAAGAAACTAAGTTCTCTCATCATACTCATCTCGAACTCGTCATGCATGATTTTAGAGAAATCATCACACATGTCTTGACAAGTGGATCCGAATATAATATCAACTACATATATCTGAACTATGATTATATGTGACTCTCTTTTCTTAGTAAAAAGTGTGTTGTCAACTAACCCCATGGTATAGTTGTGTTTAATTAAAAATGACTGGAGTCTATCATACCAAGCTTTTGGAGCTTGTTTAAGACCGTAAAGGGCTTTCTTTAACTTATACACATGTTTAGGTTTTTCAAAATCGATGAAGCTCGGAGGTTGAGCTGCATATACTTCTTCATTAATAAAACCATTTAGAAAAGCACTTTTGTCATCCATTTGATAAAGCTTTAGATCATTAGCACAAGCATTTGCAAGAAGTATTCTTATAGACTCTAATCTAGCCACGGGGGCATAGGTCTCATCAAAGTCTATTCCTTCTTGTTGGTTATACCCTTGGGCAACGAGTCTAGCCTTGTTTCTAGACACTACTCCGTTTGCATCTAATTTATTTTTATAAACCCATTTGGTTCCTATTATGGTTTGATTACTAGGTGGAGGGACAAGTGTCCAAACGTCATTAGAAACAAATTAATTTAATTCTTTTTGCATAGCCATTACCCAACTTTCATCTTTTATGGCTTCTTGTGTATTCTTAGGTTCTATGGTTGAAACAAAACAAAATAAGCTACTTTGGTTTTGAACTTGAGACCTTAATGTTCTTTCGTTTAGCTTTCCTATAACCTTATCTACGGGATGATCTTTGGACTCTTTAATGTTTATGACTTCATCCTTTAAAGGCTCTTCTTCTTCATTTATCTTTTTCTTTATTACTATAGCTTCACTTTCTACAATCTCGTCATCGACAAGAGGTGGAGAGGGTTTGGGTGGACTTTCATCAAATTTTATATTTAATGACTCTTCTACCATCATTGTTTCTTTGTTTAATATGACGTAAGCTTTGCTATTTGGAGAGTAACCTAGAAAGATACCTTCGTTTGATTTAGGATCAAATTTTGTAAGGTAATATTTAGTGTTAAGAATAAAACATTTGTTACCAAAGACTCTAAATTGATCTAACGTAGGCTTTTTGCCTCGGAGTAACTCGTATGGATTTTTACCTAAGATTGGTCTAATTAAGACTCGATTGAGTATGTACGTTGAAGTATCAACGGCATTGCACCAAAACTTTTGAGGTATGGATTGCTCATTAAGCATGGTTCGCCTCATTTCTTGTAGGGTTCTATTCTTTCTTTCAACTACCCCATTCATTTATGGAGTGCGCGGAGCCGAGAAGTTGTGAGTAATACCATTAGCGTCACAAAAATCTCCGAATTGCACTTCATTATCGAATTCCCTACCATGATCCGTTCTAATAGACAATATAGGGCTTCCTAGTTGTCTTTGGATTTTCTTGCTTAATATTTCAAAATAATTAAACATTTCCGTTTTGTTCTTTAAAAATTGTGTCCATGTATACCTAGAGTAATCATCCACTATAACCAAAGTGTAGTAGTTGCCTCCATAACTTTGGATAGCGGATGGACCAAATAAATCCATATGTAGTAATTCTAGAAACTTAGTTGTAGACACCATGTTTTTAACTTTATGACTAGAATGAACTTGTTTTCTTACATTACAAGCATCACAAAATTGATGTTCATATTTTAACTTAGGTAGATCTCTTACTAGATCTTTGGATGATAGCGATTGAAGAAGTCGCATGTTGGCGTGACCCAATCTTCGATGCCATAAGGTCGAAGTATCATCCATAGAGGTAAGACATAATTTGTCTTTAGGTTCATTACCGATTTTAATGACATAGACTCCATGTTTCCTAATTCCTCTTCCTATGGTTACGCCATTTTTTAATATCTTACTACCGGTTTTGGTAAAAAGTACATTGCACTTTTTATCACATATTTGTCCTATACTTAAGAGGTTAGAGTTTAGGTTTTCTACGTGACACACATCGTTAATAGTTAGAGATTTGTTAGAAATCGTACCTTTACCGATGATTTTACTTTTTCTATTTCCAAACACCACATTACCTCCATTGAAGGATTCATATGTGGAGAATAGATCTTTGTTTCCGGTCATGTGCCTCGTGCACCCGCTATCCTTGACCCATTCATCTGGGTCTAGGTCGACCTTTAAGCACACCTATGAAAACAATTAACTCAAAAGTTTGGTCCCTATTTGTTCATGGGTCCATTAGTGTTAAACATTCCATTCATGTTTGTGAAGATCGTTGTAACTCTTAGACGAGGTCTAATATTATATCTAGGAACACATAATAATGAAAGCGGAATATCCAAACATAGAATTAACATTATTATGAACAAGGTTTTTTATTATCATAAACTAACTAACTAATTATAATAAAGATCAAAGACTTGATCTTAACACTAACTAACTAAACCCTAGAAGTTTTCCCTACGCCTAGGTTCCCACACACACACACCTTTAGACGTCTACATCTTGTACGTATTATAAAACTAATGACCCTATGTCTCTTTATATACTAGAGACATCTAGGCTTTACAAGAGGAATCATATTATAATTAGGAAACTAAATATTCTTTTAAGCATATCTTCTAGAATCTTCTAAATCCTCCATCTTTTTGTAATTTCCCTTCTTGTCACTTTTAGTCCTTCATGTTTCATTCTTCTTGTTTTGTATCATCAAATCTATAATAGACCCAACAATCTTCCCCTATTTGATGGTAACAAAACAACCACGAATCTTGTACGAACTTCCCTAGACGAAGTAGCAGAAGTTGAGATCATTAAATCTCACCATGAATGAAACACTCTTATCTTCCATGCTTCCCCTTGACTTGAACATGTCACTCAAACATCTCTTCCCCTTTTTGTTATTATCTAAATAGGGAACGTATGCAAATAATGATCTTGACCACCACGAACCAATATCACACTTCCAATCTAAGACTTCCAATGCTTCAAATCGCCCACCATTACGCACCATAAGAAAAATGGATTCAAAACAGTAGAAACTCCAAATAGCAATAGTAATAATGATCAACAGTAGTAAAAATCAAACACTTCCCCTTGAGTGATGCATGTAGATGGTTAAACATTTAACAATAAGCTTCCCCGAAAACCCATATGTTAACCATCTTCTTGATTCTTCAAATCTGTAGGCTTTATGTAATGATCACTTGTGAAGAAAACCGAGTATAACGAATTTGATGAAGAAGTAAAATTTCCCAAACTTGTTTCTTAAATCTTGTACTATCCACGGAACTCCATACTTATATCCACCAAATATAAGTAGACCGCAATCCCTTGACAAGAATCCTCAACTAGTATGAGACACTGAGCACTACAATGTAACTCCTTTAAGTGATAGCCAATGTGTGCATAGAGCATCATAAGAAAAATCACACATTGCTAGATTCATCAAGCTATATGATAAGAACACAAACCAAGTAATTCCACTTCACCTTCAAATAAGTGATAAATAATCCTCTTCGTAATCAATTATTCAATGAATCAAATACAAGCCTTTTTTAATCCTTTTAAGAATATAAATTTCTTCCTGTGTGTGTGAACCAAATAATCATTATGTGTGTGTGTCATCCAAAAATCATAACAATAATTATGCTCGACTTCCCCTCAATTCCAAAACCATATGAGAAGCAGTACTTTCAATATAACAGTACTTTGAAACCTCCTCACAGTACTTTGAGAAATAGCAGTACCTTGAGCATAAGCAGTACTTTAAAAACTCCAAGCAGTACGTTGCATCCAACGAGCAGTACTTTAATTCAAGAGCAGTACTTTCATCCTAATGAGCAGTACTTTTGTGTCCAAGAGCAGTACTTTCAAATTCCAAGCAGTACTTTTGTGTCCAAGCAGTACTTTGCTTGTAGGGGACCAATAACGCACATCAGTACTTTGAAAATACACAGCAGTACTTTCAGCAGTACTTTCACATAAAAGCTCAGATGGAAGATTCCTTCGGTGTAAAGTTAGATTGATATATAGAGAACATCCACCAAAAATTTCGTTACATCCCTTCGGTGAGATTAAAGATAGATATACCAAGAAGCTCCAGTTCAAATTTTAGCTCGATCCAACGGTTCAATAAAAAGTTATGCCTTCTGGAAAACAGTGCTGCAGAAGTATTACGAATTTTTTACAGCTTCGAATTTTTCTCCCTTCTTCTTCAAGAAAACCTTGTAGATCCCTAGATATCACGAGCCCCAGGCTCTGATACCACATGTGAAGATCGTTGTAACTCTTTGACGAGGTCTAATATTATATCTAGGAACACATAATAATGAAAGCGGAATATTCAAACATAGAATTAACATTATTATGAACAAGGTTTTTTATTATCATAAACTAACTAACTAATTATAATAAAGATCAAAGACTTGATCTTAACACTAACTAACTAAACCCTAGACGTTTTCCCTACGCCTAGGTTCCCACACACACACACCTTTAGACGTCTACATCTTGTACGTACTATAAAACTAATGACCCTATGTCTCTTTATATACTAGAGACATTTAGGGTTTACAAGAGGAATCATATTATAATTAGGAAACTAAATATTCTTTTAAGCATATATTCTAAAATCTTCCAAATCCTCCATCTTTTTGTAGTTTCCCTTTTTGTCACTTTTAATCTTTCATGTTTCATTCTTCTTGTTTTGTATCATCAAATCTATAATAGACCCAACATTTTTGTACATATACTTTTACTTAGGAATGAAACATCAATCACATGTGATTTACTACACAATCACATGTGATTTCATACTTTAATCATTTGATTTCAACACAAAATCACATGTGATTTTTACATTATTCATATTTTATTTTATCTAAATATAAAGTAAACAATAATTCAATGTATTCAACAATCTTTTTGTAAATATTTCATAAGTAAACAAGAGTTCTATAAGTAAAGTAAACAATAATTCAATGTATTCTTGATTTGTAAAAATTCTAAAGAAATTCATTATATTTTTTGAAGTAAAAGTGCTCAAGCATCAACTAGTTGCGCCTTTCGCCTTGCTTTAGGATTCAATGGACAAGTTGTTTTTGTATGTGAGTTGGTCTTTTCTCCACAATGTCTACAAGGCTTCATTTGTTTCTTTTTAACTTGAAGTGCTTTTTCTCTTTCATTCTTTCACCTTTTATTGCGTTCTGCTTCTGAAATATTCCCTTTGTTACTTGCCTTTGTTGGATTTTTAACTATTTTTTTCTCAGGTTTAGAAATAGCAAAATGTTCACCAATCACATCTCCCGTTTTTCCCGAAGGAGCAGTTGGCACCTCAGCCTCCACTTCTTTCTTCAATGTCTTCAACTTTTCTACAAATTCACCCATCTTCCCTACGTTATTGTCCAACCGAAATAAACAATCATCTAATAGACAAGTTGCTTGATGCAGGATTTCCAACCAGGATTTAATATTTCTAAAGTCTCGTCTACCTAAGGTCTACCTATTGCACTAACAAGAAGTGAACCTGTTGGAATTACTCCTAAACTATATTTCAAGTGTTTGTAATCAATATGTAATAGGTTGCTTAATTAGGCTTTTATGTTAGTATTAATGGCAAGGCTTATGTAGAAAGCCCATAAGCCTTGACCCAAGCCCAATAAGGAAAGGAAGGGAACTTGTGTGTTGCCCTAGTTCCTTCCCTATAAATAATGTTGTAAACCTTCATTTGAAGGTTGGTTTTTCATTTCATTCAAATCCTACGCATAAACCTTTCATATATTCATACGTCCTTTGTGTGTTTTGTTCAACCAATCTCTATTCATCTATTTCTTAACATATTGATGCTTGTGTTACAATATGGGAACCTAAAAGTGGTATCAATCGCCATTTAGTTGGGTGAAACAAATTTGTTTTTGAAGTTTATTGGTCTACGCGTACGTTTCGGTTCTAAAAACTTTCATACGCTTTAAAACTCTAAATTTTACACTTTAAAACTCAAGATTCTTGTACTTTAAGGTTTATTTTGTGTTAAAGTTTAGGTTTTTAGCATCAAGTTTGAAACTTTATGTGTGTAGAAGTGTTTTTAAGCTTGTTTTGATTCGTATAGTACTTTCTACGCGTAAGGTGCAAAGGTGTTTTGGATCATCAAGTTTCATACTTTTGTGTTATTTTGGTGATATTGAAGCTCTTTCATCATTAGCATCAGGTTTCTTAACACTTTTAAGCTTAAAAATCAGATTTGGTAAAAGGTTGTGTGCTTTACGCATAGTAAAACCCTAGTTTTACTCGTAAGCTTCAAAGTCTACGTGTAAGCTCATCATTGTTTGATCTTCAGTGTTATTGGTTTACTCAGTGTTTTCTTGCTTGGATAAGCCTGAAAACACTTCGAATTTGGATATCTTTTACACTGGTATAAGTGTAAAGGATTTTTGGGCAAAACCCTAGTTTTACGCATAAGCAAATTCTTACGCGTAGACTTCTCTTTACCTAAGCATTTCTTACGCCTAAGCTTGTCTTACGCCTAAGCAAATCTTACGCATAAGGATTCTACTACTAAGTCTTTGGTTTACGCCTAAGCTACGTTTTTTCTCAAGTTTACGCTTAAGCTTTATTTACGCGTAACTTTCTCTTTTACGCGTAAGGTTGGTTTTACGCGTAAGGTATTTTCTACGCCTAAGATTGTTTTCTAAGCATAAGGTTACTTCATCAACAAAGTTTCATTCGACTACAAAGATCCATCATCAACACAAGTTTCAAGATGTCTCAACCACCATACTCTAGCTACTTTCCTCATATGTATCCTCAACAACAACAACAACAACTCTATCAACAATATCCTCCCCCATCACCACAACAAATGCAACAATTTCAAAAACAATTTCCTCAAGGAGAAATTACACCACAAATGATTCAACCACCCCATAGTCTACAAGTACAACCTTACACAAACTTTCAAAATCAACATCCATCCAAGTATGCTATGAAGGAACCGTCTTGGTTTTACAAAGATGTGTGAAGCTTTAAGTAGCCAACAATCCATTCATGAAGCTGGATCACTTGATAGACCTCCAATGCTCACTCCCGGAAACTACGATCAATGGGTGATAAGGTTCTTTAGGTTTTGTGATCTAAAGAAGCCACATGGAAAGTTTTTGAAGAAGGTCATCCTTGAAGGTCCATTTCAGATGCCTACTATCACTGTACCCGGAGATCCGAATGCTAATCCACCAAGAGATGATATCACCAACATTGTCGGTCTTAATGAACTTACTACTGACCAACTTCTACACTTGGAAGCCGATGAACTTGCAATGCAATATATCCTTTTGGGATTACCCAATCCGATACTTCGTAGTGTTGATGCTCAGAAGGCTGCTAAAGCAATGTGGGAGCATATTCATCTTTTAATGAAAGGCACAAAACTCAATCAAGAAGACATGGAATCCAAAATCTACTTAGCATATGAACACTTCATGATTGAACCAGGGGAGACATTAGAGTCATATCATCATCTATTCTCAGACATCATCAATGACTTGGAAAAACATAACATCATTATGCCAAGAATTGCAGTCAACACTAAGTTCCTTAGTAGTCTTGGTCCTAATTGGGAAAAGTATGTTATTTTCATCCGTCAAGCGAAGAATCTTCATCATGCTACATACGGATTGTTGTACGACTACTTGAAACCTCACCAAAAGGAAGTTGACAAAGAAAGGATCATCCGTGGAGTCCCTGCTTCGCCTTCACTCCCGGATAATCAGACTCTAGCTTTGTGGGCTCAAGCTTGTTATCCTCAATTCCCGACCTTACAAATTATCTTCACAAATCCTCCAAAACCAACTGCTCAAATCACACCATATGATTCCTCACATGAAACTCAACTGGTTCCATACACCAAAAACAATGATCAAGCACTCTACAGTGAATCTAATGAGGATGTAGAAGCGTTCGATGCATTGCAAGAAGGGTTTGTCATGATTGCTAGAGCCTTCGGTCGATATTCTAACAAATCCAACAATCGCATTCGAACCTCATCTAACACAAGGAATCAGGCTGTTGTTAACAATGGACGTATTGAAGTTTAGAATCATGGTAATGTTCGTCAGATGGGTAGTGGTCAAGGGTTTAATGCTACTGGAAGGAATAACATGGGTGCTCCACAACAACGGGCTCAAGTGGTTGATCAGGGAAATGCTCAGACTAGGGTTAATGGTCTTCGTTGTTATAATTGTAATGAGAAGGGTCATCTGGCTAATGCATGCCCAAAGCCGAGGACAAGAGGTAGCACTTATCACAAAAAGGCTTTACTCTTGGCACTCAAGGATGAAGCTGGTGGAACTCTTACCAACAAGGAACAAAGCTTCATGGCAAATGCAGATTCTGATGATGACATGGAGGACTTGCAGGCTAATGCAGCTGTGATGTTAATGGCAAACATGCAAGAACTTCATATGAGTGACACAGGCCCTGTGTATGACACTGACGGCTTGTCTCAGGTACCGGATCAAACTATTCTCATTAATGATCTGATATCTCTACCGGCATCTGCATCTGACGAGATCCAGAGTGTTCAATATGAATCTTCTACATCTCATCACGAAGAAAATCAAATGGATCCTGTTGTCACATTTGACGATCAAGATGACCTCACGGTTACCTTTGGTAATCAAATTGACCCCGTGGTTTCATTTGAGGACCTAAATGATAACTATGTGGAGACTCCAGTTGAACAAAATGAATCTTTGTCTAATCCAGATCCCGGGCTCGTCACCTTCTTTGAAACTCAATTACAAAAATGCACAGAGATTAATGCTAAACTAAAAGATAAAAATGCACTGTTGACTAAGGATAATGAATGCTTAAAGTTCCAACTCAACATTTTTCAAACAAAAGAGAAACGTGAAAAAGGTTTTGAAATCGCATTTGCTAAATCATACCAAAATGAAAAATCTTTAGAAAAACAGATATGTGATCTAGTTGCATCCAAGAATGCTTTGTTGTCTCAAATAGAACAACTGAAATATGATCATAAACAACAACTTAACGCTCTCACTTCGGAAACTCAAAAAGCCAAATCTGAGCTGTTAAATTGTCAAAAATAGTTTTGTGAATACAAAAAGCATTCAAGGAAATAAATAGATGACTATCTTGAGCAAATTGTCTACTTACAAAACAAAATCAAAGAATTTCAAAATGTTGTTTACAAACATGGTGAGTCAATCACAACCATTCAAAAGTTTACTTTTAAACCAAATCCAAATGGATATGGACCGAATCTTGCTGATTACAAACCACGTTTTTCACATAGAGCATTCAAACCAAATCCTCAAGTTTACAGTGCAGAACATAGAATTGATGATTCCATTATGAGTGTTGTTGAATATAATCGCATGGAGGAATTAGATGCAGATGACGAGAGTCAGTCAAAAATAGAAAATGTTGTTTATAACAAACCATTTAACTATTCTAAGGCCATAACATTCGTCACACAACAGGATAATTCTAACACACCTTGGGTTATCACACCTACTTCTGAGTCTTCTAATGTTGGTCCCCAACCCAATACTTCACAAATTAATGGTCCTTTACCTTCACTCAGTGAAGTAAAAACATTACCCAAACGTTGTCAAATTCTTAAATATTTTGAACCATTTATATCGGACATCAAACTTTTGGAACGTGAAATTGAAATCAATTCTGAAATAAAAGTTGAACATTTTCAATCGCCTCATGCGCGAGAACAAAGAGATATTTTTCAGAAATTTTTTTTACCTCATGTCCGGAATTTGAAAATGTGTGCAATATATTAGGAAAGGGATTTTCACAAGGAACTTGGACTTATGAAAACAGTTTTCGAGAAAACCGAAACATCGATTTCAAATATTAAACGTAAAAAGAAAATGTTACGAAAAGATGTTGATCGACTCTTGGAAGATGTTATTTGTGCTGATACCATTAATGCTGTGTTATTAGATTATGTTGCATATGCATTTGATTATATCGCTGCTGTTTCTATTAATTCTGTTGAAAATGTTGAGAATACCGATAATGTGTCGCAAATCAAGTCTTTAACAGTTGAAAATGAGCGTTTGTTAAACGAGCTTTCAAATGCAAAACGTCGTCTTCAATGGTGTCAAAAAGATTGTCAAAATCGAGAACTCTCTTTGCAAAACAAAATCAACCAGTTGCATACCAAAACTCTTAATCTAAAACTTGAGCAACTGGATGATGAAAACGTGTCTTTAAAGTGTCAAATTTCAAAATATGAACAAGAAATTTCAAAAGTTAAAATGGAATATGGTGTCATATTTGATTTACTCAAAAAGACTCGTGCTCAAGCGTCAAAAGATGTTGATGATCATCTTGCATATACCAAAGATGTTTTACGACAAAATGGAAACACTCGTTGTGAAAATCTAGATTTGTTACACACTATCCATTAGAGCCGGCAATTTCTGACACGGACCTGTTAACACGACACGACACGACCTGCTCTTAACAGGTTTCGTGTCAGGTCTTAACAGGTTTCGTGTCTTAACAGGTCCGGACCTGTTAAGACACGAATAAAATTAACAGGTTTCGTGTCTTAACAGGTCCGGACCTGTTAAGACACGTTAAGAGACATGTTAAGAGAGGTTATATATATATGTTAGAAAAATAAACCCTACAATACTTCCTTTTTTCTCTGGCGCCTCCAATCCTAAAACACCAATATCACAGAGACGAGCAATCCTAAAACACCAAATCACCAATATCCTAAAACACTTTCCTACTTTTTCTTCTTTCTACTTTTTCTATCTATCAACGGCGATTAACCCGGTACCGGAATATTCCATCCATCAATGTCTTCTCCGTTATCGTCTTAAGGTATTCATCTCATTATATCAATCAGATCTATTAAACCACTTTATTATATTTCATTTTTAATATCTTATTTATTTAGTGACCATATGTTGTTATTAGGGACTATTAGCTGTGAATGATCGTGTTAATAATTATAAAGTTTAAAATAGACTACTGATCTATATAGAAAGTAAAAAAATTAGTTGAGATAGACTATTGTTGTTTGTTTATCTCATGTTTGAAAGTTGCGTTTAAAAAAATGTTCAGCTTTTTTTAATATTGCCGGATGTTTATGTGCTATTCAGTTTGATTGTCAAAGCTATGCTGAACAAGGTTGAGATCATGTGATTGGGTTTTTACAACTTTTAATAGAATTATTACAATGGTTGCGCTAAGGGTTAAAGGTTAAATGGCCCAGACGCATAGTTCTAGTCTTTCTTTCAACCGAGGAGCTCGGGCACCCTCCATGTTTTACTCTGTGACAATGGTTTTCTGGTCTGCAACAATCTGTTACAGAAATGTATTGCATCAGCTCACTGAAGATATAATGTTGCTTGGTATAAACTTGTTTTGGGTACTAAAAGTTGTACAAGTTTTGATAACCAAAAAAAAAAAAGTTCTGTCTTT
>BPTQ01000003.1:229437531-229464962 GCA_019973895.1 Chrysanthemum seticuspe
TAACCAAAGTTTCTCACCACCAGAAACGTATCTAACGGGAAGAAATTTCAAAAGTCTTAGGTACCTAGCAAAGTTCAAATATTTTATGTTCAATAAAATCTTTAAGAACTCGTTGCTCCGAGACCATGGTTAACATCTTTTGATCTTCCCCCCAACTTATCAAATGGCTAATTTTTGAAAAAAAACTTTGAATAACTTTCTAGTTAACTATAACTGGAATTCATACAATTACTTTATACGTTCGTTATACATTATTCATTTATTCCTTTCTTTACTAGTTTGGTGTTGTTCAACAAATATCACCAAGCCGGATGTTCCTGAGAAAAAGGAACGGGATGAGGTGAGGGGCTCAGAGTGTGAGCTCTCAAATTGAAGTGATCAGTTGTTCGAGGAAAGTGGCCGCCTCTTTTGGAAATGTGAAGCGAATGTGATAAAGGCTGAGTGTAAAGGTTTTCTCCGCCGGTGAAAGGAGCTTGTTGACTAGTGAAGTTAAACTCTCGAGTGTGAGACTCGGGGAGTGGAGTAGGGCAAGGAAAAAGAGTCCTTGTAGGCCGAACCACTATAAACAACTTGTTGTGGTTTGATCATTTCTTTCCTTATTTACTTATTACATATTGCTTGCATATTTCATTAACATACTTAAGGTCAATATCAATTGATCTTTCAATAAGTTTCAAAAAAAAGTTTTTAATCGGTAAACTATTCAACCCCCCTTCTAGTTTTCTACAATTGGTACCAGAGCCTCGTTGCTCAAGAATTTCTAAAATAACTTGTATTTTATAAACTTGAAACGATCCATGGATTCTGAAAACTTTAAAGAAGGGCAATCTATGCAAAGACCACCACTCTTTGAAACCAATGGATTTATCTATTGGAAAAACCGTTTTGAAACATATGTAAAATCAAAAGATATAGATATTTGGTTTATTATTGTTAAAGGAGATTTTAGTTCTACAACAAAGGATATTTCCGTTGATGAACAAAAGAAACTAGTTGCTAAAAATAATGAAGCTAAAATGATGCTTTATAATGCTTTACCTAGAAAAGAATATGAAAGAATTTTTATGTGTGAAACCGCCAAAGATATTTGGGAATCTTTAATTGTTACTCATCAAGGTAATTCACAAGTCAAGGATAACAAAATTGATCTTCTTGTTCAACAATATGAACAATTTGTTATTCCTGAAGATGAAACCATTGATTGTGGCTTTGCTCGTTTTAACACTATCATTACATCACTTAAAGCACTTGATGAATCTTTTCGTAGTAAGAACTTTGTCAGGAAATTTTTTAGAGCACTCCATCCCAAATGGAGAGCTAAAGTGACCGCTATTGAAGAATCAAAAGATCTCTCAATAATGCCACTAGACGAGCTAATTGGCAACCTCAAAGTTCACGAAATGGTAATGGAGAAAGATTCGGAGATTATCAAAGGAAGAAAGGAGAAGATCAAATCCGTTGCTCTTAAAGCAAAGGCGGAATCAAGCGATGATGGTGAATCTTGTTCCGATAGTGAAGATGAGGAGTATGCCATGGCCGTTAGAGATTTCAAGAAGTTCTTTAGAAGAAGAGGAAAGTTTGTAAGACAACCTCGAGAAGAAAAGAAGCCATTCCGAAAAGATCGGGAAGATAAGAAGATTAAAGGTGAAAGAAAGTGTTTTAGATGTGGTGATGCAAGTCATCTCATAGGAGAATGTCCCAAGCCACCTAAAAGCAAAACTCAACGAGCTTTTGTAAGTGGTGCTTGGAGTGATAGTGAAGACGATGAAGAATCAAGCAAGGAAGAGATCGCTCTAATGGCACATGAGTCAAATGAGGTACTTTCCGAGTCTTCTTATTCTTCTATAGATGATGACACATTGCAAAAACAATATAATCAATTGTGTGAGCTAAGTCTAAAAATCATAACTAAAAATAAATTTCTAAAAACCAAAAAGGAGTTTTTGGAAAATGAGGTATATGAGTTAAAAGAAAAAGCAAAACGACTTGAAAAAGGAAAAGCAAATGACGATGATTGTAAATCATGTCAAGAGCTTAATCTTGAAATAGAAAAACTAAAGCTCACACAAGAAATCTTAATAGAAAATAATTCTAAGTTTATGTCACACCCCCAAATTACCTGTTTTGCAGCGGAATGGAATTCCTGGGGATTGACTGTCATAGCATCACAATCACAGTTATATTGAACGACCTAAAGTTTCGTTTGAAAAATACATCGCTTGATTTAATAAAAACATTCAGAGTTACAAAGATAGGTCCCAAATGAAAGTTACTATGCACGGAAAATAAGTTTAGTACAAGTCAAACGATGTTTTTAAAGTTCATAAAACCCAAGTGAGACGCGTCGTCACCGCGACTCCATGATGTGTCCAAATGCATGCCATGAATTGAATGCCTTAGATACCTGAGATAAAACATGCTTAAAAAGGTCAACACAAAGGTTGAGTGAAATCCATAGGTTTAATTAATTCGTTTGAACACAATAATCGTAGTGTGAGTTAAATGGTTTCACACTCATCGTTGAAAACAAAATCGTATTTATTTCACTAAGTTCATGACACCAAAGCGTAAACATCGCACCAATAAAAATTGGTAATCATCGTTTCATCGCCGCCCTAATAGGTAAACTTGCCAATTTACCTTACTGGTTCAAATATAGTGCGCTCGATTTCCCCTAACTGGGTCAATAAGAGCGGGAGTGTTAATTCCAATAGGCCTATTCACAATATTCGCGCTCACTCGCAAGTGACTAATGGTTCATGATGTAGGGACTTCGAACATGGCAAATACTTAGTGACAATAAAACATTCGGATATATCATATAGTTCAAAGCATTTGTGTTCGATTAAAAATGTAGCATGTATCTCCCCCAAGAGTTTGTAAAACAGTTAAAAGAGTAAAAGTGGGGCTATGAACTCACCTGTTGCAATGATTACGATGACAAAAGTGGATACACTGAAATATAGCGTGAATCTCGAAAATGACCTATTATGAATGATATGATACGTAATGAGTTATGATGTAATGTTATGCATGCATTTCGTATGTTATTTATACCATTTGCGAGTTTTGAAAATAATACATATCGTCGAAAAATACTCTTTTGACGTCTTGACCATTCTTAAATTACTTTACAAGTATTTACGTCAAAATGTCATCCTACAATAGTTTCTTAATGATTTATTGTGAAATTTTAACTTTTCGCCGTAAAATCATGTCGTCGGAATTTTCATGAAAGTGATAAAAATGGCTTCGAAACACTAGTCGTAAAATGGTGTACGTCGAACGTTAGGAAACGAACTCAACGGTTTTGGAAAGCTTGTATCAAAATCTAGAAGTTTCAGTTCATGAGTTTTCGTCAAAGAGGTCTCGAACATAAAGATAATAGAGGTTAAAGATGGTGATTTTGTCCAAATGTTGTGTAAAAAGTGAGTTTCGGCAAAGTTTAAGCATCCGCAAATAATTTATTACAACTCCGCTATACAAACGGTTGGTCGTTTTAGAAAATATGCTTGGTGATCTCGATTTTATTAGAAGACATCTCGTTACAAAAAGTTCTACATCATAGTTAAAAACAGCCTTCAACATGGTCGTTTTAGTTACCGTAACATTTGTCTCGTAAAAATAATATAGTTTTTCTGAAAATAATAGTTACGGCAATTTTATGAAAACGTGCATATCTTAGTCTTTTCAAATCCGTTTTCTAAATTTTATATGTCCTTAGCTTCGTATCAAAGTATACTAATATATTTTTGACAAGTCGAAATAATTGATAAAGCTTAGGACTCGTTTTTGACTCGTACAAAATAAAAATACCTTGCTGAAATTTCAGAAAATATATATTTCGTCGTCAAACTTGAAAAATTCATAACTTCTTCGTTATAACTCCGTTTTAATCCGTTCAAGCGGCCACGGATTCGTTTTAAAGTATATTTTCTAAATATCAAGGCCAAAAATTCGTGCTTACTGTCGGATTTTCCAGAAAAACAAAATAAGAACAGACCACTATATATACTTGTCGAAAATAGTTTTTCTCATACTAAACCTATTCCAATCCCTTCAAATCAACTCCAAAGCTATTCTAATCCTACCATACACCTTCTTAGGGTGTCATGGGTTCCTAAACATCATCAAGTCCAATATATACCAAGGGAATAATTATAGGATGACTTTTACATATATAACTCTAAAAATCAATGTAAAAATGGTATAAATAAACACAAGTCTTGCATGCTTGCTAAGAAAATAATGAAATACTTATGAAATGATAAGGAAAGATGAAAAATGTAAATGATATGCTTACAAGTAAACTATGATGAGGTGATTAGAACAAGGATTAACCTAAACACCCTAGGTTTTTATTTCAAAACCTTATATAAGAGTGTAATCTAGATTGTTTTAACACTTGAGCTTGAAAAATTTGATGATCCCTTGTAAACCTCTTGAATGGCCGGTTTTAGATGAAGAACCAAAAGAGAGAAAACTTTTAATACTTGTGAATTATGTGAGATGAATGAGTGAATGAAGTCTTTGGAGTATAGTATATACATTCAAGAAAAATTTTGCAACAACATTAATGATACCTCCCCCTTGGTCGGCCAAGGGGGAAGGTATGTACAAATATCTAAATTGTGTAAAATTGTTAATAAGTATAAGTAAAATGTGTAAATAATAATAACTTGTAAGGTTTTGTATACATTAGTGTATTTAAGGTAAATTTTAGGTAAAAGTAATTTTTAATGGATCAAGATAAAGTATAATGAGATCATAAAAATTGTAAAAATACATTCCTTGTAAAATTTGAGTGATATAATAATTATTGTATAGTTTTTAAGAAAACGTCGTAATAATATAAATTTAGCGATTTATATACAAAATAAATTTATAACACTAGGTAAACTCAAAATATAGTTTTTATAAACTAAATGTAAGTATAAAAATATATCGGGATCATTTTTGGAAGTATCGGATTAAATGTTCAAAATAATAACTCACGCGATAACGTTTATTTAATATAAAATTTACGCGTTAGGTGAAATGCAATGTCATGAATGAACTAACATGATGCAAATGATGCTAATGAAATGTAGACTAAACTTAGTCCATATGAGATGTTCGTGATGATATGATCATGAATTCGCCGCTAAACCATTTAAGGTTACGCGAATTTGGAACACGTAAACCTAGTTTACGATAAATGTTGAAATTGTGAAACATAAATTGTTTCGAGAAATGACCTGAAAGTACGAGTTGTCACATTCGCCCATCCAAAAAGGAATTCAGTCCCTGAATTCAGTTCGTGTTAGTCTATCGAATTTTTGAGTTTGTGATGAATATCGAGGAGATAAGACATGGAGAAATGTCGTTACGGTTATTGATGATTGAGAGTGTCTAAAACATCATAGTAAAGAAAATATCGGATGAATCTCTCATAAGTAACACCTTGACTTTGAAATATGTGAAGATTTTGCTTGCACTAAGATTTATAAATAACTGCTCCCAACATAACATGACCCCTCCAGAATTAGACATAGTTAGCTAGGCTATGTATAATTAAGGAACTATGATGTGACGTTCGGTTTAGTTGTTATAACTCTCGATGCTTACAAGGATTTAAACCGTGTCGTTAAAATGGTCGATAAAGTAAAAAGAAGTAAAATTCTCGAAAGTAATAACAAATCGGAAAGAAAATAAGTACGATAGATGAGAATATTTTACAACGAATGGTTTATCAAAAGTAGTACATCTTAAGTTATAAAGATCCGGATACTATGGAAGACATAAAATTAATACGACATAGTACATATGGAAAATAAGACTGTTAGTTTCCAAACTTCTTCAGTCTTCCGCGTCATTGATACCTTGACGAGCTTCTCCTCCTCCTAACATGTATGCATTACCATGAGCACCTTCAACTGGTTGACCTTGGTTTTGAGGACATTGATTCCCGATAGTGTCCTTGCTCCCCACATCCGAAGCATGTGACCACGGCTTTACCTTTACAATCCCTGGCTAGATGTCCCGGTGTTTGGCATTTGTGGCACTTGGCAGGGCAAGGACCCGAGTGATGAAAATTACATCGATTACATAGTGGGTGTGTTCCAGCATACCCTCTACCTCTCATTGGTGCAGCGACATAAACCATTCCCGCTTCTTGCCTTCTATTTTGTTGTTGATGATGGTTAGTGTTACGGTTTTGGTTGTTGTTGTTATAACCTCCTTGGTCATTTTCCCATTTCCTTTTGTTGTTGTTGATTTGGTTATCATCGTTGTTGTTGTTGTTTTGGTTATTGTTGTAGTTGGTGTGGTTGTTGGTATTATTGTTACGGTTGGTGTTGGTGATATTTCCTCTCTTTACTACTTGTGCCATAAGCTTTTGAGACACTCGAATAGCTTCCTCAATCGTTTGCGGGTCAAAAGAAGTTACATCACCTTGGATAATTTCGGGAAGTCCTTCAATGAAAGCCTCTAGTAGCTTCTCATTATCCGACACCATAGATGGACATAACACGGCCAATTCTTGAAACCTTCGAATGTAAGTATCAATGTCATACCCAATAGTTACCAACTCATAGAATTCTGTCTCCAACTTTTTCACTTCCGTACGAGGACAAAATTTCTTAGTTACCAAACCTTTGAATTGCTCCCAAGTGAGCTTGAAAGCATTCTCCATTCCTATCGGCTGAGCATAAGAGTTCCACCACGACAATGCTCCATCAAGTAGTGTACTCGTAGCAAACTTGACCTTACTATCATCCGGGCAATTACATAGCAAAAACACGGACTCCAATTTCTCAAACCATCGAACCATGGCAGTGGCTCCTTCGGTACCTCTAAACTTCGTGGGATCTCCACTTTTGAAATTTTTATACGAACAGCTTTTAACTCCAGACCCTCCTGCATTTCCTGCAGCAGTAGCAAGCCTAGTGGCTTCAGCAGCAGCCGCGGCCTCAGCAGCAGCAGCAGCCACCGTTTCCCTTTCAATCCTTAGAGCCTCGGCTATGCTATCCCTCACCAACTTTTGAATAGCCGCTTGAGTCATTTCAGGTGTAGCTTTCTTCGGCGCCATTACTCTTCAAAACAAGAGGAAATGTGAGACGTAGCAAAATCCCATGTTAAAAATGTGCGCTCTAAAGAGAGGTGATAAGAAATGATACGTTTGAGGTTATTTTTCAAAATGATCGACGGTTTCCTAAGAAATGGGTTATGAGGTGTTGTAAGTGCTTCAAATGTATGGTGGTTTAGTGGCTTAATGTGTGAATAACGTGCAACTCGACATGTTAGTGGTGCAACAAAGGAGTGAGAGTGACTTCGTCCTACTTAAAGGTTTATCTCGTCATTCGACGTTATCGGTGATGAGTCAATTGATGTTGAAATTTTGATGGGGAATAACAAGGCATTCTCGACATTGGAGTATGAAGAAAGAATAATGGAATGGGCATTTAAGGGTATCCATGTGACAATCGATTTGAAATGAAAGTAAATAACTCTAAAAATGTACGTATAAACCGCATGTAAAGTGAACATGCACTTATGATGAAATGATGAGATGCTATGATGATGTAGTTATAGTCTAGGGTCAATGATGCAACCTAGTTCTCTATAACCGAAGCTCTGATGCCAATCTGTCACACCCCCAAATTACCTGTTTTGCAGCGGAATGGAATTCCTGGGGATTGACTGTCATAGCATCACAATCACAGTTATATTGAACGACCTAAAGTGTCGTTTGGAAAAATACATCGCTTGATTTAATAAAAACATTCAGAGTTACAAAGATAGGTCCCAAATGAAAGTTACTATGCACGGAAAATAAGTTTAGTACAAGTCAAACGATGTTTTTAAAGTTCATAAAACCCAAGTGAGACGCGTCGTCACCGCGACTCCATGATGTGTCCAAATGCATGCCATGAATTGAATGCCTTAGATACCTGAGATAAAACATGCTTAAAAAGGTCAACACAAAGGTTGAGTGAAATCCATAGGTTTAATTAATTCGTTTGAACACAATCATCGTAGTGTGAGTTAAATGGTTTCACACTCATCGTTGAAAACAAAATCGTATTTATTTCACTAAGTTCATGACACCAAAGCGTAAACATCGCACCAATAAAAATTGGTAATCATCGTTTCATCGCCGCCCTAATAGGTAAACTTGCCAATTTACCTTACTGGTTCAAATATAGTGCGCTCGATTTCCCCTAACTGGGTCAATAAGAGCGGGAGTGTTAATTCCAATAGGCCTATTCACAATATTCGCGCTCACTCGCAAGTGACTAATGGTTCATGATGTAGGGACTTCGAACATGGCAAATACTTAGTGACAATAAAACATTCGGATATAGCATACAGTTCAAAGCATTTGTGTTCGATTAAAAATGTAGCATGTATCTCCCCCAAGAGTTTGTAAAACAGTTAAAAGAGTAAAAGTGGGGCTATGAACTCACCTGTTGCAATGATTACGATGACAAAAGTGGATACACTGAAATATAGCGTGAATCTCGAAAATGACCTATTATGAATGATATGATACGTAATGAGTTATGATGCAATGTTATGCATGCATTTCGTATGTTATTTATACCATTTGCGAGTTTTGAAAATAATACTTATCGTCGAAAAATACTCTTTTGACGTCTTGACCATTCTTAAATCACTTTACAAGTTTTTACGTCAAAATGTCATCCTACAATGGTTTCGTAATGATTTATAGTGAAATTTTAACTTTTCGTCGAAAAATAATGTCGTCGGAAATTTCTTGAAAGTGACAAAAATGGCTTCGAAAAACTGGTCGTAAAATGGTGTACGTCGAACGTGAGGAAACGAACTCAACGGTTTTGGAAAGTTTGTATCAAAATCTAGAAGTTTTAGTTCATGAGTTTTCGTCATCGAGGTCCCGAACAATAAGATAATAAAGGTTAAAGATGGTGATTTTGTCCAAATGTTGTGTAAAAAGTGAGTTTCGGCAAAGTTTAAGCATCCGCAAATAATTTATTACAACTCCGCTATACAAACGGTTGGTCGTTTTAGAAAATATGCTTGGTGATCTCGATTTTATTAGAAGACATCTCGTTACAAAAAGTTCTACATCATAGTTAAAAACAGCCTTCAACATGGTCGTTTTAGTTACCGTAACATTTGTCTCGTAAAAATAATATAGTTTTTCTGAAAATAATAGTTACGGCAATTTTATGAAAACGTGCATATCTTAGTCTTTTCAAATCCGTTTTCTACGTTTTATATGTCCTTAGCTTCGTATCAAAGTATACTAATATATTTTTGACAAGTCGAAATAATTTATAAAGCTTAGGACTCGTTTTTGACTCGTACAAAAAAAAATACCTTGCTGAAATTTCAGAAAAATATATATTTCGTCGTCAAACTTGAAAAATTCATAACTTCTTCGTTATAACTCCGTTTTAATCCGTTCAAGCGGCCACGGATTCGTTTTAAAGTATATTTTCTAAATATCAAGGCCAAAAATTCGTGCTTACTGTCGGATTTTCCAGAAAAACAAAATAAGAACAGACCACTATATATACTTGTCGAAAATAGTTTTTCTCATACTAAACCTATTCCAATCCCTTCAAATCAACTCCAAAGCTATTCTAATCCTACCATACACCTTCTTAGAGTGTCATGGGTTCCTAAACATCATCAAGTCCAATATATACCAAGGGAATAATTATAGGATGACTTTTACATATATAACTCTAAAAATCAATGTAAAAATGGTATAAATAAACACAAGTCTTGCATGCTTGCTAAGAAAATAATGAAATACTTATGAAATGATAAGGAAAGATGAAAAATGTAAATGATATGCTTACAAGTAAACTATGATGAGGTGATTAGAACAAGGATTAACCTAAACACCCTAGGTTTTTATTTCAAAACCTTATATAAGAGTGTAATCTAGATTGTTTTAACACTTGAGCTTGAAAAATTTGATGATCCCTTGTAAACCTCTTGAATGGCCGGTTTTAGATGAAGAACCAAAAGAGAGAAAACTTTTTAATACTTGTTGAATTATTGTGAGATGAATGAGTGAATGAAGTCTTTGGAGTATAAGTATATACATTCAAGAAAAATTTTCAACAATCATTTAATGTTACCTCCCCCTTGGTCGGCCAAGGGGGAAGGTATGTACCAAAATATCTTTTTTTTTCTTTTAAATTGTGTAAAAATTGTTAATAAGTATAAGTAAAATGTGTAAATAATAATAACTTGTAAGGTTTTGTATACATTAGTGTATTTAAGGAAATTTTAGGTAAAAGTAATTTTTAATGGATCAAGATAAAGTATAATGAGATCATAAAAATTGTAAAAATACATTCCTTGTAAAATTTGAGTGATATAATAATTATTGTATAGTTTTTAAGAAAACGTCGTAATAATATAAATTTAGCGATTTATATACAAAATAAATTTATAACACTAGGTAAACTCAAAATATAGTTTTTATAAACTAAATGTAAGTATAAAAATATATCGGGATCATTTTTGGAAGTATCGGATTAAATGTTCAAAATAATAACTCACGCGATAACGTTTATTTAATATAAAATTTACGCGTTAGGTGAAATGCAATGTCATGAATGAACTAACATGATGCAAATGATGCTAATGAAATGTAGACTAAACTTAGTCCATATGAGATGTTCGTGATGATATGATCATGAATTCGCCGCTAAACCATTAAGGTTACGCGAATTTGGAACACGTAAACCTAGTTTACGATAAATGTTGAAATTGTGAAACATAAATTGTTTCGAGAAATGACCTGAAAGTACGAGTTGTCACATTCGCCCATCCAAAAAGGAATTCAGTCCCTGAATTCAGTTCGTGTTAGTCTATCGAATTTTTGAGTTTGTGATGAATATCGAGGAGATAAGACATGGAGAAATGTCGTTACGGTTATTGATGATTGAGAGTGTCTAAAACATCATAGTAAAGAAAATATCGGATGAATCTCTCATAAGTAACACCTTGACTTTGAAATATGTGAAGATTTTGCTTGCACTAAGATTTATAAATAACTGCTCCCAACATAACATGACCCCTCCAGAATTAGACATAGTTAGCTAGGCTATGTATAATTAAGGAACTATGATGTGACGTTCGGTTTTAGTTGTTATAACTCTCGATGCTTACAAGGATTTAAACCGTGTCGTTAAAATGGTCGATAAAGTAAAAAGAAGTAAAATTCTCGAAAGTAATAACAAATCGGAAAGAAAATAAGTACGATAGATGAGAATATTTTACAACGAATGGTTTATCAAAAGTAGTACATCTTAAGTTATAAAGATCCGGATACTATGGAAGACATAAAATTAATACGACATAGTACATATGGAAATAAGACTGTTAGTTTCCAAACTTCTTCAGTCTTCCGCGTCATTGATACCTTGACGAGCTTCTCCTCCTCCTAACATGTATGCATTACCATGAGCACCTTCAACTGGTTGACCTTGGTTTTGAGGACATTGATTCCGATAGTGTCCTTGCTCCCCACATCCGAAGCATGTGACCACGGCTTTACCTTTACAATCCCTGGCTAGATGTCCCGGTGTTTGGCATTTGTGGCACTTGGCAGGGCAAGGACCCGAGTGATGAAAATTACATCGATTACATAGTGGGTGTGTTCCAGCATACCCTCTACCTCTCATTGGTGCAGCGACATAAACCATTCCCGCTTCTTGCCTTCTATTTTGTTGTTGATGATGGTTAGTGTTACGGTTTTGGTTGTTGTTGTTATAACCTCCTTGGTCATTTTCCCATTTCCTTTTGTTGTTGTTGATTTGGTTATCATCGTTGTTGTTGTTGTTTTGGTTATTGTTGTAGTTGGTGTGGTTGTTGGTATTATTGTTACGGTTGGTGTTGGTGATATTTCCTCTCTTTACTACTTGTGCCATAAGCTTTTGAGACACTCGAATAGCTTCCTCAATCGTTTGCGGGTCAAAAGAAGTTACATCACCTTGGATAATTTCGGGAAGTCCTTCAATGAAAGCCTCTAGTAGCTTCTCATTATCCGACACCATAGATGGACATAACACGGCCAATTCTTGAAACCTTCGAATGTAAGTATCAATGTCATACCCAATAGTTACCAACTCATAGAATTCTGTCTCCAACTTTTTCACTTCCGTACGAGGACAAAATTTCTTAGTTACCAAACCTTTGAATTGCTCCCAAGTGAGCTTGAAAGCATTCTCCATTCCTATCGGCTGAGCATAAGAGTTCCACCACGACAATGCTCCATCAAGTAGTGTACTCGTAGCAAACTTGACCTTACTATCATCCGGGCAATTACATAGCAAAAACACGGACTCCAATTTCTCAAACCATCGAACCATGGCAGTGGCTCCTTCGGTACCTCTAAACTTCGTGGGATCTCCACTTTTGAAATTTTTATACGAACAGCTTTTAACTCCAGACCCTCCTGCATTTCCTGCAGCAGTAGCAAGCCTAGTGGCTTCAGCAGCAGCCGCGGCCTCAGCAGCAGCAGCAGCCACCGTTTCCCTTTCAATCCTTAGAGCCTCGGCTATGCTATCCCTCACCAACTTTTGAATAGCCGCTTGAGTCATTTCAGGTGTAGCTTTCTTCGGCGCCATTACTCTTCAAAACAAGAGGAAATGTGAGACGTAGCAAAATCCCATGTTAAAAATGTGCGCTCTAAAGAGAGGTGATAAGAAATGATACGTTTGAGGTTATTTTTCAAAATGATCGACGGTTTCCTAAGAAATGGGTTATGAGGTGTTGTAAGTGCTTCAAATGTATGTGGTTTAGTGGCTTAATGTGTGAATAACGTGCAACTCGACATGTTAGTGGTGCAACAAAGGAGTGAGAGTGACTTCGTCCTACTTAAAGGTTTATCTCGTCATTCGACGTTATCGGTGATGAGTCAATTGATGTTGAAATTTTGATGGGGAATAACAAGGCATTCTCGACATTGGAGTATGAAGAAAGAATAATGGAATGGGCATTTAAGGGTATCCATGTGACAATCGATTTGAAATGAAAGTAAATAACTCTAAAAATGTACGTATAAACCGCATGTAAAGTGAACATGCACTTATGATGAAATGATGAGATGCTATGATGATGTAGTTATAGTCTAGGGTCAATGATGCAACCTAGTTCTCTATAACCGAAGCTCTGATGCCAATCTGTCACACCCCCAAATTACCTGTTTTGCAGCGGAATGGAATTCCTGGGGATTGACTGTCATAGCATCACAATCACAGTTATATTGAACGACCTAAAGTGTCGTTTGAAAAATACATCGCTTGATTTAATAAAAACATTCAGAGTTACAAAGATAGGTCCCAAATGAAAGTTACTATGCACGGAAAATAAGTTTAGTACAAGTCAAACGATGTTTTTAAAGTTCATAAAACCCAAGTGAGACGCGTCGTCACCGCGACTCCATGATGTGTCCAAATGCATGCCATGAATTGAATGCCTTAGATACCTGAGATAAAACATGCTTAAAAAGGTCAACACAAAGGTTGAGTGAAATCCATAGGTTTAATTAATTCGTTTGAATACAATAATCGTAGTGTGAGTTAAATGGTTTCACACTCATCGTTGAAAACAAAATCGTATTTATTTCACTAAGTTCATGACACCAAAGCGTAAACATCGCACCAATAAAAATTGGTAATCATCGTTTCATCGCCGCCCTAATAGGTAAACTTGCCAATTTACCTTACTGGTTCAAATATAGTGCGCTCGATTTCCCCTAACTGGGTCAATAAGAGCGGGAGTGTTAATTCCAATAGGCCTATTCACAATATTCGCGCTCACTCGCAAGTGACTAATGGTTCATGATGTAGGGACTTCGAACATGGCAAATACTTAGTGACAATAAAACATTCGGATATAGCATACAGTTCAAAGCATTTGTGTTCGATTAAAAATGTAGCATGTATCTCCCCCAAGAGTTTGTAAAACAGTTAAAAGAGTAAAAGTGGGGCTATGAACTCACCTGTTGCAATGATTACGATGACAAAAGTGGATACACTGAAATATAGCGTGAATCTCGAAAATGACCTATTATGAATGATATGATACGTAATGCGTTATGATGTAATGTTATGCATGCATTTCGTATGTTATTTATACCATTTGCGAGTTTTGAAAATAATACATATCGTCGAAAAATACTCTTTTGACGTCTTGACCATTCTTAAATTACTTTACAAGTATTTACGTCAAAATGTCATCCTACAATAGTTTCTTAATGATTTATTGTGAAATTTTAACTTTTCGCCGTAAAATCATGTCGTCGGAATTTTCATGAAAGTGATAAAAATGGCTTCGAAACACTAGTCGTAAAATGGTGTACGTCGAACGTTAGGAAACGAACTCAACGGTTTTGGAAAGCTTGTATCAAAATCTAGAAGTTTCAGTTCATGAGTTTTCGTCAAAGAGGTCTCGAACATAAAGATAATAGAGGTTAAAGATGGTGATTTTGTCCAAATGTTGTGTAAAAAGTGAGTTTCGGCAAAGTTTAAGCATCCGCAAATAATTTATTACAACTCCGCTATACAAACGGTTGGTCGTTTTAGAAAATATGCTTGGTGATCTCGATTTTATTAGAAGACATCTCGTTACAAAAAGTTCTACATCATAGTTAAAAACAGCCTTCAACATGGTCGTTTTAGTTACCGTAACATTTGTCTCGTAAAAATAATATAGTTTTTCTGAAAATAATAGTTACGGCAATTTTATGAAAACGTGCATATCTTAGTCTTTTCAAATCCGTTTTCTACGTTTTATATGTCCTTAGCTTCGTATCAAAGTATACTAATATATTTTTGACAAGTCGAAATAATTTATAAAGCTTAGGACTCGTTTTTGACTCGTACAAAATAAAAATACCTTGCTGAAATTTCAGAAAATATATATTTCGTCGTCAAACTTGAAAAATTCATAACTTCTTCGTTATAACTCCGTTTTAATCCGTTCAAGCGGCCACGGATTCGTTTTAAAGTATATTTTCTAAATATCAAGGCCAAAAATTCGTGCTTACTGTCGGATTTTCCAGAAAAACAAAATAAGAACAGACCACTATATATACTTGTCGAAAATAGTTTTTCTCATACTAAACCTATTCCAATCCCTTCAAATCAACTCCAAAGCTATTCTAATCCTACCATACACCTTCTTAGAGTGTCATGGGTTCCTAAACATCATCAAGTCCAATATATACCAAGGGAATAATTATAGGATGACTTTTACATATATAACTCTAAAAATCAATGTAAAAATGGTATAAATAAACACAAGTCTTGCATGCTTGCTAAGAAAATAATGAAATACTTATGAAATGATAAGGAAAGATGAAAAATGTAAATGATATGCTTACAAGTAAACTATGATGAGGTGATTAGAACAAGGATTAACCTAAACACCCTAGGTTTTTATTTCAAAACCTTATATAAGAGTGTAATCTAGATTGTTTTAACACTTGAGCTTGAAAAATTTGATGATCCCTTGTAAACCTCTTGAATGGCCGGTTTTAGATGAAGAACCAAAAGAGAGAAAACTTTTTAATACTTGTTGAATTATTGTGAGATGAATGAGTGAATGAAGTCTTTGGAGTATAAGTATATACATTCAAGAAAAATTTTCAACAATCATTTAATGTTACCTCCCCCTTGGTCGGCCAAGGGGGAAGGTATGTACCAAAATATCTTTTTTTTTTTTTTCTTTTAAATTGTGTAAAAATTGTTAATAAGTATAAGTAAAATGTGTAAATAATAATAACTTGTAAGGTTTTGTATACATTAGTGTATTTAAGGAAATTTTAGGTAAAAGTAATTTTTAATGGATCAAGATAAAGTATAATGAGATCATAAAAATTGTAAAAATACATTCCTTGTAAAATTTGAGTGATATAATAATTATCGTATAGTTTTTAAGAAAACGTCGTAATAATATAAATTTAACGATTTATATACAAAATAAATTTATAACACTAGGTAAACTAAAAATATAGTTTTTATAACTAAATGTAAGTATAAAAATATATCGGGATCATTTTTGGAAGTATCGGATTAAATGTTCAAAATAATAACTCAAGCGATAACGTTTATTTAATATAAAATTTACGCGTTAGGTGAAATGCAATGTCATGAATGAACTAACATGATGCAAATGATGCTAATGAAATGTAGACTAAACTTAGTCCATATGAGATGTTCGTGATGATATGATCATGAATTCGCCGCTAAACCATTAAGGTTACGCGAATTTGGAACACGTAAACCTAGTTTACGATAAATGTTGAAATTGTGAAACATAAATTGTTTCGAGAAATGACCTGAAAGTACGAGTTGTCACATTAAAAGGTTTAACAAAAACATCGCTCTTGCCGATGAAATAGTTAAAATCCATAAAACACCAGGAGACATGAATGGGCTAGGTTTTAATGAAGTATTAATTCCAAAGAGTCAAAACAAAACGGCTGAAAAGGACGAACATTCTGTCAAAATTGCTGCAGTACAGCACGGACCAGACGGAACCAAAATAAGGGTTCCGTCCGTTGTGCAAAATGGTACCGCGGGTACTTCAGCAGAACAGAATGTTCGCAATACGGACCGTACTGAATTTGTTAAAGTAACAAAGAAAACCAATGATAATGTTAAACTAAAACCAGCCATTATATCAGGAGTAGGACTTGTTAAAAATGAATTTAGATCAAAAACTACTCAACAAAGATATAAAACTTCTTTTGCCAAACGCCCCTTTCCTAAGAGCATCCACAACGTTCAACCTAACTATCAACACAACGGTTGGAATCAAAACCTTCCTAGACCATATCAAACTCCAGATTACATGCCATGGAACCCTTACCCATCATTTCCATACATGAATCAAATAAATGATATGTTTAACCCAAACGGACCCATGAGATATTGGGGACCAAATGTTTGAGTTATTTGCTTCTTAGGTATGCTTGAAAGTTAGTTTGGAACCTGATGAATAGATAAAAGATAGTGGATGCTCACGACACATGACGGGCAACAAAAGTATCTTCTCATCATACCAAGAGTATGACGGAGGTAATGTCACTTTCGGTAGCAATCTCAAAAGCAAAATCATTGGCAAAGGTACGATTGCTCATAACTCTCTAACTATTGAAAATGTTGCTCATGTGGATAGGTTAGGATTTAATCTACTTAGTATTAGCCAACTATGTGATAAAAAGTATAAAGTACTATTTGATGAAAATGGTAGTAAAATACTAAAAGACGGTATCACCATAGCTAAAGGAGTTAGGAAAAATAACATATACGTCATGAAAATAGATAAAACATATAATGACAAACTTTGCTTAACAACATTAGACGATAGCTCATCTCTTTGGCATAGACGCTTAGGTCACGCTAATATGAGACTTATACAAAACCTATCTTCAAAAGAGTTGGTTAGGAATTAACCAAAACTAAAATATGACCAACACTTTTGCGACGCTTGCAAAATTGGTAAACAAACACATAGTAGTCACAAATCTAAAATATGGTGTCCACATCTAAATGTCTAGAATTATTGCATATGGACTTGTTTGGACCATCCGCTATAAGAAGCTATGGAGGAAACTTATACACTTTGGTCATAGTAGATGATTACTCAAGGTTTACTTGGACGTTATTTTTGAAAACCAAAAATGAAGCTTTTGATAAATTTGAAATACTTAGCAAGAAAATTCAAAATCTTCTAGGTGTCAAAATTGTGTCGATCCGAACGGATCATGGTCGTGAATTTGACAACGAAACTCAATTTGGAAACTTTTGCGATACAAATGGTATAACACATAACTTTTCCGCTCCACGAACACCTCAATCAAATGGAGTAGTAGAACGTAAAAATAGAACAATTCAAGAAATGAGTAGAACAATGCTTAATGAACAAAACATTCCTCAAAAGTTTTGGTGTAACGCCGTTGACACTTCTACATATATTTTAAATAGAGTCCTAATACGTCCTTTTCTAAACAAAACACCATATGAACTTTATAAAGGTAAAAAGCCAACATTAGGATATTTTAAAGTCTTTGGTTGTAAATGTTTTATTCTTAATACTAAGGATTATCTCACCAAGTTTGACCCAAAGTCTTATGAAGGTGTATTTCTTGGTTACTCTCAAACTAGTAAAGCTTACATTGTCCTTAATAAAGAAACAATGATAGTCGAGGAATCGTTGAACATAACATTTGACGAAAGTCCACCTCCCTCTAAGACATCACCTTTGGTAGATGATGACTTAGTTGAAAGTCAAATAATAGAAAGTCAAATTAATAATAACAAGGAAGATGAACCATCAAATAAGGAAATTGTCAACATCAAAGAATCTAAAAGTCATCCATTAGAAAAGGTCATAGGACAACTTAATCAAAGAACCTTAAGGTCACAAGCTCAAAATCAAAGTAATCATTTTGTTTTGTATCCACCATTGAACCAAAAACCATAAATGAAGCTATAAAGATGAATCATGGGTAATGGCCATGCAAGAAGAATTAAACCAATTCGTTAGAAATGATGTTTGGAAACTAGTTCCAAAACCCAAAGATCAAACTATAATTGGAACAAAATGGGTCTTTCGAAACAAAATGGACGAAAATGGTATAGTATCTAGAAACAAAGCTAGACTTGTTGCACAAGGTTATAATCAACAAGAAGGAATTGACTATGATGAAACTTATGCACCGGTAGCTAGACTTGAATCCATTAGAATATTACTTGCTTATGCATGTGCTTATGACTTTAAATTATTTCAAATGGATGTTAAAAGTGCTTTTCTTAATGGGTTTATTAACGAAGAAGTGTATGTTGCTCAACCTCCCGGTTTTACCGACTTTGAGAAACCACATCATGTCTTCAAACTCAAGAAAGCATTATATGGCCTTAAACAAGCACCTAAAGCTTGGTACGACCGTCTTAAGACTTTTCTTATTGATAACAAATATACTATGGGATTAGTAGATAATACTCTTTTTACTAAGAAAAAGGAATCGCAAATTATTATTGTTCAAATATATGTTGATGACATTATATTCGGATCAACTTGTCAAGAACTATGTAATGATTTCTCTAAAATCATGCATGACGAGTTTGAAATGAGTATGATGGGTGAGTTAAACTTCTTTCTAGGGCTCCAAATTAAACAACTAGAAGATGGTATTTTCTTTAACCAATCTAAATATATAAAAGACATGCTTAAGAAATTTGGTCTTGAAGATTCCAAACCAACTAAAACACCCATGTCCTCGGACACTAAACTCACCAAGGACGAAGAAGGTGAATCCGTAGATAACACTAATATAGAGGAATGATTGGTAGCCTACTCTACCTTACGGCTAGTAGACCCGACATTATGTTTAGTGTTTGTCTATGTGCTCGCTTTCAAGAAAACCCAAAGGCATCACACTTAGAAGCATTAAAAGGATTTTTAGATACATTAAGGGAACAACGTGTTTAGGATTATGGTATCCCAAAGGAACGGGTATAGAAACCATAGTGTATGCCGACTCGGATCATGCCGGTGATTATGTCGATAGAAAAAGTACAAGTGGTATTTGCACTTTTGTTGGACATTGTCTCACCTCATGGTTTGCAAAGAAGCAAACGGCTTTAGCCATCTCTACTACTGAAGCCGAATACGTCTCAGCCGGAAAAGCATGTCAACAAGCTCTTTGGATGAAGCAAGCTCTCGTAGACTACGGAATTCATCTCAACGACATTGTGATACTTTGCGACAACAAAGGAGCCATCGATCTCAGCAAGAATCCCGTTCAACATGCTCGTACAAAGCACATTGAAATCCGTCATCACTTTCTTCGCGACAATGTTCAAAAAGGAAACATTTCAATCGAGAAAGTATCCTCCGAAGACAACATTGCCGACATCTTACTAAACCTCTTAAACGAGAACCTTTTAATCTTCTTAGACTTGGTTTAGGGTTAATGGAACCAAACATGTAGGATAAACATAGCCTAAAACATTAGAATAGTCAAACCAAAACAATTTTGCCTTGTATCTGCTACTGTAGCCACGGCACCAAACGACAACACGGACGGAACCAAATATTTGGTGCCGTCTGGTCCGTGGTGTCTACAGAAGCAAAACTGCTATATACATAACATCCTCTTCCTCACAACCCACTTTACCAAAACGTGTAAAACTTAAACCAAGCTCATTATTGTCATCTTCCCACTCACTAATCACTGAAGATAACATCATTGTAAGTATCCTAACTACATTTCATCTCTTAATTCTGAGTCTAGGATTCTTATTTATGCACAAAACTATCACAAATCATTACATGGGGTTTTATGTATGCTTTTATACCAAATATGAATTCAATTGGCAAATTGCATAACTAGTCATTCAAATTAGGTACTACATTATCATATTGCATAAACAAATCATGTTTCCCACTAATTGATAGATAATAAATATAAGGCCTTATTCAAACAACCAAACACCCCATGTCAAAAGTTTTGAAAAGCTTCTCACTTGTAGGAAAACATTTTTCATTGCTAATACAAATAGAAACGTTAGAATTTTCATCACTTGCATGCTCTTGAATACTAAAGGTATTGCATAACTAATATGCACTCCCGGGTATATTCAAATGTAGCCACATTGAATTAGGAGCATTTGGGTTATCTCATGGTATTTGCCAAACACCCCACTAAAACCATTTTGTGCATAAAATGAGTCGAGATAACCGCAACTCCAAATTGTTTTCATATAGGCACACACTAGAATCAAAAAAAAATACGTTAAAATTTATTTTCATTTTTTTAACATATTAATTCTTGTCCTTAGGAATAACCATGGTAGCCGCAAGATTCTATGATCACAAAGACACCCTTAACTACATTCCCAAACACCACAAAACCAAAGGACTCACCAAGGAACAAGTAGAAATATTTAGGGGTCTAGAATCAAGGTATTTCCATGAGGGTAGAACCATTCACCCATCCTTCCTTGAGCATACTAATCTTCGTGAAGAACTAGCCGCCATTCAATTCGATTGTCTTCTTGACATTGATGAACCAATTTGTCCTAGGTTTGTGTTAGAATTCTATGCTAGTGTGACCGGTTTTAGTGATGAAGATGATGATGAATTTTGTCTTAGCTTTAGAATCAACCAAAATGACTACACCATCACCTTAAGCGAATTTGCTAGAGTACTAGGAATTCCCAACCGAGGAACTTGTGTCTACACGGATAATGTCACACCCCCAAATTACCTGTTTTGCAGCGGAATGGAATTCCTGGGGATTGACTGTCATAGCACCACAATCACAGTTATATTGAACGACCTAAAGTGTCGTTTGAAAAGAACATCGTTTGATTTAATAAAACAATCAGAGTTTACAAAGTAGGTCCCAAATGAAAATCAACTTGTGCGGAAATAAGTTTGTTACAATTCAAACGATGTGTTAAAGTACGTAAAACCCAAGTGAGACGCATCGTCATCGCGACTCTATGATGTGTCCAAATGCATGCCATGAAGTGAATGCCTTAGATACCTGAGATAAAAACATGCTAAAAGTGTCAACACAAAGGTTGAGTGAGTTCATAGAGTTTATGTTGAAAAATAAAGACTTTCAAAATCGTTTATGCAGCAAAGGCATCGTAAATCCACTCAGTTCCAAGTTCCGCCCATACAAAACTTGCAACCTGTGTGTTCACAACCCATTGCCAAAATGTATATATAGTTTATGTTAAAGCCCACATCGTCAAATGAGTTCACAAAATAGTGCATGGCTCAATGTATCGAAATCGTTTATGCAGCAAAGGCATTGTAAATCCACTCAGTTCCAAGTCCCGCCCATACAAAACTTGCAACCTGTGTGTTCACAACCCACTGCCAAAATATGTAGAGTTTAGGTTCAAATGAATATGAGTGTAGTTCAAATCGTTCCAAGACCGTTAGTCCATGATTGTACCAAGTCCGTTAGTACATGAATATACCAAGACCGTTAGACCAATGAATATACCAAGACCGTTAGCTCAATGAATATACCAAGACCATTAGCTCAATGAATATACCAAGACCATTAGCTCAATGAATATGATATGAAAGTTCTAAGTGTGGCAAAACTGTTACTACGCATGACTAAGCATTCAGTGCAGTTCAACATGTAGTTTCAAATAATCATGATAGTTATGAAAATAATTGAGCATGTATCTCCCCCAAAACATTTATGAAAACAAGTAAAAGTAGGGGCTATGAAACTCACTTGGTGGAATGATGCGAAGACAAAAGTGAGTACACCGAGATGTAATGTGATACGTTAATCTTGACCTATTGTGAAGGATATGATACGTCATGAGTTGCAATGTAATGTTATGCATGCACTTCGTATGTTATTTATACCATTTACGGGTTTTGAAAATATTACTCGTCGTCGAAAAATACTCTTTTGACGTCTTGACCCTTTAAAAATGACTTTACGTGTTTTTACGTCAAAATGTCATCCTATAATGGTTTTATAATGATTTTTGGTGAAATTACCACTTTTCGTCGCAAAACAATGTCGTCGGAAAAATCATGAAATTAACAAAAATGGCTTCGGAAAAGTAGTCGTAAAACGGTGTACGTTGATCGTTAGAGAACGAACTCGACGGTTTTGGAAAGTTTGTATCGATATCTAGAAGTTTCAGTTCAGGAGTTTTCGTTCAAAAAGGTCTCGATCATAAAGACATTAAAGGTTAAAGTTGGTGATTTTTGCTAATTGGGTGCAGAAAATGAGTTTCGGCCAAGTTTGAACATCCGTAAATAATTTACTATGACTCCGCTTGACAAACGGCTTTTTGTTTTGAAAAATATAACCGATGAACTTGATTTTACTAGAAGACAATTTGTTCCAAAAAGTTTTGCATCATAGTTAAAAACTGCCGCAAACATAGCCCTTACAGCTAATGAAATACTTGAATCGTAGAAATAATATAATTTTTCAGAAAATAATAGTTACGGCAACTTTATAAAAACGTGCATATATTTGTCGTTTCAAATCCGTTTTCTACGTAAAATATGTCCTTAGCTTCGTATCGAAGTAAACTAATATATTTTTGAGAAGTCGAAATAATTTATGAAGCTTAAGGCTAGTTTTTGACCCAAACAAGTAAAAACATCAAAGCTGAATTTTCTGAAAATAATACGTTTCGTCGTCAAACTTTAAAAATTCACCACGGCTTCGTTATAACTCCGTTTTTATCCGTTCAAAAGGCCACGGATTCGTTTTAAAGTATATTTTCTAAATATCAAGGCCAAAATGTCGTACCAACTGTTGGTTTTTCCAGAAATTCGAAACAAGGACAGAACCTAAAATATAGTTATCGAAAATAGTTTTTCTCGGACAAAACCTATTCTAATCCCTTCAAATCAACTCCAAAACTAGTCTAATTCTACCATACACCTTCTTAGGGTGTCATGGGTTCCTAATCACCATCAAGACCAAAGAATACCATGGGAATATTTATAGGATGACCATAAGTATATATAAGTTCTAAAATCATGAAATAAATGGTATAAATCACATATCATGCATATAGGCTCCAAAAATGAAAAGAAACATATGAAAATGACAAGGAAACATGAAAATGAATAAAACATGCTTACTAGTGAAAATGAAGAGGTGTAAGTAACAAGGATTAACTTAAATATCCTTGGTTTTTATTTCAAAACCATATAAAGGATATAATCTAGGTTGTTATTATGCTTGAACTTGAGAAAAAAATCTTGTGATCCCTTGTGAAAGCCTTGAAGGCCGGTTATGAGAAGAGAACAAAGAGAGAAAGAGTTTTATAACCTTTGAATATTTAGGTGCATGAATGAGAATGAAGATTGTGTGTGCATATATACATGGAAGACTTTTGTTACCAAAATTTTTGATACATCCCCTAAGTGGCCGGTTTTTATGGATCTCTTGTCTCCAAAATATTTTAAATTGTATTATGTAATTACTTGTAGCACTTTTTAATATAAAGTGTAAGTAAATGTGTAGAGAATTGTAACTTTTTGGTACAAGTAAGTTTTTAATAGGTCAAAATAGAATGTAATGAGATACTAAAAATTGTAAAATACATTCCTTGTGAAAATTGAGTGATAAAATAATTATCGTAAAATTTTTAAGAAAACGTCGTAATAATTAAACTTTTACGATTAATATACCAAATAAATTTGAAACACTAGGAAAACTAAAAATATAGTTTTTATAAACTAAATGTGAGTTTAAAAATATATCGGAATCATTTTTGGAAGTAACGGATTAATTATACAATTAATAACTCACGCGATAAAGATTATTAAACATAAAAATTACGCGTTGAAGGTGAAATGAAATGTCGCGAATGTACTAATGAGATGCACATGATGTCAATGAAATGTAGACTAATCATAGTCCATATGAAATGTACGTGATGTCATGATCATGAATTCGCCGCTAAACCTCCAAGGTTACGCGAATTTGAAACAAGTAAACCAAGTTTACTATAAATGTTGAAATAATGAGGCATAAATCGTGTCAAGAAATGATCTGAAAGTACGGGTTGTGACATTCGCCCATCCAAAAAGGAATTCAGTCCCTGAATTCAGTTCGTGTTGGTCTCTCAGGGTTAGGGTTTGATGAGGCAAACCTTCCCATTCTCGAGCAAAACCCTCAAAAGACTTTTTTGTAACCGATTTTTACTTAATCTCACAACTCATCAAACAAGAACTGTCATGAGATTAGGCTAAATCGGTTTTGGTAACAACTTGTTTCTAGCTCGATCTTTGCAACTCATCAAACAAGAACTGTCACGCGGATCAAACTGGAAACAAGTGGTTTGAAGAAAATCTTTTGAAAATTTGGCTCGATTACGGAATTGCTTACTCATATGAGACTACTACTCCCTTCATTGCATGATTCTTCCTGAATTAGACATAGGTGATCAGGCTATGTATAATTTAGGAGTAACTATGCAATGCTTGGACTAATCGACTCATATGATGTTTGGTGTTGAGTCATAACTTCGCATGTATAAAGAATATGCACTTATGATGAAATGATGAGATGCTATGATAATGTAGTTATAGTCTAGGGTCAATGATGCAACCTAGTTCTCTATAACCGAAGCTCTGATGCCAATCTGTCACACCCCCAAATTACCTGTTTTGCAGCGGAATGGAATTCCTGGGGATCGACTGTCATAGCATCACAATCACAGTTATATAGAACGACCTAAAGTGTCGTTTGGAAAATACATCGTTTGATTTAATAAAATAATCAGAGTTTACAAAGTAGGTCCCAAATGTAAATCAACTTGTGCGGAAATAAGTTTGTTACAATTCAAACGATGTTTTAAAGTACGAAAAACCCAAGTGAGACGCGTCGTCATCGCGACTCCATGATGTGTCCAAATGCATGCCATGAATTGAATGCCTTAGATACCTGAGATAAAAACATGCTAAATGTGTCAACACAAAGGTTGAGTGAGTTCATAGAGTTTGTTTTGAATTGTAAAGCCTTCCAAAATCGTCTATGCAGCAAAGGCATTGTAAATCCACTCAGTTCCAAGTTCCGCCCATACAAAACTTGCAACCTGTGTATTCACAACCCACTGCCAAAATGTAATATAGTTTATGTTCAAGCCCACATCGTCAAATGAATTCACAAAATAGTGCCTAACTTAATGTATCAATAGTTACTTGATATAACAAATATGAGTGTTGATCAAATCGTTCCAAGACCGTTAGTCCATGATTGTACCAAGTCCGTTAGTACATGAATATACCAAGTCCGTTAGCCCAATGTTATACCAAGACCGTTAGCTCAACATTATCCAAGTCCGTTAGATCAATATTATCCAAGTCCGTTAGATCAATATTATACCAAGTCCGTTAGCTCAATGAATATACCAAGACCATTAGCTCAATGAATATACCAAGACCATTAGCTCAATGAATATGATATGGAAGTTCTAAGTGTGGCAAAACTGTTACTACGCATGACTAAGCATTCAGTTCAATTTAACATGTAGTTTCAAATAATCATGATAGTTATGAAAATAATTGAGCATGTATCTCCCCCAAAACATTTATGAAAACAAGTAAAAGCAGGGGCTATGAAACTCACTTGGTGGAATGATGCGAAGACAAAAGTGAGTACACCGAGATGTAATGTGATACGTAAATCTTGACCTATTGTGAAGGATATGATACGTAATGAGTTGCAATGTAATGTTATGCATGCATTTCGTATGTTATTTATACCATTTGTGAGTTTTGAAAATATTACTTATCGTCGAAAAATACTCGTTTGACGTCTTGACCAATCAAAAATCACTTTTCAAGTATTTACGTCAAAATGTCATCCTACAATGGTTTTATAATGATTTATGGTGAAATTATCACTTTTCGTCGCAAAACAATGTCGTCGGAATTTTCATAAAAGTAACAAAAATGGCTTTGGAAAACTAGTCGTAAAACGGTGTACGTCAATCGTTAGAGAACAAAATCGACGGTTTTGGAAAGTTTGTATCGATATCTAGAAGTTTCAGTTCAGGAGTTTTCGTCCAAAAGGTCTCGAACATAAAGATATTAAGGGTTAAAGATAGTGATTTTGGTTAATCTGTGGTGCAGAAAATGAATTTCGGCCAAGTTTGAACATCCGTAATTAATTTACTACAACTCCGCTATACAAACGGCTTGTCGTTTTGAAAAATATGGCCGGTGAACTTGATTTTACTAGAAGACATTTCGTTCCAAAAAGTTTCACAACCTCGTTAAAAACAGCCGCAAACATGGTCGTTACAGCTAATGTAACACTTGTAACGTAAAAATAATATAGTTTTTCAGAAAATAATAGTTACGGCAACTTTATAAAAACGTGCATATCTTTGCCGTTTCAAATCCGTTTCCTACGTATAATATGTCCTTAGCTTCGTATCGAGGTAAACTAATATATTTTTGACTAGTCGAAATAATTTGTGAAGCTTAAGGCTCGTTTTTGACCCAAACAATGTCAAAACAGTTTGCTGAAAATTCTGAAAATAATACGTTTCGTCGTCAAACTTTAAAAATCCATAACTTCTTCGTTATAACTCCGTTTTTATCCGTTCAAAAGGCCACGGATTCGTTTTAAAGTATATTTTCTAAATATCAAGGCCAAAGTTTCGTACCAACTGTAGGTTTTTCCAGAAATTCGAAACAAGGACAGAACCTTTTTATACGTATTGAAAATAGTTTTTCTCGGACAAAACCTATTCTAATCCCTTCAAATCAACTCCAAAGCTAATCTAATCCTACCATACACCTTCTTAGGGTGTCATGGGTTCCTAATCACCATCAAGACCAAAGAATACCATGGGGATAATTATAGGATGACCAATATATATATATACTCTAAAATCAAGTAAAAATGGTAT
>BPTQ01000003.1:229473516-229599351 GCA_019973895.1 Chrysanthemum seticuspe
GATTTTTCACTCACTAGCATCTACACTCCGAACATCTCTCTTGAGCCCAACACACCTGGCAATCATGTCCGTGGGTTCAATAATCTCGAAAACCGTCACTTCCATGAAGGACGTATTGTAGACACCTCTCTACAATTTGAAGAAGGTATCAATACCTCATTCCGAGCCATAGGACTAGAATGTCTTCTTGAAATCAACGAGAAGATATGTCCAAGGTTCATAATGGAATTCTTCCGTCAAGTTAAACTCGTTCGTAACGAGGATCGCTCTTTATCTCTTTGGTTTTATATCAAAAACCAAAAGTTCACTTTAACCCTTGGGCATTTTGCTCACATCCTCAGGATTCCAAATCATGGACAATGTGCCTTCACCGAAGATTGGTCTCTTGATTCTCTCTTCAACTTTCGTGAAGAAAATAGTCCATATTGTTCACACATACCCTCTCCGGAAGATTTAAATCGCATGATATGCAAACCTCGACCATATTACTCCAATCCAAACATTATCCATACACGGGATATCCGAGAAGAGTACAAGCCTCTTGCTCTCATTCTACGTGAAAATTTTTGGAGTCTTAGGGGAAATCGAGATATTCTTCTCGCTTGTTGTGCTCACATGTTGTACTGTTTGCTAACACAACAACCATACAATCTCGCCTACTTCTTCGCAAGGCGAATTGCAAATCTTCAAGGCTCCAAGAATAAACTCTTCCCTTATGGAATGTTCTTGACACGCCTCTATCACAATGTTATGCACTTCCATCCTCAATTTCAAAGTCTGTTGTACGTACTTGTGAACATGATGATGGAACCGCTAAACATATCTCTCATGAAGACTTTCTTCATTCTTGATTCCACCAATACCCATCAATCACATAATGATCCTCCTAGCGAAGACACTCAAGGAAACTAGAATAGTCAAATAGGATCAATTCTACTCTACTCATTATTTATCAATGTAATCCTATTTCTTTCATGAAATAAAACATCTTACATTTGATATCTTAGTTTTAGAACTCCTTTAAACAAAACTTGGAATATAATGCATTGTCAAGATCATTGCATACCTTTAGTAAAGGTTCTGTCTAGCAGATAGACGGATCCCAAATGTTGTGCTAAACGGATCCCTACATCTAGGGAACCGTGGGATCCGGCAAAACAGAAAATGCAATTGCAAGCATTGTATGTCAAACACATCCTTAGAACACCTCACACTAAGCTAAACATAGTGTATTAAGGTAGATTAAGACTTTATCAAGATAGGTTGATCTTTCCTACTCATTCCAACTCACATAGAACACACTCTAAGATATTCATAGATTTATCACTTTGTTTTAATCCATCACTCTTCCGCTCTCAAAACCTCACATTTCATTTTTTTTACCCTTTACATCTAGGTTAAAAATCTTTTATAACAAAATTGATCATAAATCAATCTCACCTCAAAATTGATCAAAGTTGATCAAATCCTAGTTTTCCCATCTCAAAACCATTAGAATATTTTCCAAAACACAATCCTAAGTCACAACCTCATCTCTAGGATCATTTAGCTTCAATTGACACTCTCTTCTTTAGTGTCATCCTTGCTCATTCATTGGTACTCATGAAAGTTCCAAATCCTTCCATAAAGACAATCATTAGCTACATCACTCACCACCTTCAAGTACTTAAGCACCCCTTCATTTAAGACACTTAGGAAGACTGAAACACTCAAGATGTTATAGGTCTTAGATTTTAGAAACATCATAGCTGCTGATAGCCGGATCCCTAGGATTAGCCTAGACGGATCCCTCTGAGAAAGGAACCGTGGGATCTGGATGACAGTATAGGTCAAATCTTGCTAAAACAATCATTTCAACTTATCTTCCTAACTCAAACACTCCATCTCATCTTAAATGAGTTCCTAGATCAGTCCAACCTCTGAAGTTGACTCTTGTGCATGTCAATCATCACTTTCCAATGAATCCTAGTGGCTTAAAGCTTAAATGCACTTGCCAAATCTCTTAGTTTATAAACCACCTTGTTAGGACCTCCATAGTCATCACTCTCACTTTAACTTTCAGCTTTTGAAATCATTTCATCATGAGAAAAACCCCAAGTAGTAACTTATCCGCCAAAGAACCACCCATGAAAAAGGCTCGTGTTATACACGAAATCTCCTCAACCGAATCATCTCCCGTCAAACCAACAAATGAGAGAATCCTTCATCATCCAATCAAACCAATTCCTAAAAGGATAGTACCCGCAAAACTACCTATGCCTAACACCACCATACCTCCTAGGCCAAACAATATCATCTCCACTAAACCATCACCATTGGTTCCTAGAAATATTTCATTTACTTCACCACTATCATCACCACACCTCTATAATTTAGAGGAGTTGCCTCCTAGGCCGTCTCATCCGCTTCTGCCATCAACATTCTCCTCATTAGGAGGAATAATGGTTCAAAATCAAGGTGTTGAGTCAACACTTGCTCCGGCTTCCTTTTCGCCGTCTCCATCATATAATCCTATATGGATTATGAGAAATCATCAAAGTCAACCACCCGACCATATGGAAATTGACACTTCCTTACCACCACCATCATTCTTGGTCGAGGCATTCTCAAATGCACCTCCACCAATCCCTCCATCGTTTGAAGCTCCGCAAGCCGCCTCACTTGATCCTTCGCATCAAGCCATTTTATTTCCTCCACCACCACTACCTAGCCATGACAAAGATTGCTATCATTGTCAACATGTTGAAAGTTTGATACATGAAGTACGAGAAGACCAACGTTTCATGTTCTATCATCTCCTCGAACGTTTCGACGAGATCAAACCTAAACAAAACTTGAGCTAGAAGATTTTAGTGGTGTCCTAGCATCAAGCGTTAGATAGTCTAGAAATTCCTAGTCATGTATTGTCTATTTTCTTATTTTTAGAGTCATGTATATCATAACTCTTGTTTTATTAAATGGAATTACATGCTACTTGTTATTTTTCTGAGCATATGTATTCATATCTCATTTATGTGATAACATTACTTGTTATATCACCTTTGCTGATTTTAGTCATCAGCCAGACGGATCCCTCAGAATTTCCTAGACGGATCCCTACTAGGAGGGAACCGTGGGATCCGTGAAGACAGAAAGTTTTTTTCTTTCTACTAACTTAAATCACATTTGCAGGAAATTGTGAATTATACTTGTTTTCTAACCCTTGTTTTGCAGTTATTCAATTAACACATAAAGAATTTGACATCCTAAAGCTAGGGGAGCTTGGTGTCAAAACAATACGTTGCAAAATTACTTGCAACATTTGATTTAAATTTCATGACTTCCCGTTGCAAATATTGCAATCATCAAGGGGGACCACACCCGTCACATAGACATAATCTTTTGCATAAGTTAGTTGCAAATGAACTAGATTAGAATTAGTTTCTTGACGCCCTTACTTAGGGATGGACTCGTCAAGGAGGAGTAACGACGAAAACCTTTCCCGTTACTTGCTCTCTATTTTTTTTCTTTCCTTTCACATGTTTTTCTTAAAAACGATGTGTTGCTTTCTTTCAAACACTTTTTGTTTCGACAAAAAGGGGGAGAAGAAAGTAAAAACTACAAATTCAAACTTTTACGAATTTTAGCTTTTCCTTAAAATAATCTTATGTTTTGTCATCAACAAAAAGGGGGAGATTGTTAATACAAATAAGCCGTAAAAACGTTTATTTATATTTTACGATCTTCTAATATTTTGTCGATAACAAAAGTAAGATCATTTTAACGAAACAAATAAAATACATAAATGGTTTGAACTAATAGTTTTCTAACACACTTACGCTTTCACATAAAACACTAAAACTAGTATAAGTGATTTTATGCTTAAGATATACATATGTACAACAACTAGTGTTTACATATTGGGATAACATATACTTAACTAAGTATATACCAAAATATGTAAAAACAAGTATATACTAAAATGGGTAAAAACAAGTATATACTAAATAGGTAAAAACTAGCAAATGGTTTTGACCCATAACCCATGGTTTTATTTATACCACTTAACCAAGTTCATTGTATCCTTAAGATACATTGTATCTAGTAAGAAAACTATGGATCAACCCATAACCCATGACCCATGACCCATAACCAAAAATACCCATGGGCAAAGAGGAGCGTTCCACGGATCCCTGGCTTTGTGCTAGCCGGGTCCTAAGTGGAAGGGATCCGGGGAAACAGTAGGATGTTTCCTCTATAAATAGTGAGCCATTTATTCATTATTCCTCACCCCTTTCTAACACACTTTCTCCCCTGAGTTAAATCTCACTAACCTTAGATCCAAGAGATCTATGTTTATAGTCTTGTTTTTGTGTGATCTTTTAGGTTCCTCTTAAAGGCAAGATCACCACCTTTGAAGTCGAGCAAGCTCAAGTCCATGAGTTGCCAAGCTTCTTCATCATCACGGCTACTAAAGTCCTCTTGTTGATGATCTCTTTCTTTCTTCAAAGAAGTGTAGTGTTGAAGACATTAGTGAAAGATGTCTCAAGTGTCAAGACGAAGATATTAGTGAAGGGTATCTATCGTCTATAGCATAAGCACTTGTGGTTGGTGCTTAGAAGTCAAGACAAGAAGCATTAGTGAAAGGTGCTTAGAAGTCAAGACTAGAAGCATTAGTGAAAGGTGCTTCGAAGTAAAGACACAAGACATTAGTGAAAGGTGTCTTGTAGATCTAGTCAAAGGCATTAGTGAAAGGTGCCTTAGATGTACATTCGATATGGTGTATTTCGATGTACTAGATAGACTAGCATTAGATCCAAGGATATTGATGTCCTTGATGATGTTGTAAAGGAGTAGATCTCCTTTGAGATTAGTCGTTGGTGTAGTGTGGTAGTAGTTCCTCCATTGCAATGAAACTAGGCGCTTAGCCTAGTACCTAATAAAGGGTAGGCGACGTTGTGAAGGTGTAGTTCACCTAAGGTGTGAAAGAACTCGGTGGTTAGCCTAGCACCGTATAAAGGGTAGGCGACGTTGTGTAGGTGTGGTTCGCCTTGGTGTGAAAGAACTCGGTATTTAGCTTTGTACCGGAAAAAGGTTAAGCGACGTTGTGAAGGCTTCTCCGCCATAAAGAGATTGGTGTAGTGTTTACGAACTCTCGAGTAGGTGACTCGGGGAGTGGATTAGGGAAAGGAAGGTGTCCTTATAGCCGAACCACTATAAATACTCGTGTTGTGGTTTTGTGCTTCTTACTCTTTATCTTTTCATTACATATCTTAATATGCTTATTTATCAACATCCAACACACACAACCAAATAGATTGACATAAGTCGATCTAAATTGTTTAAAAGGAAGTTTTAATTGGTAAAACTATTCAACCCCCCCTTCTAGTTTTCCACAGTTTCTAACATATTCACATAAAACACTAAAACAAGTATAAGTGATTTTATGATTTAGTAATACATATGTACAACAACTAGTGTTTACATATTTGGGTAAAATATACACATAACTAGTATGTAGTATATTGGGTAATATAAATGGGTAGAAACTTAAGTATCACAACCCATTGGGCAAATATATTGAATGTAGTTGGGTAAAACCCAAAGCCCATAACCCATGGATGTTGACCCATAACGCATTGCATGACATCATGCTTATATCACACACGAAAAATATCAATAACCCACGGATCAACCCATACCCAAATGACCAAGTGCATTGCACACAAAAGATACATTGTATCTAGCTAAAAGATCGATGGTTCAACCCATGACCCATAACCAAAATACCCATGGGCAAAGAGGAGCGTTCCGTGGATCCCTAGCTTTGTGCTAGCCGGATCCCTTGTGGTAAGGATCCGGGGAACAGTAGGATTTTTCCTCTATAAATAGTGAGTCATTTCTTCTTTATTTCTCACCCCTTTCTAACACACTTTCTCCCTGAGTTAAAAACTCACTAACCTCAGATCCAAGATATCTATGTTTGTAGTTTTGTTTTTGTATGATCTTTTAGGTTCCTCTTAAAGGCAATATCACCATCTTTGAAGTTGAGCAAGCTCAAGTCCATGAGTTGCCATGCTTCCTCATCATCAAGGCTACTGAAGTCTTCTTGTTGATGATTCCTTTCTTCCTTCAAAGAAGTGTAGTGTTGAAGACATTAGTGAAAGATGTCTCAAGTGTCAAGACGAAGATATTAGTGAAGGGTATCTATCGTCTATAGCATAAGCACTTGTGGTTGGTGCTTAGAAGTCAAGACAAGAAGCATTAGTGAAAGGTGCTTAGAAGTCAAGACTAGAAGCATTAGTGAAAGGTGCTTAGAAGTAAAGACACAAGACATTAGTGAAAGGTGTCTTGTAGATCTAGTCAAAGGCATTAGTGAAAGGTGCCTTAGATGTACATTCGATATGGTGTGTTTCGATGTACAAAATAGACTAGTATTAGATCCAAAGATATTGATATCCTTGATGATGTTGTAAAGGAGTAGATCTCCTTTGGGATTAGTCGTTGGTGTAGTGTGGTAGTAGTTCCTCCATTGCAATGGAACTAGGTGCTTAGCCTAGTACCTAATAAAGGGTAGGCGACGTTGTGAAGGTGTAGTTCACCTTGGAGTGAAAGAACTAGGTACTTAGCCTAGTACCTTATAAAGGATAGGCGACGTTGTGTAGGTGTGGTTCACCTTGGAGTGAAAGAACCCGGTGGTTAGCCTAACACCGGAAAAAGGGTATGCGACGTTGTGAAGGCTTCTCCGCCATAAGGAGATTGGTGTAGTGATTACGAACTCTCGAGTAGGTGACTCGGGGAGTGGAGTAGGGCAAGGAAGGTGTCCTTGTAGCCGAACCACTATAAATACTCGCGTTGTGGTTTTGTGCTTCTTACTCTTATCTTTTCATTACTTACCTTTATATGCTTTTGTATCAACATCCAACACACACATCCAAATAGATTGACATAAGTCGATCTAAATAGATTAAAAGGAAGTTTTAATTGGCAAAACTATTCAACCCCCCCCCCCTTCTAGTTTTCCACATATCGGTTTCACTAATAGCTAAGAAGTGAGCATACTTAGTTAAATGATCAACTATTACCCAGATAACGTCATTGCCGCTAACTGTTCTCGGTAATTTAGTGATAAAGTCCATGGTTATTCGTTTCCATTTCCATTTCGGGATTTCGGGTTGAACTAAGAGTCCTGATGGTTTCTGATGTTCGGCCTTTACTTTAGAACAAGTCAGGTACCAACTGACATACTTAGCTATATCGGCTATCATACTAGGCCACCAATAAAGTTTCTTAAGATCCTGATACATCTTATCGGCTCCAAGATGAATAGAGTATTTTGATTTATGCGACTCGTGCATAATCAACTCATGGATTCCACCATGAAATGGTATCCAGCTTCTGTCTCTGAAGCATAAAGTTCCGTCGGAACGCTTCAAGAAGCCGTTTTCACTTTCTACCATTCCATGAAGATTCTCATAAGGACGGTTCTCTTCCGTCAATGCCTCTGCTTGGGCGGCTAAAATTTGAGACGGTAAGGGCGAAACAATGGTCATTCCTAAGGATCTAACAAGTAGGGGTGGAATGTCCTCCTTACGACTAAGTGCATCAGCCACAACATTAGCCTTACCAGGATGATAACGAATCTCACAGTCTAATCACTAAGCAATTCCAACCAATGACATTGTCTCATGTTCAGTTCCTTCTGATCTAAGATATGCTTCAAACTCTTATGGTCGGTAAATACTACACACTTGGTTCCATACAGATAATGTCTCCAGATCCTAAGAGCAAACACTACAGCACCTAACTCAAGGTCATGGGTGGTGTAGTTTTGCTCATGCTTCTTAAGTTGTCGGGATGCATAAGCAATCACCTTCTCCCGTTGCATCAAAACAGCACCTAAGCCTTTATGCGAAGCGTCGCAGTACACGACAAAGTCTTCGCTTCCTTCAAGCAAAGCTAGGATGGGCGCACTACACAACTTCTCTTTCAAAAGTTGGAATGCTTCTTCTTCATTTTCTCCCCATTCATACTTAACATCCTTCTGTGTTAGTTTGGTCAGCGACTTAGCTATCTTAGAAAATCCCTCGATGAATCTCCTATAATAGCCTGCTAAACCTAGAAACTGTCGGATTTCTGATGGGTTCTTAGGAGCTGCCCATTCCTTAATGGCCTTAATCTTAGCTGGGTCAACATGAACACCTCGATTATCTATCACATGACCTAAGAATTGCATGGACGGAATCCAAAATTCACACTTAGAGAATTTGGCATACAGCTTCTCCTCTCTCAACAATCCTAAAATGAGCTTCAAATGCTCTTCGTGCTCCTCACTACTCTTAGAGTATATCAAGATATCGTCTATGAATACTATCACAAACTTATCCAGGTATGGCTTACACACTCAGTTCATGAGATCCATGAAAACCGCTGGCGCGTTGGTCAAACCAAACGACATCACTTGGAATTCATAGTGTCCATAACGAGTTCTAAACGCAGTCTTTGGGATATCCTCCTCTCGAACTCTAAGCTGGTGATAACCAGATCGTAAATCGAACTTAGAAAAGACACTAGCTCCTTGGAGTTGGTCGAATAGATCATCTATTCTAGGTAACGGATATCGGTTCTTCACTGTCAACTTATTTAATTCCCTATAATCAATACACATCCGAAACGATCCATCCTTCTTCTTCACAAACAACACTGGTGCTCCCCACGGTGACGAACTTGGTCGAATGAATCCCTTCTCTGACAATTCTGCCAACTGTTTAGACAGTTCCTCCAATTCTCTTGGAGCAAGTTGATAAGGTGCCCGGGCTACGGGTGCCGCACCGGGTATCAACTCTATTTGGAATTCTACTTGTCGGACAGGTGGAATCCCTGGCAGATCGTCGGGAAACACATCCGGAAATTCTCTAATGACGGGTACATCATTGAGGTTTCTTTCATTCTTCTCCTCGCTTTTCTTTTCAGAAATTCGAGCCAAGAAAAGACAACCTCCTCTATCGATGTATTTCTGAGCCTTAATACAAGAGATGATGCTCAACCGGGAAGGACTTCTACAGTCGCTCCGATCTCCTTGTATACTCAGAAATTTTCCGCCATACGATAAACGCACAATCTTCTCATCACAAATGATGTGTGCACCGTTCTTCGATAACCAATCCATTCCGATAATGACGTCAAAAATTCCTAAGGTAACCGGCAATAAGTCTATACTAAACGGGCGGTCTAGGAAACTTAAGGTACAACCTCGAACTACGGTGTCTATCTTCTCTCTATTTCCATTCGCTAACTCCACATCGTAACTAAACCCTAGAGGTGTTTGGGAGATTCCTAGTAATGGCATGAAATTGGTGGATACAAAACTCATATCCGCATCAATATCAAACAGTATGGAAGCATAGAGATTATTGAGAAGGAACATACCCGTAACTACGTTAGGGTCCTCACCAGCTTCCTTCCCAATAGTATAAACACGCGTTGTTCCCATGTCTCTCTGCTGATTCCTAGCACCATGGTTTCCCTAGTTCTCCACAACCTCACGCTTCACAGGGTTTAAGCCATTACCTCCTACACCTCGGTTAGCAAATCCTCCTAGATTATCGGGATTTCCTCTTATCCACGGCTCTTGGCACTCATTCTTAAAGTGTCCCTTCTTTCCACATCCAAAACAGGTGACCGTGGCCTTCCAGTCCTCTCCTTGTGCAGTTTGAGCTGCAACAAGTGGTCGAGACCTACAGTCTTTGGCCAAATGTCCTACCTTAGAGCACTTCCTACACACATTCGGGCATAGTCCATGGTGGTGTCGATTACAACGACCACACACAGGCTTACTACCCTCATAATCTTTCCTTCCTCCATTTCCTATGGCAAACACCCTGGCTGTCTCATGCCGTTTGTTGCCATTCCCTTTAGCAACTCCGTTCCTCTTCCTCTTATCACTCCTATCATTCTTACCCTTGTCTCCTACTTCTAGTGCATAAGAGTCCATCAAACGATGAGCCACAGTAATTGCCTCATGCAAATTAACTGGCTTCGCAGCGATGACATCATTTCGAGTAGCTATAGGCAATCCATCAGTATACCTCTCAATCTTAAGTTCTTCAGTGTGAACCATATCAGGGCAAAGCAATTATAACTCTTGGAAATGACGAGTATAAGTCGCCATGTCAGTACCCTTAACCTTATGGTTCCAGAACTCACTCTCTAACTTCTTAACTTCATTCCTAGGACAGTAAGTCTTGATCAGGAGAGTCTTAAACTGGTTCCAAGTCATACTATAAGCTACATCAATCCCTACTGGTCTGTGATAATTGTTCCACCAGGTTAACGCTTCGTCCTTCAAGGTATATGTTGCATACTTAACCTTACAATCCTCCTCACAATTACTAACAGCAAACACATATTCAGTTTTCTCCAACCACCTAGTTAGGTAAACTACTCCCTCAGTTCCTCCAAACTCAATGGGACCATAAAATCGGAACTCTTTGTAGGTACAACCTCGAGTTCGATTCAGCATTGGGGTTCCACTAGAGGTGTTAGAGAGATTAGTCTCAGCTAGCAGTTCAGCGACACGCTGTGCCACTAACTGGTCAACATGGGCTGGGTTCACACGTGGAGGGTTTTGTGGAACAGGACCATTCTCAGCATGGTCGTTCACATTTGGGTTTTTCTACAGTTGGGTTATCAGTGTTCGGGTTCTCAACAGGTGGTGTGGTCGGGGCCGGACGACAACCTCGACGACCAGGGGCAATAACAGCAGCAGGAGCTGCTCGGTTGTTTCTAAGCGAGTTTCTTCTTGTTGCCACCATTCTAGGGGTAAGAAGAACAGTTTCATAAGTTCACAATTCACGCTCTAAAGATAGAGTTGGGTTCCAAGGATCACCCAATAACGCCTGAATACATAATCAAGGCCAACAGGGATAACGCTATATCAAAGCGAAACAATCAAATACCGAATCATAACTAAGGATGCACGTTCCAATAACCATAATTCATAGGTTTCAAAAGTGGAAATACATGGAAGGATACGGAGAAATCCAAAAACGATCCTAACAACGATACTAGTAAGACAGCTAGGATAATCCTACATCTCGAACCAAGTACTACTTAGTTTCAAGATGGTACAAAACCATGAATCTAATACTATCTAGCCACGTCTACGAATACCACTAACTGATCTCCTAACATCGTCAACCTCTCTCCACAAAGATGCTAACTCAACACGTCAAGCGTCGCGATCACTCTTAAGCTCTGCGACCTCTCTCTCCAACTCACCAATCCTACGCTAAATCGCTCTATCAGCATCACGAGCTGTCGCGAACCCTCTCAGTAGGTCCCTAACCTGCTCCTGGAGCTCCGACATACCCTCACACAAAATCCTATTCCTCCTGACTACAGTACCCATATCAGCTCTCAAATCCTCTATACTAGCCCTAGATACTCCAACCAACCGATCCGTCAACTGACTAAGCCTAGTACCCTGCGATGTAATCCTCTCCCACATCATACCCATCTCACCATACTCCTCGGGCTCTGAAACAATCTCCGATGGTATCTCAGATCCTAACGGACTACCTATGTAAGGTGAGTAAGGTGGTGAGTCAATGTCTAAAGGCTGTCCAGGGGACTCAGGCCCAGGCAAAGGAGAACCTGGTCCGGGAGAATGTGCAGGACTCTGCAATGGAGGAGTACCCCCTTCTGGGATATCCTTATCATCCTCTTGAGGATCCTCATCCTCATCTACATACTGCTCCTCAATCTCATGCTCCTCCTCGACCTCATGCTCCTCCTCGCCCTCATCCATAGGGGAGAGTCCATGAGTCGGAGTGTAACATATTGGATTTCACAAACACACTAAATCATAAACACAAGAGGCGTATAAGATGAGTTTTAGAGAGAGAAAGTTAGAGGTTGGGAACTTTAGAGAGAGAAAATGAACATATTATTATAAGCTCCAACTCTCTACCTTGGAAGGTAGAGAGTATTTATAGTTCTTACATAACTCACCACCTACGGGCTGTGGATCAGGCATACAGTGGGTAAAGACCCGTCCGTCCTCCACAGTGTTACTTAACTAAATACTACAAAACATTAACTAATCTATGACTATGAGCTTTCTAATGCTTACATATACTTGAGGTGACTGACTCTTTAATAACTGGATTTACTAAATCCTAACAATCTCCCCCTAAGGGAGGTCACCTCAAGATCACCTCAAAATTACATTGAACACAAACAGATATTACATTAAAATTGTTCTTGCATTCTTGATGTAGTTCTTTGCTCAGGAGCTCGTAGACATTGATTCATCGTTATTGCATGTTTGGATAATCAATGTGGAGGTCTTTATCTGATCCACGTGATAATGAGTTTTGAGCCAGCTTTTGAGATCATCAGCTATCATAAATCTCTGACTCTTCCATTGTGGTATTGGTATTATGTGATGTTGTGACTTATGGACCGACATGCTCACATTCTGGATCATGATATACTCTCATCAGAGTAGCGAAAGCTTTCGTTGATTCATGATATTGGCAGCAGCGTAGCAGAAGCATGGAGTGAAAATATCAGAGTCATTGATGCACTAATCATGATTTCTTTAGAAATGAATGTGTTGTGTGAGCATGCGGTTATGGATTGACTGCATCATTCTGATCAGCAGCAAACGCCGGGCGTACCTGCATACAACAGTTAGCAATAAAGTGCACGAAAGTGTCTTTGATCACTTTCGTTGAATTGAGGTACACGGCCCACGGTTCCCCGTTGATCAGTACAAGTATTGCCTGTGATCAGGTAACATTCTGAAGAATTTCCTTGACAGGGTTTCGCAGCTGCTCTAGCTGTTCTCAAACCGGAACATCTCAAAGAAGACAACACGGAGTGAGTGAACCAGCGAATAGAGATTCACTGATTGATGAAAAGATATTTGAAAAACAATCGTGTATCGCTCAATAGAAATTGTTTTTGCAATACAACGAAGGTTTTAATGAAAATCAATTATCAATCATAAACACCTTTATTTTGAGATATTTGTACACAGTCGATGTGCTAAAGAAAATAATTTTTAAGCACAACGACCGGTTTTTCAAAGGTATTCGTCAATCCATAACCTGAACCAGGATTAATTCAAAAGATTGAATCACCCCATTGTTTCTGCTCAGTTGTCACATGGTTGATCTATTGAATAGATCTCACATGCCACCCACCAGGAGCTTGTTTGATGTTGGCTCCAGAAGGCTTTCCATCTTCATTGTGAATATGTTTGCATATCACTCAGATGTTCTGGCAATACCACAAGGATAATGCGTAGGACTCATAAGATATAATCTCTCTTTCCACATTGTGTGAAACAGAGAGTCTTCATTGAAAGTGTCCTAATGAGATTTATTGATGATCTCGTGGCTCTAGACTCAATTGTGCATATTTGGATCCTATTTCAGAGACTAGGGAGAGGGTCTCCTTCTTCAATATCAACAAACTCTAAGAGAAAGTCGATAGATAATGTCGGTTCCCCGTGAGAATGAAACAAGTCCTTTTAAGAGGAACTTGAGTAGCTTGGGAAGTTGTAGTACATTGCGTCACTGGGTCCATGACGTCTTGTCTTCAATACCGATGTTACCTTGGTAACCACCAGTAGCATATGAATTGAACCCGGTTTATGCCCTAAGGTTGAATAAATGGAGGGCTAATTATTTTCACCCTTTTTCTTATTCAATTCTTTTTCATTCTTCAACCCCTTCAGTGCTTACCGAGACTTCATAACTAGAACCTTGTTGGGTTTATTCCAGTACTAGTTCAGTCTTAGTCCGCACTCTTCCCATATCTCATTTTTCTCCTTTTTATCATCATACCTAAGGACTTCTACACTAACTAGTGGATTGTCCCTGGGTAGATCCCTCCGGTTATGGCGGATCATGGGAACAAATACCTAACCTTATCGTCCTTATATCACCATACATAAAGTAAAGTTGGTCTGTCTATTTGGTATTGTTCATCTGCCATTGGAACCAATTGAAAACCATTTGAAAATCAATCCAGATACTTGTGATATATTATCAACGCATTTTGTACCTGAATTGTTTTTTATATTTTTAGAACAAGAGCTCCCCTTCAACATGTGTATCATGTATTAGAAATCATTTTAGCACACGGAGGCAAGAGGAAGAATTAACTTCTTTGAATATCATTTTCTAAAAGATATCAACATCACTTCCCTATTTAAATCAAGTATATAAAGCATATTTGGGGAAGGATGAGGTTTTCACAATTTTGCTCCCCCTTAATATGTGCCTCAAGGTTTCAAAGAGTTTTGCACATATTAGAAGGAACCTGCACTTAGAGACAAATCAATCACTTTTCAATTCTTTATGGTTTAAAAGTTGCTCCCCCTCAACATGTGCATGGAAAATTTGAAATCGTTTGGCACATGTGGGGAGGAAAGCTTGCAAATCACTTGTGAAACCATTTATCAAATCATCAGTATAAATCCAATTTAAATCACAATTTCTCCCCCGATCACAATTTTCTAATCATTTGAGATTTGTGATCTCTGTAGATTTAAATTGATTTTGAAAGCTTTTGAGGAGAATTGTGACTTGATTATGAAAACATTTTAACTGATAAGGATCGGATTATGAGACTTTAAACTCCATTGATTAAACATGCATGATTTATCTTTTGAAAGCAATTGTATGACAAATAACCTTTTGATTTAATTGAAATCATTCTCCCCCTCAATCAATGACATGAGTTGTTGATTGAGAGATAGATATTTTTGACAAACATTAAGTCCAGATGATTTTCAAAAAATAGAGTCCGAGTTATTTTTCAAAGCAATTAGTTTTCAGTAGATAGTAAGTAATTGTTTATAGAATCAGAGCATGAGATTTAAAAACAAGATAAAGTATGGCTCTGTTCTTTCTTTGAAAAGCGGGTTATTGCCTGAAAGGACAATAAACCATATATTTCACATTTTCTCTCAATTTTTTTTTTTTGAAACATTCGAACAACATCTAAAGTCCCGTGTCATTCTTTGAGTGACAGCACAAAGACCGTAGATATTTTCGAATCGAGAAAATCATGACAAAAAGATTTTTTTTTTTTTTTTTTTTTTTTTTGAAATTTTTCAAGATTTTTCAAATTTTTTATGGATTTTTTGAAAGTTTTATATTTTTCTATTTGTTTTTTGAATAAATATTTACAAGAGATGGATGAAGAAAGACCTTTACTCCTCGTTTTCCTCTTGAAGACGTTTGAGTGTTTCCGGTTGTAGACTTTTAAGACCAAGTCGTGAAAGAATAAACTCAAAACGTTCTCCAGGAAGAGCTTTGGTAAAGATGTCTGCTAACTGGTATTCAGTCCTCACAAAGTATAGTTCCACCACACCATTTTCTACTTGCTCCCTGATGAAATGATGTCGAATGTCGATGTGCTTTGCTCTTGAGTGTTGTACGTTGTTGTGTTGGATATTAGTTTTCACATACACATCAAACCATAACACAAAGTGGCGTATGAATGAGGTTCTAGAGAGAGAAAGTTAGAGGTTTAGGGAACTTAGTGAGAGAAAGTGAAAGATATTATTATGAGCTCCAACTCTCTACCTTGGAAGGTAGAGAGTATTTATAGTCTTACATAAATCGCCACACATCGGGCTGTGGATCAGGCATACAGTGGGTAAAGACCCGTCCGTCCTCCACGGTGTTACTTAACTAAATACTACTTAACTTAAAATAACTACGACTACGAGCTTTCTAACGATTACATATACTTGAGGTGACCGACTCTTTAATACCTGGAATTTCTAATTCCTAACAATCTCCCCCTAAGGGAGGTCACCTCTATCATGTACCAAAATTACATTGAATACAAATAGATATTACATAAAAAATTGTTCTTGCATTCTTGATGTAGTCCTTTGTTCCTAAGCTCGTAGTCATTGATTCTTCACATTGCATGTTTGGTTACTTCAAGTGGAGGTCTTTTACTGATCCACGTGATAGTAAATTATGAGTCAGCTCTTGAGATCATCAGCTAACAAAAATCTCTGAGACATCCATTGTGGTGTTGTGACTTTAGGACCGACATGCTCACATTCTGGATCATGATATCTTCTCATCAGAGTTGCGGAAGCTTTAGTTGATTCATGATATTGGCAGCAGCGTAGCAGAAGCATGGAGTGAAAATATCAGAGTCATTGATGCACTAATCATGATTTCTTTTTAGTTGAATGTGTTAAGTGAGCATGCGGCTATGGATTGACCGCTTCATTCTGATCAGCTGCAAACGTAGGATGTACCTGCATAAAATAGTTAGCAATAAAGCACACGAAAGTGTCTTTGATCACTTTCGTTGAATTGAGGTACACGGCCCACGGTTCCCCGTTGATCAGTACAAGTACTGCCTGTGATTAGGTATAATTCGGAAGAATTTCCTTGACAGGGTTTCGCAGCTGCCCTAGCTGTTCTCAAACCGGAGCATCTCAAAGAAGACAACACGGAGTGAGTGAACCAGCGAATTTAAGTCCACTGATTGATGAAAAGATATTTGAAAAAACAATCGTGTATTGCTCAATAGAAATTGTTTTTGCAATACAACGAAGGTTTTAATGAACAACAATTATCAATCATAAAACACCTTTTGATTTGAAATATCTGTACACGGTCAATTTGCTAAAGAAAAGAGTTTTTAAGCACAAAGACCGGTTTTTCAAAGGTATCCGTCAATCCATAACCTGAACCAGGATTGATTCAAGAGATTGAATCGCCCCATTGTTTATGTTCAGTTGTCACATGGTTGATCTATATAATAGATCTCACATGCCACCTACCAGGAGCTTGTTTGATGTTGGCTCCAGAAGGCTTTCCATCTTCATTGTTAATATGTAAACACATCACTCAGATGTTCTGGCAATACCACAAGGATAATGCGTAGGACTCAAGATATAATCTCTCTTTCCACATTGTGTGAAACAGAGAGTCTTCATTGAAGGTGTCCTAATGAGATTTATTGATGATCTCGTGGCTCTAGACTCAATTTGTGCATATTTGGATCTTGTGCCGGAGACTAGGGAGAGGGTCTCCTTCTTTAATATCAACAATCTCTAAGAGAAAGTCGATAGATAATGTCAGTTCCCCGTGAGAATGAAACAAGTCCTTTTAAGAGGAACTTGAGTGGTTTGGAAAGTTGAAGTGCAGTGCGTCACTGGGTCCATGACGTCTTGTCTTCAATACCGATGTTACCATCAGTAGCATATGAAGTGAACCCGGTTTCTGCCCTAAGGATGAATAAATGGAGGGCTATTTGTTTTCACCCTTTTCTCATTCAATTCTTTTTAATTCTTCAACCCCTTCAGTGCTTACCGAGACTTCATAGCAAGAACCTTGTTGGGTTTGTTCCAGTACTTGCTCTATCTCAGTCCGCACTCTTCCCATATCTCACTTTTCTCCTTTTATCATCATACCTAAGGACTTCTACACTAACTAGTGGATTGTCCCTGGGTAGATCTCTCCGGTTCTGGCGGATCATGGGAACACATACCTAACCTTATCATCCTTATATCATCGTACATAAAGTAAAGTTGGTCGGTCTATTTGGTATTGTTCATCTGCCATTGGAACCAATTGAAAACCATTTGAAAATCAATCCAGAAACTTGTGATATATTATCAAAACATTTTGTGCCTGAATTGTTTTTGATATTTTTAGAACAGGTGCTCCCCCTCAACATGTGCATCAAATGTTTTGAAATCGTTTTGCACACGGAGGCAACCTGAAGAATTTACTTCTTTGATTACCGTTTTCTAAAAGATATCAACATCACTTCCCTGATCAAATCAAGAAGATAAAGCATCTCCGGGAAGGATGAGGTTTTCATAAGTTTGCTCCCCCTCAATATGTGCCTCGAGATTAGAAAAGAGTTTTGCACATACTAGAAGGAACCTGCACATTGAGATAAATGATCATGTTTCAAATCATCGGTTTAAGATAGATGCTCCCCCTCAACATGTGCATAAGGATAGCATGTACATCCTTATAAAGTCATTTACCGAATTATCAGTTTAAATCCAATTTAAATCACACATTCTCCCCCGATCACAATTATCAAATCATTTGAGATTTGTGATCTCTTATTGATTTAAATTGATTTTGAAAGCTTTTAAGGGGAATTGTGACTTGATTATGAAAGCGTTTTAACTGATAAGGATCGGATTTTAAGACTTTAAACTCCATTGATAAAACATTCATGAATATCATTTGAAAACAATTTAATGCCAAATAACTTCTATATTTAATTGAAATCATTCTCCCCCTCAATCAATGACATAGGTTGTTGATTGAGAGATAGAGATTTTGACAAATAAGTCCTGATGATTATCAAAAATAGAGACCGAATTATTTTTTCAAAGCAGTTAGTTTTCAGCAGATAAATGTTTATAGAATCAGAGCATGGAATTTGAAAGTATGGAAAAGCATAGCTCTGTTCATTCTTTGAAAAGCGGGTTACTGCCTGAAATGACAATAAACCATAGTTTCTCTTTCTCCCAAAAATAATTTTTTTATTTTTTGATTTTTTGATTTTTTTTTTAAATTCGAACAACATCTAAAGTCCCGTGTCATTCTTTGAATGACAGCATCAAGACCGTAGATATAATCGAATCGAGAGAAACATGACAAAATGACAATATTTTTTGAAGATTTTTCGAATTTTTCAATTTTTTTTTTTTTTTTTTTTTTATGGATTTTGAAAGTTTTATATTTTTCTATTTGATTTTTGAGGGTTTTATAATTTTGTATTTTGATTTTTCGAATAGATATATACAAGAGATAGATGAAGATAGACCTTTACTCTTCGTCTTCCTCCTGAAGACGTTTGAGTGTTTCTGGTTGAAGGCTTTTCAAGCCAAGACGTGGAAGAATAAACTCAAAACGTTCTCTTGGAAGAGCTTTGGTGAAGATGTCAGCTAACTGGTATTCAGACCTCACAAAATAGAGTTCCACCACACCTTTTTCTACTTGTTCCCTGATGAAATGATGTCGAATGTCGATATGCTTTGCTCTTGAGTGTTGAACATTGTTGCATGAGAGAGCAATAGCACTTTTATTATCACAGTACAGAGGGATTTTGTTGAATACAAAGCCATAGTCAGATAATTGAGATCTCATCCATAAGATTTGAGCACAACAGGATGACATGGCTATGTATTCAGCCTCTGTAGAGGAAATAGAAGTACTCATTTGCTTCTTTGAAGACCAGCTCACAAGCTTATCACCAAAAAACTGAGCACCTCCAGACGTACTTCGACGTGTATCTTGACAACCTGCATGATCAGCATCTGCATAGGCCGTTAGTGACATACCGGTGTCCTTCGGGTACCAAAGACCCATATTGATGGTTCCTTGGAGATACCGAAAGACCCGTTTAACTGCTTCAAGGTGCTTTTTAGTAGGCTTAGCCTGGTATCTAGCACACATGCAAACAGCGAACAAGATGTCTGGTCTACTAGCAGTGAGGTACATCAGGGATCCAATCATACTACGATATTTCGTTTGGTCAATCATGATCCCTGAGTGGTCCTCATCTAGTTTGGTTCGGTCAATCATGGGGGTGTCAACAGGGTCACTTGAATCAAATCCAAATTTCATTAAGATCTCTGTTGCATATTTAGATTGATTTATGAAAATGCCTCCGGGACTTTGTGAAATTTGTAATCCCAAGAAAAATGACATTTGTCCCATCATTGACATTTGAAATTTTGAACTCATTTCATTTGAAAAACGATCACATTCCATTGGGTCTGTCGAGGCAAAAATAATATCATCAACATAAATTTGAACATGAATTAAATGTTTGCCTGACTTCCTGGTGAACAATGTAGGATCAACTGCTCCTTTGCTGAATCCGGTTGATAGAAGAAACTTTGACAGTGTATCATACCATGCCCTTGGAGCTTGCTTTAAACCGTAAAGAGCCTTCTTCAAACGATAAACGTGAGTAGGATGCTCTTGATTCACAAATCCTTCAGGTTGGCTGACGTAGACGACTTCTTTAAGATCTCCGTTCAGAAATGCCGTCTTCACATCCATCTGATAGACTACCATGTTCTTACTAGCAGCATTAGCCAGAAAGATTCTGATTGCCTCGATTCGAGCAACTGGAGCAAAAGATTCTTCAAAGTCAATACCCTCCTCTTGACGGTATCCTTTAGCAACTAAACGAGCCTTGTTCTTCAACACATCACCATGCTCATCAAGTTTCACTTTGAAGATCCATTTAAGAGCAATAATCATAGCACAGTCTGGAGCAGGTACTAACTCCCATACATCAAGTCGATCAAACTCATGAATTTCATCTTGCATGGCATTGAACCAGCTATCTTCATTCATGGCGGTTTTAACATCTTTTGGTTCGATCTTAGATAGTACGGAGTTGAAGAAGCACCATAAGGCATCGGTTGCAAGTTGTTTCCGGGTTGATACAGGACGAGAGGGATTTCCAATGATGTTGTCTAATGGATGATCGTGAGTCCATTTTCTGAGGTGTTCATGTGGCAGTTGTTGAGGGACTGAGGTAGTGATTGGTGCAAAACCGTCAAGTTATCTCACGCAAGCTAGCCACTTGTGAATGACCAACTGTAAGAAACTCAAAACAGCTCACACACCAATGCAATTTAAGATCAGAGGAATATAGGGAATTCCTGGGTCGTTAAGTCCCACGGAGGATGAATTGGTGTTAAACAACTTCACCAGATGATAGAATGATCACTAAGAATAGTGATCAGTAAGGGTTTTGATGTATAATTACCTAAAGAAAAGATTTACAAATAACAGCGACTTAAATGCAAATTAAGAAAATTAAAAAGATAAAATATATTAAATAAACGCTATCACTATTTTTACAGATCGATGAACGTTTATTTTATAAAACAAAATAACTTAAATAAACTATTTTAATTAAAACGTAAACCTAAATTATCTAAAAACGTTACTTAAAATGAAAACGTGCGTTATTTACGAAAAATACGCTGGAGCGCAAGATAAAACGTAAAATTATTGAAATAAAAGGCCTACGAGTGTAAAACTAATTTTATTACGTACTATATGATAAAAGAAATTTTTAGAAAAAAGATTTATATTTTTTAGATAATTATTTTATTTATTATGAATTAAATACTATAAAACACTAATTAAATGTTTAAAAATAGTAAAACTAATGAGAAAAATCCGAAACTTTTTTATAAAATACTTATTACTAATACAAATTTATTAAAATTACAAAACTGGAAAAAGCTACTACGAATAAGCTACAAATAAGCTAAAATCTCGTTTAAGCTAAAATGAATAAAACGTATATAAGAGATAGATAATGCAAGGTTTTAACGAGAAAGACCCAAGGGCGCAATGGTTACAGGTACCCCCACTATCATTCCCATAAGGGAGAGGTCTCAGGTTCGACCCCTGCCTCTCCCTTTTTGTAAAACATTTTTTTTTTCGAATTTCTTTTTACAAACCTGTTAAGCACCTTTAAATAAGCAATTTATTCAACTGTGACTTTTTGTAAAAACCACTAATAAGCTCTGTAACAGCTTATTAATCTCAACAGTAAAGGTTTTAGCTAATTTTGAAGATTTTAATCTCAAATAAACTTGTAAACTGAAAACAAGAGTGAAATAAGCTAGGAACAAGCTAAGGGTACTTATATGAAGTTAAAAGCTACAAAGAACTATACTGAAAAGCTATATTAAGCTAATAAGCACTTGTGCTAAAACTGTGAAACCAAACAGGCCTGAAGAGATTTTCAAGGCCAAAATAAACTTACTGAATAAGCTTAAAAGCTCAAACAAAAGACATAGGTAACAAGTAGAGCTGGTGGGATTTCCAAAAAGCTAAAACTTATGCTGTGGGGCTTATTAATAAGCCTGTGAAGAGCTTATGAAAATGAGACCAGTTTACTAGTTTGTACAGTTTACACCAAAATGGGACAAAGAAAAAGTAAATAGCAGCCCTAGCAAATAAGCTGAAAAATGAAAAGCTAAAGTTGAAACTTCAAGAGGGCTAGGTTGGCTATCCAAATAACCAATAATCACAAACTATGGACAACTATGGAGCTTTTTGTGAGCTTGAGAAAAAGGTTAGAAATCCTGTGCACAGGGCACATTTAGAAACAGGTGTCTAAAATAAGCAAAGAAATAAGCTACTACAGAGATAAACTGGCAATTATAAAAATTACAGTGATAAAGCTAAACATATCTATTTTATTATCCTAAAAGCTCAAGGTATGAAACTTACTATTAAGTTCTGTATAACTTACTCTATTTTTATTCAAAAACTGTAACACTGAAATATTTGACTTTTATAAGAACTAATTAGTTTGACTAAAATGAATTTTAACTTGATTCTACTAACTGGATATGTAATATTAAGCTAAAGTATGACTGAATTAAGCTAAGTTAACAGGTTATAAGCTAATGAGATGAGTTTGATACCTTTAACAACTAACAGTTACAAAGTAAGGTGAGAATAAAGAGTATTTTGACTTTTGATGTAACAAGCACAGGTTTTTAATGTATCTTTGAGTTCTTAATACTAAGTGTGACAGATAATACCAATAAACAACAACTCTAATAACCTTAAACACAGTAAACTCAACAGAACCAAACAGTCCTTAATGAGACTGGTTTGGTGATTTTCAAAGGGTTAAACAGATTAAGAACATGCAATCTATTACAAACCTCATAATATCATTAAATAACACTAAAGAAACATAGAACAATAACATTAACAACATAAAACAGTGAAGTACCAAGATTGATCAACAGGCTTACAATTTGGTTTTCAAGGTAAAACTGAGAACTGAGGATTGTAACCAATTCCTATAGCTTCCCAAGAAGCACTAAACCAAAGAAAATCCAAAATCAGCACTGCACCATTCTTGATCCTCATTTCCATGGGATTTTTAATTTTTAACTAATTTATTTGAATTTTTGATATTTTTCTCTTTTGACTACTAAACTGATTTGAAGGGTATCTAATAGCTTTTACAAGCTATCTAGGAGCTTATGTGTGACTAGGAGTCCAAAACAACAGGTACAAACAACATTCAAACTTATTGAGATTTTGAACAAGAGTAAAATTTTGCATACACAGAAATTAAGGCTTAAACTTGAAATTGATGGTTACAAAAGCTTTATTACACAATAAGATTGATTAAAACAGTATTTAAAAGATTGAAATTACACTGGAAATGAAATTTTAACTAAAACGACTTAAACTAAACTAAACTACTCTACTACTTTCTTCACACTGCTTCTCTTCAGATATTTATTGACCTCTATCATTCCTTGTCGACATCTGATCATATCCCACTTGTTTGCAGCCCTTGGATCATTCCAGGTCATCAAAATTGCCATTTGGCAATTTTGGCGGGAAAGTCTTTGAAGCAGGTTAGAGTAGGTTTTAGCAATTAAGGGTTTTGGATTGGTGTAGAGGTGGAGGGGGGATGTGGAAAGGTGTTAGGAGGTAGTGTGAAAAGGTGGAAGTGAGTAGGTGGAGGTGAGTGAGTGGTAACAGGTGTTAGGGGGAAGGAGGGTGAACAGTGGAGCGGGTTATCTGTTTTTAAATATTGGGTTGGGTATTGGATTGGGTTAACTGGTTTTGGGCCAGAGCTGGGTTGGTGGACTTGGATAACATATAGGTCCGTTTGGTTTAGTTATCACAAGGGACCAAACTTGTAATTTTTACAAAAAAAGGTTCGAATTTGACAAGTTTCCAAAGTTTTTCCAAGGATCAATCATGCCAAGTATCATTAGTACAAGGACTATAAATATAATTTTCCATTTTAAAGTATCCAATGACCTTTTATGTCAATTTTGAAACTTGAGGGGTTAAACTTGTAATTTTCCAAAAGTTTATCATAAGGACCAATATTGCCATTTATAAATAGTACAAGGGTGTAGTTTGATAAATTTCCATTTTAAAACACCCAGGGACTAATTTTGACACTTTTGCAAAGTTGAGGGACCAAAGTTGTAAATTTGTGATTTTTAAACTTTGAAGGGTTTATTTTGACAACTTTTGAATCTTATGGACCTTAAATGATATTTTACAAGTTTTTAAATTACCATGGACTGTTTTTGACAACTTTTGTAACTTGGGGGACTAAAACTGCCAATTATGCAAACTTGATACGTTTTTCACCAGATTTTGATGTTTTTGCATTTAAAACAAATAAAACACTTGTTTGTGATATTTTTATCATTTTGAAGCATTTCTGAGTGTTTTCAGATGTTTTTGCAGTCTAGATAGTATAAAAATGATGAGTATTTAGACACTCATCAGGTAGCTGAGTCGATGTCTCCTGAAGAAGATGGTTCTGATGATGATTCAGGAGCAAATATGTTTTCAAATGGAGCATCTTCAGGAGTAGCAAAGGGATTAACTTCATCATTGATGCCAGAAACATTTCCAAGATGTACATTTGAAGAATGATGATTTGTTGATGAGACTGAAGGATCAGCAGCAGGTGCTTCTTGACTTAAAGATGTTGAGACTGAGGGATTGACTTCATTCACAGGAATATGAGCATCCTCTGTTGTAGGGATCAACACCTCATTAGTAATTGAATCATACAGTTCATCAAACATAGGATCAAACAATTTCTTTAAATCAACTTCAGATGGAGGTACATATGGAGTTTCTTGAGAAGAGTTTGGAACAAGGGATGAACCAATGGGACTGTTTTGAAGTGCGGGTCCTGAGCTGGAGTGTCCAGGAGCCATTTGACCGGTCAGCTCATCAAACGTAACGTGAATTGTTTCCATGATATTTCGGGTTCTTTTGTTGTAGATTCGGTATCCCTTTTTGTTTGGTGCATATCCTACAAATACTCCAATGTCAGCTTTAGCCCTAAGTTTGCCTAAGTCTTGACCTTCATTAGTTGGATAACACAATGCACCAAACACACGAAGGAAAGAGAGATTAGGTTTTCTGTTGTGGACAAGTTCATATGGAGTTTTTCCATGAACAGTGTGAATCAGGGAACGATTTTGTGTGTAGCATGCAGTGGCAATTGCTTCAGCCCAGAGAAACATTGGAACCTTTGAGTAAATCAGCATTGTTCTAGCGGCTTCAACAAGAGTTCGATTTCGTCTTTCAACTACACCGTTCTGTTGAGGAGTTCGTGGAACACTTCTTTGATGGCTGATTCCAACGCTTTCATAGAATTCACTAAGTTGTTTGTTGACAAACTCAGTTCCATTGTCTGTTCTGATAATTCTGACGGTTTTGTTAAGTCGAACCTGCAGCTGTTTGATGAGTTTGATGATGATATCAGGAGTTTCATCCTTTGTCCTTAAGAACTTGACCCAGGTGAATCTAGAGTAATCATCAACCACAACTAACACATATTTCTTCCCAAAGATATTCTGCACCCTCATTGGTCCACATAAATCCATATGAATCATATGAAGAACTTCTGTGACAGAGTTAGTAGGTTTGGGTTTATGGGCATACTTCTTGCTTTTTCCCAATTGACATGCTGAACAAAGATGATCCTTTTCGTACTTGAGTCTAGGTAAACCTACAACTAAGTCCTTTCTGGTGAGATCATTGATGGTGCCGAAGTTCAGGTGATTGAGACGACGATGCCATAACCATGACTTTGTTTTAGAAGCCTTTGATAACAAGCAGATTGGAGATGACCTCATCATGTCATCGATGGAGATGGTGTAAAGATTTGAGCCACGAGTTCCTTTTAATAGTTCCTTACCATTAAGATCTCTAACAAAGCAGGTATGTTTTCTGAAGGCTACTTCTAGATCAGAATCACAGAATTGACCAACAGAGAACAGATTATGACCCAGACCTTCCACATAGTATACTCTAGAGATGACACTATCACCAACAACGTAATCTCCATAACCCATGATTGCACCGAAATGATCATTACCGAATCTAACAGTCCCGATGAATTTGCTCACGAAGTTCATGAGCCGCGACCGGTCTCCAGTCATATGCTTGGAACAGCCTGAGTCCAGGTACCACAGAACGATTTGAACGATCTGCATTTGAACACATACAAGAATGGATAACTGGATAATTGGGATCCCCATGCAAGAATGGGTTCCATTTGGTTAGTAGCAACAGTTGGAACACCCACATCAGAGAAAGGAGCATTCATATCAGAAATTAAGGCACTGGATTCATTGTGAATAGATGCAGTACTAGTGTCCGTATTAGCCATGTTCACAGTGTGCTCACTTCTTATGGGAATAGTTCTACCAGTAGGCATCCATTTTCTAGTGGGCATTGTCTGATTATTCTTATGACCAACAGGTATCCAATAAAAGCCTATCTTACTAAATGTTCTTCCTGTGGGTTTCCACTGTTTTCTAACTCTCATTCGTTTTTGCCTTTTTGCCTTTTTTGCATGAACATAAGCAACATTAACTGGACCATTATCATCATTAGAAAAAACATTAACACCACATTCATGATTAGAAACAGAATTCAAGCAGACATCAGTACAAGGTTTGCAAATAGTATCAGAATTCGAATTAATTACAGTACGCCTATGGCTAATACTAGAATCAACATGATTCGTTTTATTCGATTCAAACTTAAAGTTCCTAGATTGTTCTTCTACTCTTTTCCAGTGCACATTCTTAGCTTGCGAGGTCCTATCATTCCTTGTATTGTCTTGAGACTTTGACCTGCTCCCTTTAATGTCACTGATTACTCCTGTAGAGGGAATGGGAACATTAGTTGGTTTTACTACTCTTTGCATCACCTGTTTAGATGTGCTGGGATCTGAACTACATGCAGGTGCACTAAGGTTCACTTTCTTAAAACTAGAGGTACTGAGATTTGTACTCCTAGAAGGCACACTTGAGTTCTCTTTCTTAGCATTGACAGATCTGGAATCTGAACTACTTAAAGGCACACTACGGTTCACATTCAAAACATTGGGAATCGAATGCTGATTGGGTCCGAACCGTCAAGTCTGGACAGACTTAAAACAGCTCAGACACAAATGCAAATGAAGATCAGAGAATATAGGGGATTCCCGGGTCGTTAAGTCCCAAGGAGACTCAATGGTGTGTTAAACACATGATCAGACGATAGATTGATCACTAATGATAGTGATCAGAAAGGATTTGCATATGATAATTACACTACTGAAAAAGGAAATAAATAAAAGCGACTTAAATGCAAATTAAGAAAATTAAAAAGATAAAAGATATTAAATAAACGCTATCACTATTTTTAAAGTGATGAACGTTTAAAACCTAAAACGAAAAACTTACGTTTAAATAAAAATAACGTAAACGTACAAAATAAAAAGTGAAACTTATACAATATAAATCCTAAAAATATGAAAAATACATTTTTACAAACCTAATGATATGAGAAAATTTATAGAAAAAGAAAATTATTTTTACAACTATTTATGTAATTATTATTAATTAAAAACTATTTTAAACTATTTAATAATACTCTAAAATAAAAGAAAATACAAAATAAGACTAGAAAAATAAACTTAAGACTTAGAAAAATCTAAAATATGATAAAACTAATTTAAAAACTGAAAATATATTTTTTAGACTTTTTATATAATTATTATTAATTTAAAACTATTTAAAACTAATTTAAATTATTAAAAATACCAAATAAAAGGAGAAAAATATGGAAAAATACTTTTTAAGCTTTTTACATTTATCTAAACTTAAGAAAAATGAAAAATTATTTTTTTGAAACTTATCTTAATTATTTGTATTAAAAGCTATTTAAAAAGGATTAAAAACTAATTTAAATTAAGAAAAATAGCAAAACAACTTAGAAAAATCTGAAAATTTCAGGAAAACTATAAAATAATATTAGAAAGCTGGGAAAAATAGAAAAACAGGGGCTTGTTAGGAAGATTATGAAACTGATGATCAAAGTGCTTATCAAATAAGCACTTTGATAAGCAAATGGAACTCAAAAGGCACCAAACTGATAGGGAAGTTCTAATAGGCTAAAACAACCAACATGCAATGAGAATCAACAAGTTCTAACCACTGATTAGCAAGATGAACAGATTTGAGGTGTTTGAGATTAATGGCAGAAAACAGTAAAGGGGTACCTATTTGCAGCAATGAAATAAGCAATCTAATAAGCTAGAAACCTAAAAACAGGACTTGGAATTTGGAGAAGACCTGGGTGAGATTCTATAAACCAAAAATTAGACCTATATGAGCTAAAATGAGGCCTGTGCAGGCCTTACAAATCCTGCACAAAATCTGTTCAGATGACAGACCCCTGCACAGGGTACTTTTGGCTTAAAAGACAAGCTCTTTAGGGGCTTTTAGAAATTTGACAAAATTAGGAAAAAATGCTCATAAGAAACTAGACCAGGAGAGGTTTCTAAAATGCCAAATCTCAATGAAATTGGATCAGAGATGAGATCATGATAAATCACTCTCAGTTGGCCAAAAATTAGATTTTTCAATTTTGACTTTTTGAAGTAAAACTGAAAGTTGACTTTCATGAAGTTTGATCTAGATTTGTGGACTGGGAATGATATATTAAAGTGAAATGAGACTACTACAAGATGTATTTATGAAATTAGAACACAAAATAAGTATTTGATATTGCAAATTCTCAACAGTGGCCTGCTAAGAACCAAAAAGATGGGATTTTGACTTTTGATCTTTTGTGTGTACAAGTACTGACTCAAATTAGTTCAATATAGCTACACAAACCTAAATCAACAACTTTCATACAATAAGCAGACCTTAAAGACAGATTGAGCATAAAATCCAAACACTCCTTAATCTAGCCATTTTGGACTCAAATTATCTAAATACTTAAACCAACTTATAATGAGGATCGAATTAAGATTACATGACCAAATTACAACTATATAAACACTTATAAAACAATTGTGATCACAGATATACTTATAAGCAAAATGTGCAATTTGGCTTGAAAATAAGAAAATGAAATAGAGGCTCACAACTGTCCAACTGATTTGTAGGATAGAACCAAACCCAAACCTACTCTAATCTATGCTAATCCAACCCAATATCAGCCTCTGCATCATCCAGTGTTAGCTTCCAATCCAAATAGAGCCCAAAGTTGACTTTTGTTGACCAGAAGACAAAGTTGTTTGAAAATGGATTTTAAGCTTTCAAAAAGTTATGAAAGGCTTATATAAGCTTATTGAGACTGATTAACAAGCTGTATGAAGCTTATTTTTATGAAATTGAAACTTGAATTTTTAACAGTAACCATACACACATGAAATTAAATGCAACTTGAGATTAATAACTAAAACTTGATCAAACTGAAAGTGTAACCTTAGTTTAAGACTTAGGAGCAATTTATTACAACATTTGAGTTAAATTAAGACATAACTAAAAAAAACGACATAAAAGTAAATTTAAAACTAAAACTCTACTACTTTTCTTCTTCTCTTTGCTTTCTTTTTATATCCCAGATGCATTTTCTCTCACTTCTGAAGAATTCCCACCAATCCATAGCCATTGGATCTCTCAAATAAATCACAACCGTTTAAACATATTTTTGGCGCCAAAATGGACTTTTTCAGTTTTTGGTTGAGTGATTGGGTAGAGGTAGCATTAAATGTGATTTGGAGTTGTGTGGAGGTGGGGGGACAAGGAGATTGATATGGTGAGGAGGGGGGTTGAGGTGTGTGGAGTGAGCAGTGATAGCAGGTATCAAGTGGAAGAGAAAGACTTATTTGGCGGGTGGGCTTATTTTGACCAAGAGTTTGACTGACCAGATATTAGCACCAGGGGGTTCACAATTCAATTTTGACAGGGGGTCCAAGGTATAGGTAAGGGTCCAAAATGGTATTAAAGGGTTAAAAATACAAGGACTTAGCTTGTAATTCTTCCAAACTTGAGGGGCCACTCCTGCCAACTCATCAAAGTTTCTTCCAAGGACTAAAAATGACAAGTTCCAAAAGTATAAGGACTAAAGTTGACATTTTGCCATTTTCCAGGGACTAATTCCGCCAATTTTGAAACTTAAAGGACCAATTTGTAATTTTCTCAAAACTTTTTACATTTTTCACCAAAGGACTAAATTTGACAACTTATGATTTTAAAAGGACCTTTGGTGACTTTTCTTTTGAAATTATGTGCTCAGGGACTATTTTTGACAATTTTTGAAACTTGGGGGACTAAAACTGCAATTTTTGCAAATTTGATACGTTTTTCATCTGATTTTGATATTTTTGAATTTAAAACACATAAAACACTGATTTGTGATATTTTGACTATTTTGATGTGTTTCAGAGTGTTTTCAGATGAATTTGCAGTTTATTTTGTACAAAAATGATGAGTATTTAGACACTCATCAATCCCCCACACTGAGATATTGCTAGTCCCTAGCAATGATTTGAGAAAACATAATGGATTTTAATCTCTTTACCAAAAGCCATTACTTCTGGAGTAGCCAAATGTTTCAGTTCAAGTAAGAACCATGGTACACCGATAACCATGTGATTTTGAGCAAACCACCAGCTTTCAACGGATTTGATTTTGTCTTTACCAGAAGCCGTACCCTTCTGGACTAGCCAACTCTTAGATAAATTATCAATATTATCTTTGGTGAGCTGATTACCAATTATGGATTTTCCACTGCCTTTACCACAAGCCATAATCTTGCGGGCTAGCCAACTCTTCACTTTTTAGGATATGGTGAGCTGAATACCATACAATTTTGGGCAAATTGCAAGCCATATAAACGGATTTGAGAAATCTTTACCAAGAGCCGTTTGCTCCTGGATTAGCCAATCCTTTTGTCTTATAGACATGGCGGACTGATAACCAAATGAGAAAGTGTAAAACACTTACTCCAAAAAAAAAATTTTTTGGCCAAAAACGGGGGAATTGGGTATAATTATATCATAAAATTCGTGAGAATTCCCCCCCACACTTAGAAATGAATATTGCCCTCAATATTCAAAGTACCGGCGGTTATGCCGAAACAAAGAACGTAAAAGGGAAATACTACGGCCATTATTTAGAAAGGATTTTTTTTTTTTTTTTTTTTTTTTTTTTTTTTTTTTGAGACATGTGGGGCATTACCCCCACACTTAGGTGGTAGAAAGGGGTAAGAAGACAGAAATATGGGTGAAAAACCCATATGGTGCGTGCTACTGTTTTTGGTTACCGAGTCGCTAGCTTGACTCGACCCCGAATTCATTGGTTCATGGGGAAGCAAGGTGGAAGAAACAATCTCCATCGGACTTTCATTCAAGATGTTTGAACAAACATTTGAAGCACGTGAAAGTTCCACACCGATGAGATATACAGAGAAACAGAGACAGACCCGGCTCACAGATGGTACATGAAAATGCCAGGGTCAAAGATAGTGTCCTCACTCCCAAAGGAGTGAAGAAGAGAGGAAGTCACCGAGTAGGTGAAGAAAAGAAAGAAGATCATGATAACAATCATGACTAGATCTTCTTCCTCGGGATTAGGATTAAGTGCAGTTGCACTTATTTGGATTTTATTGGTTGAGCTCTTTGGGTTGGAAGGCATCTCGGTGGGGAGGGTGGGAAGATTTGTCATAACTATGCAAATTGAGATTCTCTCCCCCCGATCATGATTTTTGCCATCCGAGCAATCATACTCCAGCGGAGATATGATATGAGTGAGTTCACCGGCGAACTCCTCATGAAGAGAATACGGAGGTGGGACATGTGCGGTACTTCGTGGGCTATAAATATGCACCTCGTCCATTATAGTCTCCGTGTCAGACTCATCACTATCAAAGATTGGATTAACTGAATTTAGAGTAAATTCAGAATCGAATTCGAATAAGGGATTAGTGATAGTCGTATAAACTGTTGTGGAAACAACATGGTCAACATCCTCTTCTAAGTTGACGATCTCGGAATGTGGAAGTGATGCATCAATAAACTCTATATCTTTAGAATACAAAGAATCGGCATCACTATAATCACTGTCTAAATCTGAGAAAGTCTCAACAAGATCATTTGAAAGAGGAGAAAACACATCACACTCTTTGTCAGGAATTCCCTCAGACTCACTTGGGATCGGGATAAGGTTCTCAACATTAGACGATTCCGTTTCCGGAATAGTGCTGAGAGGCTCGTCCCCTATGTTTAGAGAGTGAGTGGGAATATCAGGTGTGATAGCAGTTGTTTGAGATGGAATCTCAACTGCTGGGATAACAATTGACTGAGGGGGTTGAGAAATATTATTTCTAAAAGGATAAAAACCCTCCTCGTCATCGTCATAAAGTGCTGCCTTGAGAAATTGGGAACGTCTTAGAGCTGCTTGCTCTAGGATTAATGATTCTTCCCTAGACTTGCGAGCCTCTCGTTCTTCTCGTTCTTCGGCCAGCAATTCTCCTATGGTCTTTTCATTACTCACTTGATCCTTGAAGTTTTGTATCATATCTTTAAGTGATTTCATTGCGGTTTCAAGATCATGGGAGATTTCATGAGACAACGGCTCAGATGGAGTTTGAACCGTATAGTGCTGTGGAGGTTGGAAATTTTCAAACATGTGAGAGTCATGATTGTTACAAGGATTATGCTCATAGACAAGCATGTTCCCTGTTTGACACTCAAAACTCGGGTGAGGACCTCCACAATACTCACAGTAGTAAAACTGATGTGGTTGTGAGTGGTATGTGTTGTAGTCATAATTGGTATCAGGAACCTGCTCATAGACAAGCGTGTTTCCCGATTGACAATCAGAACTGGAGTGTGAACCACCACAGTACTCACAACAGTACAACTGATGTGTCTCACAGTGTGGTAGCTGATGGAATAAATCAGTCGTGTTATGGTAGGAATAGGGATCTTGGTTATAGACAGACCCGTTTCCTGACTCCACCATGCTACAACTGGGGCAATTGCCACCATTATAAGGACCACCACACCATTGACAATCAAGAAGGTGAGGATAAGACATAAATAGAATCAAAGGTTAACAGAGGGTAAGAAATGAAGAATCAAAAAGGTGAGAGGGTAAAGAGGAATATTTTTGGTGTTTTTGAAAAACATGATGATAGAAACAAAGACTGAAAATATTTTTGGGTTAAAAACACTCAGGAAAAGTGTTAATGAACTTTTTGGATTTTTGAAAACTTTACAAAAAACTTTTTACAAAAGATGGAATATGCACAAGAATGGGTCTGAAAATGGCTAAACACACGCTAAAGCCTCCCCGGCAGCGGCGCCAAAATTTGATTGGGTCCGAACCGTCAAGTCTGGACAGACTTAAAACAGCTCAGACACAAATGCAAATGAAGATCAGAGAATATAGGGGATTCCCGGGTCGTTAAGTCCCAAGGAGACTCAATGGTGTGTTAAACACATGATCAGACGATAGATTGATCACTAATGATAGTGATCAGAAAGGATTTGCATATGATAATTACACTACTGAAAAAGGAAATAAATAAAAGCGACTTAAATGCAAATTAAGAAAATTAAAAAGATAAAAGATATTAAATAAACGCTATCACTATTTTTAAAGTGATGAACGTTTAAAACCTAAAACGAAAAACTTACGTTTAAATAAAAATAACGTAAACGTACAAAATAAAAAGTGAAACTTATACAATATAAATCCTAAAAATATGAAAAATACATTTTTACAAACCTAATGATATGAGAAAATTTATAGAAAAAGAAAATTATTTTTACAACTATTTATGTAATTATTATTAATTAAAAACTATTTTAAACTATTTAATAATACTCTAAAATAAAAGAAAATACAAAATAAGACTAGAAAAATAAACTTAAGACTTAGAAAAATCTAAAATATGATAAAACTAATTTAAAAACTGAAAATATATTTTTTAGACTTTTTATATAATTATTATTAATTTAAAACTATTTAAAACTAATTTAAATTATTAAAAATACCAAATAAAAGGAGAAAAATATGGAAAAATACTTTTTAAGCTTTTTACATTTATCTAAACTTAAGAAAAATGAAAAATTATTTTTTTGAAACTTATCTTAATTATTTGTATTAAAAGCTATTTAAAAAGGATTAAAAACTAATTTAAATTAAGAAAAATAGCAAAACAACTTAGAAAAATCTGAAAATTTCAGGAAAACTATAAAATAATATTAGAAAGCTGGGAAAAATAGAAAAACAGGGGCTTGTTAGGAAGATTATGAAACTGATGATCAAAGTGCTTATCAAATAAGCACTTTGATAAGCAAATGGAACTCAAAAGGCACCAAACTGATAGGGAAGTTCTAATAGGCTAAAACAACCAACATGCAATGAGAATCAACAAGTTCTAACCACTGATTAGCAAGATGAACAGATTTGAGGTGTTTGAGATTAATGGCAGAAAACAGTAAAGGGGTACCTATTTGCAGCAATGAAATAAGCAATCTAATAAGCTAGAAACCTAAAAACAGGACTTGGAATTTGGAGAAGACCTGGGTGAGATTCTATAAACCAAAAATTAGACCTATATGAGCTAAAATGAGGCCTGTGCAGGCCTTACAAATCCTGCACAAAATCTGTTCAGATGACAGACCCCTGCACAGGGTACTTTTGGCTTAAAAGACAAGCTCTTTAGGGGCTTTTAGAAATTTGACAAAATTAGGAAAAAATGCTCATAAGAAACTAGACCAGGAGAGGTTTCTAAAATGCCAAATCTCAATGAAATTGGATCAGAGATGAGATCATGATAAATCACTCTCAGTTGGCCAAAAATTAGATTTTTCAATTTTGACTTTTTGAAGTAAAACTGAAAGTTGACTTTCATGAAGTTTGATCTAGATTTGTGGACTGGGAATGATATATTAAAGTGAAATGAGACTACTACAAGATGTATTTATGAAATTAGAACACAAAATAAGTATTTGATATTGCAAATTCTCAACAGTGGCCTGCTAAGAACCAAAAAGATGGGATTTTGACTTTTGATCTTTTGTGTGTACAAGTACTGACTCAAATTAGTTCAATATAGCTACACAAACCTAAATCAACAACTTTCATACAATAAGCAGACCTTAAAGACAGATTGAGCATAAAATCCAAACACTCCTTAATCTAGCCATTTTGGACTCAAATTATCTAAATACTTAAACCAACTTATAATGAGGATCGAATTAAGATTACATGACCAAATTACAACTATATAAACACTTATAAAACAATTGTGATCACAGATATACTTATAAGCAAAATGTGCAATTTGGCTTGAAAATAAGAAAATGAAATAGAGGCTCACAACTGTCCAACTGATTTGTAGGATAGAACCAAACCCAAACCTACTCTAATCTATGCTAATCCAACCCAATATCAGCCTCTGCATCATCCAGTGTTAGCTTCCAATCCAAATAGAGCCCAAAGTTGACTTTTGTTGACCAGAAGACAAAGTTGTTTGAAAATGGATTTTAAGCTTTCAAAAAGTTATGAAAGGCTTATATAAGCTTATTGAGACTGATTAACAAGCTGTATGAAGCTTATTTTTATGAAATTGAAACTTGAATTTTTAACAGTAACCATACACACATGAAATTAAATGCAACTTGAGATTAATAACTAAAACTTGATCAAACTGAAAGTGTAACCTTAGTTTAAGACTTAGGAGCAATTTATTACAACATTTGAGTTAAATTAAGACATAACTAAAAAAAACGACATAAAAGTAAATTTAAAACTAAAACTCTACTACTTTTCTTCTTCTCTTTGCTTTCTTTTTATATCCCAGATGCATTTTCTCTCACTTCTGAAGAATTCCCACCAATCCATAGCCATTGGATCTCTCAAATAAATCACAACCGTTTAAACATATTTTTGGCGCCAAAATGGACTTTTTCAGTTTTTGGTTGAGTGATTGGGTAGAGGTAGCATTAAATGTGATTTGGAGTTGTGTGGAGGTGGGGGGACAAGGAGATTGATATGGTGAGGAGGGGGGTTGAGGTGTGTGGAGTGAGCAGTGATAGCAGGTATCAAGTGGAAGAGAAAGACTTATTTGGCGGGTGGGCTTATTTTGACCAAGAGTTTGACTGACCAGATATTAGCACCAGGGGGTTCACAATTCAATTTTGACAGGGGGTCCAAGGTATAGGTAAGGGTCCAAAATGGTATTAAAGGGTTAAAAATACAAGGACTTAGCTTGTAATTCTTCCAAACTTGAGGGGCCACTCCTGCCAACTCATCAAAGTTTCTTCCAAGGACTAAAAATGACAAGTTCCAAAAGTATAAGGACTAAAGTTGACATTTTGCCATTTTCCAGGGACTAATTCCGCCAATTTTGAAACTTAAAGGACCAATTTGTAATTTTCTCAAAACTTTTTACATTTTTCACCAAAGGACTAAATTTGACAACTTATGATTTTAAAAGGACCTTTGGTGACTTTTCTTTTGAAATTATGTGCTCAGGGACTATTTTTGACAATTTTTGAAACTTGGGGGACTAAAACTGCAATTTTTGCAAATTTGATACGTTTTTCATCTGATTTTGATATTTTTGAATTTAAAACACATAAAACACTGATTTGTGATATTTTGACTATTTTGATGTGTTTCAGAGTGTTTTCAGATGAATTTGCAGTTTATTTTGTACAAAAATGATGAGTATTTAGACACTCATCAAATGCATATCATACTTGGCATTAGGCATCGAGCATGGAATCAAAGGATTAACTCTCTCACCTAATGACTTTGGGCATATTGTGATCAAGAATTCTAAGATTTCTTGAGATCGTTTGGCATATAAGCATGCATGTCCAATTGCATTATCATGAGGTTTCTCTAGCTTATCCTCTTCAACAATCTCACGCAGACATTCTAAGCAATCCTTAAGAGATGAGAAGTATGTTTGAATAGCAAGTTTGTTGTTCCTTGGATGAGGAGGGACATATGTCACAGACAAAGCATATTTATTACAAGAGTGAACCTTTGATACACCATTCTCCCCATTGGTCATTGGCATTTTCCCTTTTACCTGACTCTTCAGATTCTCAATTTCCTTTTGCAATGAAGCTATTTGTTCGTTATTTTTGTTACGAGTGACCTTAATTGATTCAAATAACTCATTGAAATGACGTTTAACCTTTTCATTTTCTTCTAGAAAACTTTCGTTTTCCTTTTGTAAAGCATTTACTAGGTTTTGAAGATGAAACGTTTGAGAATTCTGAGAATCTAAAGGAGGAGGCATTTGGGAGCCTGTCATATTGTTCGTTTGACCCTTTAATTGAGAGATTTGGGCTTTCAACTTTCTGATCGTGTTGCACTGAGCTTGAATCTGTTCATCACGTTTGTTAATTTGAAAAACTGCATCAAACTCTGGAGCATCTGATGATGTCTTGATATTTGAAGTTTTGACATTTTCTTTAAGATGTTGATATTTTAGTTGTAAATTAAAATGCTCAACTTCTAGTTTAGAAAAATGTTTAACCAAATTGTCGTGATCATCCAGTTCAATTTTCTCGTTTAGTTTAGAATTAGTTTTTTCAAGCTCAATGACACGATCATGGGAGACTTTCAGTGCAACAGATAGTTCATGAAATTTGGAAGCATTAATAGAGCAATTTGAAGCAGTAAAAAACATATCTTGAGCAACACATTCAGTAATAAGAGTCTCATTCAATGTATGCAAGTTCTTCCTCTCAATCTCATTATATTTTAGTGCACGCTCATAGTCACTAACTTCAACTATCATTGCATCAAATTCCTTTTCCATTCCCTTGATATCAGTTTCTATCCCCTTTTTAAGACTCTCAAAGTGATCTTTTAGAAGTTTAAAGAAAGGCATGACCTCAGTTAAATAACATTCTTTCATTTGTTCAAAACCCCTTTCTCCTTCAGTTATACCAGTGGGTGTGATCCTTTTCTTGCAAGTTTTCTCAAAATCAACAAATAGTTGAAAAATAACGTATTGGCTAATTAAGGTCTTGCTTTTAGTGGCAATTGTTCTAGGAACAAGATGCATTGGTGTGTTAGGAGGATACACAGTCGCTCTAGGCATTTTCCAAAGGGGAGGGTTTGTTTCAACAATATTTTCAGCTTTCTGCTTATCTAAATCCATTTTCCAGAAGACTTGTTCGGGAGTCAACAATGTCTGAGGCTTAAACTTGTTCAAGGAAATCCAGTTTTCCTTCTTGTAGTCATGAGGAGTGATAATTATTTTTTTTTCTTTGCATTTAGTATCATTTAGTTTCTTATTCATCTTTTCCCTAGTGATTTCATCTAGTTTCTTATCATCCTCTGTGCACTCAACGCAACTAGGTTTTTGTCTAGGTTTAAGAATCTCATTGCCATCATAGATCACACTTTGAGCTGCTTTTGCTATCTTTCCGTACTCAGGGTTGGGTTTATCTATAATGGGAACACTATGCTTATCGCTTAGAACTCTATGTTTAGTGACCATGTGAGCAGTCTGAATGGTGTTTCCTTGTATGTACAACTTGTTTTCAAGTTTGTTTTTTAAAGTTTTCAGATTAGAAAAGTCTCTCAAGAGTTTTGATTCCTTTGCATTAAATTCTTGCTTAAGCATTTTCACATTTTCTTGAAGTTCTTGTTTTTGCTTAGCTGTTTTAGAAAGTTTTTCTTGCAAGGAATTTAATTCTTGTTTCAATACTTCTTCTCTAAAATTACTTTTTCTAATTACTGTACGCACTTGGTCATCCATTTCCTGCTCACGAGTGGTCAACTCAAATTTAGCACGTTGTTCATAAATAGCAACACGTTCTTTATAGGCATTTAGTTCAGAAATTACAGAATCGTCAGGGGCACTTGCAGTGTATTCATCAAAAACATAGTCATTGTTGACTGCAGAAGATGCATCACTTGGTACAACTTCACTTTCACTTTGTTTCACATATTGATCATATGGGACAACATCGATATTACCCATATTTTCAATATTTGATTCAATAGTTTCAGTTGATTGTACTTTGTCATGCATCTTTTGCACATCAACATCATCGTATAGTTTTAATACCTCTGAGATGAGTTTGTCCTTGGATGGGCCAGCTTGTGGTGAAGAAGAGACCTTGGGAGAAACCATTGGAGAAATGCTAGCCATAAAAATTGTGTGTGCAGTAGGTCCATCATCCACATCAGAGTCGTATGCATCACAATCAGCGACTTGAAAGGCATTCTGATGATTGTGACCTATCTCCTGAATAGGCTGCTCATCCACATCTGCATCATAGGTCTTGGCATTGCCCTCAGCAAGAAACAGCAATTCCTCTTCATCCAAAGCAGCACCATTGTCCTAAGCTTGTACAAGCAGCATCTTATCTCTGAAGTAATCAGCATTCTGTGGACGCTTTGGAGATGTGCAGTTTCTTGCAATGTGTCCCTCACCACCACAGTTATAACATTTGATCGGCTTAGTTTGACCTTGGTTACCATTCCTTCCTCGATTCTGGTTACCAACATAACCTCTACCAGCTCCACCTCTTCCCTGATCATATTGTCTTTCCTGAACTGGTTGCACCACGATCCTTCCATCTTTAACAGTAGCTTGATTGTGTGGGTTAGAAGCTGTTCTGAGGTTGTTGTTGGTTTGTGGGAGAGAATTCATGTTTTGACTAATCAGAAGAGCTAGTTGATTGATGAAGTTACCCACGTGTGCATCAGCATCAGCTTGTTTGAACATAGGATCAGGAATGAGTTTGTGATTACCATTACCCAAGGGTATGACTTGTGAAGCTTTGGTTGTGATTCCGATGTTTGAGTAGAAGGCAGTTGAGTCATTGGACGAGCTTGTCTCTCCCTGGTTGGTTTTGAACTGATTGAGAACCAATTTTTCAAACATAGCATGTCTCTCATTCTGAAGGAGGAAGGCATAGAGTTGCTCATAGTTTGTATTCTTCAATCCTTTAATGAGCTTCACAGAGGTGACAAACTTGTGCCATTCGGGATTCATGTTGTTCACAAATTTTGAGTTCAGCTGAATGTTAGGCATAGTCATTCTGATGTTCCTCATGTCATTCACCAACTTATGAAATCTCACATAGTACTCATAGACACTCTCATCTGGTTTCATCTTGAAGTGTTCATATTCGTCATAGAGTTGTGATTCTCTGTCTTCCATAGTTAATTCTGAACCTGAGAGAAGCATCTTGACATTATCCCATATTGCCTTTGCATCGGTGTTGTGATTGATCAGCTTGTAGATGTCTTTAGGAAGACCTTGAAGAACAATGTTAGAAGCCCTGATATCTGCATCGAATCTCTTTTTCTCCTTATCATCAAGCTCATCATACATTTTAGGTCTGTCCATTCCGTAAATAGGAGTTCCATCTTCATTAGTGTCAAGTATATCTCTGGTCGTCTCAACTCGATACGGTCCTTCATCAATGGATTTGAGAATGTTGACACCATTTTCCTTTCCAAGGCAGTACAATCTGATTCGTTGAGCCCAAGAATCGTAGTCGGTTCTGTCGAGCATGGGTGGACGAGTATCTGAGCCAACTGCTTGAACATCCTCGGCAACAGTGGAGATGATAGTAGGAACGTTGGTAGACATGTTAACAGATTATACGGGATTTTATAACTCTATGATTAAACCGGGAAATAAATTCTTTCACGGGATTTTACTAAATCAAGAGAAAACCGTAAACAATCACCCAAGTCGCTAGAAGAAACTGCACCAAGTCGCTAACACCTAATTCGCTACACTCCCAAGTCGCTAAAGTCCCAAGTCGCTAGACGAGTGCAAGTCGCTAAGCAGTAACTCGCTAAGCCTCAAGTCGCTAGCAAAATTTTGGCAGCAATTCGCTACTCAAGTCGCTAAAGATACAAGTCGCTAAATAGCAACTCGCTACAGACCAAGTCGCTACCTCCAAGTCGCTACCTGTGGTGGAAATTCCACTACTTGTACTGTAAGTCGCTAGTTCTAAGTCGCTAGGTCCAAAACTGTAACTCGCTACAAATTTGTAAAGCAAGTCGCTACGAAGAAAGAATTCCGTGTGTTAAGTCGCTAGCAATAAAAAACCACATAAACATCACTTTTCAATCCAAAAACAACCCAACCAAGATGATTCAAGCTTACCAAATGAAAACCTAAACACTTGTGATGATTCTAAACATAAAAGTACTAACAAAATCCAAACTTTAACACAAGAAATCAACCAAATGATGCACAAACCACTAAACTTTTTCAAACTCAAAAACCACCTAAAAACCACTAGAAATCCAAAGATGTGCAAGATATGATCTAACCATGGCTCTTGATACCAATTGTTGGATATTAGTTTTCACATACACATCAAACCATAACACAAAGTGGCGTATGAATGAGGTTCTAGAGAGAGAAAGTTAGAGGTTTAGGGAACTTAGTGAGAGAAAGTGAAAGATATTATTATGAGCTCCAACTCTCTACCTTGGAAGGTAGAGAGTATTTATAGTCTTACATAAATCGCCACACATCGGGCTGTGGATCAGGCATACAGTGGGTAAAGACCCGTCCGTCCTCCACGGTGTTACTTAACTAAATACTACTTAACTTAAAATAACTACGACTACGAGCTTTCTAACGATTACATATACTTGAGGTGACCGACTCTTTAATACCTGGAATTTCTGATTCCTAACATGTTGCATGAGAGAGCAATAGCACTTTTATTATCACAATACAGAGGGATTTTGTTGAATTCAAAGCCATAGTCAGATAATTGGGATCTCATCCATAGGATTTGAGCACAACAGGATGACATGGTTATGTATTCAGCCTCTGTAGAGGAAATAGAAGTACTCATTTGCTTCTTTGAAGACCAGCTCACAAGCTTATCACCCAAAAACTGAGCACCTCCAGACGTACTTCGACGAGTATCTTGACATCCTGCATGATCAGCATCTGCATAGGCTGTTAGTGACATACCGGTGTCCTTCGGGTACCAAAGTCCCATATTGATGGTTCCTTGGAGATACCGAAAGACCCGTTTAACCACTTCAAGGTTCTTTTGGTAGGCTTAGCCTGATATCCAGCACACATGCACACAACGAACAAGATGTCTGGTCTACTAGCTGTGAGGTACATCAGGGATCCAATCATACTACGATATTTCGTTTGGTCTACCATGATCCCTGAGTGGTCCTCATCTAGTTTAGTACGCTATATCATGGGAGTGTCAACAGGGTCACTAGAATCAAATCCAAATTTCTTTAAGATCTCATTTGCATATTTAGATTGATTTATGAAAATGCCTCCGGGACTTTGTGAAATTTGTAATCCCAAGAAAAATGACATTTGTCCCATCATTGACATTTGAAATTTAGAACCCATTTCATTAGAAAAATGGTCACATTCATTGGGGTCAGTCGAGGCAAAGATAATATCATCTACATATATTTGAACGTGAATTAAATGTTTGCCTGACTTTCTGGTGAACAATGTTGGATCAACTGCTCCTTTGCTGAATCCAGTAGATAGAAGAAACTTTGATAGCATATCATACCAAGCCCTTGGAGCTTGCTTCAAACCGTAAAAAGCCTTCTTCAAATGATAGACGTGAGTAGGATGCTCTGGATTCACAAAGCCTTCAGGTTGGCTGACGTATACGACTTCTTTAAGATCTCCGTTAAGAAAAGCCGTCTTTACATCCATCTGATATACAACCATGTTCTTACTTGCAGCATTAGCCAAGAAGATTCTGATTGCCTCAATACGAGCAACTGGAGCAAATGATTCTTCAAAGTCAATACCCTCCTCTTGACGGTATCTTTTTGCAACCAATCGAGCCTTGTTCTTTAAAACATCACCATGCTCATCAAGTTTTACTTTGAAGATCCACTTTAGAGCAATGATCATTGCACAATCTGGAGCAGGTACTAATTCTCATACATCTAGCCGATCAAACTCATGAATTTCTTCTTGCATGGCATTGAACCAGCTGTCTTCATTCATTGTAGTTTTTACGTCTTTTGGTTCAATCTTAGAGAGTACGGAATTGAAGAAGCACCATAAGGCATCGGTTGCAAGTTGTTTCCGTGTGGATATTGGACGAGAGAGGTTTCCAATGATGTTGTCCAATGGATGATCATGTGTCCATTTCCTAAGATGTTCATGTGGTTGTTGTTGACGAACTGAAGTAGCAGAGTCTATATCTCCTGATGACGATGGTTCTGATGATGATTCAGGAGCAAATATGTTTTCAAAGGGTTCATCTTCTGGAGTAGCAAAGGGATTAACTTCATCATGGGTGCCAGAAACAATTCCATGATGTACATTCGATGATTGATGATTTGTTGATGAGACAGAGTGATCAGCAGCAGGCGCTTCTTGACTTAATGATATTGAGACTGAAGGATTTACTTCATTCACAGGTATATGATCAGCCTCTGTTGATGGAATTGACATTTCATTAGCATTCTGTTCATAGTGTTCATCAAACATTGGATCAAACAATTTCTTTAAATCATCTTCTGATGGAGGTACATATGGAGTTGCTGGAGAGGGATTAGAAACAAGAGTAGAACTGATAGGACTACTTGATAAAGGTTGAGATGCGGGTCCAAAACTAAATTGTCCTGGAGCCATTTGACCGGTCAGCTCATCGAACATAACGTGAATTGTTTCCATGATATTTCGGGTTCTCTTGTTGTAGATTCGGTAACCCTTCTTGTTTGATGCATAACCAACAAAAATTCCAATGTCAGCTTTAGCTCTTAATTTTCCTAAATCTTGACCGTCATTTGCTGGATAGCACAAAGCACCAAACACACGAAGGTAGGAAAGATCAGGTTTTCGTTTATGGACAAGTTCATATGGAGTTTTTCCATGAGAAGTGTGAATAAGGGAACGATTTTGGGTGTAACAAGCGGTGGCAATGGCTTCAGCCCATAGAAACATTGGAACCTTTGAATAAATTAGCATTGTTCTTGTGGCTTCCACAAGAGTTTGATTTCGTCTTTCAACTACACCGTTCTGTTGAGGAGTTCGTGGAACACTTCTTTGATGACTGATTCCAACACTTTCATAAAAGTGAATTAAGTCTTTGTTAACAAACTCTGTGCCATTGTTTGTTCGAACAATTCTCACAGTATTGTTGAGTCGAACATGAAGTTGTTTGATAAGTTTGATGATGACATCTGGAGTTTCATCCTTTGTCCTCAAAAACTTTACCCAAGTAAATCGAGAGTAGTCAACAACAACTACTAGAATGTATTTCTTCCCATTTATCGTTTGCACTCTCATTGGTCCGCACATATCCATATGAAGGGTATGAAGAACTTCCATTACTGAGTTTGTGGGTTTTGGTTTGTGGGCATATTTCGTGCTTTTTCCCAACTGGCAAGCTGAACAAAGATGATCTTTTTCATATTTCAATATGGGTAAGCCTTTGACAATATCCTTTCTGGAAAGGTTATTAATGGTACCGAAGTTCAAGTGATTGAGACGACGATGCCATAACCATGACTTTGTTTTTGAAGCCTTTGACAGCAAGCATATTGGAGAAGACTTCATCATGTCTTCGATAGAAATGGTGTATAGGTTAGAACCACGAGTACCTCTTAATAATTCTACACCATCAAGTTCTCTAACGAAACAAGTATGCTTTATAAAAGCCACTTCTAGATCGGAATCACAGAATTGACCAACAGAGAACAAGTTATGACCAAGACCTTCCACATAATATACCCTGGAAATTACACTTTTACCAACCACATAATCTCCATAACCCATAATTGCACCAAAATGATCGTTCCCGAATTTAACTGTCCCAATGAATTTGCTCACAAAGTTCATGAGCCGCGACCGGTCTCTAGTCATATGCTTGGAACAGCCTGAGTCCAGGTACCACAGAACGATTTGAACGATCTGCAGTTGAACACAGACAAGAATGGATAACTGGATAATTGGGATCCCCATGCAAGAATGGGTTCCATTTGGTTAGTAACAGTGATTGGAACACCCACATCAGAAATAGACACACCCATATCAGAAAAAGAAGCAATGGAATCATTAGGAATAGATGCAGTGCTGGTGTCTGTATTTGACCTATTCAAAGTATGTTCACTTCTTAAAAGAATAGTTCTACCAGTAGGCATCCATTTTCTAGTGGGCATTGTCTTAGCAGAAAAAGGTATCCATTGATAACCTATCTTTCTAAATGTTCTTCCTGTGGGTTTCCACTGTTTTCTAACTTTCTTTCGTCTTTGCCTTTTAGCCTTCTTAGCATGATTTTTTGCATTAACAATTTTAACTGGGCATTTGACAGCATTAGGCAAAACATTCACACCACATTCATGATTAGCAACAGAATTCAAGCAGACATCATTACATGGTTTGTAGATAGTATCAGAATTCGAATTAATTACAGTACGCCTATGGCTAATACTAGAATCAACACGATTCGTTTTATTCAACTCAAACTTAAAGTTCCTAGGTTGGTCTTCTACTCTTTTCCAATGCACATTCTTAGCTTGTGAGGTCCTATCTTGCTTGGTATTGCATGGAGGCTTTGACCTGCTTGCTTTAATGTCACTGATTACTCCTGTAGAGGGAATTATGGGAACATTAGTTGGTTGATCTACTTTTTGCATTCCTGAACTAGATGTGCAAGGATCTGAAATACTAGAAGGCACATTAGTGTTCACTTGCTTAAAGCTGGGCATGGAATGGTTTGTATGCTTGGCACTAGGCATAGAACAAGGCACCACAACTTTACCTTTCGCACATAAGGATTTAGGACATGTTGCTATTAAACATTCTATCAGCTCTTGAGATCGTTTGGCCTGAATGCAGGCAAACCTAATTTCTCTATCAAGAGGCTTATTCAAGAAATCCTCTTCCACGATCTCACGGAGACATTCTAGACTATCCTTAAGGTGAGTGCAATAATTGTGAAACACAGGTTCATTATTCCTAAGATGAGGAGGAATGTATTTAACAGTCACAGTATATTTGTAGTCTGATGATGACTTTGATGCAACATTCTCATTAAAAACAAGTGGCAGTTTCCCTTTTTCCTGACTCCTCAGATTCTCAATTTCTTTTTGTAAAGAGGTTATTTTTTCGTTGTTTTTGTCACGAGTGACTTTTATTGAATCATATAACTCTTTAAAGTGACGTTAACCTTTTCATTTTCTTCTAGAAAGCTCTTGTTTTCCTTTTGTAAAGCATTTACTAAGTTCTGAAGATGAAAAGTCTGAGAATACTGAGAATCTAAAGGAGGAGGCATTTGGGTGCCAGTCACATTGTTCTTTTCACCCTTTAATTGAGAGATTTGGGCTTTCAACTTTCTGATCGTGTTACAATGAGCTCAAATATGTTCATCACGTTTGCTAATTTCAAAAACTGCATCAAATTCAGGAACATCCAAGGATGTCTTCATATTTGAGGTTTTAACATTTTCTTTCAGGTGTTGATATTTTAATTGCAAAGCAAGATGCTCAACTTCCAATTTAGAAAATTGTTTTACCAGGTTATCATGATCATCCTGTTCAACTTTATCATGCAGTTTAGAGTTAGTATTTTCAAGCTCAATGACACGATCATGGGAGACTTTCAGAGCAACAAATAATTCATGAAATTGATAAGCATTAATGGAACAATTTGTAGCAGTGTAAAACACATCTTGAGCAATACATTCAGAAATAAGATTCTCATTCAAGGTATGCAAGTTCTTCCTCTCAATCTCATTATATTTTAATTCCCGCTCATAGTCACTAACCTCAATAATCATCGCATCAAATTCCTTTTCCATTTCTTTAATATCTAAGTCCATCCCCTTTTTAAGACTCTCAAATTGACCTTTTAATTGTTTAAAGAAAGGCATGATCTCAGTTAAATAGCATTCTTTAGTTTGCTCAAAACCCCTTTCCCCTTCAGTTATCCCAGTGGGTGTGATCCTTTTCTTACAGGTTTTCTCAAAATCAACAAATAATTGAAAGATAACATATTGACTGATTAAGGTCTTGCTTTTAGTGGCAATAATTCTAGGAACTAAATGCATTGGTGTATTTGGAGGATACACAGTTGCTGAAGGCATTTTCCTAAAGGGGGGGTTTGTTACAACAAGATTCTCTGCCTTTTGCTTATCTAAATCCTTTTTCCAGAACACTTGTTCAGGTGTTAGTAACGTTTGAGGCTTAAACATGTTCATGGAAATTCAATTTTCCTTTTTGTAGTCATGGGGTCTGATAATTATGTTTTTCTCTTTACATGTAGGATTGTTGAGTTTCTTATCCATTTTCTCCCTAGTGACCTCATCTGATTTCTTATCTTCCTCAGTGCACTCAGCGCAACTAGGTTTCTGCCTAGGTTTAAGGATTTCATTGCCATCATAGATAACATTTTGAGCAGCTTTTGCTATCTTACCATACTCAGGGTTAGATTCCTTTATAATAGGGATACTATGCTTATCGCTGAGAACTCTATGCTTTGTGATCATGTGAGCAGTCTGAATGGTATTCCCTTGTACGTACAACTTATTTTCGAGCTTGTTTTTCAAGATTTTTAGATTAGAAAAATCATTCAAAAGTTTTGATTCCTTAGCACTGAATTCTTACTTAAGCATTTTAACATTTTCTTGAAGTTCTTGTTTTTGCTTAGCAGTTTTAGAGAGCTTTTCTTGTAAGGAGTTTAACTCTTGTTTTAATACTTCTTCTCTAAACTTACTTTTTCTAATAGTTGTACGCATTTGGTCATCCATTTCCTGCTCACGGGTGGTTAACTCAAACTTAGCACGCTGTTCATAAATAGCAACTTGTTCTTTATAGGCATTCAGTTCAGAAACAACAGAATCATCATGAGCACATGCAGTGTATTCATAAAAAATATAGTCATCATTGACTGCAGAAGATGCATCACTTGGTACAGTCTCACTTTCACTTTGTTTCACATATTGATCATATGGGACCACATTGATATTACCCATATTTTCAATATCTGACTCAAAAGTTTCAGTAGATTGTACTTTGTCATGTATCTTTTGCTCATCAACATCATCGTATAGTTTTAATACCTCTGAGATGATTAATTCTTTGGATGGACCACCTTGTTGTGGTGGAGAGACCTTTGGGGAAATCATAGGTGAGATGCTAGCCATGAAGATTGTTTGAGCAGTAGGTTCATCATCGACATCAGAGTCAAATGCATCACAATCAACTACTTGAAAGGCATTCTGATGATTTTGACATATCTCCTGAATTGGTTGTTCATCAACATCAGCATCATATGTTTTGGCATTGCTCTCAGCAAGAAACAACAGCTCCTCTTCATCCAGCACAACTCCATTATCCTGAGCTTGCACAAGTAACATCTTGTCTTTGAAGTACTCTGCATTTTGAGGGCGTTTTGGAGAAGTGCAGTTCCTTGCTATGTGCCCATCACCACCACAGTTGTAGCACTTAATTGGCTTTGCTTGTCCTTGATTTCCATTCCTTCCCCTATACTAATTTTCCACATACCCTCCTCCTACTCCACCTCTTCTTTGTTCATATTGTCTTCCTTGAGCTGGTTGCACTGTAACATTTCCATCTCTGACCAACATGATTGTGTAGATTGGATGCAGTCCTGATTTCATTGTTAGTGTGAAGTCTGTTAGTATGTGGAGTGAAGGTTAAGTTTTGTTTAACCATAAGAGCCAGTTTATTGATAAAGTGTTCTATGACTGCATTGGCATCAGGTTGTTTGAAACTTGGATCTGGAATGACTTGAGATGCTTTGGTAGTAGTTCCATCATTGGTGTAGAAGGCTGTTGAATCATTTGACGAACTTATTTCTCCCTGGTTGGTTTTGAACTGATCAAGAATCCTTTTTTCAAACATAGCATGCCTCTCATTCTAAAGAAGGAATGCATAGAGTTGTTCATAGTTTGTATTCTTCAATCCTTTGGTTAGCTTCATAGAGGTGACAAACTTGTGCCATTCAGGATTCATGTTGTTCACAAATTTTGAGTTCAGCTGAATGTTTGGCATGGTCATTTTGATGTTCCTCATGTCATTCACAAGCTTATGGAATCTCACGTAGTACTAATAGACACTCTCATCTGGTTTCATCTTGAAGTGTTCAAATTCATCATACAGTTGTGATTCTCTGTCTTCTATAGTTAATTTAGAACCTGAGAGAAGCATCTTGACATTATCCCAAACTGCCGTGGCTTCAGTGTTGTGATTGATCAGCTTGTAGATGTCTTTTGGAATACCCTGTAGTATGATGTTTGAGGCCCTGATATCAGCATCGAACCTCTTTTTCTCCTTATCATTGAGCTCATCATACGTCTTTGGTCTATCTATTCCATAGATCATTGCTCCATCTGCAGCCGTATCAATTAAGTCTCTTGTAGTCTCAATCTGATAAGGTCCTTCATCAATAGACTTGAGAATGTTGACTCCGTTTTCCTTTCCAAGACAGTACAATCTGATTCGTTGTGCCCAAGAGTCGTAGTCAGTTCTGTCAAGCATAGGTGGACGAGTATCTGAACCAGCTGCTTGAACATCCTCAGCAACAGTGGAGATGATTGTAGGTACGTTGGTAGACATGTTAACAGATTACACGGGATTTTAAAACTCTATGATTAAACCGGGAAATAGATTCTTTCACGGGATTTTACTAAATCAAGAGAAAACCGTATAACAACCAAAAGTTCAACCAAGTCGCTAAGAAACCTTGAACCAAGTCGCTAAGCACCAAGTTGCTTAATAATTATGACAACAAGTCGCTAAGTCGTCAAGTCGCTAAATAGCAACTCGCTAAGGTTCAAGTCGCTAACACCAAGTCGCTAAGAAAACTTAAGTACAAGTCGCTAAGAAAATCGAAAGCAAATCGCTACCTTCACAAAGTCGCTACCCGTAGTGGAGAATCCACTAAGTGTACTGTTTGTCGGCTTGTCTCAATAGACAAGTCGCTAGGACCAAGTCGCTACCAAAAACTACTATAACTCGCTACCTTTTACTAAACCAAGTCGCTACGATGAATATCACAACGAGAACCAAGTCGCTACCAAGAAAAACTTCAAAAACACACTTTTCAATCCAAAACAAGCTCAACCACAGTGATTCAAGCTTACCAAATCAAAACCCAAACACATACAATGATCCTAAACACAAAAGTACACCCAAAATTCAAACTTTAACACTAGAGATGATCCAAATGATGCAAAAACAACTAAACTTTTTCAAACTCAAAAACCACCTAAAAACCACTAGAAATCCAAGGATGTGTAAGAGATGATCTAACCATGGCTCTTGATACCATTTGTAACATATTGGATTTCACAAACACACTAAATCATAAACACAAGAGGCGTATAAGATGAGTTTTAGAGAGAGAAAGTTAGAGGTTGGGAACTTTAGAGAGAGAAAATGAACATATTATTATGAGCTCCAACTCTCTACCTTGGAAGGTAGAGAGTATTTATAGTTCTTACATAAGTCACCACTTACGGGCTGTGGATCAGGCATACAGTGGGTAAAGACCCGTCCGTCCTCCACGGTGTTACTTAATTAAATACTACAAAACATTAACTAATCTATGACTACGAGCTTTCTAATGCTTACATATACTTGAGGTGACCGACTCTTTAATAATTGGATTTACTAAATCCTAACACGGAGTCTCTGTGCAGGTAAATCCTGAGGTGGTACACTAGGAGATCTAGGCCTCCTTGGTGGTGATGACATAAGAGAGTGGGCTGCTAAACGGATAGGTGATGATGGTGGTCTCACGGACATGCGGGTAGTGCTATAAGCAAGCCTAGGAGTCTATGCTCGCGCTAAGACCTGATATAAAGTGAGCTGCCTAGATGAGTTAGGACGATCTGATGACGATGAACTAGTGTGACGGGCAATTTCATAAGGATCACGCTGCGCAACCGTCATGAGAGTCAATGCTGGCGAACTAGCAACAACAAGGACCTCCTCAGATACATCAAAAGCTAGTGAAGGCATAGTCTGTGACAATGGCATAAGGTAGGTATAAATGTTCGAAACAACTAGTTTTAATAAGCGCATCAACTTAACCAAAACATATATCACATAATGAAAGCTTTTAAAAGTGTAGGTACCGCATTACTCAAAACATGCCTTTAAATAAAACACATAAGTTCCGTTCCATCACATAATCCCATATCAAATCAATCGAGTTCAAAACTCCAAAATCACAATATATGGTTTCCTCAAATCAAATTCCGTAATATCCCGATAATCACATCTCATTTTCCAAAATCAATAATCATATCTCATTTTCCAAAATCAATAATCATAACGTCTCCATAATCAGTTCACAATATCCCTTAACAGATCATCTCATAATTCAAATCGCAGTTCATACCATATTCAAATAAGTAGCTTCGGCTTAGCAAGCGGGCGTGCGTCGGTCGAGGATCAATTTTCTCAAAAAGTGGTTATAGTTTAGGGTTTATAAAATACCTAATTCTCTATAACCTTGAGCTCTGATACCATTCTGTAACACCCCCAAATCTCGGTACAACGGAAGACTTAATCAAGTTTTCGGGGCGTTACTATTGGATTGGTATCGTACACAAGTATAGCAAAAAGATAGTCATTTATCATTCAAAACCAATCCCAAAATTTAAGTATTCAAAACATTTAATCCAAAAGTATAATTATTAGGCCCAAAACATAAATTAATAAAATAGGTCCCCAAAGTTTATCAGAGTCAGAAATGATCCTTGAACCCCGCCTTCTTGCCAAGCTTCCACAAACCACGTATTCCAAACATCTTTCAAATACCTGAGAAATCATGCTAAAAGGTCAGCTTACGCTGGTGAGTTCATAAGTTTAAGTTCAACAAAATCATAGTGGACCAGTAGGAGTTGATTTGCTATGCAAAACCTAAGATAGATAAATACCGATCCTACCCGGATCACCAACCATAAACATGTCCCGCATCCAGGGACTACTCGGGCCCAGCGACTCTAGTCCAGCACTGTCGTGGCAAAATCTCGAACAATTGCCAACCCCGGACTAGGTCGAGGTAGAAGTCTATTCTTAGCTAGGCAACAGTTATAGCAATTAGGATTGCTACCCTAGTCTAAGGCAACAACTACCGCACATCTATCTAAACAGTCAAGCATATAAGCAAATCCAAATAGTTTTCACGGTCCGAAAACAGTAGCATGATTCTCACCCTAATGTAGTTAAAACGTAGATAAAAGTGGGGCTATGAAACTCACCTCAAGCAATCAATGCACGAATAAACACTAGCAGAAGATAACAGTAATCACGGCACAACAACTATCGACTCGGCACAACCTATTATTGCAGACCAAACTTAATATATATATTCCTCGAAATCAACGCTATCTACCCCAATGTATTCCATTTCGTTATTTCCAAAAATGTCTCGTTTCACCATTTAATCCTAGTGTTTGGTATTCCTCATGTGGGTGTATCGACTCAATATGATGCTATGAATGCACTCAAACAACCAATATATAACTCAATGCGACACAATGAGGCCTCTAAACGATAGACTCCATAGTCCAATAAGTTTCGGAATAAATAGTAGACCTTATCGAATTCGTCAACTCGATAAACTCATTTATTTACTCGTGTCGCTTATTATCCCATAAATCAATCGTATATTAAAGAGTCATAAGGATAATTCACCCATTAATAAGGTTACCCAACGTACCTAGCGGGCTCTTATTAGATTCGTCAACCTAATAAGTCCGCTACCCACGTGGATCAACACTATTAACGGTAGGTTATCCGTAACCCATGCACACAACGTAAGTAAATAAATACTTAAACTAGTATTAAATGTCCACAATTGACATTTATTGATAAACGTGTACTCGAAACATTAATTACTTATTTATCACAAAACATTTCCAATTTAGTCGTTAGTTTCCGTTTAAATATAGTAAATAACAAGATAAGACTTGTTATCGATATTTTTGGTACAAAAGCCCATTTATTATTTATATTTCATAGTCTATTAGCATTTTCATGAATATATATATTTCGTCAAATTCCAATATTAATCTCATATCGTTATTCATTTCGAGTCCACAATCACGAGTCATGACTTCTCGGCTTTTAATCAATCAATAGTCCAAATTATACTAAAGTCCATGTTACGGCTTTGTCGGAGTCAACTATTGACTAAAAAGTCAAAGTAACGCCGACGTAGCTCAAAGTCAACAATATACATATCAAGTCCAATTTAAAAGTCATAATAGCGCAATTCAATCCCAAACCAACTCAAAACAATCTCGCCAACCAATCAATCAACCAAATGTACTCGAAACCAATGTTATGACCCTAGTGGTCATGACACGGTCGCGGTCAAGACCACGTGAACCAAATCGGCTCCACGCGTCTCATCCAAACCTCAACTACATCAACCAACAAGCTACCAAAACGACCCGACCCGGACCCGTGGCCCAAGTGGGTCACGTACGACATCCAAGCCATGACCATCGTGGTCATGGTGGCTCGTACACCATCTCACACCAATCCAAATACAACCAAATAAATTCCACAACATCCAAATCCAATCATTCAAGCTCCAATCATCAACCAAACACAAAACCCATCATCTATTCTAATCAAAAATATGAAACTAGACCTAAAATGCATAAACCCATCAAATTGATACACCACACACTTACCAAACACTAATTACTTGTTTATTTAGACATTAATTATACTTAATTTCATGTTTCACCCAAAAGCCTCAAATTTGGACATAGGGTCGAAACCCTAATAAGCCCATACGTGGCTTTTTATTGCTTAAACAAGCTCTAACCATGTTCCATTTACCTTATTCAAGCACCAATTGCAAAACCCATTTGAAACCCTAAAAATCCGAATCTTAATCTTAAGATTTGAAGGTGTTAATGAAGGTTTTAGTATGAGTATTATATATGGATGGAAAGAGGATGAAAAGATCTTCGATATGGTGATGGAGGTGTAGCACCACTCACCGGAAAATGGCCGAAAAGTGGCGGCGGCGGTGGGTGAAATTAGGGTTAGGGTTTTTAGAGAGAGGTTAGAGAGAGAAAGGGAGAAGTGTGTGTGTTTTTAGTGAGAGAAATAAACTAGTAAAGTGAGGGTGAGGGAGGGCCTTATATACTTGGACAAAAGGACTCAAAAATAATTATTTTTGGAGGAGGGGGGCGCCGGCCATGGGTATAGTTGGGGGGTCTGATCGATGCGAAACCGTCAAGTTTTCTCACGCGAGTTAACCACTTGTGAATGATTAACTGTAAGGAACTTAAAACAGTTCACACACCAATGCAATTTAAGATCAGGAGAATACAGTAGATTCCCGGGTCGTTATGTCCCACGGAGGATGACTGGTGTTTAACACAATCAGATGTCGAATAACCACTAAGGATAGTGATCAGTAGGGTTTTTGAGATTTTTATAAACTACAGGAGATTAAAGGAAATTAAAAAGTTAAAATCTATTAAATAAACGCTATCACTAATTTTAAACTGATGTTTTTGTTTTTATGTTTTTATAAAACTGAAATTAAAATCTACGTGACGTACAAATAAAAACGTGAAACTAAAGCAATATTAATCCTAAAAATATAAAAATGATATTTTTACAAACCTAATGATATAAGAAATTTTTTAGAAAAAGAAAATTATTTTTATAACTAATTATCTAATTATTATTATTTAAAAACTATTTTTAACTAATTAATAATAACCTAAATTACAAGAAATTAGGAAACAAAGCTAGAAAAATGAAATTATGAAATGGAAAAGTCTAAAATATCAAACTAGAATTTTCAAAACTATTTTTATATTTTTCTGATTATTTTTCTATTTTTTATGGATTTTAAACTATTTAAAACTAATTAAATTACTAAAAATTACAAAATAAACTATGAAAAATCTGGAAAATTACTTTTTTCACTTTTTATATTTATCTAAACTTAATAAAAATGAAAAATTATTTTTTTGGACTTTTTCTGAATTTTTTCTATTAAAAGCTATTTAAATAATCCTAAAAACTGTTTTTAATTAAGAAAAATAGCAAACTGTTATGGAAAAATGTGAAAATTTCAGGAAAACTCTAAAATTATACTAGGAATCTAGGAAAAATAGAAAAACATGGTGTTGTTTGGAAGAAATTGGAACTGCTATAGTAAGTGCTTATTAATAAGCACTTCAATTAAGCTAATGAACACAAATAAGCTTCAAACTGAAACAGAAGCTCAAATATGTTAAAAGTAGCCAAATGAAACTTATTTCAACAACCTTTGACCTCTGATAAGCTAATTCAACAGATTTGGCTTTGGTGAGATTTTTACTAAAACAGTGGTAAGGGTACTGATTTTAAGCTTAAGCACAAGCTTATTAATAAGCTGTAAATGAAAAGAAAAAGTTGGAAACTGCACTAGGCCTGGCTAACTTCCTTCAAACCAAAAATCACCCCTGGAGCAGCTCTGTGGAGCTTGGAACAGGCTCTGCAAAAGTTTGAGAAAAGCTCAGCTCTGACTGAGCTTGTGAGCAGGGCATATGAGCCCTGCTTAATGAGCTTATTTGAGAGCTTTAAAAAATTACTAAAATTATACTAAAATAACAATAAGAAATTAGACCTGGCTAACTTAATAATCCCAAAGTTTGATTTGATTTGGTCCAAGAATGAATCCAAGAAAAATCTTGCTAGTTGGGCAAAAAAACACTTTTCCAAGTTTTGTTGACTTTTGACAGATTGAGAAACTTTGACTTTTATGATCTTTGGATCAAATTTTAAGATTGATGTGGATGTAATATGTTAAGCTAAACCTACTGCAAGCAATGTTTAACAAATCTAAGCATAAATCAATGATTTGCAATCCTAAAATTTTAACAGCTCAGCAGTAGAGAATGATTTTGTTGATGTTTGACTTTGAGCCTTTTGCAGGCACCAAATGAGACAGAGATTGGTTAATTAGAACTGAACAAACCATAAACAACAAAAGACTCTCACTAAATAAACCTCTGGTACAGTTAGGACATTAAAACCAAACACACCTTTATAACTGTTGTGAAGTTTGAAACTAGTATAACACTAAACAAACACAAACCATTGATCAAACTAGCTTAATATATATTAATTACTACTATTTGAACAGAATTTAACAGATTATAACTACAAATGGAGATTATGCTAAAAGACTTAAAATTCACTTACTAAAGTCTAAAGCCACTCTGGCTTGCAACCTGTGAAACCAAGGACCACAGTAACCACTACCCTATTTAAATCCAACCCACAGCTTCTAATCCAATCCCAAGAACATGTCTGCACCACCTTGTTACTATCTCTATGCCTGTTTGACCAATTATTCTTTCATGTTGACTTTTGTTGACCAAGTGAGAATTTTGCTTGAAACTAAGTATCAAGCTTACAAAAAGCTATGACAAGCTTATGTAAGCTTGTTTAAACCAAGAAATAAGCCATTTGAAGCTTGAAATTAAGAGTTGGAATTTGAAATTCAGAACAGTAAACATGAAAATGTGCAGCCTTTGTAAAAACTTGAATTACCACTTGAGAATAGTTCTCATATATTTCAATAACTTAGTTTGATATCATGGAACAAGAAAATACAACTTAAAGCTTAATTGAAAACTTAAAAGTAAATTACGACATTAATAATTAAAAAAAACTAAAAAACTTGTTTCTTCTCTACTTCTTTCTCCTCTTTTATGCTTCCAACTTGATACACGTGGCCTTCTGATGCAATCCCACCTCCCAATTCAACCAATGGGAGAGTTTATAGTGGATTTCATGTTTCACCATTTTTGGCGGGAAGTGGAATTTTCAACTGTGGCTCTGAAAACAGGGAAGTAGTGGGGGGTTGATGATGAGGTGGGTTGAAAATAGGGTGATGGGATGTTAAGAGGTGGAGTATTGCAGGGTATGTTGGAGAAGACAGGCAGGAGGTGGAAGATGGAGGAGAAGGCGCGTGTTTCTGGCATTTGACTTTGGTTTTGACCAGGGGGTCAATTGGAAGGGTCAAGGGTCACAAGGCAGGGGTCAAATGGGCTTTTGATAGGGTCCAAAATTGTATTTAAAGGCTTTAAATAATCAAGGACCAAAGTTGTAAATTCTGAAATTGTAGAGGCCTGTTCTGCCAAATCTCAAACTTGTTTCAAGGGACCAAAAGTGACAACCTTCAAAAGTGCAAGGACCAAACTTGCCATTTTCTCATTTTCAAAGGACCAAACTTGACAATTTCAAAGTTCAGGGACTAAAGTTGTAATTTTGTAATTTTAAGTCTCAAGGACCAATTTTGACAACTTAGGAATCCCTAGGGACTTAAAATGATATTTTTCTTTATTTAGATTTTACCAGGGACTGTTTTTGACAACTTTTCAAACTTGGGGGACTAAAACTGCCAATTATGCAAACTTGATACGTTTTTCACCAGATTTTGATGTTTTTGCATTTAAAACATATAAAACACTTATTTGTGATATTTCTATCATTTTGAAGCATTTCTGAGTGTTTTCAGATGTTTTTGCAGTTTAAACAGTACAAAAATGATGAGTATTTACACACTCATCAATCCCCCACACTAAGATATTGCTAGTCCCTAGCAATGATTTGAGAAAAATAAATGGATTTCATCTCTTTACCAAAAGCCATTACTTCTGGAGTAGCCAAATGTTTCAGTTCAAGTAAGAACTTTGGTACACCGATAACCAAGTGATTTTGAGCAAACCACCAGCTTCCAACGGATTTGATTTGTCTTTACCAGAAGCCGTTTGCTTCTGGACTAGCCAACTCTTAGATAAATTATCAATATTATCTTTGGTGAGCTGATTACCAATTATGGTTTTCCAACTGCCTTTACCACAAGCCATAAACTTGCGGGCTAGCCAACTCTTCACTTTTTAGGATATGGTGAGCTGAATACCATACAATTTTGGGCAAATTGCAAGCCGTCAACGGATTTGAGATATCTTTACCAAGAGCCGTTTGCTCCTGGATTAGCCAATCCTTTTGTTTATTAGACAAGGCGGACTGATAACCAAATGAGTAAGTGTAAAACACTTACTCAAAAAAAAAAATTTTGGCCAAAAATGGGGGAATTAGGCGGTATAATTACATGATAAGATTCGTGAGAATTCCCCCCCACACTTAGAAATGAATATTGCCCTCAATATTCAAAGTACCGGCGGTTATGCCGAAACATAGAACGTAAAAGGGAAATACTAAGGCCATTATTTAGCAAGGATTTTTTTTTTTTTTTTTTTTTTTTTTTTTTTTTTTTTTAGAGATCTTTCTTATATACACAACATGTGGGGCAACCCCCCCCACACTAGGGTGGTACACACGGGTAAAAACCCATGTATCATGCTACTGTTTTTGATACCCGAATCGCTAGCTTGACTCGATCCCCGTATTCATTGGTTCATGGGGAAAGTTTGAAGATCCGGGACAATCACAGGAGGAATGTCCTCTCCAAAGTAATGCTTCAACCGATGACCATTCACTTTAAAGTCAGGACCATCGGGTTGAGATAACTCAATGGTACCATAAGGATAAACCTTAGTGATAGTAAATGGTCCAGACCAGCGGGATTTAAGCTTTCCCGAGAAAATCTTCAATCTTGAATTAAAAAGAAGGACTCGATCACCAACGTTGAAAACGCGGTTTTTGATCTTTGAGTCATGAATCTTCTTTGTCTTTTCTTTATAGATCAAAGAGTTCTCGTATGCTTGATCACGGAGTTCATTTAATTCATTCATTTGAACTTTCCGGTGATCACCAGCAGTCTGAATATCAAAGTTGGCATGCTTCAAGGCCCAGTATGCCTTGTGCTCTAACTCAACAGGTAGATGACATGCCTTCCCGTATACCAGCTTGTATGGAGTGTACCCGATGGGTGTTTTGTAAGCTGTACGGAAGGCCCAGAGTGCGTCATCTAGCTTATCCGACCAAGAGGCACGGTTTTCGCCAACCGTCCTCTCCAGAATTCTCTTAATCCCCCGGTTTGAAACTTCCACTTGCCCACTAGTTTGGGGGTGATACGCAGTAGAGAGACGGTGAGTTACACCATACTTCTGCATGACTCTTTCAAACTGGTCATTGCAGAAATGCGTACCACGATCACTGATTATGGCTCGTGGAGTTCCAAACCTAGCAAATAAGGATTTTAAGAATTTCACTACAACTCGGGCATCATTGGTATGCAAAGCCTTAGCTTCAACCCATTTTGACAAGTAGTCAACGGCCACGAGTATGTACTTATTACCGCGAGAAGAAGGGAATGGCCCCATAAAGTCAATGCCCCAGATGTCAAAGATCTCACACACTTGAATGGCGTTTTGTGGCATTTCATTCGTTTGTGAGATATTCCCGTGACGTTGACAAGCGTCACAGGCTTTGACGAATTCATGGGCATCCTTATAGATCGTGGGCCAATAGAATCCGGAATCAAACACCTTCTTGGCGGTGTAGTTGGGGCTATGATGTCCCCCAGTAGGTCCAGCATGGCAAGCTTTGAGAATGTCAATAGCTTCCTGACCATATACACATCGCCTGATGACTTGATCCGCGCAAATTTTAAACAAGAAAGGGTCGTCCCAGAAGTAATGTTTAACATCCTTGAAGAACTTGTTCTTCTGTTGGGACGACATCCCTTTCACTATGAAGTTACCCGCATGGTAATTTGCGAAGTCAGCAAACCATGGGGTAGTAGAGTCTCCACGAAAAGAAACCGCATTGAGTGTTTCGAGAGGAAATGTTTCATTTATTTCCTTTTTCTCAAACACATCTTGGTGAGGGTTCTCTAATCGGGATAGATGATCAGCAGCTAGGTTCTCAGCTCCTTTTTTATCACGTATAATGATATCAAATTCCTGGAGGAGGAGAACCCAACGGAGCAATCTCGGCTTTGCATCTTGTTTTGCAAAGAGATATTTAAGAGCCGAGTGATCCGTATACACTACGCATTTGGTCAAGATGAGGTATGGCCGAAATTTCTCAAATGCATACACCACAGCTAATAGTTCTTTTTCTGTAGTGGTGTAATGAGTTTGAGCTTCAGTCATAGTCTTACTTGCGTAGTGTATAGGCTGAAAATGCTTTGTTTTGCGTTGCCCCAAGACTGCACCGATAGCAAAATCACTTGCATCGCACATGAGCTCGAAGGGTAGATCCCAGTCGGGGGCAACTAGAATGGGTGCTTCCGTAAGCCTTTTCTTCAGTGTTTCAAAAGCTTCGACGCACTCAGGAGAGAAGATAAAAGGAGCTTCTTTTTCAAGAAGATGGGTCATAGGCCGAGCAATTTTGGAAAAATCCTGTATGAATCTACGATAAAACCCGGCATGACCCAGAAAACTCCTAATACCTTTGACGGTAGTAGGATGAGGTAGTTTAGCAATAACATCAACTTTTGCTCTATCGACCTCAATCCCGTTTTTTGAAATCTTATGGCCAAGGACTATGCCTTCTTTGACCATAAAGTGACTCTTCTCCCAATTTAGACATAGATTGGTGTCTTCACACCGTTTTAACATTTTGTCTAAATGGGAGAGACAAGTCTGAAATGAATCCCCGATGACTGAGAAGTCATCCATAAACACCTCCATTGTTTCCCCGATCATGTCGTGGAATATGGCCATCATACAGCGTTGGAACGTGCCAGGAGCGTTACATAAGCCAAAAGGCATACGTTTGTAGGCAAAAGTTCCGTATGGGCAGGTGAATGTGGTCTTCTCTTGATCCTGTGGATCAATGGGGATCTGAAAGTAACCTGAGAAACCATCAAGGAAACAATAGTACTCATTCCCTGCTAATCTCTCAAGCATCTGGTCCATGAAGGGTAGAGGAAAATGGTCTTTACGGGTGGCGTCATTCAACTTACGATAGTCAATACAGACACGCCATCCCGTAACCAATCGAGTTGGAATTAACTCGTTTTCTTCATTCGTGACAACAGTTATGCCACCCTTTTTTGGAACACAGTGAATCGGGCTAACCCAAGGACTATCTGAGATTGGGTAAATCAATCCTGCATCAAGAAGTTTGATAACTTCTTGTTTGATAACATCATGGATTTTTGGATTCACCCTTCTCTGATGTTGAACTGCTGGCTTGAAGTCATCCTCCATCAAAATCTTATGAGTACAGAACTCAGGGTTAATACCCTTGATGTCGGAGAGTTTCCAAGCAATTGCTTGCTTGTGTGACTTCAAGACCTTTATGAGGGCAGTCTTTTCATCTTTACTCAAATCTCGAGCAATAATGACGGGCAATTTATCATCGCCTTCAAGAAATGCATACTCAAGATGAGGTGGTAAGTCCTTAAGTTCGACTTCAGGAAATTCTTCAGTTTTCTCAACTGACTTGACTTCCTTGTTATGAAGTTTGACGGGAAGGAGTGGAGGAGAAGTGTCCTGATTTAACAACTTCTCAAGAACAAGAATATCTCCCTCCGGATTAATCTCATGGAGATTAATATCTTCAGGAATTGCATCACTAGAGCGAGGGGTTGATGAGTGATCATCTTTAAGCATTTTCTCAATGAGAAGTATGTCCCCCTCGATGTCAATTGGAGCGTGATCAATTTCCCATGGAACAGAATCACTAGCCAAGTATGCTTCAATCTCTTCCAAGATGAAGTCGCTTCCCTCAAACGGAGTGAGAGAAGGAGTAGAATTGGCTATGATAGGTTGAGAAGATGTGGTGGGATTCCCACTCACAGAATTATGAGAATAACCCAGAACTTCTTGAGAGTACTCTTCAGAAGCAACATCAATGATATCTATTCGGTTAACCGACTCAGAATCATAGTTTGCGGAGTACCTCGAAGTTTGATCAAGGTTAAAGGTGACAGCTTCATTACCAACACATAATGTGATTTCTTGCTCAAATACATCAATGAGAGCACGGCCAGTTCTCAGGAATCCTCTTCCAACAATGAGAGGAACCCGTGGATCAGCATCGAAATCAACAACTACAAAGTCAGCTGGAAAGTGGAACTTTCCTACTTTTACAAATACGTCCTCGGCAATTCCAAGAGGACGGGATATTGTACGATCTGCAAGCTCGAGAGTCATGCATGTAGGAATAAGATCCGGAAGAGAAAGTTTCTTCCATACTGAATGAGGCATCAGGTTTATGCTTGCACCAAGATCGGCTAAGGCAAAGCATTCAACCATTCCAGGAAATACACAAGGTAAGAGGAACTTTCCAGGATCTCCAAGCTTCTCGGGAAGCTTCTTCAAGATAACTGCAGAGCAGTTCTCGTTCAGAGGAGTTTTAGCCATTTCAAACAGCTTTTCCTTATTGCTTAACATGTGTTTGAGAGTTGATGCAAACTTGGGCATCAACATGATAGCATCCGCGAAGCTTATGTCAAAATGAAGTTCTTGGAAAATTTGAAAGAATTTTTCCATTTGATGACCGGCTTTTTCGCGGAGCTTTTGCTCATGTAAACGTGATGGGTAAGGAATAGAAGATTTGGATTTTCCAATGGGAGCAACAGGAGGTTCAAAAACAACTCCTGGATTGGATTTTGGTTTCTGGACAACCTGAGGATGGACAGTGCTGGTACTTCCGTTATTAGTAGGAAGTTCCTTGTCCGTTGTCGCCTCAGGTTCACTTTCCACTACCTTCGGGAGAGAAGAAGAAGAGGTAGTAGGAATAGCAGGTCCATCATACGAAACACCACTTCTGGTCGTGATCGCCTTTGCATCGCCCCTCGGATTAGCGATCGTGTTGCTAGGTAGAGTACCTGAGCCCGAGGGTCGATCATTTAAAGACTTCTTTAGTTCAGCGATCTGACTGACCAACAATCTGTTTGTCTCCTCTTGAGTCTTCATAAATTGCTTTAAAAGCTCATCAGATGTTGATACGGGAGGTGGTGGAGGGACAATTTGAGGCCGTATGTTCTGGTTATAGCCAGAATTCCCTTGATTAGGGTTCATATTCCCCTGAAATTGATTCCCTCGATTGTAAGTGTTTTGATTAAGATTTCCTTGTTGTTGGAAACCTTGGTTGGGTCCGGAATAGAAATTACCTTGGTTTTGATAACCTTGGTTCATTCTTGGTTGGTTCTGATTCCGGTTAGGATTCTGGTTGAAACCGGGTGGTGCCTGATAAGTGTTAGCTCGGTAGTTTGGCTCATTCTGAGGACGGTATTGATTACTTCCTTGGTTTGAAGTACCGGCTATAGCATTAGCTTCAAATGGACTACCATCGGTGGCAGTACAGTTGTAGTATGCATGGGGACCACCACAAGTAACACAAACTTCAACTTTCTTCACTTCACCATATGATGGTGTTTGTGTGAAAGTGACTTTCTTTTGGTTAGCAAGAACCAAAGCCTGAACAATATCCGTGAGTTTATCAATCTTAGCATCGGTGCTAGATGTACTCACTGGGGATGAAGAAGAAGAAGGTCCAGCATTAGACTGATATGTCTTTGCTCTGAAAGGACGGACCTGAGATTTGTTCTCAATGATTTGCAAGGCCTCTTTGGTGGTCTTGCTCAGGAAATTACCTCCCGCGGAGGCATTCAAAGAGTCTTGATTAGCCTGATTGAGACCATTGTAGAAAGTATCCATTTGCATTAATTCGGTAAAACCGTGATGCGGACACTTGCGAAGCAACTCTTTGTAACGATCCCATGCCTCCCCGAATGATTCATCAAATCTCTGAGAAAATTTCATTATCTCATTCTTAAGACTTGTGGTTCGGGATGGAGGATAGAACTCGTTAACGAACTTGGTGACAAGATCTTCCCATGTCTCTATAGAACGAGGGGGTTGTTTCTCAAGCCAATTCCGGGCTTGTCCCTCTAGAGAAAATGGGAACAGAAGAAGCTTGATAGCTTCATGTGGGACATTCTTATACTTGATGGTAGATGCAATCTTGTTAAACCATCGAATGTGTGCATGAGGATCATCCCGCTCAAAACCATAGAATTGGCTTTGGGTTACCAGATTAAGTAACCCGGTTTTGAGCTCAAAAGTGTCAGCCACGATGGCTGGGACAACAATGGCATCTCCGTAACCCTCGATGGGTGCTTGGAGAAGCTCGTTCATCGGCTTGTCTTCTGCCATTATGGCAGGTGGTGGTGGTGGTAGACGTTCCTCAGTCACAGCTGATGGAGCAGAACGTCCTCTACGTCTTCGAGGAATCTTTCCAAGTTCTGACAAAGGACTTGTAGAACTGGAAGAACGAGTGCGCATGCACTAAGTATAAAAATCAATTTTCAAAACAAATGAGGCAAAACACAAGTGAACTTAACCAATAATCACAAATGAAATGGCTTCTTTGAAAAAGGTACACCAAATCACAAGGACACAAAGGCAAGTTTTAAATCTGATGTTCGGGAACTTATTATGGTCGCACCCCCAGTTAGGTAGTGCACTGCCTTGATTTGCGGTGGTTGATTTTTATGTATATATTAAGTATCACTAAAAAGACGTAGGTATAGATCTGTGCTGATGGGTTTAAAAACTTTTGGACAATATTTTTGGTATCGTCTCGTTTAACCAAATCGTATTTCTTTAAGAATCACCTTAAAAGAAACACAAGATAGAAAACGTTACGATTGTTTTGTTGTTTTATACTGTTTTTGGTGTTTTTAACACTTTAGGAAAAGCGTTAATGAACTTTTTTTTTATTTTGTTATAACTTTACAAAAACTTTTTACAAACTGTGGTATATGTGCAAGTACGGGTCTGAAAAATGCTTAGAACACGCTTACAGCCTCCCCGGCAGCGGCGCCAAAATTTGATCGGTGCGAAACCGTCAAGTTTTCTCACGCGAGTTAACCACTTGTGAATGATTAACTGTAAGGAACTTAAAACAGTTCACACACCAATGCAATTTAAGATCAGGAGAATACAGTAGATTCCCGGGTCGTTATGTCCCACGGAGGATGACTGGTGTTTAACACAATCAGATGTCGAATAACCACTAAGGATAGTGATCAGTAGGGTTTTTGAGATTTTTATAAACTACAGGAGATTAAAGGAAATTAAAAAGTTAAAATCTATTAAATAAACGCTATCACTAATTTTAAACTGATGTTTTTGTTTTTATGTTTTTATAAAACTGAAATTAAAATCTACGTGACGTACAAATAAAAACGTGAAACTAAAGCAATATTAATCCTAAAAATATAAAAATGATATTTTTACAAACCTAATGATATAAGAAATTTTTTAGAAAAAGAAAATTATTTTTATAACTAATTATCTAATTATTATTATTTAAAAACTATTTTTAACTAATTAATAATAACCTAAATTACAAGAAATTAGGAAACAAAGCTAGAAAAATGAAATTATGAAATGGAAAAGTCTAAAATATCAAACTAGAATTTTCAAAACTATTTTTATATTTTTCTGATTATTTTTCTATTTTTTATGGATTTTAAACTATTTAAAACTAATTAAATTACTAAAAATTACAAAATAAACTATGAAAAATCTGGAAAATTACTTTTTTCACTTTTTATATTTATCTAAACTTAATAAAAATGAAAAATTATTTTTTTGGACTTTTTCTGAATTTTTTCTATTAAAAGCTATTTAAATAATCCTAAAAACTGTTTTTAATTAAGAAAAATAGCAAACTGTTATGGAAAAATGTGAAAATTTCAGGAAAACTCTAAAATTATACTAGGAATCTAGGAAAAATAGAAAAACATGGTGTTGTTTGGAAGAAATTGGAACTGCTATAGTAAGTGCTTATTAATAAGCACTTCAATTAAGCTAATGAACACAAATAAGCTTCAAACTGAAACAGAAGCTCAAATATGTTAAAAGTAGCCAAATGAAACTTATTTCAACAACCTTTGACCTCTGATAAGCTAATTCAACAGATTTGGCTTTGGTGAGATTTTTACTAAAACAGTGGTAAGGGTACTGATTTTAAGCTTAAGCACAAGCTTATTAATAAGCTGTAAATGAAAAGAAAAAGTTGGAAACTGCACTAGGCCTGGCTAACTTCCTTCAAACCAAAAATCACCCCTGGAGCAGCTCTGTGGAGCTTGGAACAGGCTCTGCAAAAGTTTGAGAAAAGCTCAGCTCTGACTGAGCTTGTGAGCAGGGCATATGAGCCCTGCTTAATGAGCTTATTTGAGAGCTTTAAAAAATTACTAAAATTATACTAAAATAACAATAAGAAATTAGACCTGGCTAACTTAATAATCCCAAAGTTTGATTTGATTTGGTCCAAGAATGAATCCAAGAAAAATCTTGCTAGTTGGGCAAAAAAACACTTTTCCAAGTTTTGTTGACTTTTGACAGATTGAGAAACTTTGACTTTTATGATCTTTGGATCAAATTTTAAGATTGATGTGGATGTAATATGTTAAGCTAAACCTACTGCAAGCAATGTTTAACAAATCTAAGCATAAATCAATGATTTGCAATCCTAAAATTTTAACAGCTCAGCAGTAGAGAATGATTTTGTTGATGTTTGACTTTGAGCCTTTTGCAGGCACCAAATGAGACAGAGATTGGTTAATTAGAACTGAACAAACCATAAACAACAAAAGACTCTCACTAAATAAACCTCTGGTACAGTTAGGACATTAAAACCAAACACACCTTTATAACTGTTGTGAAGTTTGAAACTAGTATAACACTAAACAAACACAAACCATTGATCAAACTAGCTTAATATATATTAATTACTACTATTTGAACAGAATTTAACAGATTATAACTACAAATGGAGATTATGCTAAAAGACTTAAAATTCACTTACTAAAGTCTAAAGCCACTCTGGCTTGCAACCTGTGAAACCAAGGACCACAGTAACCACTACCCTATTTAAATCCAACCCACAGCTTCTAATCCAATCCCAAGAACATGTCTGCACCACCTTGTTACTATCTCTATGCATGTTTGACCAATTATTCTTTCCTGTTGACTTTTGTTGACCAAGTGAGAATTTTGCTTGAAACTAAGTATCAAGCTTACAAAAAGCTATGACAAGCTTATGTAAGCTTGTTTAAACCAAGAAATAAGCCATTTGAAGCTTGAAATTAAGAGTTGGAATTTGAAATTCAGAACAGTAAACATGAAAATGTGCAGCCTTTGTAAAAACTTGAATTACCACTTGAGAATAGTTCTCATATATTTCAATAACTTAGTTTGATATCATGGAACAAGAAAATACAACTTAAAGCTTAATTGAAAACTTAAAAGTAAATTACGACATTAATAATTAAAAAAAACTAAAAAACTTGTTTCTTCTCTACTTCTTTCTCCTCTTTTATGCTTCCAACTTGATACACGTGGCCTTCTGATGCAATCCCACCTCCCAATTCAACCAATGGGAGAGTTTATAGTGGATTTCATGTTTCACCATTTTTGGCGGGAAGTGGAATTTTCAACTGTGGCTCTGAAAACAGGGAAGTAGTGGGGGGTTGATGATGAGGTGGGTTGAAAATAGGGTGATGGGATGTTAAGAGGTGGAGTATTGCAGGGTATGTTGGAGAAGACAGGCAGGAGGTGGAAGATGGAGGAGAAGGCGCGTGTTTCTGGCATTTGACTTTGGTTTTGACCAGGGGGTCAATTGGAAGGGTCAAGGGTCACAAGGCAGGGGTCAAATGGGCTTTTGATAGGGTCCAAAATTGTATTTAAAGGCTTTAAATAATCAAGGACCAAAGTTGTAAATTCTGAAATTGTAGGGGCCTGTTCTGCCAAATCTCAAACTTGTTTCAAGGGACCAAAAGTGACAACCTTCAAAAGTGCAAGGACCAAACTTGCCATTTTCTCATTTTCAAAGGACCAAACTTGACAATTTCAAAGTTCAGGGACTAAAGTTGTAATTTTGTAATTTTAAGTCTCAAGGACCAATTTTGACAACTTAGGAATCCCTAGGGACTTAAAATGATATTTTTCTTTATTTAGATTTTACCAGGGACTGTTTTTGACAACTTTTCAAACTTGGGGGACTAAAACTGCCAATTATGCAAACTTGATACGTTTTTCACCAGATTTTGATGTTTTTGCATTTAAAACATATAAAACACTTATTTGTGATATTTCTATCATTTTGAAGCATTTCTGAGTGTTTTCAGATGTTTTTGCAGTTTAAACAGTACAAAAATGATGAGTATTTACACACTCATCAGGGTCAGAGTTGTAATTTTTCGTAACTATCCCGTTTACTCATTCTCGAGCTCACATATTGTCCCCCGAGTGTCCCAAAACGCTCATTCGACTTTCTAACATCGTTATTTACGTTTTCCACGAGTTTTGACTATTTATTTGTCAATTTTCGAGTTACGGTCTAAAAGTTACAATAATTCTCGCTTTAGGCTTTTCTAGTGCCGAATCGAATAATGCTTACCAAATAGAGTTAAAAACTCATATGATAATTCATTTAATAATGAAATAATCCGTAAAAACCAATAGACGATATAAAATCAAGTCATGGTTTATAAAAATAGTGATAAAGGCAAAAGCTCGGTTTAGTTTAACGTAATGCGGTTACATAAAATAGACTCCCTAAATTGCCAGTTGTCACACCTACACCTTTTTCGATAACTCCAACCTTAGACTTAATCGACTCAACCTCAGCTTCAATGTGATCTTTATCGAACTTTGGTAACGCTGCTTCTTTGTCAGAAGTCTCAACAACATTAATAGAACTCTCGTATTTGTTGGGTTCTAGAACATCTTCTTTCAGAACCTCCGGATTTTCATTCGCAGTCTCATCTTTGTTTGCCTCCCGTCCAACCACATCATCATATAAATCCGAAATATCATTCACCGTCGTAGTTCTACCAAGCTCACTAAATTTTCTTCTTCTGATTGAATAATTTCATCACCATCAACTACCGGAATATCATTAGCAATGTTTACATCAGCTTCAATTCCATAAACAGCAACATCGACCATATCTTGCACTTCATCCTCCATGACTTGATCAGCCAACTGGTCTCTTGTTTCCACAAGTTGCAACTGAAGTCCACGGATATATTCCATACTACGAATGTACCACAAACACCTCAACTCGGCATTAGTTGGTACAAGCTTTTGTAATGGTTTAACATCCTACAAAAGAAACAAACAAAGTTGATATGATGAATGCAATAAAAACAAACAAGACATAACTAATTTTCGGGTTTTACTTACCTGATGAAATAGAATAGAGTAATGCTTTTTATCAAAGTTTTAGATTTTTGACCATGCTAAAGCACATGGGATCTTCTCATGGTCTTTGGTCCAAAACTGCGAGCTGTTAGGGTAGGTTTTCAAAATCCAAATCTGAAAAAACGTAGGAAACCAAAAAAGACTACACTTAGGAATGGAAGGTTTTTCTAATTGCATGCTTGCAAGCAACACATTTGAATATAATGTATGTTTGCAAAATCAATATCAACGTGTTCTCAATAACCACAATGTAACTATGTTTCAAGACTTCATAACTATGTTCGCATACTAACAGCCTACAAAACAATCTAAAACCAATCTTAAGTTTCTATGTTTACACTTTTCTAAATGAAAGGTTGGCAAACAATCTAATACCGACATCTCTATTCATTAACTAGTTTTAAAAATTAAGGCTAGACATATTAAGCATCATATGGGTTGTCCCAAAATAATTGTCCGCAAGGATGAGGTTTTCCCTGTTCGTTACCGGGGAAGGCATTTATTTGACTCAAATGTGTGCGGCCTAACCGGGGTATCCTCGTGACCGTTTTCAAACCGTTCCCTAGCCACCACCAGTATGTGTACTAGTAAGGTTTAAACCCGATACTTCTTATGGGACATTAGGGTGTCTAACCACTACACTGCTTTGGTGCGGTATTTTTCTTTAAATGATCATATCCAAATATATCAAGTTTACCAAAGCAGTGTAGTGGTTAGACACCCTAATGTCCCATAAGAAGTATCGGGTTTAAACCTTACTAGTACACATACTGGTGGTGGCTCGGGAACTGTTTGGATATAAAAAGACTTTACTTTTTAGCTAAAAGACAAAAAAAAACAAGTCGCCCAAGAATGTAGGTCCCAGTCGCTCAAGAAATAACCTAGGTAACTTGTACTATGTAAGTACATGGTGGGCCTAAGGATAAGGACACTTGTCATGTATATGAGATAATTGCCCAAGAATTTAAAGACGACAGTCGCATATGAGGTATTTGAAGAAGTGGTATTTTTTTAGGGCACATGGGGTGAACCCATGTGTACCCTTGGGGCAAGTGAAGAATTTACCTGAAAAATAATAATAATTAAAATAATAAATAAATATGGTCCTAAGGAATGTCGTCAAACCTTGTGGAAGCGTATGTTAGAAGCTAACCAAAACGAAACTTCAGGATCCAATCTTAAATAGAAAAAACAAAAAATAGGCGGGAAAACAATAAGCAACTTGCCCCCTAAACTTTTCTATTAAACCGTAGAATAAAACCGCTGTCTTCCACTATTGTCTATCTCATTTCTCTCTTCCTAAAAAAACATAAACACATTACCAAATTGGTTCCAAATGGTTGTAGTGGAGTGGAAAAGAAGAGCTTGTATGAGCAATGACAGGGGGATACAAATGATCAAAACCCTTATGATGATGATGACATCGGTTATAATATTAAAAAAATTCTGAAGCGTTATACGATTGATCAAATAAGATAAGAAAAGGCATTGTACTTTTGTTTTCCACATGCAGTCCATGTCATCACAGAAAGTTACACATCATATAAAAACCCTACGATTACATAAGAATGGAACAAATATGAAATTTGAGTGGTTAAACTTTCACAAAATAAATATGAGCGACTAAATTAAAACACTTAAGAAACTTTAGTTATTATTTGATGAGTTTTTCCCTTATATTTATTAGATACTTCATAATATAACTTTATTCAAAATCATTCTACTTTTGTAAAAAAAAAAATTATAGTGAAACTTAGTTGAATCTCTACTACATAAAATAGAAAAATGATTAAAGGTGAAAGTAGAAATTGAAAGTTGAAAGTCAATATTGAATGTTGAAACCAATTATCTTTAATGCATTGTTGAATGTTGAGGAAATAATTACCACATGTAATATAATTACCATTAACTTATCAATTCTTTAACTATATGTATATAATTACTCTTAAAAATGCAAACTAATATTAAATGAAAATAGATTCGACAAATTCAATGTTGAAAAGTCAATACATTTTTTTTCATACAAAGCATGTATTCATGTAATGTTAAAATTCTAAAATTCCTTTCAAACTAAAATTTCTACATAAAAATTCAAAGAATTTGTCCTTAATGAAATAGCTACCATAACAATTCGCACCTAAAATTTCAAAGAAATGTATGACAAATTTTGACAACTTTTACCAACGTAACTTAAAAAAAAAAAAAAAAAAAAAAAATTATTTATTTAATCTTAATACTAATAATTTCTAAAAGTTTATCAACATATCATATTTTTTAAGGCACCATATTACAACTTATTTTTTTATTGTTATGTTAGTTCATAGTGTGTGTATCATATGCGATATCAGTTATTAAATATTGAAATGTGTGCAATGACCATATGATTTTTAAACATATTGTTTTGACATTTATATATAGTTGAAATTGCAGGGATATTGTTGTGAATAACTTGAATATTTACGATCACAAAACATTGTATTGATTTATTATTTAGTCATGGGGTTCATTTTTTTTGTTCTTGTTCTTGCGCATTAAATACGTTAAATACAAATATGTTTCCAAATATTGCTATAATGATAGTGATTGATTGGTGCTTTAATCGTTGATTGTTCCGGCGCATTAATTTCAAAGATTATACAAAGTTTCCTGATATAATTTGGTCAAAATACATTATACAACCGGTGTATATATTTTTGTTAAGTTTTTTATGTTTGAAGTTTTTTTAATGGGTTAATTGCATATATACCCACTAAAACTTGCATATTTGCATATATACCCAAAACATGCTTAAGTTGTATTGTACATCATGCATTAAAAACTAGTATTATGGGGAAATATGCAAATTTATGAGTTTTAGTGGGTTTATATGCAATTCCCCCTTTTTTAATTGGGTCAAATACCATGCCTTGATGGATGATAACTACAAAGTAAAGCCAATCAAGAGTTCTGTCAAAGAGGATTCAACACCTCAAATTCAGTGTACTAAGAAATTTTACATGGCGAGTAACGTGCATTGTTAGTTACTGTAGCTTATAATTGATGTAATGTTTTATTTTCAGTTTCAATAAATATTTTTATATGTTATTTGATACATGTTAAGAATTTTTGCTTCAGTTGAATTATCGCATATTACGAAACACTTACCACAATATCGCACATCGTTAATTATCTGCCGCTAAAAACCGCTGCTGCTAAACATGGTACTCTTCTAGTAAAACTTAAAAACACCAATGGTTCGTTTGGTAGGACGGAATGAAATGTCAACTGAATGGAATAAAAGATGTAATGGAATGAAGAATGTAATGTAATGATTCATTGTAGTAATTAATCATGTTTGGTTTGTATGATAAGACGTAATGGAATCGATGATAAAAAGACTAAAATATCCATTAAGGATAGAAAGTTTATTTAATGTAGTTAATTAATGATGGAGTTTTATGTAATTTTGATTCCATTACAAGATGTAATGAAAAAAAAGTATGGGGCCCCTAAGAAATGGTTTTGAAGTAATGAGTCATTACTTGTAATGAATCATTACATTCTATAAATGTAAACAAACAACATTTATTTAATACATCGTAATAATCTTTTCTATTACGGCTTTTATTACGATATACCAAACAATACGCAATTTTGATTTTGGTGCAAGTGGTTAATGCAAAATCAAATGAACACATTACCAAAAAAATTGGTCCCAAGGAATGTCGTCAAACAGTCAAACCTTGTGGAAGCCTATGTTAGACGCTAACCAAAATGAATCTTCAAGATCCAATCCTAAACATAAAAAAAAAACCAAAAAAATAGGCGGGAAAACAATAGGCAACTTGCCCCCTAAACTTTTTTATTAAACCGTAGAATAAAACCGCTGTCTTCCACTACAGTCTATCTCATTCCTCTCTTCCTAAAAAAACCAAACCCTAAAAAAAGTCTTCATCATCAAATGGCGCCTACCAAGCGTAAGACCGAAGCTAAGTCATCATCCGAGATTGTTCAGACCACCAGAGTCACGCGCAGCTCCACGCGCCAGGAACCTACCAAGCCAGTGGCGGTGGTGGCTGAGCCGGTGGTTCCCAAGGCTAAAAAAGCTAAAGCTACTCCTAAGGTGAAGCCTGATTCAAAAGAAGAACCAGCGGTGGTGGCGTCATCTAAGGCTGAAAATGGAAATAATAAGACGGTTCCAAAGGCTAAAAAAGGTAAAGCTACTTCTAAAGCCAAGCCCGAACCAAAAGCTGAAACAAAAGAAGAAGAACCAGCGGCTGAAAATGGTTTTAATAAAAAGACTATTGTCGTTGAGCACTGGTATATATTTTTTATTCTCATTTCCTTTTATTAGCTTTTTTTGTTTGTTTGTTAATATTTGCTATTTTAGAGAATATAATTTGAGCTTTCTTATGTGGTACGAGTTTGTTATTGTTTTTTGTAGCTATGGATCGATCACTGTTGTTATTTGGGTTTTTTTATTTTGTTTAGGGCTTGGTCTAATTGTACTTTAGAGTTTAACGTTGTTAAGTTTGTAGACGGGGTTTTGTTTATTTGCTAATTTACAAAAGTGTGCATCTTCTTTCAAATTTTCATTTTTAATTTGAAATGTATGGCTATAATTACTTCACACCCTTGTTTCATTGTTTTTGTGAGTTTGGCGTAACATTATGGAGTCTAAAGGATTTAGATAGCCAAGATTTTCGACTTTAAGAGCATTCCCATAAGTAACTTGAGTTATCCTTTAACACCAGCCACGTCAGCGACACATCAGCTTTAACATTTCACCTTAACATCCCCAAAAAACACCCACATCAATAACATTCTCAAGTTAAACTTTAACACTCTAATAATTTACAAAAACAACTCCTCATTTAGGGGCATAAATGAAAAAAAAAAAGAAAAAAAAAAGAAGCAAATAACGCCCGTTAGGGGCTTAACTTTGCCACCCTAACGCCGTTATAACGCGGCTCCTCCAATGGCTAACGCCATATAACGCCGGAGAAAACCCATTTAACGCCGGTGGTGGCGTTACTACTGTAATTGCTCTAAGTACTATAAGAAAGTGAAATTTACATGTTTTATATATTTGTGTGAAGACTTTTTGTTATACAATTGTACCTGAGTTGTGAGGCTTTTTTCTGTGAGTCACTTGGCTCCGTCGTCTTTACTATTTGTATCTGCTTCTCACTTTTGATTGTAGAATTGTTTCATTTTTGGTCAAGTTACATTTAGGCGAACCTAGGATGTGTTTGTTTAAGCTTATTTTTGGGCTTAGTTCTTATTTTGATTTGGCTTATATTTTATAAGCTCATGTTTTCGGCTTATTTTTAAACCTATGGGCTTATATAAGCTTATTATGACATATTAAGCTTATATTAGCCTATGGGTTCAAAATAAGCGGGAAAAACTGGGCTTATGAAACAGAAGCCGAAATTATGTAAGCGCAAAAATAAGCTCAAACAAACACCCCTTAAGTCTCTATTTATTATCATTGTATATCAAGGGAATGTTATGGTAATTATTACTTTAAAGAGCTTAATGCTTAAAAATTTGTCAGCTTTTAATGAAGAAATAGAAATTTGTAACTTGTTAATGCATTAATGGGTGAGGGCCGTGAGGCAACATAATGGATTACAAAACTAATTGTTACATTAAATCAAGTGAGTGGTTTTTGTTATTACATATTCAACTTGATGCACCTTGGATACAAAATAGTTATAAACTGCAAAATGATAGACTTGAGATGTGTTGTTTATATAATAACCAAATCAAAGGATAATGAAATTGAAAGCTACCTGATATTAATTGAAATGAACCGCCATATACGCTTTTGAAAATGTCGTGTTTAAATGGGTTGCCATTTCTGCTAGTCCTGACAAGCCTATGGATTCTTTTATGATTGCATTTCTGTTTTTGTAGTTATGTCATATTGTGAGTCATGAATGTCGAAGGATAGTGAATGGTAGCCTTATATGCTCATAAGAATACTAAATTAATATAATATGTCTGCTAGTTTTTAGGTGTATCCTAGCTGTCGACCCAACTAAGCACCACAAATACTCTTAAGCTAATGTTTTTTAGGAAGTCTCAAGCTTATGTTGAATGGTGATATGATGTCCAACATCTGCTGTCTTATGCTTCTGATTCTATATTGTTTAATCTTATTTAATATAGTGTCATGCTCTGGGGCATGTCTGGTTTACTCATCTGGCATAAGCTTAACCCTCTATTGATAATTGTATCCATGTCAAAGCAAAACACGTAGTTGTTGGTTTCTTTAGGGAAATCATGCAAGACAATAGCCTTTAAGTAGCATGATTTTAAACAACTAGTTCAGTTACACGGGTTAATGAGGAGTATTATCCCGGAAGGTGAGCCTGTGGGTTCTGATGTATGTAGCCTAACCGGTATTCCTGTGGCCATGGGCGTTTCCAGACTTTTATCTAGCTATTTCAAGATGTTCACCCGGCCAGGTTTGATTCCCTGGTCTCTTGTGAGACTGTGGAACCTTACTACTAGGCCACATTGGAGATGTGTAATTTTTTCTATAAGAAAAACGACTACTTCAGTTATTTTTACTAATAGAAATCACATAACATTGATCAACTTTTTGATATTTATCAACCTTTATTCTCAAATTCTTGCACATGGTTATGCATCACTTATGAGAGCAATTAATGGAGATGTATACTTCTATTGGTTGACTCTTTCTTATATAATCTTTATATTGCAGCAAACAGTGCACCCAGTTCAAAATAAGGGGTGTGAAGGTGAAGAATGACTTGGAGAAGGCTGTAGCTGGCATTAATGTGCTCATCAACCCTGAAAAGGTATTCCTACTATACGCAGTATTATTTTTATGATGACTTGAGTCAGCACAGGTGCTCAACTTGCTTCCATATCCATGCTTTAATTTAAAATGAAATACATGTATTTGAACATCTGTAATAGCTTCTTGCTATTAGATTGTATGCTCTTTTGTTGTGTCTTGTGTTATAACCTTGAATTCTTTTTTATTGCAGCCTAGAAGGGGATGCTTCGAAATTCGCGAAGAAGGTGGCAAAACGTTCATCAGTCTTCTGGTAATTTTCCTTTACCAACTAAAGCTTCTGCTTATATTCAAGTGAAATTTATCCAAATACTGATGGCTTATGCAACTAATAGTATACCTCTCTTTGACAAGGATAGTTCATAGCTGATCAACCGATTCTTGTTTTGTATTAATTCACAGACCACTGTTCTCACCTGAATCTGATGTTATCTTGTTTAATGCAGGATATGAAGCGACCTTTTGCACCAATGAAGGCCTTGGACATGGATGCTGTCATATCTGAAATAATCGAGCAGGTCAAATGATTTGATATGTCACCCATGTATGTTAGTATCCTAAATGACTTGTGGAAGGCATGTGACTATGTCTCTATTTTGATCAATGTTTCTTAGGAAAAAAGGAAACCCTTTTTTTGTAATCAAAATTGAATCGTTTCCTAGGTGTAATCCATTGCCTATCAGGCCTTATGTCTCTCTTGCTATGTTAGTTCAACAATTTGAGTTGCTGAAATATGAAAATTGTGATGTTAAAATTTGAGATTGTTAATTCTTATGGGTAGACCAGTTAGGACTGGTTGGTAACTTGGGACCGGGATCAGGAGTGGTTAGGCATGATACTGTCTTGATCTGATCATGCTGTGAAAGTACGATACCACTTAGATCTGGGATTGAGCTAGACAAGAACCAGTTATAACTATTGTGCTTGGAGATTGAAGGTCTATAATCACAAGTAGTTTTCATATCAACTCCCTATTCCAAAATCTGAAAACACATGTTTTCTCCATCTATCAACCCTGTTGTGATCCCTGAACTTTTCTCGTGACTCTATTCGTGCCTTCCAACACGCTTGGTCGAAGAACACATCTAAATATTGGATGGTGTTTACATGCCTCTTTTTTCTTTAATACACAAAAGTTAAGTGAACCTGACAAAAGTGAACCACACCATCCAGCCTTTTTAAACAAAGTAGACAAAAACTAATTCATACAAGAAATGTTCTCTTAATCGACTCCACACTATTATTTGATGTTTCATCATGACTCTTTGTCTTAATTTGACCAATGGGCCTATCTCATTTAAGTAACTACCTAAACACTCAACATTCTAATCTTGTCGACAACTCATTCTGTCTTTAAAGCCATCGACTTTATCTATCTAACTACTGATAACAGCCCTATTATAGAGTCTTGGACCATTAAATCTTATGTCTCGCATATCGTTTTCAACAATAAGTCTTTGGTAGTGTTTGATAACAACTTAATGTGTCTTAATTGAAAAATAGGCAAGTTAATTAAGTCATCAAATGGATGTTTGTTTAGTGCTTAAAACTAACATGTGACTTTCTAGAAAAAGCCAAAGAGATGAGGGTCTACAAATTAAGTCATCTCTTTTTTCCTAATTTTACATGTTTAACCTCCCACTTCTTAACTTTATTTCAAATAAAAGGGTATAACAGTAATTTTTACTAATTCAGACACTTTATTCAGCGCACAAAACAAACAACCATTTATTCATCTACAAACAGACATCATATATCTAGACAGACACTTTAATTTAACAGGACTTAATAAAAAAACTAAACAAACAGGCCTTTTGTATCATACCCCTCTTATTGACTTCGTTAGCATCAACAACCCCATTAGGCTGAACCAAAATTCAATGCTATGATGTCGATCCCTTTGAAAATGCTTGCAATTAATCCCTAGTAACTTAACAACACGATATGTCGGTATCTATAGCTTGAACATCATAAGTTGAACCAAGATTCATCCTCATCTTCTTTGTAGATCAATAAACTTTTAATGTTTTAAAACTCGGGTTGATCCGGCCGGTTCAATTGGTTGAACCAGAAATCGACTCGAAGACCGGGCCGGATGTGAACGGGTTTTTGCTTGTTTGAGAATCAGATTGAACCACCACCGGTTGTTCGTTGACTCGAGTTGACCCGGTTTGATAAACCCGGCTGGGTCATAACTTTTTATCAAAATATCTAGCAAAACTATTTTTTTTCATCAATATTTCTAAATTTAATTGACAAGTTGAATTGGTGAATACTAATGTTAGTTAAAATTTATAAAACAGTAAATTAGAGTAATTATCTTGGAAAAACCAACTAATATATAGTTTTTATATAGACTGTTCTAACTTAAAATCATAAGTTGATTGTTGTTGCAAATCTTTGCTATGTTATTCTAGATATAAAACTTAAAAACAAGGTTTATTGGTATAGTTTCAATCTTTTTCATCAATTAAGTTGAATGTAGGAATAAACTCGAACAAATTATGAAATCATACAACACTACATATTAAATATAGAAAAAATATATATACATAAATATAGAACCAGTTAGACCTAGTAGTTCAACGGGTTAAATAAGTGAACCGATTACTAAACCGAATCAATAAAAATACCGGATTTTAAAACATTGTTTTTCACAAGTAAAAACATTTGAAAAGAACAAATGCTTTTCTTAGAGCACTCCCATCCATAACACCATAACACCAATAACACCGTCCACGTCAGCGCCACATCAGCTTTAACATTTAACATTAACATCCCCAAAAAACACTCTCATCCATAACATCCCAATAACATCAATAACATTCCCAACAATTTACAAAAACAACCCCTCATTTAGGGGCAAAAAAAAAAAAAAAAAAAAAAAAAAAAAAAAAAAAAAAAAAAAAAAAACGGGCGTTAAGGGTTCAACGGGGAGGGACCAACGGCGTGAAACAACATAACTTCCAAGGGGGTAACGCCGATAACGGCGTTATTTGCCCATTAACGGGCGTTACCCCGTTATGAATGGGACTGCTCTTAGAAGTACATGACGTTATGACATTTTTTTATTTTATATTTTTCATATACAAATTCACAAAAAAGTTTGTATAGTTTAGACTAATTAAATATTTAGGTATAACCTTTAATGTAAGGTTTCTAAATGTCTTTTTCAAAAAATATTATATATTTTTTTAGTTGAAATTATTAACTAATATGATGTAACACGTTAGTTTAGCGTATAAAATTTGTTTGAATTATCAATGACAAACTCCTTCAAAAATTTAAACCGTTACATCAAGAATCAAAAAGCTTTTAATCTCATAATTCAGTATATGTGTGATAATGTTTCTTAATCAAATAATTATAGGTTTAAGTCATATTTATAGTTGGGAAGAGATCCGGTAAGAAGAAAAACTAAAATAAGAAGAATAAGAAGAATTTCTAGCCATACATTTCAAATAGGAGGGAGAAATTTAAGGGGAGATGCATCTATTTTTGTAGGTGCATCTGAAATGAGTGGTTGTGGTTTCTTCTTATCATTCTTATTTTAATTTTACTTTTTATTTGATCCTAACTCCATATTTATAATATGCGAGATTGATTACTTTGAGATAACTAGTATTTTTTTAAACTATATCAATTTCACATATTCTGAGCATCAGTTAAACTTACTACTCTCTCCGTCTCAAAATATAAGTGCTTTGATTTTAAATATTTTTGTTAGTATTGTATAATACTTAATTCAAAATATATAAATGGATAGTGTTTTAAATATATTTTTCATTGTTATAATTCTCATCAAGTATTATTTAATACAAACAAAAATATTTAAAGTCAAAATTTGATTCAAAAAGTCAAAATAAACTTATATTTTAAAACAGATGAGTATCATTTTTGTGGGACAACTACTACCTCCGTCTCAATAGAATTGTCTACATTTATATCTTTTTAGTTGTCGTAAATTAATTATACATTACTAAAATATATAGAAAATTTGATTGAGATTTTTATATTATCCTTACTTGAATATGTTATTATAAATTTTTAGTAGATGGCAAGGGGAAGGTATTTTCACCTTAGGCTAGTCGGCAAGGAGTCTTTTTGACTCACCTTAACTCCCAACCGGCGCGCGACTCCCATGCCCTCTCCCTCGACTCACGCAAATCAACGCAAGTTAAGGTGAACGAGTCACTCTCTTGAAGGAAGAGAAAAGAATCCGACCGTTTGGTTTGTATCAGTTGGGGTGTTATAAAATATATATATTTCCCACTACCCTATTTTTTCATTTATAAATACCCACCAAATTTATTTTCTAAAACACAAACTAAACTCTAACCACATCTTTCCTTTAAAAAAAAATGTCTCAAGAGAACACCCCACGAAACACCAACCGTACCCGAGGAAGAAATCACCGAAGCAATCCACCGACACCCGAAGGAACCTTCAATTTAGGAAATACTTCTTCGCCAAACCAACAAATCAACTTTCGAGCACAATCATTCTATAACCAAGCATACCAAAACGAACCATACCGTAACCCATATCCACAACCACAACAACATCAACGACAACAAGCTTTTAGCCAATACGCACAACAACAACAACAACAAAACGCGTTTAGTCAATTTTCACAACAAAATGCGTTCCCATTGATAACCCAAACTACATGTCACAAACACAAACGGGTCATCATCACAACCTCATACACAACAAACCATGTCTCACATTTCTTCATTTTCAAATGAAGAAATGTATGAACCTTATTTTGGACAAGAATTTTATCAAAACCGGCCTCATGAATAATCTCCCGTCGAAGAATTGGCACCGGCCAAAAAGGTGTCGAGAAGACGTAAGACTAGGACTGCTCAAATAGAGGAGCAACCCAGAATGATTCCATGGACCCAAGACAAAGAAATTGCGTTACGCAAAGGTTGGATTCATGTATCTGAAGATAGTGCCAAAGGTAACACGAGGAAAGAGAATGGATTTTGGAGTGAGGTACAGGCATACATAGAGAGCAAAACAAAGATGGATCACCGAACGTACGGTATGGTTTGTGGGAAATGGAAGACGGTGCACCCGAACGTGGCTCGGTTTTGTGGAGTGTTCAATAATGTCAAGCGTATGAATCCGATAAGTGGAGCAGGAGACGAAGATTACTACAATACGACAATGCTAAACTTTGAAGTTTAATACGGTCTCAAGTTCACACTCAAACATTGTTGGTTGGAGTTAAGAAAATGTGACAAATGGAATAAGGTTGAAGCTCCAAATTTTTTAGCAAAGGAAGCAAGAGTGATAAGGTTTTAAAAGGTACCATTTTGAGGGGTCGTTTTAGTCCTTATTTGATCACTTTTGTATCCGTTATTGCTTAATATCGTTCCTTTTCACTTTTTAGGTCTCTTGAAGGCAAAATGCTGGAATGGCACTTATTTGGACGAAAAGGCGCGAATATATGAAGAAAATGGCCAAAGTCAAAATCGAGACACTCGCAGCTGCTGAAAATAGAAGGCGACGGCGTCAGGTGCTAATTGCGACGCCGTCCGAGGATTTTTGTGACGGTTCAGAACCCAAAACTCGTATTTTCAAGTGACGACGTCCAGTTGTAAAAGAGTAGGCCGTCGCTACTCAGACGGCCTAGATGCAATCCAGACGACGTCAGAAGCTGAAGAGGACGGCGTCACGGACATAAGGTGACGCCGTCGCAAGGTTAACGTGGCCAAGACGAAACCCTAATGACGGCGACACGACGGCGTCACGAAACATAAGGTGACGCCATCGCATATGTAATCTTATATATAGAATCCGAATTTTTCAGTTTTAGGGAGAGTCTTTTGGAGTGAAAACCTAAAACCGAACCTAAGGTGTCTTGTACAGTATTTTAGGGTTTTAAACCCTATCTTACATCAAGATAAGTATTTACTTCATTAATTCAATTATGTCTTTGATTATTTGTGTGTATGCTTGCATGTTCTCCATGTCCGGCTAATTTATTTGTGTGTTTGCTTAGGAAGTATGAAACTTAATTATTGAATATTGATTGGTTGTTTCTTATCTTAGTTGATTAATGATCTAGTAATGCGATAGGTCATTCGTTGTGTACTTAATGCTTGATTCATCTTTGTGAACCTTAGAATATAATTACCTGAGTAGTTGTAAGCTAAACCATCCAAAGAGTGCCTTAGAGTAAGAGTTTATTATCCCTAGTGGGTTTTGTAGACGAGACCCTTTGGTAAGTTCAAAGAGTTAGGGAGAAACGCATACCCTACAACTTTAGACACACAACGCAACTAAGAATAAGGACGTGACAACTCAACCATCAATAGGAGATAATTAAGGAGTAGTACAACCTAAGTAAACACATCTTTAAACTATCATACGAGCACACATTAATTAGACATAGACTCCCACAACCTTAGTTTAGATAATTAGATAATAGTAGAGTAATCGGTAGAAATACCAACCCCCCAAATCCAATACCCGAGATTCGTACCTTTCCATTTCATAAAATATAAAAATACAAAAAATAATCTTCCTCAACCTTAACCTTAGCGTAGTAACTCCTCACTAGCATTCCTATTCCCCTAGAGAACGATATCAATACCCGTGGCTTACCCTAATTACTACACTACAACGATTAGGTTCACTGCCTAGGGTGTTATAAAACTTGCTCGAAGAAAAGGAAGTTTCCTTGACCCCGAACGACGCGTGTAGCGTTATCAAGTTTTTGGCGCCGGTGCCGGGGAATAGAATAGCTAGTTAGTAGGCCACCTCGTTTAGGTTTCTTTACTTGATTCCTATCAAGTAAACTTTTTTCTCACTTTTAGCTTTGTCTTAGTCTATCCCCCTTCTTCGTGACCTTTGTTCGTAATGCCATCACTTTTCATCATGGAAGGTGATAACCAACCACCATTCATCAACCTACCACCAAATGACCCGCCAAGAGCCCGTACTCTTGGTGAATACTCGAGACCAAGCCACCTAGGCTATAGGAACACCATTGAGCTTCCCGACCAAGCCCAAACTACGGCCCTGCGATCCGACACCATCCGGTTGGTGCAAAACGGATGTGCATTCCATGGACTTCGTCCCGAAGATCCTTATCAGCATCTTAAGGATTTCCTTAAAATCGTCGATTCCATCGACCTCGATGCTATCACTCGGGAGACCACGCGCTTGCGTCTCTTCCAATTCTCTCTACGGGACCAAGCTAGTAATTGGCTTGATCGACTTCCCGCCGGATCCATCTCAAGCTGGGATGATCTCACCACTCGTTTCCTCGCCCAATTTTTCCCACCGGAGAGAACTACCAAACTTAGGAATGACATCTTGATGTTCCAACAACATCAAGGCGAAACTCTGTACGAGGCGTGGACTCGATTTAAGGACTTGCTCCACAAAGTCCCTCATCACGGCATCGATCTTTGGATTCAAGTCCAAATCTTTTACGATCGTGTCAACTTCTCAACTAAGAAATCCATCGACCAAGAGGCCGGTGGTAAACTTAGTAAACTCACCGTGGAAGAATCGTGGGGTACAATAGAGGACCTTGCCCTCTATGAAAACGAATGTTTGAATGACCCCCGTGAGTTGTCCAAAACTGATAAGGCAGTCTCTTTGCCTCCCATTGACTCACAACCTTCCAATCGTAGGATGCTCGAACTTGAAGATCAAGTCAAATTCCTAATGAGCTCCTACGAGACTCCTAAGCTCGAGCCAAATAAATTAGGAAAATCCTACAACAACTCTCCAAACACCGGAACTTCCACTAGTCTTGAGGGAATGGTGTCCAAATTCATGTCATCTCAAGAAGCTCGATTAACGCAACTTGAAGCCGATTTCAAGCAACGACAAAGCGAGATGACAAACAAGGTCGACACCCTCTTAAAAGCCTTTAATGGACAAAGGGATGAAATACAAGAAAAAATGGCGGAGATGATGGACTTAGTGAAAGATTACAGTATGACGAAGATTCCCGAGAAGGTGCTAGTGAGGAACGATGAGCACGCCACCCCCACTTTGTCTGTTAACGCCATTTCCATTGCTTCCGATGAGGATGGAGCAGTTGAGAAGAAGGATCCTGAGAGCAGCAAGGATAGTAAGGATAAGAATGAGGCTCAGACTGATGATGAACCCAAATTCATCAAGCATTACCTTAAGCATGAGATCAATAAGAAAACAATCGTTAACCAAGTGAAAAACTTTAGGTGCAATGATGTTCTTAGGAAAGCCCTCTTAGGTGAAATAGGAGAGGAAGAGTATGACACCATGCCTATTGGACCTATGTACGAGTCGATTCTGAGAAAGCCAGTAACTAAGAAGCAAGAGATCTCTGGGAACTTTATAATTCCATGTAGCATAGGTGACTTAGAGAACCTAAATGCCTTGGCCGACCAGGGATCCGATGTAAACATAATGCCGCTGTCAGTCTATAATAAGTTGACTAAGGAGGAACCGACCAAGACCAATCTTAGACTTTCCTTAGCAAATCATTCATATGTTTACCCCATAGGAATAGCGGAGGATGTCTTAATTGAGGTTGCCAATATTGTCTATCCTGTGGACTTCGCAATTGTAGACATTGAGGAAGATAAAAACCTGCCATTAATCCTGGGAACACCTTTCCTGACCACCGCCAAGGCAACCATCAAATGCGGTGAAGGGATTATGATACTCAAAAGTGGAAAAGGACAAGTTAGGACACCTATTATTCCGAGATATCCTTTGAAGATTATGGAGAAGGTTAAAGATAAGAATTCGCAGATCTCCAATAATGCCGTTAAGAAGAAAATGGTTGAATGGGAAAAAGGGCTTAGAGAATTCATGGTTCAAGGGTTAAATGCGACATTGTGGAAACGTGATAAAAAGTTAGGAAATAACTATACCACAATACCACAAACTCAAAGGAACCCTAAGGAATTTTTGCATGGAGAAAAGGTGCTTTTGTATAAATCAAGAATAAAAGCATTATGGGGAAGGAATAAGCCAAGATGGTTTGGGCCTTATACGGTGAAAGAAACTAATCTAAAAAATAAAACCGTTATCATAGTAGACGATGTTGGAAGAGAATTCACGGTGAGCATACAACGTCTACAACCTTATGATGAAGGCTTAGTGGAAGAAAAGAAGGACGGCAATGAAGTCACGTAGGGGCACGACTTCGAGTCTAGCTACAAGACTCATAAATAAAGAAAAGCGCTTCGTGGGAGGCAACCCATGCTTAATTGTTTGCTTGTTAGTGTCATATATCTTTTATTAATTGTTTATCCTCATGTTTAAATTTGTAAAAATGCTTTATTTTGTTTTTAACCTCGTCTTAATTGCATATAAAGGTATTTTACATAAAGGATAAGTGTAGGGAGGATTACACACGTTTTCAAAAGAAACGTAAACATGAGAATAACAATTAACTAAAAGATATTTATGTTTGTTTGTTCGAGTCAAATGCTTGTATCGAGTCATAATGGATGTTTTGCAGAAATTTTTCCAGATTCTAAAGATGTAAATTTTCCAGAATTTTTTCCAGAAAATCGCAGACCAGTTTTTGTCAGGATAACCTGACGGCGTCAGGATTGCAATCTGACGGCGTCAGGAAGGAGTAAAAACATCAGATTACTTTTTTCTCGTTTTCTGAGCTACTTATAAATTTTTGGAATTTTCCAGGTCTTAATTTTCTTAGAAATTCTGTAAACATCCATTCCACAAGCATTATATCCTAGTTTAAATCGAGTATTATATATATTATTACCGCCGATTTTACGCGAAGGTTTCGTTTGTTTTCTTCAAGTGTGCAGGTTTAGTTTGTCAAGAAGAAGTTACATAAGATTGGAAGGAGCTTTTCACGCAATAATTCTTCTTGAAAAGGATTTAACCACCACTTTACACGGATCCTACCAAGCTAATCAGGGGAGTATTAGTTTCTTTCGTTTTTAATTACCTTCCATTATCATAACTTTGATACTTTCGGGGAACATTGGGGACAATGTTCAGTTTAAGTGTAGGGAGGGAAAATAAAACGGGAACTTTGAAACTATGCTTACCCTTGACTATTTGCTTTGTCCAATTGTGATTGTGTAATAAACCATGAGGAAATGTCGGTTAGGGTAATTTTGGCACCAAATTTAAAAATTTTCATGACATATAGGAGTGGGCCATTAGTCTTAACAAAAGCGTCTCATGGATAGGAAGTTGCATGACTAGCACAAAAACCCTTTACCACCCAAATTCCACCAAAATGTGAGGATCGCCCTTAGATTAGTAGGAATTAAAAGCATTCATCTTTAATGCTTAGAGTGTGAACCGGTAGTATATTAGATTCTAAAACTTGTTTTGTGATGCATTCCGAGATCGCAAGTGAGGCTACACTTGTGTAGTTAGGAATAACTAAATGATAAGAGGCATTAGGATAACCCTTGTTTGATACCTGTAATATAATTACTTTTTCAATATCGGTTGAGTAATTCCCCCACACCCTTTGCGTTGTACTCATCTTTAGTACACGATACCCCTAGTTAACCCCTCAGAGCCTATCCTTTTCGCGGTTCTTGTGATGTTTCGGTTTTTCCGGAATATCAATGAAGAGCATTGTTTACACCCCACCCCCAAATATACACCCAAATCGCCTTAGCCTACCCCTTATGCACTCACTTTTAGTGCAAATGTTTGTTATCACCCTAAACCCTTAGTTCAATTATCTAGTTGCTTGCATAAGTTGCTAAGTTGAGTCATATCCTTTGTATACAGTTTTGGGACGATTGGGATTCATGGGAAAAGTTAAAGTTTATGAAATGACGGGAAGGGAACGTTATTCAAATTCCCTTTGTTTGCATAATAATGTACCCCAAGTGTTTTGATCTTTTCAAATCGGGTCAAATTAGTGTTAGAGTAATAAAAACTCAAGTGTAGGGATATGCCTATAAATCCCTAGTATTTTGATGTTATCGTAGAGGATGGTAGAGTAAAAGTGTATGAGAAGAGAAAAAAAAAATCGAAAAAAATATAGAAAAAGAGAAATACTTCTTCGCCAAACCAACAAATCAACTTTCGAGCACAATCATTCTATAACCAAGCATACCAAAACGAACCATACCGTAACCCATATCCACAACCACAACAACATCAACAACAACAAGCTTTTAGCCAATACGCACAACAACAACAACAACAAAACGCGTTTAGTCAATTTTCACAACAAAATGCGTTCCCATTGATAACCCAAACTACATGTCACAAACACAAACGGGTGGTTCATCATCACAACCTCATACACAACAAACCATGTCTCACATTTCTTCATTTTCAAATGAAGAAATGTATGAACCTTATTTTGGACAAGAATTTTATCAAAACCGGCCTCATGAATAATCTCCCGTCGAAGAATTGGCACCGGCCAAAAAGGTGTCGAGAAGACGTAAGACTAGGACTGCTCAAATAGAGGAGCAACCCAGAATGATTCCATGGACCCAAGACAAAGAAATTGCGTTACGCAAAGGTTGGATTCATGTATCTGAAGATAGTGCCAAAGGTAACACGAGGAAAGAGAATGGATTTTGGAGTGAGGTACAGGCATACATAGAGAGCAAAACAAAGATGGATCACCGAACGTACGATATGGTTTGTGGGAAATGGAAGACGGTGCACCCGAACGTGGCTCGGTTTTGTGGAGTGTTCAATAACGTCAAGCGTATGAATCCGATAAGTGGAGCAGGAGACGAAGATTACTACAATACGACAATGCTAAACTTTGAAGTTTAATACGGTCTCAAGTTCACACTCAAACATTGTTGGTTGGAGTTAAGAAAATGTGACAAATGGAATAAGGTTGAAGCTCCAAATTTTTTAGCAAAGGAAGCAAGAGTGATAAGGTTTTAAAAGGTACCATTTTGAGGGGTCGTTTTAGTCCTTATTTGATCACTTTTGTATCCGTTATTGCTTAATATCGTTCCTTTTCACTTTTTAGGTCTCTTGAAGGCAAAATGCTGGAATGGCACTTATTTGGACGAAAAGGCGCGAATATATGAAGAAAATGGCCAAAGTCAAAATCGAGACACTCGCAGCTGCTGAAAATAGAAGGCGACGGCGTCAGGTGCTAATTGCGACGCCGTCCGAGGTATTTTGTGACGGTTCAGAACCCAAAACTCGTATTTTCAAGTGACGACGTCCAGTTGTAAAAGAGTAGGCCGTCGCTACTCAGACGGCCTAGATGCAATCCAGACGACGTCAGAAGCTGAAGAGGACGGCGTCACGGACATAAGGTGACGCCGTCGCAAGGTTAACGTGGCCAAGACGAAACCCTAATGACGGCGACACGACGGCGTCACGAAACATAAGGTGACGCCGTCGCATATGTAATCTTATATATAGAATCCGAATTTTTCAGTTTTAGGGAGAGTCTTTTGGAGTGAAAACCTAAAACCGAACCTAAGGTGTCTTGTACAGTCTTTTAGGGTTTTAAACCCTATCTTACATCAAGATAAGTATTTACTTCATTAATTCAATTATGTCTTTGATTATTTGTGTGTATGCTTGCATGTTCTCCATGTCCGGCTAATTTATTTGTGTGTTTGCTTAGGAAGTATGAAACTTAATTATTGAATATTGATTGGTTGTTTATTATCTTAGTTGATTAATGATCTAGTAATGCGATAGGTCATTCATTGTGTACTTAATGCTTGATTCATCTTTGTGAACCTTAGAATATAATTACCTGAGTAGTTGTAAGCTAAACCATCCAAAGAGTGCTTTAGAGTAAGAGTTTATTATCCCTAGTGGGTTTTGTAGACGAGACCCTTTGGTAAGTTCAAAGAATTAGGGAGAAACGCATACCCTACAACTTTAGACACACAACGCAACTAAGAATAAGGACGTGACAACTCAACCATCAATAGGAGATAATTAAGGAGTAGTACAACCTAAGTAAACACATCTTTAAACTATCATACGAGCACACATTAATTAGACATAGACTCCCACAACCTTAGTTTAGATAATTAGATAATAGTAGAGTAATCGGTAGAAATACCAACCCCCCAAATCCAATACCCGAGATTCGTACCTTTCCATTTCATAAAATATAAAAATACAAAAAATAATCTTCCTCAACCTTAACCTTAGCGTAGTAACTCCTCACTAGCATTCCTATTCCCCTAGAGAACGATATCAATACCCGTGGCTTACCCTAATTACTACACTACAACGATTAGGTTCACTGCCTAGGGTGTTATAAAACTTGCTCGAAGAAAAGGAAGTTTCCTTGACCCCGAACGACGCGTGTAGCGTTATCAAAGAGAAAGGTCTAAGAGATACAATTCATCTGGGTCTAGTTCATTCAACACGGAAACTGGGGATGCTAGTATTAATTTGAATGCTGAAGCTCAAGAAAACGAGGTGGATGATGTGCAGGAAGTTCGACGACCACCTGGCAGGGACAAAGCAAAAGTTGCGAAGAAGAAAGGTGTGCGCTCAACGACATCGTCGGGAACTATAAATGACGAGACGTTGGCGAAGATGATGATATCGGAGTTGGCACAGCAGGATGAACGTGTCATGGAATTGAAGATGAAAGAACGAGCTGAACTTATGACAGTAAAAAAAAGGAGGTGGAAGTGCAGGAGTATAAAGCAAGACAAAAAGACATGATGTTCTATTTGCAACCATATGAACACTTGACCGGGGAAGCACGCAGAGCCATAGACGAGGCTAGAGCGGGGATCAAAGCGAAGTGGGGTTTCGAGTTTTAGTTTTAATTTCGAAGTTTATGTAATGTTTAACTTTCGTATGTTTGTGTTGTTAATACAAATAAACCATAAAAACGTTTATTTATATTTTACGATCGTCTAATGTTTTGTTGATAACAAACGTAAAATCATTTTAACGAAACAAATAAAATACGTAAAAGGTTTGAGCTAATAGTTACTAACACACTTTTGCTAAACATATTCAAACCATATCAAAACATGTTTAGTAAATAAGTTATATAAAACCAAAGACATTTTTATATAAACACTAAACAAGTAATATTGTTTACATCTTATAGAAATGCATATGTATAACAACTAGTGTTTACATAATATAGAAATGTATATATATACTATGTATATATATTGTAATGGGTAAAAACCAAAGTCCGTGACCCATGACCCATAACCCATGATCCATTGACTAGGTACAATGAATGTTGTTAGGTAAAAACCAAAGTCCATAACCCATACTCATGGAGCATGATCCATAACCTATGACCCATTGCATGACATCATGCATGAAGTCATGTTGGGTATTATCCATGATCCATGACCCAAAGTCCATGACCCATGACCCAAGATCCATAACCCAATGACTAGGTTCCTCTTAAAGGCGAGATCACCACCTCTTGAAGACGTGCAAGCTAAACTGACTTTCAACCCGAAATCCAGACTAAACTGACCCATAACCCATGGTTCATAACCCATAACCCATAAACCGATTTTCAACCCGAAATCCAGACTAAACTGACCCAGTAGCCGGATCCCTGGTTTTGCACTAGCCGGATCCCTCTAGGGAGGGATCCGTGGGAACCGTGGGACAGTAGACAAGTTTTTTGTCTATAAATAGTGAGCCATTTCTCTCTTGCTCACTACTACTTCACATATACTCTCTCCCAGTATTCTAACATCTCTAAAGGATCATTCTATGTAGTTTTATGTTTGTGTGATTCTCTATGTTCCTCTTAAAGTCGAGATCACCACCTCTTGAAGACGTGCAAGCTCAAGTTATGAGTTGCTAAGCTTCGTCATCATCAAGACCACTGAAGTGTATCTTGTTGATAGTTCTTTCCTCCCTCTATAGAAGTGTTGTGTTGAAGGCATTAGTGAAAGGTGCCGAAGGGTCGTGTCGAAGGCATTAGTGAAAGGTGCCAAGGGTGTACATTCGATATGGTGCATCGATGTACAAGATAGATAGTTTGGGTTAAAGGATATTGATATCCTTCTAGTGTTGTAACAAGGAGCGTGTCTCCTTTGGGGTAGTTGTGTTGTGGTGTAGTGTTGGGTAGTAGTTCCTCCTTTGTAATGGAACTCGATATCTACCCTTGTACCGGATAAAGTGTAGGCGACGTTGTGATAGGTGTGGTTCTACCTCGTGGAAGAACTCGGTGTCTAGCCTAGTGCCGGATAAAGAGTAGGCGACGTTGTGAAGGCTTCTCCACCACATTAAGGAGCTTGTGCTGTGTAGTGCTTACGAACTCTCGAGTGAGGTACTCGGGGAGTGGAGTAGGGCAAGGAAGGTGTCCTTGTAGTCGAACCACTATAAATACTCATGTTGTGGTTTTGTGTTCTTTTACTCTTTATCTTTACATGACTTACTTATATGTTTATCTATCATTATACAACACACACACTAAATAAGATTGACATAAGTCGATCTAAATACTTTAAAATGAAGTTTTAATCGGTAAAACTATTCAACCCCCCTTCTAGTTTTCCACAATTGGCATCAGAGCTTCGTTACCAAGCTTCTTAGAGTATATTGTACTTTAAAAACTTGATATGATCCGTGTATGTTTGAAAACTACAAAGAAGGAAATTTCTTAAAACAAAAAGTAATGTTTTAGAAATTCTTATACTTTAAATGTTGGATAGTAATAGATCATTCTAAAATTTTCTTTTGAGAATTCTTCATGCTAGGATTCGTTCAATGACTCCGCTCCATCTAAAGAAAAATGAAGTCAACACCCAAAGGAGAATCCAAATTAGTTACTATTTGCTTTTACAAAATACGATTAGGTATTTTAAAAGCTCATGAACTATTTCGCGTCTATGATTTTCAAAAACCATAAAAAGAATATATAGCAAAGGTATGTTCTTCTAACCATAATTAGTTAATACTAATGGTTTGTAGATAAATTAATAATACATGCTTCTAAATTATATTATGTAGTATTATAATTTTATTACATATACTATGAAAAGACTAGCAGATTTAGTGCTTAAACTTCAATATCACAACTCTCCAAAAAGTCGTTCTTTATATTAAACACATCATCAGGAATAGTATTCTTGGTTGATTTTCATAGACAAAACTATAAACTAGTCATTATACATCTTTACCTCGTAAAGAAATTTGACTAATCAAAAGTTTTGATTAATCATTTCTCACATGGAAATATTGGCATTTCATTAGTAATCTATGTCAATATTTTCCATTCGAAACTTTTCATATCATGATAAAATAGAATTTTGACATGATTCTTAGTTTCCCAACTTATGACTTACTCGTAAAAAGGAACCTCGTCAAAAGTGTTTTGTAAACACGAAGACTCGTCAAAACCTTGAACCTTAGACAAACCCTAAGATATAGAGCAAGACCATTGACAAAAATCAAAATCAAAAACTCCCGTGTCAAAATTATCAAACCCACCCAAACTGTTTCTCTGTTGAACTGCCGGATCCCTACGTTTTAACTAGTCGAATCCCTTTTGCAAGGGATCCGTAGGAACCGGCACATCAGTAAGACAAAATAAGTGTTTGATGATCACTGTGCACTTCTACTCCTTACTTTACTCTTTCACATACGAACATAAACCCATAATTATTGTTCCTAAGAGATCCTTCTTCATCATTCAAAGGAAATCAATCACTTGTGTAAGTATTATCTTCACTACATTGTAATTTCCATTCTCTAGTTCCTAGTAGTATAATTTTTACATCTTGAGAACTTTGATTCAAGTGGGGTTGTCACAATTTGCAATCACATTGTTTTCTAATATAACTAATCAAATAATAAACATTGTTAATACAAATTAGAACTCATAATGAATTCAAAAGACATGTGTTGAGCAAAAATTGTAATGAACCTCAAAAAGGAATTATCACTTAATTAACACCACATTGTAGTTTTGATGTTTAGGATCAATCATGCCAAGCGCTAAATAACAAGATTACCAAGATACGGCTCATTACATACCAATGCACCACTGAAAGGAAGGTCTTAGCCCTCAAGACCGAAAGGCTTTCAAAATGCTACAAAAGCGGTTGTTTCATGAAGGTCGTGTAGTCGAACAATCCTTTCTCAACAACACCGACATTCCCGAGGTCTTTTCGGGAATCAACTTTCAATGTCTCCTCAACATCCACGAACAAATATGCCCCGTATTTCTTTTGAGTTCTACAAAAGCATTCGGATCATAAGGAATGATGGCGGAACCATCTCAATTGCCTTCGTCATCAATGAACACAACTACACCTTAACCCTTGTTGAGTTAGCCCGGATTCTTCGTATTCCTCACCATGGAGTATGCATATATTCCAATGAATGGTCACTAGCGAAGCTTCATGACATGGTTGATGAGCACGAGGTTTATTTCACACCCCTCCTGGAACCGGCCACGGTGAGAGATACCGTTTTTATTCAAAGAGCCTCCTCAACTCGGGTAACTAGGAACTCAAAGGTCATCCATCGGGATCCCTTCCAAATAGAACTTTCGGAGATGTTCCCTCTCTACAAGAAATGGGAACAAGTTATTAGGGAGAATGTCCTTTGCTTGGTTGGAAACAAGGATCATCCTAACGCATGTCTAGTTTACATGATCTATTGCCTTTTCAACTCAACTCCTTTCAACCTCGCATACTACATGGTCAAGCGGATGGCTAGCGTTTCCAAGACGGATAAGATGGTGCTACCATATGTTATGCTCCTTACTCGCCTAGCTAACTTTGTCTTTGCCTTAGAACCCTCTCCCTATACGGATGACCACTTCTTTTGCAACAAAGTCATGGTACCTCTATCCGATGAGAAAACAACGAGGTTCATGGTTGAAGGTAAAAGACCTCATCCACCAACGGACTCATCCGAGGAGACGGAGGGAGAAGGAAGCAACCCCATAGGCAATTATCATCTCGACCCCGTGTCTTACATTGACCAATTGCCGGACATTCCAAGCCCTTCCCAAGAGTTCCAACAAACGAAGGGAATGTTCAAATGCATTGCCAATTTTCTAATGGGGAAGAAGAAGAAATGAGATGGAATCTTGAAGGGTTTGAAGGAGAAGTTTGAGGGTAATGGGAGGCAAGGTCAAGGACCTTAATTTGAACAATGTGATGTAACATCTTAAACAATATTTCTTTTATCTTAGAACTCAGTAGTAGTCGATGGTATGGCGATAAACAAAGACATCTTAATCTAGGATAACTTAATAGGAATTTTACGACTCTTTGATATCATATCAAAAAGTCGGTCTTTCTCCTAACTGCATGCTTATATGTCACTTTTACATGCCATGCTTGTTATGCTTTACTTACATACATGAATGCTTGATGTAGAAATAAATAGGTTTGAAATTCGATGCGCGGTGCAAAATCTTGCACGCGTTATGTGAAGGAAATGGTTCCAGAAGCCGGATCCCTGAGCTATAACTAGTCGGATCCTTCACATGAAGGATCCATGGGGTCCGGGTGGACAGTAATGTAATTATTACACCTTCACATCAATCTAACCTTCCAGACCTTATCAGACTAGGTAAACATGATACATTAGGTTCACTTAAGTTCCCCTTTAGCTCAGATGATCTCACATCCACTTATGAATGACTTAAGATCACATTGAAGGTGTTTTTGATTTATCATTTCTTCATAACTCACCATTTTTCTGCTCCAATGCTTACACATTGTTTATCTCGTCTCAAAACACCTTGTTTGATATTTATCTCAATTTTAGCAAATTGATTTTAGTCATCTTTATCTCAAAATAGACTAAAAACTAGTTTTTCATTTCTTGTGATTTTAAAGGAATTTTTCAAATTTCCTTTAAGTCACCATCTGATCTCTAGGATCATTTGACATCATTTGACACTCTCAAAATCTTAGTATCATGCTTAACCACTTATGTGTATACATGAAAACTCCATCCTCTTATAAAAACCATCATTAGATATCCTCACTCATTATGGTTGAACATTTAAGTCCTATACCATTTAAGACACCTTATGGAACTTAAACACTCAAGATATATAGGTACTAGACCTTGGTAGAATGATCATCACTCCATTTCCTTTCTGTCTGAAGACGGATCCCTGGATTTCAACTAGACGGATCCCCAAAACTAGGGATCCGTGGAAACCGGGTCTACAGAACAGTTAAAATTCACTCCACTCATCAATTTCAAACTCTCTTTGGAATCTAAACATTTTACTTTGCCTTAAATGAATCCCTAGGATAGAACAACACCGTAGTTGACCTTAGTATATGCTAATAACCTTAGTGGTCTAAAATTTAATTCACTAAACTAATCTCATCCCTTATAAACCAAGTGTGTTTGTGCTCTCAAACCACCATTCAAAATCAGTAGACACCCCTTACATCCTACTTTTTACCATGACTAAAGCATCTAGCACAACCTCATCAACCAAAGGTTCCTCCAAGAAAAATGCTCATGTTGTTCATGAGATTTATTTAACCGAGTCATCACCCGTCAAAACCACAAACACTAGAATTCCTCCTCAACAAACTCAACCAACTAAAGCTAGGATAACTGCCCGTATTAGCATCCGACCATGTGGTTTGGAAAGACTTTCACCAAACACTACCATACCCTCTAAACTAAACACACCTAGCTCCACTAAAACACCTAAACCATCATTTCTAGAACCTAGATTACACTATTTCACCACAGCTCTTTCACATCCAAACCTTTACTCCTTAGAGAACTCACCACCTATGACTTGTCATTCACCATCCTTCTCATTAAATGAGGAACTACCTTCACATCAAAACATTGATGATGGAACGTCACCAGCACCCGCATTCTACTCACCTTCACCATCAAATAGTCCATCTTTGAGTACAAGGAATCTCCAATCTCAAAACCCGGACCTAATGGATACCTCCTTATTTCCACCACCAACCCATACATCACCACCTTCATTTTTAGTTGAACCCAATACTACTTCACTCAACTCACCTCCTTAAATCCCTCCATCCTTTGTGGAACCTCCTTCCCGCTCACCTGACATTTCACCTCAAAACATTTCATCTCCAATACCTCCATCTCCTACTCATGACAATAATTGCTTTAATTGTCAACATACCCAAGAGTTAGTTCAAGAAGTACGAAATGAGTTACATTTCATTTTTAATCATCTCCTTGAACGATTTTACCAAATTAACAAATCTACTCATCCTTAGAACTTAGGAATACAAGTACAATGGTGCTCTTTTCTAGTCTTAGACACAACTACATGCTTATAGCATTCTCCTAGTTTTAGAGATATGTATATCAGTTCTATTGTTTTATTGAATAAAATTACATGTTTTATGCTATATTGTTATGAGAATATGTTCGGTGCTATAATACATAACTCATTTGGATGTCTACGTCATTTTTTTTACATCTACATTGCTGTCAAAAGAATGCAGGTACACGGTTCCCTCAAATTTGCCTAGACGGATCCCTTACAGGAAGGATCCGTGGGATCCGTGCAACAGAAGCATATTTTCTCACTAATTTGAATCTCATTTGCACGAAACTATGCACCATATACTTGTTTTCTAACCTTTGTTTTGTAGATTTCCAAAATACAGATGAAGACTTTGACACCCTCAACAAGGGGGAGCTTTTCGTCAAAGCAAACCAATTGAAAAAACGCTTTCAATACTTTCACTTAGGTTTTCTATACTACTTGACGTCCTCCTCAAAAGGGAGCACTCGTCAAGGGGGAGCATTTCGTCAAAGACGAAATCATTGCAAAAATAATTGCAATACACTTGTTTAGCTTTCCAAATTACTTGACGCCCTCAACAAAGGGAAGCATCCGTCAAGGGGGAGCTAAGACGAGAATATTTATCTCATCTTACTACTTATTTTCTCATTTTGTTATTTTCCACACGTTTTTCTCAAAACAATGTGTTAGTTTCTTTTCGACGCGCTTTTTGTTTCGACAAAAAGGGGGAGAAGAGAGTAAAAACCCCAATTCAAATTATTACGAATTTTATTTTCTTTTTAAAATAATCTTATGTTTTGTCATCAACAAAAAGGGGGAGATTGTTAATACAAATAAACCATAAAAAAAATTTAGTTATATTTTACTATCGTCTAATGTTTTGTCGATAACAAACGTAAAATCATTTTAACGAAACAAATAAAATACGTAAAAGGTTTGAGCCAATAGTTTACTAACACACTTTTACTAAACATATTCAAACCATATCAAAACATGTTTAGTAAATAAGTTATATAAAACCAAAGACATTTTTATATAAACACTAAACAAGTAATATTGTTTACATCTTATAAAAATGCATATGTATAACAACTAGTGTTTACATAATATAGAAATGTATATATATACTTTGTATATATATTATAATGGGTAAAAACCAAAGTCCATGACCCATGACCCATAACCCATGATCCATTGACTAGGTACAATGAATGTTGTTAGGTAAAAACCAAAGTCCATAACTCATACCCATGGAGCATGATCCATAACCCATGACCCATTGCATGACATCATGCATGAAGTCATGTTGGGTATTATCCATGGTACATGACCCAAAGTCCATGACCCATGACCCAAGATCCATGACCCAATGACTAGGTAAATTGCATCTTGTTGAGTATCCATAATCCATTACCCATAACCCATAACCCATAAACCGGTTTGCAACCCGAAATCCGGACTAAACTGACCCAGTAGCCGGATCCCTCTGGGGAGGGATCCGTGGGAACCGTGGGACAGTAGACAAGTTTTTGTCTATAAATAGTGAGTCATTTCTCTCTTGCTCACTACTACTTAACATATACTCTCTCCTAGTATTCTAACATCTCTAAAGGATCATTCTATGTAGTTTTATGTTTGTGTGATTCTCTAGGTTCCTCTTAAAGGCGAGATCACCACCTTTTGAAGACGTGCAAGCTCAAGTCATGAGTTACTAAGCTTCGTCATCATCAAGAGCACTGAAGTGTATCTTGTTGATAGTTCTTTCCTCCCTCCATAGAAGTGTTGTGTTGAAGGCATTAGTGAAAGTGCCTAAGGGTCGTGTCGAAGGCATTAGTGAAAGGTGCCAAGGGTGTACATTCGATATGGTGCATCGATGTACAAGATATATAGTTTGGGTTAAAGGATATTGATATCTTTCTAGTGTTGTAACAAGGAGTGTGTCTCCTTTGGGGTAGTTGTGTTGTGATGTAGTGTTGGGTAGTAGTTCCTCCTTTGTAATGGAACTCGGTATCTAGCCTTGTACCGGATAAAGTGTAGGCGAAGTTGTGATAGGTGTGGTTCTATCTCGTGGAAGAACTCGGTGTCTAGCCTAGTACCAGATAAAGAGTAGGCGACGTTGTGAAGGCTTATCCGCCACATTAAGGAGATTGTTATGTGTAGTGCTTACGAACTCTCGAGTGGGGTACTCGGGGAGTGGAGTAGGGCAAGGAAGGTGTCCTTGTAGCCGAACCACTATAAATACTCGTGTTGTAGTTTTGTGTTCTTTTACTCTTTATCTTTACATGATTTACTTATATGTTTATCTATCATTATCCAACACACACACTAAATAGATTGACATAAGTCGATCTAAATACTTTAAAATGAAGTTTTAATCGGTAAAACTATTTAACCCCCTTCTTCTAGTTTTCCACATGTGTTTTTAATAATTGTAGTTTATGTACTATTTTAATTTTGAAGTTTACGTAATGTTTTAATTTCGTACGTTCGCGTTTTTATTTTCATTAGTTACGTTTATATATTTTGTAAAAAAAAAAAAAAAAAAAAATGTTAAGGTGAGTAGAAGCGAGTGCCTTGTCCATAAAAAGGTGCGTGGAAGAGAGAGCAGAGAGAAAGCTGATGTGGCGCTGAGGTGTAAGGTGACTTTGTAAATACTTTGCCTTCCAGCCTTACACTCAGCGTCACCTCAACTTTCTCTCTCTTCTCACTTCCACTCACTCCCTATTACTTTTTTTATGGACATGATCATCTTAACTTCACTTTTCATTAAAATAATCACTTTATAAAAATATATCTCACTAAATACCTCACATACACTCACAAACTAAATAAAAAATTATAAAACATTAAAGTTACCGGTTCACCTTTACTTCTTTCGAGACCATAACCTCACGCCTGAAATGAAATGGATGGCAAGGAAGTCACGAGTGAAAATTGAAGCAAGGTGATTTGATCACCTTCCTTGCTATTTAACCTAATTATTAAGAGCAAAATTGTCATTTTACAAAATGTAAAAACGATTAAGGTGTAACAACTGTAATTTTTATCGATGGACAATTATTTTGAGTCGGAAAAACCACTATTTTAGTCACACTTATCCTTGATTCTTTAGTTAAAAAGTATGATCTCTAGTGGGGATCAAGAAACACCAATATAAAACACCCACGAAACTTCATGATGATGAGGTCCACATTTTACACCAAGGCACAAATAATTTCCCATCAACGGTCAGGATCAAATCTAGTGTAGGGCCCACATCATCCAACGGCCCACATTAATGCGCGTACTTAACGAGAACAAACAAATAGTCGGTCTTGTTCATCACTTCCTGCTAAAAAGCGCCTCCATCTCTATATCTCCTATTTTTATTTCTTGATTCATTCAAATTTTATAAAAAAATTGAATCTTTATTATATATTTACTATGTTTTTTATGTTTTATGTTCTTGATCTTTAAAAAGTTTTGATTTTTATTATTTCTAAAAAAATTTCAATTGTTTTGTTGTTTTTTACTCTTGATCTTGATAAAGATTTGATTTTTATCATTTTTATTGATTTTTTTTATTTTTTTTATTTTTAAAAAATTACCCATTATCTTGATCTTGATAAAGTTTTGATTTTTAATCATTTTTATTAAATTTTTATATATTTTTATCAATTATGTCAAATACCCTTAATTCATGTAAGCATCTTTTAGATTATAAGTTAAGATATGGAAACAAAGGTTTCAACTTGATCAAAAAATGGGTAAAAAATGGGCCCTATGGAAAAGCCCATTTGTTAAAATCAAAATCTGAGGTGCCCAAATGTGATTTATGTTGTGGTTATGATGGTAGATTATACATATGTTTGATCTGTTCATCAATGTCTTGTTGTGTGTTGTCAAATGATGATGATACTGATAATCATGCTTTTTTGCATATGAAAAGTAACATTGGTCATGAAATAGGTGTTGATGTTGAAAGATGTGAGCTTTATTGTTTTGGTTGTAATGATCAGGTTTATGATCTTGATTTTGATAAGGCTGTGATGTGTGAATTAGGAAATGTGAACCTTGATGGGGTTAGATCTAGTGGTAATAAGCGAAAAAGGTTGAATTTCGATATTGGGATGTGTTCTGATTTCAAGAATTTGAAAAGGGTTGTTGTTGGTGGTGGTAGTGGTGATTGGGATCATGGTAGGAGGATATCCAAGTCGTGTTTTCCGATTGGTTTAAGGGGTTTGAATAATTTAGGGAATACTTGTTTTATGAATTCTGTGTTGCAAGCATTGTTACATGCTCCGCCTTTTAGGAATTATTTTCTTAGTGGGAGGCATGATCGGGATTCGTGTAGGAAAACATCGGTTGATCGGTTTTGTTTAGCTTGTGATATTGATGTTATCTTCAATGCCGTGTTTTCCGGTGATCGGGCACCTTACAGTCCAGCTCAGTTTTTGTACAGGTTATTGACATTCTATTGGCTCTCTTTTTTTTATGAATCGATCTCATTCCACTTTTGCTATTTGTTGATCTTGATTGCATTTTAATAGTTGTATGATGTCATGAATCTGGTTAAATTGGATCACATTTTAATAGCAACTTTTTGTACCATCCATGTGAATTGTTTGATCTAAAAATGTTACTACTATTTGCAAATACTTTGATCTGCAACAAAAGTATTATGATTGTAGAAAATGAAATTATGTTACGTTTATTGAAATCTTTTGTAGTATGAACATTTTCCACATTTTACATCATGAGGCTTATTTTTTTGAAAGTAACTACAATTGTTATAGTATAAGTTTCTTACTTTTTACATATGCTGATTGATTTGATACAAATTGTTAAGCACATTTGTTGCCAGTTTACGTTGATTGTATATTTTTATATGCTTGCATATGCGCATTCAAAGAGCTGTTATGTCTCTTCCCTTCTAAGAAAAGAGGTGATTTGACTTTTGAGGTCAAATAGACTAATCTCACATGGATTATATAAACATACTACTAATTGGTACATCCTAATATTTTATTTATCAAACTATATATAAATATTAAAGATATTTGACTTGCATAAACATTTTGGATATACTAATCACGGAAAATAAAAGTTTTGCCCTTATCAGTTATTTCCTTTCAATTTTTTTTTAAATTACCCGTTTGACCATAAAGTCAACGTTTACTGCTGTTTTTCCTTTTGTTCGCTCTCATGTCTTTGCTTCTACTGATGCAATCGAATCCCTGTTTCTATTTGCAGTTGGTGGCGTCTTTCAGAAAATCTTGCTTGTTATGAGCAGCAAGACGCTCATGAATTCTTTATGTCGGTTCTTGACCGGATCCATGAGAAGGAAGGAAAAACAAGAAACACAAAGAAAGGTAATTCTGGTGCCATTATATATGGGTAGTATGTATGTGTTCATTTCTTTCGTCTTGCTGGTAAACTGGGGCCACAGAAAAACGAGTTCTATTTCGGGTTTTTATTGGAGGATCAACTTTGTGTCAAATTACTGAATAAAGAAAAGCATTTGTTTTTTACACAGATAATGGAGATTGCCATTGTGTAGTCCATAGAGCGTTTTCGGGCTTATTAAGATCAGATGTTACCTGCACAGTCTGCGGTTTCACTTCTACAACTTATGACCCTTGTGTTGACATATCTCTTGATTTCAACACAAACGTTGACCATAGCTCACCTAACAAACCCCAAAAGTCAACGGAAACCGGACACATATCAACTCTCACTAGTTGCCTAGACGTTTTCACAAGACCAGAGAAACTCGGGTCTGACCAAAAATTATACTGCCAGAATTGTAAAGAAAGACACGAATCCGTTAAGCAAATGTCGATAAGAAGACTTCCTTTGGTGTTATGTTTACACGTGAAGCGATTTGAACACTCTTTAGTAAGAAAAGCCTCACGAAAGATTGACCGACACTTACAGTTCCCGTTTTCGTTAGACATGACACCTTATGTCTCGTCTTCGATTGTGAGAAAAAGATTTGGCAACCGAATTTTTGCATTTGAAGGTGATGAATCAGAAAATTCCACAAATTTTGAGGTTTTTGCAGTGATTACTCATTCGGGTATGCTTGAATCTGGTCATTATATTACGTATTTGCGGATTAATGAGCAATGGTACAAGTGTGATGATGCATGGGTTACAGAAGTCGACGATGAAGTGGTTAGAGCATCACAGATATACTTGGTTTTCTATGTTCAAAAACCAAGTTCTGGTCATAAGTCCAGTGAGGATGTCGGGTGTCATCTCCGATCTTCCCCCTCTGGCGACTCATTTGTGTCGATTGCTGGTTGTTGCTGAGTCTGGGTAGTTGGCAACATAAGGCATCAAGTTTCTTACCAGCACACCTTCTGGCCTAGTGCTACAAAGGTGACCCGTGGTGGCCCACTGACCAAAAGGTCGCGGGTTTAGCTCCAAGATAAGTGGGCGCGTTTGAGTATATGTTGTTTGAAGAAAAAAAGCCATCAAAGTCTACAGGAGGTGGCTGTTAACCTTCATGTCTGTACAAAGTTAATGCTTTTGTTCAGAAATTGAGGGTGTTTTCCCATTGAAGACTTGCTATTTTGTTGCATTTCTTTCTCTAACTTGGAATGTTATTTCCGAACTGATAAAAAATATTATTTATATATTTTTTGACCCCATGTTCTATCCATCTTATTAGTTAAGCTTTTCCTATGTTTACTTTTTACACATCTAGAATTTCTAAGTTGAACAGCTTTTGCTACCGCTAAGGCTCTAAGTATAATCTTTATACAGGTTGATTTTTTTAGTATGAAAGGGGTGAAATGCGGCGAAGTTGGAAACTTCTCCAATATATATTGTCACAGTACAGTATATGTAGTTATATTTAACAATTTAATACCTTTTAAAAACGAAATGATCAAAAAGGTTTCACTGTGACTCAAGTTAGTTGATTGATGTGCACCTGGGTCGAAACGAGTTGCTGCTTAAACATATGGTCGATCCATGCCCGCGTTTGCATACTTACATTCTTCTTTTATTAACTTGTGTGTTATTGTAGACTTGTAGTATATATCAGGAAACAAGAGATGTACTACAAGCATATCTGCATATATATGCTTGAAACATGGACATATCACTCTGTTAGATTTCAAAATAATTGTTAAAATGTTTAGAAGACAAGAACTGTCAGAGAGTAAGTAGCATAGCATATGGTGTCTCACTGTCTCATAAAAAATGACTGGTTTTTATGATTCTGTCAGAACATGATGTATTTTAATGGATGAATATAAAATATGGATATGATCGAGGTTAGATGAGGGGAAGAGTGGTTAGGTGATGCAGAAAGGGATCTGAGACGTATAAAATGTGTACATCACCCGAAGTCATTTGACCTGCGGTATCCATTGAAGTGAATGCTCTTTGAACGAGTTAGTTGTAGGTTCACATCTAGTCAAAAACAACTGTCGGGTGTGTTGATAGTGTATTTTGTTAGTTAGCGTTATTTATAGCAAAAATCTTTGGTAGATGATATGATTTTTGTTGTAACGCACTTGACTTCCTCACAAAAGATCAATGGTTCAAACCTTAGTAAGTACACACTTAGGGGTCTAGGGAAAGGTTGAAATGGTCACGGAGATCCCCTAATCCGCCGCGTACATCTAAGTCAAAATAACTCGCCATCCTCAAATAACCTACAGGGGAAAACTTCGCCAGACCTCTTGAAAAGTCGGTCAAATAAGGTTACTTCGTTTAAGCTGATAACGCATGAGGATAACCAACTATATAGTCCACTTGATTATTTTTTTAAAGTAAATCGAATTTGGTAGTGCTATACCAGCATACAATAAAATCATACCTTAGCCACTGTGAAATATGAGTTGTCGTTTTTGTTGATTGTATATGGATGAATGCAATCCCCTCAATGATGACAAATCATGAGTTCACAATACAAAACCTACCTTTCAAGCAAACCAATATCAACTAAAAAGCAAGCATCATTTTTTTACATTATTTTAACAACTCCTGCCTAAACCAAAAGTCTTTTGGTCATACTAAACTTCAAAAAGCAAAATGAGAGTGATACACACCCATTAATAGGACTATGGTTTTCAATGGTTTGACCCCTTTATTGGCCTAAAGCGGAACAAGGTAACAAACAAGGTAAACTGAGATTATTTGGTCCTATTAGTGAGGTAGGGTCTCCCTCAGGCATAAGCCTTCTAAAATGTCCCAAACAACCCAACCCGACACAATGATATTACCACTTCCAGATATAAACAATATGAGGATTAAGGCTCACGTAAACAAACTGTGAGAATGAATAGAGCATGCCTTCAGGACAAATAACAAGTAAATTCCAAATAATTAACATTAGCAACAAAAATATGATCCCAGTTTAGATATCCGTCTGAACTTGCAATAAAATACCATGCCAATATAAATTATACCCTACTATTGTAGCTAATCGATAACAAAAATAACTCTCAAATGATGCATCTTGAGAAAAGAATATGGCGGAACAAATACTTGATTCTCTTTGATACCTCTGATGATAAGTAAGCAGTGTGTCAAGGGAAACCTCTTCACATTGCATTGCAGCACTCCCAAGTTCATCAAATACCCAACATAATGGTTAAAATGATGAACTTGATAATGTAATAAATATTTTCCATTCATAAAGTCAAAAAGTATAGACCTTGTTGATCATAAGTCAAAAAGGCTAATTTTTCTTGTTTCGGAATTTGTCCTTGAGCAATGTAAATTGCTTTTTGCACTGGTTCACTGTCTTCCCTGGAACTGCAGCTGCAATCCGCTCCCAACGCTGGTTAGCTTCTTTCGGGAATGTCTTCATAGCTTGAACCAGTGATGTTACTTGGACAGTCGACCACTCATCTGAATCAGCATCAGCATTCACACCGTTTGCCACACCATCAGCTACACCATTAGCCACACCGTTTGACACACCATTAGCTACACCATTTGCCATATTTTCATTTTTAGTTTGGCTTGGTTTAGGAGAAACTCCTTCAACTGGGATAGAATTGGAAGATACCCCTTCAACTTCCTCTCGGGTTGAAAGTGGAGAAGAAATTGACTGTGCAGGTTTCCTCTTGTCAAGAAACGTATCAAATGCTTTTGAGGAGTCGGGCTTTTGGAGAAGAACGGTTTTCGTTGCTTTAAGTATCTCTTCCACAGATCGTCCCGTGCCAATGTACTCTGATATGACTTCCCACCTTCTAGATGTTCCTTTTGGGAACTTCGCCATACCTTTCCTCAAGAGCTCAATTTCTTCCTTCCCCCAAGATTTATTTTTCTTAGGGGTGCTTTTAGGAGCATTTCCGTTGACTTTTACAGATCCATTTTGTTGACCATTTGTTGAAGAATAATCTCTATGAGAACGATCAGAGTTACCAAGTGCTTCCCCAAGAAGTTTAGCTTGCTCACTTTCTTCTTTTGCTTCCATAGTGTCACACAAGGTCTGTAACGCTAACATGTCAAGGGACATGCAGAGACTTTCCACGTCATCCTCGTTAAGATTAAGCAAATGCTGAGACACGACGCTTGTTGACAGTGTTCGAAGACGAGTTCGCTCTTTACGCAATAGTTTCTTCTCTTTTTCTCTGTTTTTCTTCTGTAGTGCAGCAGCTTCAGCAGCTTGCTTTTCTTCCTCTTCTTTCTTAATCCTCTCTTCTTCTGCAATTCTGGCGGCTTCCTCTTCCTGTAGCTTTTTCGCCATATATTTGGACTCTCTTTTCTTCTGCTTTTCGGCTTTTAACATCTCTTTTCTTTTTAGAACTCGAGGGTCTCTTTTATAAGCATTGTCAACAAGAGAACGAATTCTTGTATATTCTTCCTTCCTGGACTTCTCGGAAAGCTTTGCGTTTTGCCTTTCCATCCACCTTTTATGGTCACGCGATTCAGCTTCATCAAGATCAAACTCATCTTCATGCGGGAACTCTCTCCAGCTTTTAAAACTATACCAGAAGTCATAGAAAGCATCGACGTCTTGAATTGAAGAATTTTCATCTCCTAATAAAGGTATAGGTTGAGTAACAGACCACTTTCCATTCCTCAAAAAAGCTGGTCCAAAGACCTTGAAGAAATCTTGCGGGGCACAATCAGTAGGAATTTCATCATCAAACTCATCCGTTGAGTCAAAAACCCTTCTCTTTGCAGGGTCGATCAAATACTCATACGCTTCTTGGACCGCCTTGAAATGGTTCTCAATTTCATCTTTTTTCGCTTCTTTGGCAGCTTCGGTTTTCTCAAGAAGGAGAAGAGCCGCCTGCTTGTCAGGATGATGTTTCAAAGCAGTATCACGGTAACTTTTTCTAATCTGTTCCTCAGTAGCAAGATACCTCAAGTGACCCAAACCCAACAATGCATAATGATCCTGTTGGTTGGCTCCATCACCAGACTTCTTTTTGCCTTTGCTGCTGCTATATGAACCAGCCGATTGCATATAATCAGGCTCTTTGTCTTTAGGCGAGCTTTCATTAATCTCATCGTCATCTTCTACTTTTTCCTCCATAAAACAACCAGCGAGCTTGAGTGCAACATCGTGAAAAGAATGCCCAGCAGGTTCAAATCTTGTCACTTTTACTGGAAGGCAGTTTGAAGAAACATAGATTGTTTCTCCGTTTATAAGCTCGTTTGAGTAAGTGATTTGAAGAATGCTTGCTTTGGCTGTCATTGTTACAGCAACTCAAGCATCCACAGCTCCAAACTACAACAAAAGAAGAACGAACAAGCCATAAGAAAGTAGATATACAAATGAAATAGGTATACTAAAACACAACAGTCATGGCACCTGGCACTAACAGCGACACAAGCACACACAAAAAATGCCATTCTCAAACACTCAAGAAAAAGATCGCATATTAAAGCACGCACGTAAATCAATAAGACAAGAATCACGGGTAATGTAGCAAGTAGCAAAACTAACATAAAAAGGTTAACAAAAATTACATAGTATCTCAACACAATCAATCATTCAGTGGCTTCTAGATAACGCAACATTGTTCTACTTAGGCTCGTAGACTTTCGACTTCAACACTCATTGTAAACTAACTAACTGGCAATAACTTTGTTAAGCAAAATCAATTAACTCACATTCAACAAAAAGAATCAAACTAAACAAAACAAACACTGCGTCGGTGTATCTTAGCGTGTTCGCAACAACAATCTCTTAACACTTATGCTACATAAGAACAACTTTCAGCATATTCTTCATCGGGTTATTATAAACCACAACAATTTTTTTAACTTATCTACTACAAATACCCAGCTCATATGCAAAGAAAATACTACAAAAAAATAAAATAAAAATACCAAAAAGCAGTCATTCAATCAGTTTTCACTCAGAAAAATAAAATAAAATCAAGAAAGCTATTAAATCAGTCAGTATAAAACAAAAAGGTTCATATTCATACATAAAGATACATGATTTGTACTTGTAAACCTACACAAGCTATGCAGCAAATGATTTGTGACAAGAACAAGTTTAATGTAAAGTAGCTTAAATAAGAGTTTAATTTAAGTACCTGATAGCACGATGATGATGATGATGAGATGAAGAGAAGATGCGGCGATGAGAAGAAATAAATTAGGGTTTTGAAAGAGCGGCCAAAAAATGGGAGGGAGGGAGAGGAGAAATAAAAAGGTGAGGGGGGTTTTATTTGGGGCTGGGTTTGGGTTTTATTTATTTTAGGGTTGTTGTTGATTGATGCTATTTTGATACCCCCTTGGTTTTGGCCCACAACTACCCTTTGACTTTAAACCTTCACTTGTTTCACATTTGCTTTCTAAGTAATTTAGATGAAGTTTACTGTATTACAAACTTTGGAAAAAGTTTTAAATTTATTAGTCAAGGGTAAAATTATTATTCTGCAAAAAGTAAAAAAGATAAAGCTGTAATGATTATGGTTTTTTTTAATTGTCTGTTTTTTTTTTTTGTCGATAGACAATTATTTTGAAACGAAAAGTAACATTTTTGGTAATTCCTCGTAATTATATACTTTCAAATGTATTCATAGACATACTATTGGGGTGGAAACGGGTCGAGTTTGTCAGAACGTGGCTTGTTAAATGACTTAGTTCGGACTTTACTTGTTTTTATGATGAGCTTAAATGAAGTAAAGCTCGACTCAAGCTTGACTACTTGGCGTATTTCGAGCTTTTACCGAGCCGATTTTGATTGACGAGTGACTTGACTCACTAACATCCTTTACTCAACAAAACATCATCCTCTTCACCGCCAATCACTCGCTATTCAAAACCTTGTAACCATCACTCACAATTAACATGTACCCCACTTATACAAACACAACACGATCACTCACTTCTTAGCGATGAGCCTGCCAGTCGGTTGGAATGGATTGAACCACTTTACGCATGAATGAGGTGCAAAATGATGTCTTACGTATGAGTGAGGAGCACCACTACGCCTCAACCTTACAAAAAGTATTACATTTTTTTGTTGTGTATAAATATGATGTAAGCTAGTGTAAAAGCTAAAAATTTTAATTAATGGTTAGTAATATATTGCTTGCCTACTTAAAACAACAAAATTTTAAAATTTATAACAAGGTAAATAAAGTAAACTTTAGCATGACTAATGAAATATATACACTTAAACAAGAGTTTAAGATGTAATCGATTCTACCCAATCAAAATTTTGGCCAAAATCAGCAGATGAGCGATCGACTCTCGACAGTGAAGGATGGAGATTAGGTTGAACGGCCGGTGGGGCAACTAAAGTTTCTCTCTCAGGGTCGGCCCCCAATGTCTTTGTGTTCTTGTAAACTTGTCGTTGTGTGTGTGATCCTTGTCTCTATGTCCTTATGTTTTATCTTGTGTCTTGCTTGTTGCTTTTAGGTGGCAACATGAACCGGTGGTTAGTTGGAAGATTTATACTATTCATTGCAGGGCAAGTAATTCATTTTACTACCCGAAATGAGCGGTTACCCGTGGTTTAGTTTACGGTTAACCATTTTAGACGTCTAAACGAGTTTAATTGTATGAACAGTACCATTATCTAAAAGGTAAAATGTAATTTTAGTATATTAAATAATATTTAATAGATTAAAGTCGCATTAAAGTTATTCCGTCACATTTACGTTCAAATAAACATACATAACACATCAACAAAAAATATTTGTTCAATGTTTATAGGTTACAATCACATTAATCTGTTTTCACATATAGATGTTCAGTAAATGTTTACATTAGGAGCAAAAAAGTTTTTATAGAGTAATGCAATAATATTATCGATACTTGTACAATTATTTGAATATTTAAATAAAACCCTTTTGTGTATATTATACATGGTTCGGTTTGATTAACCGCGGATATCAAAATATAAAAACCAAAACCGATCCGTGATAAGTGGGTTTCTTTTGTTTCGGTTTCTTTGGTTTCGGGTTTTTTCGGTTTCGGATTGAGCGGTTCGACTCGATTTCTTCGGTTTCTCGGTTTTTTTGAACACCCTTAGCTTTTATATACTCATTTCGTCTCATAATAAATATTTATTTTCTAAATTTGTTTGTCCAAAAATAAGTGTCAAATTTTACATTTAAATCAACTAAAATATTTTTCAAAAGCCGAGAATAATTTTTATTGGTGGAGAGTGTAATATGGTCCCACTTTTCTTAAATTATGTACAAATTGTAATTGGACATTTAATTTAAGACAAATGAAGTACCATTGTTAATAGGAAACGTATGACAAATCTATACAACTAGTTGTTCGTTGCACGAGGGTTTACTCTTTCACTATTCCCCTACCTCGAGGTAAAGGAGACTTCAAGATTGGCATTCATATTTTTGGAATAATCTTTACCTATTATGGAGGTATGGAGCCACGTTAATTGAGTTCTATACTCATGAGGATACGGCGTATCCCAAGTTGGGGATACGACGTATCACTCAAACAATGTAAAAAAAAAGTGATCACACTATAATACATGTAATCCACTTAGGACGTCTAATGAGCTCTATACTCATGCTAATCATTCACTTAGGACGTGTAAGTCCCGCTTTTGGACATAAAGCCATCTGAAGGCTCATGTCATCCAATGAGGATGTCTAGACCCGTTTTTGGGTCACGTGATCATATACACATACCAAGTCATCCTGATTGGATCCCAACCGTCAAGTTTATCACACAAGTCAACCACTTGTGAATGGTCAACCGTAATAAAATTCAAACAGTCTAAAACCAATGCAATTTCCCTTGGAATATAGTGGATTCCCGGGTCGTTAAGTCCCACGGAGGATTAATGGTGCTTAAAAACGTTCAGATGTCGAATGATCACTAAGGATAATGATCAGTAAGGATTTAGATTGATAACTACACTACTGTTTGATTGGAATTGTATTTGAATACAGAATTGTAAAGCACAACAATCAGATTAAACAAACGTAAATACGTACGTTTATTAAATTCTACGTAAACGTATAAAATAAAACGTGAGTTTTAAAAAATAAAAGACCTACAAATATGAAAATGATATTTTTACAATCCTAATAATAAAAGAAAATTTTTGGAAAAAGAAAATTATTTTTATGACTATTTATCTAATTATTATTAATTAAAAACTATTTTTAACTATTTAATAATACCTTAAAATATAATAAAATATGAAATAAATCTAGAAAATTGAAATTATGATTTATAAAAATCTAAAATATTATAAAACTTATTTTAAAATTGAAAATATATTTTTTACACTTTTTATCTATTTATTATTAATTAATTACTATTTATTAATTATTTAAAATACACTTAAATAAAAGAAAATATAAAATTAACCTGGAAAAATGAAATTTTAACTCAGAAAAATCTAAAATATTATAAAACTAATTTTAAAACTGAAAAGATATTTTTTATGTTTTTTATTTATTTATTATTAATTATTTAATACTTTTTACTATTTTAAATTCTAATAAATACTAAACAAGCTAGGAAAATTATGAAATTTTTTATAAAATTATCCTATGGTGACAGAAAGCTAAGAAAATTATAAAAACTAGAAGTGCTTAATAATAAGCTGAAAAGAAAAATTAAAAAGCTAAATTCTATTAAATAAACGCTATCACTATTTTAAAAATGATGTTTTTGTGATTTTTCTTTTTCAAAACTATTATACTACTGATATTAAGTAACTTTAATAAAGACAAAAATTTCACAACTTGAAAATAAGCAGTTTATGAGCTTATGAGCTCAACAGTTAAGCTTATGAGCTTATTTTGATGATTTAAGCTCAAACAAGCTTCAAAGTTGGAAACAAAGGCAAAATAAGACACAAATAAGCTAAAGCTACTTAAGTTAAGCTAAAAGGAACAAAGAGACACACTGAGAAGCTATAATAAGCAAATAAGCACTTATCCTAAACCTCTCAACCAAACAGGCCTGCAGCCATTTTCTAAACCAATTTAAGCTAATGAAATAAGCTTAAAAGATCAAAATAAAGACTGAGGTGTCAAGATGAGCTGGTGGGGTTTCCAAAAAGTCCAAGCTCACACACTGGGGTTGACTAATGAGCTTGTGGTGAGCTTGAGAAAAAGCTTATAAACCACTGAGTACATATGTGTATACAGAAATGGGACAAACTAAAAGTTACTTGCAACCCTAACAAATAAGCTGCAAAGTGGAAAAATAAGCTTGGACTAAAGAGATGGGTAGATTGGCTTTTCAAAAAGCTAAAGTTCACAAGCTGAGCCTCACTAATAAGCTCTGTGTGAGCTTGTGAAAATGGTTGTAAAACTGTGCACAGGGCACTTTTTCAGACAAGGTGTTCAAAATAAGCTAAGAAATAAGCTATTAAATAAGCTAACTAGAAAATATAAAAAATACTAGGATAAAGATGAGCAGTTATATTTTAATATTCCAAAAGCTCAGATCTTGAAAATTAATATTAAGTCCTATATAAAATTATCTATTTTATTCAAAAACGACTAAACTGAAATTTTTGACTTTTAATATTACACTAATAGTTTGACTTAAGTGAACTTTAGATTGATCCTATTAACTGATTATGTTATAATAACCTAAAATAAGATGAAATTAAGCTAGGCTAACAAGTTTTAAGCTACTGTGGTGATTTTTACTCTTTAAATCCTAACAGTTAACTAGATAAGTGAGATTAAAAGGTATTTTGACTTTTTTAACAAACAAGCACTGGTTTTTAATGTTGCACTGAGTTCTTAGATGCTAGTGTGACATAAAACAATAACAAGCAACAACTCAAACAACCTATAACACTAGTAACTCAGAAAATCCAAGCACCCTTTAAATAAGCTGATTTGAAGATTTCCAAAGAGTTTCACAGATTTAGACCATGCATTTGATTCCTAACCTTATATTATCATATAATGAAGCTAAATAAACATTAAACAACAACACTAACAACATAAAACAGTGAAGTACCAAAATTGAGCAAAAGGCTTACAAAATGGATTTCAAGTGAAAATTGAGAACCAAGGACTGAGAACACAACCTATAGCTTCCCAAGAAGCTCTAAACCAAAGGGCAATCCAATATTCACCCTGCTCCAGCTTTTATCTTCATTTCCATGGATTTTTTATTTTTCACTAATTTTTTTGTATTTTTGGTAATTTTTCTTTTTGATTTCTAAACTGAGTTTTAAGGTTTCTAATAGCTTAAATAAGCTATATAGGAGCTTATGTTAGCTTATAAGTCCAAAGCAACAACTAACAACAACATTAACACATATTGAGATTTTTGAAATGAAAATTGCATAAACTGAATTTGCAACTGAAAACTTGGAATTGATGATTGCAAAAGATTTATATTACACTGAAATTGATATCAAGAGTACTTGAGAGCTTAAAATTATACTGGAAATGTAAAATTAATGAAAACGACATACATTAACTAAATTAAAACTAGATATATTACTCCTCTGCTTCTCCTATTTCTTTATAGACTTTAGAGACTCCCCACATGCTTCTGATCATATCCCACTTGCAATCTTGGCCATTGATTTCTCTGAATTCATCCTAGCCTTTAAAACTGATTTTGGCGCCAAAAGTGGTACTAGTGGATTAGAGCAGGTTTAGAGCAATTAAAGATTTTTGGGTGATTGTGGAGGTGGAGGGGACAAGTTGGGAAGTAGATATGGAGCTAGGAGTGATTTGGCAGCAAAAACAAGGGTTGAGGTGAGGTTGGAGTGTTTGATGGTGGGGAAGCATTAAATGCTTGGTGGTTGGTATAGGAGGAGGGGGGATGAGCTGGAGAGACAGGTGGAAAGGTGGTGGCCAGGTGGTGAAACCACTGGTTTTGGTTTTACAGGTGAAGGTGAAGACGATGAACAATATAACTGGTATTTTGGCGCGTTGACTTTCGTTGACCCGTTTTTAATATTAACGAAAAGGGTTCATTTGAGGGGGTCAAATGAGTTTTTGACTGGTTCAAAAAGCTCAAGGCTCAAGGGTCAAGGGTCAAGTTATTTGGGCTTGGGTTGCAAGTTGGGCCAGCTGGGATGGGTATGTGTTTGTGTTTTGGGTTTAATAATACAAGGGATCCGTTTGGTTTGGTATTAACACAAGGACCATTCATGTAATATTCTGAAAAATGAGGGACTGAAGTTGAAACTTTTCCCAAGTTAACACAAGGACTAAACCTGCAATTAATGGTTAGTACAAGGACCAATATTGCATAAAATTCCATTTTTATAAATCCAAGGACCAAAACTGCCAACTTTGTAACTCTAGGGACCAAACTTGTAATTTTCTCAAAACTTATCATATAAGGACCAAATATGCCACATTTGAATAGTACAAGGGTGTAGTTTGAATAATTTCCATTTTTAAACACCAGGGACTGATTTTGACACTTTTGTAAAGTTGAGGGACCAAAGTTGTAAATTGTGATTTTTAAACTTCAAAGGACAATTTCTTACAACTTGTGAATCCCAAGGACCTTTTATGACTTTTTATAAGTTTTGGAATGACCAGGGACTAGATTTGACAACTTTTGAAACTTGGGGGACTAAAACTGCCAATTATGCAAACTTGATACGTTTTTCATCTGATTTTGGTATTTTTACATTTAAAACACATAAAACACTTATTTGTGATATTTTTATCATTTTGATGCATTTCTGAGTGTTTTCAGATGTTTTTGAAGTCTAAAAGGTACAAAAATGATGAGTATTTAGACACTCATCAATCCCCCACACTAAGATATTGCTAGTCCCTAGCAATCTTTTTAGAAAACTTAATGGATTTGAATCTCTTTACCAAAAGCCATTACTTCTGGAGTAGCCAATTGTTTCAGTTCAAGTAAGAACCTTGGTACAATGATAACCAAATGATTTTGAGCAAATCACCAGCTTTCAACGGTTTTGATTTGTCTTTACCAGAAGCCGTTTGCTTCTGGACTAGCCAACTCTTAGATAAAATATCTTTGGTGAGTCGATTACCATTTATGGCTTTCCAACTGCCTTTACCACAAGCCATAAACTTGCGGGCTAGCCAACTCTTCACTAATTAAAGATATGGTGAGCTGAACACCATACAATTTTAGGCAAATTGCAAGCCAGAAACGGATTTGAGATATCTTTACCAAGAGCCGTTTGCTCCTGGATTAGCCAATCCTTATGTGGGTTAGACATGGCGGACTGATTACCATTTGCTGAGTAAGTGTAAAACACTTACTCCAAAAAAAAATTTGGCCTAAAAACGGGGGAATTGGGTGGAATAATTACATGATAAAATTCGTGAGAATTCCCCCCCACACTAGAAATGAATATTGCCCTCAATATTCAAAGTACCGGCGGTTATGCCGAAACATAGAACGTAAAAGGGAAATATTACGGCAATTATTTTTGATTTTTTTTTTTTTTTTTTTTTTTTTGAAATGAAACTTATATACAACAGCGTGGGGCAACTCCCCCACACTAGGGTGGAACTCACGGGGTGAAAACCCATGTGGTGTGCTACTGTTTTTGATTATCGAGTCGCTAGCTTGACTCGATCCCCGCATTCATTGGTTCATGGGGAAAGTTTGTAGATCCGGGACAACCACGGGTGGAATGTCCTCTCCAAAATAGTGTTTTAATCGATGACCATTCACTTTAAAATTTGGACCATCGGGTTGAGATAACTCAATAGTCCCATAAGGAAATACTTTAGTGATGGTGAATGGTCCAGACCAACGGGATTTAAGTTTTCCTGAGAAAATCTTCAATCTTGAATTGAAAAGAAGGACTCGATCACCGACGTTGAAAACGCGGTTCTTGATTTTAGAGTCATGAATCTTTGTTGGAATCACTCCTAAACAGTATTTCAAGTATTTATATTTCATATGTAATAGGTAGCTTTATTATGGCCTTTATGTTTGTTTAAGGTCAAGCTTATGTAGAAGGCCCATAAGCTTAGGCCCAAGCCCATATAAGAAAGGATGGGAACTAGGAGTGTTGCCCTAGCTTCTCTCCTATAAATACTCTTGTAAACCCTCATTTGAGGGTTGGTTGTTCAAGTTTTCCTTTCATTCACTCTCTTACGCATAACCGGCATTATCTTAACGTGTGTGTGTGTGGTTTACTTGTTCATCCGCCTTTATCTCTTTCTCTATAACTTGTGTTTGTAAAACTAGTGACCTAACAGTGGTATCAATCGCCAAATAGTTGGGTGTACTCATTTGTTTTTGAAGTTTTTGGTTTTGGGTCTTACGCGTAAGGTTAACGCATTCTTTAGCTCTTTTAAAAACTTGTTTTTTGCACTTTTTAATCGAATATTCTTGTACTTTCAACGTTTTAAGGTGTTAAAATACTTGTTTTTGGCAAAAAGTTTCAAACTTTATACGTGGATCATTGTTTTTGAACTAGTTTTTATTCGTGTGTGTATTTCTACGCATAACTGTTTTGAGTGCTTTGGATCATCAAGTTTCACACTTTTGTGTTATTTTGGTGTTATTGAAGCTATTTCATCACACAAAAACTGGTTTAGAAACATCTTTGGGCAAAATCAAAATTACGAGTAATCCTACGCGTATCTAAACCCTAAAATTACGCGTAAGATTTTTCCTTGGTTTGATCTTCATTTTCCTGGTTTATTCCGTGTTTTCTTACTTGGATAAGTCTGAAAATACGTCTACTTTGGATATCTTTTGCACTGTGAAGTGTAAAAGATCATTTGGGCAAAAACCCTAAACTTACGCATAAGCATAAGCTTACGCGTAGAAATCCTACGCATAAGATTCACTTTACGCGTAAACTTAGGTCTACGCATAAGGTAATCCTACGCCTAACTTTCTACGTCTAACTTTTGTCTATGCATAACTTTAGTGTTTTTCTCTTACTTACGCGTAAGCTAAATCCTACGCGTAACTTCTTATTGTTACGCGTATCTTTTGGTGTTTTTACGCATAAGTACTACTTGGTTTCTTGTCTTTTCTACGCCTAAGGACACTTCATCAACAAAGGTTCATTCGACTACAAAGATCCATTTTTACCACACAAGTTTATCATCATGTCTCAACCACCATACTCTAACTATTTCCCTCACACTTATAATCATCAACAACAACAACAATTAACTCCACAACATCAACAATGGAATCAACAACAAGCTATTTATCAACAACAATTTAATCAGCAACATACTCCACAACTTGGTGCAATCCCACAACCACAAATGGTTCAACCACCACCAAGCCTTCAAGTTCAAACCTACACAAATGATTTCAATCAACATCCATCAAGGAACACTATGAAGGAACCCACTTGGTTTGCAAAGATGTGTGAAGCTTTAAGCAGCCAACAATCAATTCATGAAGCTGGATCACTTGATAGACCTCCAATGCTCACTCCAGGAAACTACGATCAATGGGTGATAAGGTTCTTTAGGTTTTGTGATCTGAAGAAGCCACATGGAAAGTTCTTAAAAAAGGTTATCTTGGAAGGTCCATTTGAGATGCCTACTGTCATTGTACCCGGAGATCCAACTGCTATTCCACCAAGAGATGAACAAACCAACATTGCTACTGTTGCAGATTTAAATCCTACAGAACTTTTACACTATGAAGCTGATGAACTTGCAATGGAATACATCCTCTTAGGATTACCAAACCCAATTCTTCGTAGTGTTGATGCTCAAAAGACTGCACAAAAAATGTGGGATCATATTCGTCTTCTTATGGAAGGATCTGTACTCAATCAGGAGGATTTGGAATCCAAAATTTACTTGGCTTATGAACACTTCATGATTGAACCTGGAGAGACACTAGAGTCCTATCATCATCGATTTTTAGACATCATCAATGATTTGGATAAACACAACATCATCATGCCAAGAATTGCAGTGAATACTAAGTTCCTGAGTAGTCTTGGTCCTGAATGGGAGAAGTATGTCATTTTTTTCCATCAAGCGAAGAATATGCATCATTCTACTTATGGATTGTTGTACGATTACTTGAAGCCTCATGAAAAGGAAGTTGATTGGGAAAGGATTATCCGTGCTCAACTTGCTAAACAGTCACAACCGGATAATCAACAACTTGCCTTGTATGCTCAACAGAATTATCCACCTCAACCAGCAACTCAACCAACTGCTTCAAACACACCTTCACAGCAACAACCTCAACAAAATCAATTGGTTCCATACAGCAACAATGCTCAAGCATATGTCAGTGAAGTGACTGAGGAAATCGATCCATTCGAAGCATTGCAACAAGGATTTGTGATGATTGCTAATGCTTTTGGCCGTTACACCAACAAATCCAACAATCGTATTCGTTCCTCATCTAACACACGGACTCAAGCTGTTGTGAACAATGGACGTGTTGAAGTTCAGAATCGTGATTATGGTCGTCAGATGGGCGGTGGTCAAGGGTTTAATGCTGTGGGAAGGAATAACAACAGAGCTCAAGTGGTGGAACAGGGAAATGCTCAGAATCGGTTAAATGGTCTTAGATGCTACAACTGCAATGAGAAGGGACACCTGGCTAATGCATGCCCAAAGCCAAGGACTAGTGGCAGTGCTTATTTCAAAGAGGCTTTACTTTTGGCTCTTAAGGATGAAGTTGGTGGATCTCTCACAGACAAAGAACAGAGCTTTATGGCAGATGCAGACTCGGATGATGATATGGAGGACTTGCAGGCCAATGCATCTGTTATGTTGATGGCTAATATGCAAGAGTTACACATGAGTGAAACAGGCCCAGTGTATGACACTGATGGCTTGTCTCAGGTACCCGAACAAACCATCATCATATCTGAACTAATATCTCCGTCAATATCTGAATCCGGCACGGCTCAGAATGTTCAAAATGAGTCATCTACATCTCATTCTGACGATTTTCAAATAAACCCCGTAGTTACATTTGACGATCCAGATGACCTTATGGTCTCTCTTGATAATCAAATTGACTCCGTGGTTATACTTGAGGATCTAAATAATGATCATGTTGTGACTCACATTGAACAAGATGAACCTTTGCCCCATCCAGATCTTGTTCTGCTACTTAAAGACCAACAATCCCAAATTGCTGCATGTGTTGCATTAAATCAGTCCTTAAAAAGTAAAAATGCACTGTTAACCAAGGATTTTGAATGTTTACAAATGCAACTCAACTTTTTCAAAACTCAAGACAACCGTGAAAAAGGTTTTGAAGCCGCTTTTGCAAAATCTCATCAAAACAAAAAATATTTAGAGAGACAGATGCGTGATCTAGCCGCCTCGAAGAATGCTTTGTTGTCTGAATTAGGACAACTGAAACACGAACATAAAAAGCAAATTAACGCTCTCACCTTGGAAAATCAAAAAGCTAAGGCTGAGTTGTTAAATTGTCAAAAACAGTTCTCCGCATACAAAAAGCATTCAACGAATCGGGTAGATGACCTTCTTGAAGAAATTATCGGCTTGCAAAACAAACTTAAAGAGTTTAAAACTGTTGTTTACAAACATGGTGAATCAGTAACAGCTATTGAAAAGTTTACCTTAAAACCCAATCCAAAAGGATATGGAAAAAATCTAGCTGATTACAAACCAAAGCTTTCACTAAAAACATTCAAACCAACTCCTGAAGTTTCCAGTGCAGAATACAAAATTGATAATACTGTCATGAGTGTTGTTGAATATCATCGTCAAGAGGAATTTGATGCAGAAGACGAGAGTCGATCAAAATTAAAAAATGTTGTTTACAACAAACCTTTTAATTATAAAAACGCGGTCACTTTCGTCACACCAACGGATTCTTCAAACACACCAAGGGTTATCATCAAAACACCTGAGTCTTCTAATGTTAATCCCAAAACAGACTTTGCACAAACTTATGGTCCTTTACCTTCCATTAGTGAAGTAAACTCACAACCTGCAAATCGAAAAATTTTTCGATATTTTGACATTTTCATGGCTGACCTCAAAATTTTACAACATGAGATAGAATATCGATCTGGAATCAAAGTTGAACATTTTCAATCGCCTCTGGCGCGAGAACAAAGAGACATTTTTCAGAAAAATCTTTTACCTAATGTTAAAAACTTGAAAAGTTGTGCAATTGCCTGGGAAAAGGATTTTCATAAGGAACTTGGGGTAATGAAAAACGTTTTTGAGAAAACAGAAACATCTATTTCTAATACTAAACGTAAAAAGAAACTCTTGAGAAAAGATGTTGATCGACTCTTGGAAGATGTTATATGTGCTGATATCCATAATGTTGTGTTATTCTATACTTTGCCTTATGCATCTGATCATATCTCTGCTGATATTGTTGAAACTGTTGTTACTGTTGAGAACACCGATAATGTGCTTCAGATCGAGTCTTTAAAAGCTGAAAATAAACGATTACTCACTGAAATTTACAATGGAAAACGTCGTCTTCATTGGTGTGAAAAAGATATTCACAACCATCAACTTAGTTTTCAAAATAAAATCGCTCAGTTGAGTGCAAAATCTTCTGATCCTAAAATTGAGCAACTGGATGATCAAAACGTGTCTTTGAAAAGTCAAATCTCAAAATATGAACAAGAACTTTTAAAAGTTAAACAGGAATATGGTGTCATATTTGATTTACTCAAAAAGACTCGACTTGAAGCATCAAACGAACTTGATCAATATCTTGCTCACACTAGAGATGTCATGAATTTTGCTGGAAATATTCGTTCTGAAAATCAAGATCTGATTCACACTATCTCTAAGTTACGGGAAATGTTAGGAAAGTATGAACAACTTCCGCCTACTGTGATTAAGAGATTAGCACCCGTCACACTTAGTAATCGTGAATCTAGAATTCCAACTGCCAAATCACAAGTTGCTAATGTGTTTCCCTCTACTGAAACAGGAATAGTTGCATCTTTTCCAAACGTCCGCACTTCACAGCCTATGAGCACTCAATCGACGAATAGGAAGTTGCGACCTAAGAAAAGATCAATAAGGAATGCTAAAGTAGAAGAACACCCTAGGACTCTGAATAAAACTCATGTTGCTTCCACTATAGATGTTACGTCTGGCAAATGTAATAGAAATAGTGATGTAACGAATGCTAAACCGTTAAGTACTTTTGATATTCAGTCTGATGCACCTTGTGTTATTTGTCGGAAGAGTATGAATTCTGATTGTCATGACAAATGTGTTGCTAAAGCTATAATCTCTCGATTACGGAATCCTAAGAATCGGAATACCTCTAGGCCCACTAATCATTCTAAGTCTGTGCTTGGTAAACCACCTTCTTTAGATTCTAAGGCAACCATTGCTATCACAGTAGCTCCCGCATCACCCCCTAAGAATGTAGTACCACCTAGTGTTTTCACTAAGACTAAAGCAAAGAGTAGTTATAGATGGCAGAAATGGATATATAACACACTAGGATTTAAATGGATGCCTAAAATTATCAATGTGTGTATGTCTAACATACTTGCTTCGGAACCCTCTAACATTTCGGGTTCCACATCTACTTCTATTCCATCTTTGTCGTCTGTGTGTAATGCAGGTGATACAGATCATTCTCTGGATTGTTGATAGCGGATGTTCCCGACACATGACAGGCAACCTTAAACTGTTATCAAACTTTATTGCAAAGTTCATTGGCACTGTCAGATTCGGGAACGATCACTTCGCAGCCATCATGGGCTACGGAGATTATGTCAATGGGAACATCGAAATCAGCAGGGTTTACTATGTGGAAGGCCTCGGTCACAATCTGTTTTCAGTAGGTCAATTTTGTGATGGAGATTTGGAGGTTGCTTTCAGGGAGAAAACTTGTTTCATTCGTGATCTACAAGGAAATGACCTTATGTCTGGCTCACGTAATTCTAGTCTCTACACTATCTCTATGCAAGACATGGTTGCTTCCTCTCCCATTTGCTTACTTTCAAAGGCAACATCTACAAAATCCTGGCTATGGCATCGTCGTCTCTCACATCTAAACTTTCAGACCATCACCAACCTTGCTCGACACAAACTAGTTGAAGGACTCCCACGATTCCGGTATTCAAAAGATCACCTTTGCTCAGCCTGTGAACAAGGGAAAAGCACTCGTGCTCATTTTCCTTCAAAGGTGGAACACAGCTCTCAGCATGTACTACATCTTCTTCACATGGATTTGTGTGGCCCAATGCGCGTGCAAACGATCAATGGCAAACGCTACATCTTAGTAATTGTTGATGATTACTCACGATGGACTTGGGTCTACTTTCTTCGAAGCAAAGACCAAGCTCCACAAATGATCATCACCTTTCTCACAAAAATACAGGTTCAGCTCCGCAACACCGTCAGGATAATCAGAACAGACAAAGGAACTGAATTTGTTAACAAAACCCTTCGTGAATTCTATGAGAAAGTGGGAATTCAGCATCAAACATCTATTGCACGTACACCTGAACAAAACGGAGTTGTTGAAAGACGAAACCGAACGTTAGTGGAAGCTGCAAGAACAATGTTAATCAATGCTAAACTTCCAGATTACTTATGGGCAGAAGCTGTATCTACTGCATGCTATACTCAAAACCGTTCTATGATCACAAAACGCCACAACAAAACACCTTTTGAGTATTTGGATCCCTTTGCTATCCAAATAATGATCGTGATGATTTTGGAAAGCTCAAAGCCAAAGCTGATATTGGAGTCTTTATTGGATACTGTGACAATTCTAAAGGTTTCCGAATCTGGAATCGTCGAACAAAGGAGGTAATGGAAACGATTCAAGCTCATTTTGATGAACTCACAGAAATGGCTTCTGAGTATAACAGCTTAGAACCCGGACACAACCGTTTAAACTTCCCCCAACCCCCATCATCAGCTGAACAAAGCCCCCAGCTAACTCGTCAACAAATGGAAAGGTTATTTGCTCCTCTGTTCTGTGACGATATTGATGAACGTGCTCCAGGTGTATCCGTTGTTTCCGCTGCACAACCTGATAATATTCCTATACCTGATACACCTGCTACAACAACTACTGTTGAAGATGCACCTACACCAGTTGACTCCAACACAACAGTTGAACACACCACTTCCAACAATGATGAACCAGCTGATGATTTTCTGAATGAAGTACCCCCACCTGCAGATTTTGATCCAAATGCGTTCTTTAACCCGTTTGCTAATGAGACTGCTGCACCAGATGTCGCGGAATCTTCAACAAACCATTTGAATCCTCAGAATCTGCACAATGTATACCAACATCAACCCTCTACACATAGATGGACAAAAGACCATCCTCTGGCTAATATTATTGGCAACCCAAATCAACCAGTCGTTACGAGACAACGTCTTCACTCAGATGGTGAACATTGCATTTATGCACTCACTGTCTGCCAATCTGAACCTAAAAACATTAAAGACGCAATGACAAAAGACAACTGGATTGAATCCATGCAGGAAGAACTCAACCAATTCAAACGTCTTGAAGTATGGGAACTGGTTGAAAGACCAACAGGGGTCTACGTCATTGGTCTAAAATGGATTTGGAAAAACAAATTGGATGCTGAAGGGAACGTCATCCGAAACAAGTCACGTCTAGTTGCTAAGGGTTATCGTCAGGAAGAGGGAATAGACTTTGAAGAATCTTTTGCTCCGGTTGCTCGTCTTGAGGCTGTTCGGATATTTCTCGCGTTCGCAGCTCATATGAATATGACGGTCTATCAGATGGATGTCAAAACGGCGTTTCTCAATGGACAACTTAAAGAAACGGTCTATGTCAGCCAACCAGATAGATTCGTTGATCCTGAGTTCCCGAACCATGTCTACAAACAGAACAAAGCTCTTTATGGTCTCAAACAAGCCCCTCGGGCATGGTACGATAAGCTATCATCTTTCCTCATTGCCAATAATTTCACCAAAGGCTCGGTTGACCCAACTCTTTTTATACAATATCACGGGGCACACATCTTAATTGTTCAAATTTACGTGGATGACATCATTTTTGGGTCTACACATAAAAAGTTTTCAATCGCTTTTGCAAAACTAATGAAGAAAAATTTTGAAATGTCCATGATGGGTAAACTTACGTTCTTTCTAGGACTGCAAGTTCATCAATCACCCCGTGGTATTTTCTTGAGTCAGTCCAAATATGCCCTTGAATTGTTAAACAAATTTGGAATGACAACCTGTGACACTTATGCCACACCAATGGCTCATACCAAGAAGTTAGATGCTGATTTACATGGGAAATTAGTTGACCCTACCAAATACCGAAGTATTATTGGGTCTCTCATGTATATAACAGCTAGCAGACCTGATATTGTCTTTGCCGTTTATCTATGCTCCCGCTATCAGTCGCGACCAACTGAAACCCACCTCTCTGAGGCTAAAAGAATCCTCCGATACATAAAGGGAACCATTAACTTGGGGATCTGGTATCTGAAGGATTCTGGTTTTGAACTAATCGCTTTTTCAGACGCTGATCACGCAGGATGCTTAGACTCAAGGAAAAGTACTTCAGGAGCTCTACAATTTCTCGGTGATAAACTGGTGTCTTGGCAATCAAAGAAGCAGGATTGTACATCGCTGTCATCAACCGAAGCAGAATATGTAGCCATGTCCGCGTGTTGTGCTCAAGTCATTTGGATGAGAACACAACTCAAAGACTATGGTTACGTATTTGACAAAATCCCGATGTACTGCGACAATCGGAGTGCCATTGCAATCTCGTGCAACTCAGTTCAGCACTCGAAATCAAAGCACATCGATCTACGCTATCGTTTCATCAAGGACCACGTGGAACAGGGTACCGTTGAATTATACTTTGTGGGTACTGAATACCAATTGGCAGATCTGCTCACCAAAGCCTTGCCTCCCGCTAGGTTTAATGAGTTGGTCCACCGAATTGGTATGAGGTGTTTGACTCAAGAGGAATTGGATGACCTCTTAAAACAGTCTTAAAAACCTGTCAAACACCAAAACATCTTCTGTAAATAAATTTTTCAAAAACAAAATACAAAAATATAAAATCCGATAAAACAACAAAAATATTCTCCTTATCTATCTTTCTTTCAACATGGCAAGTACATTTCTTCCGTCAACACTTTAATCTTTCAAAATTCAATATTTTTCCGATCAAGTGTTGAGGGGGAGAAAATAATCTCTTAACTGTTTCAAAACATCTGTGTACTTGCATGTTATCATATCTCGGTTGATTTTGTTACAAATGGTGGTACATTTTCTGGTTCAAAGACACTCCTCGGACTTAAATTAATAACCTTTCATTATTTTTCTCAAGTCGAGGGGGAGTGTTGTCATGTTTCTTTCCTAAAAACTTTGTTTGGTAACCAAAATGGAAGTTAAAAGGCTATGTTTGAAAAAGGAAAAGGTGGAGGGACCAAAACTGTCAAAAGGTTAAACTCCCTTTTAATAAAACACCCTCCCACCTAACTTTCACTTCTCATTTATTACAAAATACCTAAAACCATCCTACGCATAATATTCACTCAAGAAATCCGTGTTTCAGATCATCATTTTGTAAGTGATTTTGCGTTTACAACATGTTTTTAAGCAATGGTTTTGAATCTTTCAAAAATCCAACGGTTAAAACTTTGTATAATCTCGTTTTTGTGGTCTACGCATAAGTGTATGATCACATGATCAAGATTGGGTGTTTATGGTTAAAAGATTAGTGTCAAAACGTTTCTAACACATCAATGATACCGTTTTAATCATCAAAACTCGCCCAGAATCACGAATTAAATGATTTACGAAATTAGGGTTTATGTGTCGAAATGGGTATTTTTGAATGTGAAGTGTTTTGGTCAAAAAGATTGTTGGGTTATGCTCTTGTGTTGTTGAATTAATGATTTCCAAGGTTTCTAACCACCCAGAAACACGAATTGGCTAACAATTTGAAATTAGGGTTTAATGTTCATGACTTTTGGGTATTTTTGATTCTCAGCAAACTAAGTGTTATAACTTGGCCTATAGACTCTCAACACATCTTAGGACTACCAGAATCAGTTTTATGCATATTCCATGGCTAGATCTCATACGCGTAGAATTAGGGTTTAGTCTACGCGTAAGATTGTCTACGCGTAACTGATAAACTGTCCAATTGTGTTTTGATCTGTCATAAAATGAATGTTATGTGTTAAACATTGATGATATGATGCTTTGTTTCAGGCTTGCTACACTTAATATTCAGAATCAAGGTTGTTGTTATTCTACGCATAAGGATCACCTTACGCGTAGCTTGTTATGCGTAAGATTTGTCTTAGGCGTAGCTTCTACGCATAAGGTTCTACATATGGGACTACGCGTATCCTGTGAAGGATATGCGTAAACAGTGACCTCTACGCATAAGGTCAACTCTTACGAGTAGCCTTACGCGTAAGGTTAATATATGCCTACGCATAAGCTCTACGCATAAGGTACCCTTTTCCTACGCGTAACACTTCTTACGCGTAAGTTAGGATCCTACG